>OY744483.1:185455278-186089799 GCA_963556165.1 Tipula helvola
GTACGAGTGTTAAAAGCTGTATTTTCTTTATCGTCAGCGTGTAACTTCACCTGACGGTAACCGTTCGCCAAATCTAATGTTGTGAAGTAGTTTGCTTTGCCTAGTTAATCTAGGACCTCGGTTATATTGGACAAGGGGTAAAATTGGTCGATAGTGATGTTATTTAATCTTCGGAAATCAACTACTAATCGCCATTTACGATCATCAACAGAAGATTTTTTTGGAACGATTAATAGAGGAGAGTTCCAGGGACTGGTACTGGGTTCAATAATTTTGTCTCTTAACATTTGATCAATTTGTTTGTTAATTTCTTCCATGGATGCTTCAGGTAAACGGTATGGTTTAATATGAATCGGTTGCGATTGAACAGTGGGAATCTTGTGACTACAAGCATCAGTAGTTGACAGCGTATCGCCATCTAAATAGAACACATCACTGAAGTCGCGACAAATTTTCAATATAGACGATTTTTCTTTTTCATTTAGATGACTGAAATTTAGATTTTGGCTAAGAGCGAAATAATTTTGTTTTTGTGTTTATCATTAAAGAGCAAGAGCGTAAACGAATAGTGAAAAACATATTATTGGGAGCAAGAGCGATACTTTTTATAAAGAGCGAAAAATTTAAACTCTGATATTTTGCTTCTGAAAACGAAAGCTGGCTTATGATCAAGATTTCCGTAATTCACCACTGATGTTGGTACGAGTCGGTCAAGATTGCTTTTCATTATTATTTTGTGTCCAACCTGATTTATTTTGGGCAGGAAATATAATTAGGTAAATATATAAAATGCACAAATTAAACCATTTAAAAACATTAAAAACACAAAAATTTCAACTCAGCTCTTACTATAAGCCTTTGTTTCTCTTTCGTGTAACTAATCATTGAAATAATTACTTTAATGGTAATAATAAAATCGATATGCAATCTAGGATATATGTACATATGTACGTAAATTACAATATGGATGGTTCACCAACTACCTTCTGGTAAGGTTTTGTGTATTTAAGTTCAACCTAATTCTATTCATGCAAAAAACTTTTCAAAGTGCATATTCAAAATAATTTATATTTTCCTCTGTTAAATTCAATCAACCCTTAAATAAATACAAACCCATTTCGAATAAAAAAAAAAAATATTTTGTTTCATATTCCAGTATTTTATATACCAACAGATTATATTGCTCAGGGTAGCAAACAACGATAAAGGCCCGGCTTATTTGAAAAATAAAATAATAAAGCAACAAAACTTTCCCCAAACTTTTTGTGTTTATATTACATGTTTGTCCTCAGTTGTAACATAAAATCTCATCTTTTTATAATCAAACATACCGCATAAAAGCCCATTTACCTCACGCCCTTGCTATGCTATCATACCAACATTATTACGAATATTATGATTTCAATCCACAAAAATGTTGATGTTGAATGTGTTTTTGTTTTTGTTTTGTGCGTGTATATTCCACTTGTATCCACAATATAAAACAACATCTGTTTTAATACTCTTTTATATTTGATTTCCCACAGGAAATATAAAATAAATTCGAAAAATATAATTATTTGTAATAATGATAATAATAAGATGGCGAAAACCCAAAAGCTCTTTTGAATGAAACCAGAGTAAAAATTACGTATGCTACGTAAAGTACGACTAAATGAAAAAAAAAAAAACGTTTTTTCATTAATTTGATTATAATTACACACATATTTGAAAGACAACATAGCAAAGCAATACGGCAGGAAAGCTTTCTGTAGACAGAGAAAAAGCTTATCGTGATTATAAAACGATTTCACAAGGAAACTTAAAGCTTTAATACGGAATTAGCAAGATTAAATCTATGTATTATCTTTTCAATGAAACCAAAATATATACACTTATGTGTATATATGTATATATATATATATATATATATATATATATATATATATATATATATATATATATATATATGTATATATATATATGTATGTATGTTTTAGATAATGTACCATGTACTTTGTATCTGGTGAGTACGGTTAAAATGTATACAAACCTAGAAGGAGACGGAAAAAAATTGAGGACATTATCAAAATTTATTGTCTCTTTGTGTGTTTTGTATGTTAGCCTTAGGGATAATCATCTGTTGATCGTAATCTGGGTTTTTTTTTTGTATGTTTCTGAATACTAATCGCTTAATTACTGAAATTGTTATAGAGAGATCCACCAGGGAAAATCAGGATTATTATTTATGTTTTTCAAAGGAATAATCTTTGATGTATTTCGCCAAAAATACAGAGATGTTTTATGGATTCATATATCGACAAAGGATAATTTTCGAAAATAATTCAATTGATGTAATTTGGCATTTCAAAGGACACATGAATTGAAGTAAAATACTCATTTGTTTTAACTTATCTTCTACCTTAAATTCAATTTACCTGACTATCGAGAACGAGGCTTACGATACATCGATACAAGGCTGTATTTTACTGAATTATCCAAAAATGAGGTATCGTACAAATCGTTATGGGGGGGGGGGGGGGGGGGGGGTTGCAGTGGAAGAGAAAACTGCCAAAGAGATTTTCTCAAAAACTGGGCCGACGATTTTTTGTTCTGTTGGTGATAAATTTGGAAATCCATATACCTGTTTACAAAATTTGAAGTCGATTGACGCATTGCGTGGGAGTCACTTTAACAAAATGGAGTCATATAAATTTGTTGATTTATTTTCCGAGATAATGTCGATCTTATTTGACTGTAGTCTTCAGTTTCGCATTTTGACTCTAAATTTTCTGGTAATACAAATCGAGGATGATGAATCTCGACAAGGTTACTCTTTTTTAACTGATTTTCATGGACAAACCGAATGTTTGCATACATTTTAAATAAATACGCTAAAGGATTAATAACTTGTACAACTTTTGCTGGGATCCATTTATTGGTTGATTCCATATATTTTTATATAATAATATGTTCTCACCTTATAATTATTTATTTGGTTTATTGTTAGTTTTTAGAAACTTTATTTTTCTCGGTTTCTAAATTGTTATTCTTCCTACTAGATTGTTCCTGAAATTTCACCGTTTCCTGAGATAATGAACCGACTAATGTTCGAGATTTATACGTAAACAACTCATTTTTGTACTAGAATTCGGTGTGTTATGATTTTCAAGTAAACAATTTTGAATTTTCATCTCCAAATACAGATCTTCTTTGCTTCGATTAAGCTTTTTTTTAAAACAGTTTTTGTTATTTTGACGAAATACTCAGCCAACCCATTCGACTGGGGGAAGTTCTGGTGCTGAATGCGTTAATTTTATAGAGTGGTATTGGCAGAATTTATTAAATTCTATGCTTTGAAAAGGCGAACCGTTATCACTAATAATTTCAGTTGGAGACCAAAAATAGAATAAATTCCTAAGAGTATTTTAATTATGTTTCCACCTGTTGTAGAATATACTCTTATGGCATCCAAATACTTTGAGAAACTCTCAATAAATAACAGAAATTTTTTCCCGGCGAAATCAAAAAATCTATATGAACTGTTGGAAAGGGATATGAAAACTTGGATGGATACAACTCAGTCTCAATGTGTCAAATGTTTTAAATTAAAATTAAAGAAAATTAAATAATTAAATATGGAAAAATGTAATCTACGGGATGCATTTATCAGGCAATATCTTTCTTGAATATCTTAAATTTGTAGTGAGGGAAGTCAAATTTCTTGATTTCTCACAAATAATGCATGATTTTTGGTTTGTGTTGTTGTGCATAAGATTTTAAAATACAAAACATCCTATATTTAACCCTTAAATGACACATGGGGTCCAGTGGACCCAGACCTTTTTCAATCGTACATATTTAAATGTTTTCTCCGGAAATGTATCTCGTGTCCCCTCCCTTGCTAAAGTTGAGATATTGTACTACCTGTTTACGTGCTCAGCGTAGGCCGGTTGACTGCTAGCAGCTGTGTAGAAATGTCTAAAATCACGGTAGGGTCTAACGGATCCCAGTGTGTCATATACGTATATTTGTGTGAAAATCAGAATAATTTTTAGGCATCTCAACTCTAGCAGACCTAGAGCGAGAGAGATGCCTTATATCCCCGCTGCTGATATCTGTCTGTAAACAAAGTAATTCGAAAGGTACTTATCCGATTTTCAAGAAACAGAGACATACTAATAGACCTTGACCAGACAAGAAAAATGTGATAGGACTAAGATCTCTAGGTGATTGGATTTGATCAAAATTGAATGAAAATATTTGTATTGTATACGAAATAATTGTTCAAAGTTGTTTTTGCCGTTTTTTGTGTTTTTTATTGCTGTTTGGTCGTGGGTCAGACTGCGCTCGTTGTTAAAATTTATTTAGTTTATCATATTTCTTTTGATTTTGACGTATTATTAGATGGCGTATAATTTGTAGAGCCGAACCGTCTGAGAAGTGCTAGAACCCATCGACGAAGCATCTTCAGGAGGACAAGATAACGTGTTTGAGGACAGTAAAGACAATGATTCAGACTTTTCAATATGCAGTGCTCCAGAGAGTGCCATGGAAATAGACCAGAAATATATGAAAGAGAGTACTTTGGATCACGGCTTTTGTATGTAGGAGAGCGTCAAGCGGCTGGCCAGAGCCATCTTCGACGATAAGAAAAAATTCAATGTTGATATTGCAAAATAAATACCTTTTTTTAAAGATTCAATATCGGACTTATTTTTATCTAAAAAGATGCTATCTCAAAGGTATACCGCTAAACTTTTAGCTAAAAATATTGAAAATTAAAAAAAATACGGTTATTTTTTGTAAAACAAGCCATTTTCTTATTTTTTCCCAAACCTGTTTTTTTTTGGTTTCATAAAATTAAAATTTCATTAATGCAATAATTTGATCTCCTTTAGTAAGCTTTAAACTATATTGGAAAAAATTGTTAAAGCTAAATATAGAAAAATTCAAGGAATAATAGGCAATATTCATGCTGCGGTCTAAAAGACCCCAGTGAGGCATTTATGTGATTTTTCTTAAGTGTGTCATTTAAGGGTTAATTTAAATTGATATTGAATTGAGTCAATTTGGCATACGCAGATTTTTTTCTGTTCACGCATGGTTTTAATTTTTATTTTTTACCCATACTCGAATGTTTTGTATTTAATCGACACAAGTGTCTTTATTGTAGTTTGGTGTGCGATTTTAATATATATACGGAGCTAGGACGGTACATTTTTTGGTATTTAGCCCTAATCCGGCTGACTCTAAACAAGTTATTAATTCAGTCAGAATAGGTGCTAGAGTGTTGACGTCACGGGTAACCAAGATAATATCATCTGCATATGTCAGAATAAGAGGAAGTTGTCACTCATCCCGCTGCTCTAATTTCAACTCCGGAAATTGATCCACCAAAGTCAGCAAAGCTTCGTTTAAGATGAAATTAAACATTCGGGGAGGAAATTGGGCAGCCTTGTTTGACCCCTTTGTTTTTCTTACTCTCTCTGTACACATGGTAAACCATTTGATGGAAGTGCGCTCTCAAAAACAGGCCTTGATGATTCTATTTATCAGGTAATGGGGCACTTATTGCTGTAAACACTCGGACATGACATCCAATCGCACAGTATCAAAGGCACTGGCTAGGTCAATGGATAGGACAAAAACGCGGTTACCAGGGCGCCATTCTTCGTCAAGAACACGGCGAATGGTGAACATATGATCCGCAGGGGATCGATTAGCTAAAAAAGCGGCCTGGTAAGAAGAGGGAAAACTTAAATGCTCGTCTAACCTATTCAACAACAAGTGAGCGTATATTTTGTAGCCGATGTTACATAAAGTAATTCTCCGATAATCACTGATGACCTTAGGATGCCCTACCTTCGGGATGGAAACCTGTATGGTGTCAAGCCACTCGGAGGGCGGCTCATTGTTTATTCAGACCTGCTCAATGACGGAATGCAAAGCTCGAATGATATCAGTTGGAGTGTGCTTAAATAACTCAATCGGAATCCCATCCGTACCTGGAGATGTCCCGCTGCGAAGAAAGGATATGGTGGAGCTAATTTCATCTTGAGTTGGAGGAGGCCCTAATGGGAAATAATCTGTCTCTTCGACTAGGGGTGACCATTCACATGTAGATTTTCGCAATTCTCTGAGCAAGGTGGAAATAGGGATATAGTGCAGCCTCCCTGCATTGGCTCGTTTATGCTGCTTGAAAAATGAATAGGTTTTACGTAGTCGATCGGTAGGTGTGTAAGTAGCTAAATTTTGGAAAAATTGTTGGCATTCTCGAGATCTATGCTCAGAATAGGCAGTACTTAAACACCGTCGGGCGTTCTGTAGACGGGTGTGAGCACCAGGATCGTTAGGATGCCTATGTCTATTAAAGTGTGCGCGATAACAAAATAGTTTGGTACTGAGATCTAGTTTCCTCATCTTTCAGGATTGAAAGGTTTAAAGATCTAGGGGAGCAAATCGATGAGATGGACGACTTGAGGGCTGGCTGGAGTCTGTATGGAGGGGTGGCGAGAGTTTTTCGGTTGGTACATTCTATCCAAATTAGACGATGGTCGCTTATATCTGGGGGGATGAAATCAGCCTTGGTGGATTTAATATATATGAAGCGATTTTTATCGCGAGTCAAGATGTGATCGACTTGTGAGTAGCTATGCCCACTGGTCCAAGTGGCAAGGCCTCGGTGGCGGGTGGAAGTGTGTATGAAAAGTTGGGTGGAACGAGCAAGGAAACCTAATGAATTACCATTTTCGTTAGACTCTTTGTGGAATAAATGTGAAGCAACAACCTTCTTACTCCATGCTTCGTTGGATCCTAGATAGGCGTTAAAATCACCGAAAAGAACGATATCGCGAGATTTAGGGCATCGATCTATGATCGTAAAAAGTATGGAGAAAATTCTCGAGGATTTTTGCCGATTTATCTGCGAAGTGTGAGGTGGGACATAGACAGAGATAAAATGAATTTCGCCCCAGCTCGAAATGTGTCCTAGTAATGTAATAATGGCCCCAAAATAATGTCAGACGCGCTTGGACTTAATTAATGATTTCTTTTTTAAAAGAATACCAACACCGCATCTGTGGGTTTTCGGGTCGTTGGCAAGATACCACGTGTAGTTGGCAGTCGAACTGACACCAGAACCAACGTTAATTTCTTGGACGCTACAAACCTCTACCCGATTCCTAAATAGAATATCATCAATCGAGTCGCGCTTTTAGGGTCTATTCAGTCCTCGAATATTCTAGGTCCCAAAACCAAATGAATTGGAGATATGGGCAGGGGGGGGGAGGGAAGGTGTTGTGAGGACTCAGTGAGTCGATAGGGATTGTTACTGGGTTGAATAACGCGGTGAATGTGTTCGGAGGCGTTGTATGCTTAGGGATTATGTGCAGTAGAGCTAAGGATAGTGATGGAAGTAATTGGGGTTCTAAGCTGTCATAATGGGATCCATTATATAAGAGATGAATTTCATGTAAATATTTACCATTGACTCGAGTGAAGGATACCCGTTGGTGGTATCACCGTAATGAATAATAATTCTCACATTCTTCAGTTCTGCGGTGGCGGAAAGATACTCAGCTTCACCCCAGAAGCCATCGTTCCGAAGATCCGATAAATACCTGGAAATTTTTTTTACTGGAGAACTGGAGTTAATTCAGGGAAACTATACCTTAACAGTAGCTCGCTTTCAGTGTAACTTGTAATCAGTTCCGAAGTATAGATGGATTGAATGGAGTCCAATTAAGTCGGTATATAATCTTGAAGATTTTGACGAATATAATCAACGATTGCAGATCGAAGATCGTTTGACGACCAGGATGGACATCTGGAGTCATGGTGAAGCAATTGATGAAGTATAGCATTAAACAGGCAATTGCCATCCCCTGAAATGTTATGCACTTGCATCTGGGCACATACTATAAATGTCTTTGGAATTCTCGATTAAAATTTATTAATGGAGGTAGTTATTCACTTGCCGAATTAATTTTAACAAATATCGATTAGTTATATATTAAAGCACAATTAAGATTTGCGATATATGGATGGCTTACAATTTGCAACTTGACATAGGTAAATCTAAATTGGTTATGCTAAATGTGAGGTTAGGATAGTAAAATTGGCGAGTGAACAAGGCGACCAGACGTCTTATTTTTACTCTCTTTTAAGGTTGTCCAGACGTACTGGTTACCTTGGTTGAAAGGGGCAACATGCTATGATCATCGGGTCTGTCCCTCTCGACCGTTGGATTGATGAGGGGTAAACGGGCAAATAGGGAGGGATAATTGGGGACAAGTTTGGTATTAGGAAGGAAGTACTATGGCTCTACTGAGGAGTGAGGAGTTCACTCGCGTGAACACAAATGCCACTTATTTATTTTATTTCTCGCAGCCAAGGCGCGAAATGAGGAGGAGGGGGGGCAGTGTGGTTTTGAGTAAATATTGGATTGATTTGGGAAGAAGGGGGTAGGCGATTGGGGGATTGTTGTGAGATAAAGAAGAGAATATTTTTGATGTATTTATCAGGGTGCTGTGTACAGATTGGGGAGATCGCCAACGGGCCGATTGGTGTTCCTGAAGAGGTGTGAATTTCATCGCAGACATATCATTTGTAATAATTTGTGGTGCTAGATGGGAGAGCGAGATCATTTAATGTATTGGTTTTGATACGAGGGATCATTTGAGAGCTTCTGTGGGTGATTCACAAGGTTGGCCAGTTAGACCAGTGTTCCCTGACCACCGTTTTATATTTTTACTATACCGGGAATCATGATAGTCAAGTTGTTGTTATTTTATTGTTTAACGTTTGATGTGGTAGTGATAACAGGAAATGGGAAGAAGAAACAAATGTCAAAATATTAAGAGAGGGCGATCCAAAAGTTCCGTAAAGTAGATTTTGTTTTAGTACTACTTAGTAGCTCCCAGTCGAACGATGCGGGTGCTTGTGGGTGCTTATGTGCCGTGTTATTTAGTACCAGCTAGCAAACGATTGGGAACACTTGGGAAATTTTCCATTGGAAGTTTCTGCTATCATACACATGTGTCGTGAGTAAAATTAAACTAAAAAGGAACAACAAACAACAACCAAATCAAATTTACTCAACTTCAGGCAGTTGAATTTGATCTCCAATGTTATTAATTTATTTTCTTTAATTTTTTTTAATTTTCCCTTCAACTGATGACGAGTAAAAATTCTTGGGTCAATTATATTTTTAATTTGTAATTTTAGTTTATAGCTAGTAAGAGGGTATATAGGCGCCTTATAATTTTAAGTTTAAGTGGATTATAGCTCGAACTAAACTATAGTGATGGGTAGAGACAGGGACCAGTTAAAGCTTGTGAATGAAGAGTTGTCGATTATTTTATTAGCCTTGGGCCAGTTTTAAATTAATTTAATATTATTGGATTTTATTTTATTAATTATATTTTTATTAATTGTGATTATGATTTTAGGAAAGGCCTAGGAAGCGCATGTAGCAAACTAATAAAGGTTATTTTAGAGAGCAGTTGTAAGGTTAATTTTAAAAAACAGAAACTGGATTAGGAAGGTGTTGTCATTGTGTTACTAACTTAATTACTGGCTATACTCAGGTGTCTGTAACCGCGACAATTTCTTCCATACTAACAACCTATCCAGGTCCTCTTTGTATTGTAGGTAACAAGGTGTTCGATGAGGCCGCTGTGTGTGTGATGAGGGGGTCTTGCTTGGGGCTTGGTCGAACACTCCAATCGATCAATCAATCAATCAATAAATATTTAACTTCAATTATATTAATTTCTTTTTTCAAGATAGGTGGGATATTGATGATTAGGTTAATTGTATGGTTAATTAATTTTCAGAATACATATAATATAGTTACAGTATTAATCATTATTATAGGGATTAAAATTAATCCTGATTTTCAGAATTGAATTTTAAATGGAATCAACCCGACAGAATCAAAAAGTAGTGAATAATAAATGGTAGTTTAAAAAATGAAAAAATAAAAAAATAAAAATTGAGTTGTTCTGTGCTAAACTGCTAACTATCAGATTATATAATTACTAACAATTTGTACTAAATATGGATCGCGTGGGTGGCTGTATCCGGGTCGAGTCTCTCCCAACTAATATTCCTAGTTGTTATAGGTATACGGGTGTACGGAATGGGACCCGGGAGTTTGGGAATCCTGTTATAAGGATTGGACGTATATCCTAATCAATCCAAAAAATTAATCATATCTAGTAACAGTGCCTTATAATTTTAATTTGGTGACTAAGGGATAACATTGATTACAATACATTACAAGACAGCGCCCATTACAGATCAATCTCATAGAATTTAGGGGATGATCTTGAAGAAATCCATAGGTATTATAGCATGAACTAAATTATAGTTATAAGTAGCGACAGGGACCAGTATGGAGGAAAGCACGTGAATGATCAGTTGATTTCGAGTAGATTTATTAGCTTTAAGTTAATTTTAAATTAATTTATTTATTTATATTTATTTATTATTAAACTAATAAATATTATTTCAGAGTACAGCTCTAATTTTAATTTTAATAAACATAAAAGTAGTTTAGAAATGTGTCGTCATTGTGTTACTAACTATTGGCCAAAGTGTGTCTGTAACCGGGTCAATTTCTTTCATACTAACAAAAACTATCCTAATCCTCTTAATGTTGTATGTAACAAGGTGTTCGATGAGGCCCGGCCATTAATAACTCCGGGAGACCTTGCTTAAAGCTTGGTCGAACACTTCAATCAATCAATCAATCAATATGTATGTATCA
The DNA here is from genome assembly GCA_963556165.1 of Tipula helvola. Classification (NCBI taxonomy): domain Eukaryota; kingdom Metazoa; phylum Arthropoda; class Insecta; order Diptera; family Tipulidae; genus Tipula; species Tipula helvola. Next base: position 185,466,032 of record OY744483.1, read on the forward strand.
TAGAGATAAAAGCTATAGAGGAGAAATCAACAAACGACAAACAAAATAGTTGGCTTTGACTTTCGAGTCAGCGGAATGATTTTATATTTCTTAAAAAATATTATTTTAAATTTTTTGTAAAATATGTTGTAAAGTTATAGTTATTTGGAATCATAAATGCGAAAATTCACCAACCGCATGGGGACCCATATCGTCTCGAACTATTTAATAATCGTGCAACAAAGGTAGCCGGGAAACGTTGGCAGACATCAATCACAAAAAACATGTGATTTTATCGAAAGAATATGAAGGCCGAACTGTGATGCTGTAAGCTGTAACTACAAAAATATCATTTTTATGTTGATCTGCCCTATCTTACACAATGTGTTACGAATGAGCTTTAGCTCAAAATAGATTGTGGAAGTATGGGTTTGGTCTAAGCCAAAATTATTGTGAATACATAAATAAATAGATACACCCTATTGTATTGTAAATTAACGATACCACAAGTGCAAAAAGTTCGGTGCGAGGTAGAGAGACAATAAAAAAGTTTGGTGCCGTATTTTGAATTTGGTTCAGTGCATTGGAACGGAGCGTGTTGCTTAAAATAAAACAATTAAAGTTTGGAAAAGTTTTTGCTTTGGTTGCAAAAGCACGGATGCATATTATTTGGTTCAATATTTTGGTAAAGTTGATTTTGTTATTAAGGATAACTTTTCTAAGGATGCGTCATTGTTTTGCACTTTTGGTGCGGGCCTGGTAAAAATAGTGCCGTGTAATTTTTGTGTTCTGTTTGGAATGGTTTCAACCAAGCTTTGTTGGTGTAGACATTTTTGGAAATTTTTGGAGGTTTTTTGATGTTTTGATTAACTTTTGACGAATAATTGTTCTCGGTTTTATTTTTGAACAGAATTGGCATTTGTTTTGTACTAGTTGCTGTTTTGGTTGCCAAAGCAAAACGATCTACATATTTTTTTTTTTTGGTTTTTCAGTTATTGATAAGTTGAGTTCAACCAAAGCATCCTTGATTATACAAGCCATAATCTAAAAAACGAAGCTTTTTTAAGGGAATTAGAAACGACGAAAAAATCAAAATTTCCATAGTAAAACACATAAAACATATGGGAAATCACTTTTTTTCTTAAGACAAATTTGTCAATGAAAACGTTACAAATTCTTAATTATGATTTCTGAAAGACTTTCATAAATGTTTGAATTTCAACATACATATATAAATGTCGTTTAAGTAAATCGTTTTCATTTTGTTGTAATAATTGATTTATTTAAACCAAAATATAAAAAAAAAGTTCATAACAACAGCATTCTGGTCAAATAAAAAAGAAAATCTTACTACAAATTGTGTGCATTAAGTCAATATATTTATATTACATAGATGGCAGTGATGGCAGTACAAATTTTTGAAAAATCGTACCAAAAATTGCCACTTGGGGAAATTTTAAGTTCAAAAATTGTAGGAAAAGCAAAATAAATTCTCAAAATATTAAGAACGTGTGATAATTTTGTGATTAAACAATCTTTTTTCGTATTTTTCTGTATAAATCTGAGACATCTAACGTACACTAGTAAAACTAAAGATAAATGTAGCAAGTATTATTTTAATTCGTCAGAGCCAACTTTGATGTATTTTTCAAAATGAAAGTTCGAAAAATATATTTTAGAAATAATTTAATTTTTATATTTCTGCAATTAATCTTTACTTAATACCAATAAACCCTTCCTGTATATTGCTGCTAAAGGTATGTAGAACAATTTTGTATAAAAATTTTGTAACATTTTTGCTTTTTTCAATGAAAAACTTGAAGCTAAAAAACACCATTTTTACTATGGATTCCTATGGAAATTAGTGAAAAGTTATTCCACTAAAAAAGCTTCTAAAAAATACGTCATAATGATTATGGCTCTATACTCTAGAAGGCTCTGGTTCAACTCGTTTTGGTTTTGACGTAGGACTACGTCTTTGTTTTCATTATATATGGGGGGTAAACCAAAATTTCAATGTGATGACGCGCGTCACGGAATTGACGTATTTACGAAATTTATTTGATTAAAGCAATGTCTCTTGATAAATATAAATGTAATGTTTTAAAAACTGTAAAAATCAAGCCAGGTTAAATAAAAATTTATGGATTAAAAAAAATTAAAACAACTAATTATTAATATGTATTTTAATTTCAATTTTAATTAAATAGTGATGAACTTGATCAACCATGCCGACGCCATATTGATTTAAAGCTATCAAATAAAAATAAAAAAGTTCAAAATATTTTTATTTTCATTATGTAAAATATTGCGTACATTTTTTGAATTTATATGCAGTATAAAGTATGCAACCCTAGAAAAATGAATAGTCGCAAAGATCAGGTCGAAAAATGTTTAGGTTTGCGAGTTATGGGACTTCAAAGTTTCCAAGTGACCGGAAACTAATTTGATTTAATACGTCATTTGAATCGTCAATATTAAAAAATAAAATATATCTAGTAAGCTTTTATTAATAGCAAGACATTTCCATTTCTGCGACATTGACATTTCTGTGACGTTTTAATGATTGAAATTTCAACGATATATTGATCGATACATTATTTGTGAATTGCTTTAATAGGCGTTTTCGGAAATAGATCCTGAATAACTTCAGGCTAACTTTCGACCATTAAACTTATTCACCAATTTACGAACAAAAAAGATAACTTCAGCATAAGTTAGATGTTGTGGCTTTAATTTGTTTCTTATAATTAGCTGTAAATACAAATAAACATAAAACAAATACATTATTAGGATCAATATGAATGTGTTTTAGATAAATTATTTTGTATTTCTTTGGATTATCTCTCAAAACTCATTTTCGACCTTTTGCTTTCATATTAAAAATTATTTTTAACTTTTTGTATGTGATGGATAACTTGGATAACTTTTTACCAACATAAGAAAAATTAAAAGTTAACCTGAAGTTATTCAGGATGTATTTTCGAAAATGATATAATCGCCTTTAAAGTTATTCTGTCTAAGTAATAAATTCTTTTGATATTTATTAAAGGTCGTATATAAATCCTAGCAAATTACTAGAAGACCCCTTTAAAATAATATCACACCATTAGGGTGGAGCAGGTTAAGGAGAAAGGAGGTGGGAGATATAGAAAATGAAATGCTATTTGACAAGCAGATTCGGTGACCAAAGATAACTAACGTTAATTCTGATTTTGTGTTATTTGTGTTTTATTACTTTGTACTCGAATGGTCCACCGCAATGCCAAGTCCAGACTGAATCATCGAGTACAGAATTATTTTAGCCAATTCTAACGTTGCTCACATAATGTTGTGATCTGAACAAACGGCACAAATTTCCAGAAAAGAAATTTTGAACATTAAGGATGCTCTCTGAATGGAGTAATTTAAATTCTTAAGCATTTTCAACAGTATACTAGAGATGTGTAACTGGGTCGTCTGTGGGTTGGTGTCTGTGATTTGGCGGCAATTTTGGTATTAGGGAAGAGGTCTCCAAAGAACAATGGCGAAAAATTATTTGAAAAAAAAAAAACTTAAACGTCTAAAAGTGACACATATCCGAAAGGACATCAATTAATTATCTACGTTTTTCTAAACTATAATATTATCTAGTTAAAGCCGAGTAAAAAAATAATATTTCGTTTTAAAGTTCGTTTCATGAGATTGAACTATATAAAATTCAAAAGTTCAACACTGAATATCTATTAATCTCCGCCTTCTCTAACAAAAAATCTTGCACAAACTAGCTCAGAAAATTACAATGAGTTAAATAAGATATTTTTCATTTAAAGACGTAGAAATTTAATTTCAAATAAAACAATGTATGGGAAGCTGCCATTGTTCTTTAAGAAAATGCGTGCCCAAAATAACAGAAAATGTTTATAAAATGTAAATGGTTGGTTTGGTGATCTTTAACATTCGCTTTGTGAGAAAAGTGCCGTCCGAGGAGCCGGCTAGACCCATTTTTTTTTTTTTATTCTAAAACGGCATTTCATTGTGGCATATCGAATTGAGAAATATAAAATGTGGTATTGTATAAATAATAAATATCAAAAATAATAAAAAAATATCTAGCCTAATGCATAAAGAGGCAGCATTAGACAATTAACTGTTTTTTTTTAACTTGTAATTTCTAAATTTTGGTTTCACTTAACTGTAGAAATAAAGTTGTCTCAATTTTACGTAGTCCTACGTTAATAGGTCGTGTCTCTAACACAAGCTCGTCGATTTTTTTTTTTTCGTTTGGTTTTTGCTTCTATATTTTCTCCTTTACGAATATTTATATTTATAAAATCTCTCCAGTTGAACGGAACAATGAAAGAAAGACCGGATATTTATCTGGTGATTTTTTTTCTGAATAAAATTTTGCTGAATGAAATGGACGGTTTGTTTTTGGAGGTGGTGTGGGTCCATAACTTGATGAAACAAGGAAACGAAAGAATTGAAAATTGAGAATCAATAAATGAGATATGTATATGGTACTTAGAATTTTCTTGTTATTGCATAAGTTAAAATTAGGGATAAGCTGTTTGCCGGTATATCTCTATTGATATCATTGTCAAAGATTTTTTTTTTGGATGGTTACCTTGTACCACTTTTCGAAGTGAACGGTCCATACAGAGATAGGTTGCAAGTTGTTTGAATGTTATTTTTTTCAAAAGTAGTAACAGATAAACTTAATGATAAATAAATCCTAGATAGACTGAATGAATGATAAGGACTCTTACTTAACTGACTTAAACAACCATTATGTCATCAATGTGTGCAAACGATTATGCTGTCGAGTCTTAACGAACAAATACACCCACCGCGAGAATTGGTGATGGTGGGAGATAGGGACACATCTATGTATAGGGTTTTCCAATAGGAATGATACTATTTAAAAAAAAAATAAACACATAAATTATTCAGATATTAGTTGCATGGTGGAGAGTATTAGATACCACAATCAATATGAAGCATGTGAAGTTATCCCAGTTTTTCATCCCAGAAAAAATTAAAATGTTCATCAGGTAACACTATCTCATCCCATCCCAGTTTTTTTCTTTACATATACGAAATCAAATGAAAAAAAATATTACGAAATTTAATTTATTTCATTCCATCCCAGTGTTTTCTGATGTACCAGCCGTTCATTGTAATTTGAAACAGATACGACAAAAAAATTTCTTTATATAGTTACAGTTACAGTTCCCATAGAAACTGCCACGCAAGCAAAAGATAAACAACGTGACTTGATTGATAAGACAATTAGCGCAGCAAATCCAATTCTGCAACATAAACTGTTTTAAGCGCATGGTTGATCAACGTGACCATAGAATCATGTTCATCGAGTCGAGGCAAATTTGATGAGTTAGTAATTTTAAGTTTAGAGTTAAACAAATTTAGATTTAAAGAAATTAGTCCGATTTTAGATTTTAAAGAAAAAACTTGTAAAACCATTCTTAAGAAAATAAAGATTAAAAAAATAAATTAAAATAAATTTTTTTTAACAACTTTTAAAATACGAAATACGTAATTGGCGCAGCCGTTCGGTTAATAGTGAGTTAGTGAAAAGTGCATATATCAAGTGAATAAAAACTTGTGTGAAAGTGAATCCGTCGACAAAATAAAAAAAAAATCTTTGATTATTTAGTTAACAACTAAAAATTAATTCGAAAGTGAAGACGTGTATCTACCTGTGATTTTTTTTTCTTTTCAAAGACGTCCCTAGCTAAAAGTGAAAACTGCTAGAAGGATTTGAGGTTCCGCCACAGCTCACCAGTAAAATCAGAACCAGAACACGACAGCAAAGAAAATCGGACTCAGGTAACAAATTTTTTGTAAATTCTATTAGTTTTTACTGAAACTGTCACCATCGTGCACTATTAGATAGACACGAAAAGACATAATTTTAATTTGTGCACTATTAGATAGACACAAATTCACTTATAGTCAATATAGACGATTGAATTACCATAAATCCAGTGAATGAAAAGCAAAAAGTCTATTGAAGTTTATATTGCAAATAGAAACATAGAATCAGTAGACTTGCAAAATCAAATGGATGTGGAACAAATTGCAGCACAGCTCGCAGCAATCTCAGACCAATTGGCAAAATTGGGTCAAAAGCAAGGTGAACATGATCAGCTACTAACGTATCTGAATCAAAAAACGGAGGTACCTCCACCTCCACAAAAAGAGGAAAAAATTACAGTCGATTATTTAGGATCCCTGATCCTATTAAATCAATTCCGTCTTTCGATGGAAATAAGAAACAGTTGACGGCGTGGCTGACCACAGCGGAAGATACTTTAAAAGTATTCGAACCATTAGTCACCCCCCAACAATTTAGCTTGTACATACAAGCAATACAAAACAAAGTAGAGGGAAAAGCTAAGGATATACTTTGCTTAGCTGGAAACCCTCGTACATTTTTGGAAATGAAAGAAATCCTATTAGAATCGTTAGGCGATAAACAGGAACTTCCATTTTATAAATCACAGCTTTGGTCTAAGAAGCAAAATGATTTATCAGTACACGTCTATTTCAATAAAGTAAAGGAAATAGTTCAAAATATTAAATCATTGGCTAAACAAAAGCCACAATATAATCAATCATGGCACGCTATCAATGCATTTATTGAAGAGGATGCATTAGCAGCGTTTGTGTCGGGTCTAAGGAGACCATATTTCGGCTACGCTCAACCCGCTAAACCACAAAACTTAGAGGAGGCCTATGCCTTCCTTTGTAAATTTAATTCCAATGAAGTTATATCGGGTAACTCACAAAAACTTAATAACCAAGCAAAATCCAATTTTCAACCGAAAAAAAATTCGGAACAAATTAGTTCAAAGAACCAACATTGGCCGGTTCAGGAAAAATCAGTACCAATGGAGGTCGACCCCTCAATCCGTTCGAAAAGGACGTTTAAAAACGCAATTCATAATATAGAGATCCCTAACGACATTGATAAAGTACAAGAAGTGGAAATCCAAAATACCGAAAATTTTTGGGAGGACCACAATTCAGACTCGGAAGACTAAATTATCTTCCTTTTCTTAAATGTCATAATAGATTAACCAACCAAACAATTAAACTGCTTATTGATACTGGCGCTAATAAAAATATAATTAGGCCAAAAATAATACCAGACCACTTATTAATATCCCAAGAATCAGAAGTAAAAAACATATTAGGCACACAAAAAGTAACAAAAGTTGGAAAAATTAACTTTTTAGGACACAGCTTACCACCACAATCATATTACGAACTTAATTTTCATGAATATTTTGATGGAATACTTGGGTCCCAGTCAATGGCTCAATTAGATGCGAAAATTGACTACAAATCTCTCACAATCTCATTGAATAATATAATCATAAAATTCCACAAATATTATCCAAGTAAAAATTTTTACCATCATACGGTAACATTTGATACCGCAAAAAATGGTGAATGGTTAGTCACTAATCACCAAGAATTAAAAGAAAACATTATTTTACAACCTGGATTATACAAATCAAAAAATTTCAAAACTACAGTGAAAATACTTAGTAACGACCCCGATCCTCCAAAACAACTACCTAAACTAGGTTTAAATGTCTATAATTTCGAGACCATTAAACCGATTCAAGTGTATGGAGATACACTTATAGATAAGGAAACTATCAAAAGTTTAATTAGGATGAATCACTTGTGCGAAAACGAGAAGAAAATTCTTGTGAATACCATTTACGATCACCAAGAAGTATTGTTGAAGCAAAATGAAAAGCTATCTGCAACAACGGTAATCAAGCACAAGATAATAACAAAAGACGAAACACCAGTATATACTAGAACCTACAGATACCCCCATAATTTTAAAAGGGACGTAGAGGACCATATACAGGAAATGCTGGATAGCGGGATAATCCGAAATTCAAGCAGCCCCTATTCCTCCCCAATTTGGGTAGTACCCAAAAAACCAGACGCTTCAGGTATACGTAAAATTAGGGTAGTCATTGACTACAGGAAATTAAATGATAAAACTATCGACGACAAATTTCCCATACCACAGATCGAGGAGATATTAGATAGTTTGGGGAAATCCACTTACTTTACAACATTAGACCTGAAATCAGGATTCCATCAAATCCAAATGGACAAATCCTCTCAAGAGAAAACAGCATTCTCAACCGACCAAGGGCACTTTGAGTTTACTCGAATGCCATTTGGTTTAAAAAACGGCCCTGCGACTTTTCAAAGAGCCATGAATAATGTCCTACACGGACTAGTGGGAAAGATTTGCTATGTATATTTAGACGACATTATAGTTGTCGGATTCAATTTAGCCAACCACATAGAAAATCTTCAGACAGTTCTCAAACGACTGTCAAATTTTAATCTAAAGATTCAACTCGACAAGTGCGAGTTTTTAAAAAAAGAAACCGAATTCCTGGGTCACGTAATTACACAGGAAGGAGTCAAGCCAAATCCGGACAAAATACAAAAAATTCTAGAGTGGCCGCTACCGACCACTCAGAAACAAATTAAACAATTTCTCGGTTTGTCAGGGTACTACCGTCGGTTTATTCGGGATTACTCGAAAATCACAAAACCCATGACAAAATTTTTAAAAAAGGGCATGGTTGTCAACATAACCGACCCAGAGTACGAAAGATCGTTCAAAACACTAAGAGAAATAATATCCACCGATCAAATATTGGCTTATCCCGATTTTTCGAAACCGTTCATCCTTACAACGGATGCATCGGAACATGCTTTAGGCGCGGTGCTCTCACAAATGCATGATAACAGTACTGAAAATAAATACGCAACGAATGAAAAAGAAGCGCTGGCCATTATTTGGGCAGTTAAAAAATACAAACCCTACCTTTACGGAAATAAGTTTACGCTTCTTACAGATCATAAACCGCTTACCTTCATAAAAAATTCGGAGAAAAACTCCAAAATTCTGAGATGGCGCTTGGAGCTTGAAAATTTTGACTACGATGTAGTCTACAAGCAAGGCAAAACCAATGTAGTAGCCGACGCACTCAGTAGAATCCCACAAGATAAAGAAACTAAAGAGGTAAATTTTCACAATTCAGACGAATCAAATATTGAAAACACTAGTTCAGAAAATGAATCGATTAGAAATCATGCTCCTAGCGAATCTGATACAATCCATTCCGCTGATACATCGAGCGATTACTACGTACATTTTTCAGATCGCCCGATAAATTATTACAAGAACCAAATAATATTCAGGATTTCTAACTTAGATACAATAATCAATGAGGAAGTGTTCCCTAACTTCAAAAGGGTGATTATCGTGAGAGAATCTTTCAATGAAGACGATATTACCAATATCCTAAAAAAATTCCATAATGGCAAACAATCAGCCATATTAGCTCCAGAGAGTCTTTATCAAAAAATTCAAGACTCATTTCGAGAAAATTTTTCTCAAAAAGGCCACTTTGTATTTACCACTAAAATAGTGGAAGATGTAACGAATTCGAATCGACAGGATGCAATCGTGAGAAAAGAGCATGAAAGAGTAGCTCACAGAGGCATCAAAGAAGTAGAAAATCAGATAAAACGAGCATACTTTTTTCCAAACATCATTAAAAAAGTAAGTAGTTACACAAATTCTTGTACCTTATGTAACCTACATAAATATGAACGAAAGCCTTATAACATAAAAATATCTCCAAGGCCAAATACCAACAAATCACTAGAGGGAGTGCATATCGACATCTTCACAATAAATAAAACCAGTTTTTTGTCAATAATTGACGCATTCTCTAAACACCTTCAGATGATTCAAATTGAATCAAAAAACTTGATCGATATAGAAAAAGCAATAACAAAATGTTTCACTTCTTTCGGTATACCGAACATAATAATTTCGGACCATGAAACCACTTTTAAGTCAATCCAATTTAAAGAATATTTAAGTAAACTAAATTCAAAAATTGAGTATGCATCCTCGTCTGAATCGAATGGGCAAATTGAAAAAACCAATTCTACCATTATTGAGATATATAATACAAACAAGAATAAACTACCTAATGGCACTACAGCAAGTGTTATAGAGTTAGCAGTAGCTCTCTATAACAATTCGATCCACTCATCAACTGGCTTCACGCCAAACGAGATAATCTTCAATCAAAATAATGTAGTGTATCCCATCGAAATTACTAAAAATGCTAAAAACATTTTTAGAGAAACATGCGAAAATTTAGAAAGAGTAAAAGATAAAGTAGTAGAGAAAAATAGAGTCAAAGAAGAACCCCCAAATTTATCAGAAAACCAAATAGTATTCTTAAAGCCAAACATAAGAACAAAAACACAGCCGAGGGGTATTAAATCAATAGCAAAAGAAATAACGTATAAAACATTTAAAACCAGGAGAGATATCAAAAGAAATAAAAATAAGATTAAACGATTAAAGAAATATTAATTGTAAATGTTTTGTTTCATTTCAGAATGTTATTAATATTAACGAAATTATTAATTATTATCAATTTAAAATATTTGGTTTGTGCTGCTCAAAAATTAGAAATAAGAAATATGCATGAGGATCCAGTATTATTAATAAAATTAAATAAATGTAAAATTCAAACAGGATCCATTAGAATCATACATCCTATAAACATTACTACCTTAGAACTTACCGTAGAATTAATTACTAACCACGTAATGAATAAGATAGATAAAGATAAATTGGAATTATATAGTATAGTCAAACAGAAAAGTAAAACTTTATATAATAACTTAATTCAAATAAAACCACCGAAAAGCCCCAGACAGAAAAGATGGGATACTTTGGAAACAGCATGGAAATGGGTAGCAGGAAACCCAGATGCCGATGATCTAAGAATAATTAATACAACAATGAACGAACTCATAAACGGAAATAATCAACAATTCCGGATAAATTATTGTATATTATGTTATGTTGTAAAATATTTGGTGATTGTCTTTTGCTGTCTACTGCGTCAATATTGTATATTATGTTATGGGTTAATATTGTATTCGTTATGTCTAATTTTTGTAATTGTACGATGTGTAAATATGATGGTAGTTGTTTATTTTGTATCTACAACGTTGATATTGAAATTATCGTTCCGAAGAATTATTCCTCAACCGTGTGTTGTTTGGATGAATTTAATGTTAATAAGTTATGAATTTGTTACGATGTTTTTGTATCTAATCTTGATTAATATGTAGTTATTCTACGCTATGTTTCTTATATTGAAGTGTTAAGATTCTAATGTATAAAATTGCTCGTGTATCGTCTTCTATCAAGTATGTACTGATAAGTGTAGAGTATTTGTTTAATTCTATTCTGTTGTTAGTTTCAGAATAGAATTGTGTATGGAGAAGTTTTTGTCTTGGTTAGTAGACTAGGCTTAACTAAGGAATTTTCTCTTATTAACCAATCAATTATTACAGCAATTACGCCGTTTTTCTCTCGATTGGCTCGTCTTAGAAAATCCCGCTTTATCGGATTAGTAGGGTGTGTGTTAGTTTATAATTACCTATTATTTTCAGCAAATCTGGATTTCTGGATATTAAATCTGGATCTCTGGATACGGTGGTTTCTTTATAGATTATGTTAGATAAATTCTTTTCTTTTATTTTTGGATAAAAATTATTCTTTATTCGTTTTGTTTTATAGATGAATTTTACACTTGATAACTTTATTTTTTACTTGTTTGCTTAGAATTTATTTTAAGTATACTGATTGATGTCGAAAAACTGAATACTGAATACCAAACTTGAAAATAGAATGAATTTTGTTTGTAAATTTCTGTGCTTATATACTAATTTTTCTGATATTTTACACTAACAATTTGTGTACTTAATTTCTATTTCTGCTAATTTGCATTATTCTAAGAATTATAACGCATGTGTATCAAATTTTTAACTCATCATAAATTATTTTGGGTCATTATATTGTGTTCGATTTAATTGAATTGCTTAATATTATTTTCTACTTTGGGTCAATATTCTTGGTATTCCAATTTTCGCTTTATTTTTGATGTTCTACATTTTATTTATTACATATTACAATTTTATAATTTTCTTTCGAATTGCATTGTCATCAACACATTAATTATGTATTTCTTTATTTCATTGTCAACGTTTTATTATATAACATATGTTTCATTTCCTACTATTTTTGTTTCCTTACTTTTACTCTTTTGTTTTGATCTTTTTATTTTGTCTTATCCTAGATTTTATTATCTATTATCCTATTTTGTATTCTGGGAAAAACACTTGTGAAACATTATTTCGAATTTTTGTGACTTTCTAAGTTTTTGTTATTTTTCGAAACTAGCCTTAATATTATCATGCTACAATTTCTACTGCATTATCTTTAATTTATCTTATTTTTCCTATTAGATTTTATACTTCATTTAAATGTTTCACAACAAAATGAACAGATCAACAAGAGAATACAGCTGTTAACAAATACGATAAATGAAGTGATAACCAGTACAACAATGGCTAACAGAGTCGCGTTAACTGAATTAGAAATAATCACGTCAATTATGCATATTGATACAATCAATAAAATTTTAGAAGATATCCAGGATGCGATTATTAGAACAAAAGTAGCACTACCCAGCAACAAGATCCTTTCGCTGAAGGAAATAATTGCAGTAAAGAACATGCTCACTAATCAAGGAGTAAACATAACAATACCAGACGAAGCACTTAAATTCATTACACCAAAAATCGCAGTCAATGATAAAACACTCCTTTACATATTAGAGGTACCAAAATTGGAAGATGAGACGTCCACAGTAATAAGAGTAATCCCATTAAACATCAATAACAGCATTATAGAAGATTATCCGCAATACCTTATTAGAAACAAACAAAAATTATTCACCACAACAAACTATAATAGCTATGTACAGAGACACTCGGAGATAAAGGAATACAAAGACAATTGTATTAAACCGCTGGTTATGGGAAATAAAAGTACATGCAACGTAACGTTAGAAACAGGAACAACGGTGCAATGGATCTCCGAAGGCAGAATACTGATAAATAATGCAAAAAACATCGAACTATCGACGAACTGCGGACCCGATAACAGAAACCTGACAGGGAACTTTTTAGTAAACATTTGGAACTGCACAGTAGAGATCAACAAAAAGAAATTTCAATCTTACGAAATAGAAAGCGAGAACGAGGAGATTATTGGAACACTCTATAATATAAACATGTTTCGTCAAAGGACAGTGAGTCAAAACATAACCTCAATTGAACAAGAAGCCATTAAGAACAGGAAACAACTAGACCATATGTATCTAAGGCAATACAACCACCAAAATTGGTTACAGCTTCTTTCAGGAGGTACATCATTCTCATCAATATGCGTATTTCTGTTAGTGTTATACATGACGTGTAAATATAAGTGCCTTAATACAAAAAAGGGTAAAAACGCAAATAAAATCATTCGAGAAAAGGAAATATCGTATAACAGATTGTTAAAAGAAGCCGGCATTAAAACCAAAGTCGAGGACGACTTTTCTTCACCCCAGGGAGGAGTTACAGTTACAGTTTCCCATAGAAACTGCCACGCAAGCAAAAGATAAACAACGTGACTTGATTGATAAGACAATTAGCGCAGCAAATCCAATTCTGCAACATAAACTGTTTTAAGCGCATGGTTGATCAACGTGACCATAGAATCATGTTCATCGAGTCGAGGCAAATTTGATGAGTTAGTAATTTTAAGTTTAGAGTTAAAGAAATTTAGATTTAAAGAAATTAGTCCGATTTTAGATTTTAAAGAAAAAACTTGTAAAACCATTCTTAAGAAAATAAAGATTAAAAAAATAAATTAAAATAAATTTTTTTTAACAACTTTTAAAATACGAAATACGTAATTATATACTCTCGTAAAATTTTAAATTTTCTGTTTTTACTCTTAATTATCGCTATTCTGTGGTTAAAAATTGCATTGTTAAAATGCCGATTGTGCAAATTACAATGAACGGCTGGTGCTGGAATATTAATTACTTGATTAGTTTTATTTATTAGTGTAGTCTACTTAGAATATAAAGAATCATTGTAAACAGAAATATTTTATAATTAAACTTCTTAGTACATCAGAAAAAACTGGGATGGGATGAAATAAATTAAATTTCGTAATATTTTTTTTCATTTGATTTCGTATATGTATAGAAAAAAACTGGGATGGGATGAGATAGTGTTACCTGATGAACATTTTAATTTTTTCTGGGATGAAAAACTGGGATAACTTCACATGCTTTCAATATGGAGCCACAAAATGCCGAAAAAATTGTGTTGGCTACCATAGCTTTACACAATTTTATTAAACTAAACAACGAAGCAAAAAAATATACACCGACAACGTTTATTGATTGGGAGGACCAGAACCATAACTTACACTCTGGTACATGGAGGAATGACGTAAGTCAACCATTAAGATCTGTCCGAATGGGGTCGAATAACGCATCCAGAACGGCATTTGAATTGAGAGAGGTTCTCAAAAATTATTTTATTAATGAAGGCGCCATAAGCTTCCAATACGAGCGATGCCATAAGCTTCCAATACGAGCGATGTTGATTGAAAAGTATTTGAAATAAAAATATATTTTTAAATATTTGTAGTTTTTTATTTATCCTCTAAAGCTTTTTTAACTTCTTCCAGCATGGTTATTTTGAATTTTAATTTGGCCGTCGACGACATTTTTGCCATTTCGAACCTAACGGACTCAAGAAAATGTTGACCCGCCGAGTCTTCTGGAGATTCGTACTTTTTTCCAATTATTGTTAATGTATCGACAAACATCTCGTCGATCAGCGGATTTTGTCGTTTTCTTTTAGGTGGTGGTGGATTCAACTGGGAAGATGGCCTAACCGAATCAAACATCTCGTCAATTTGGAGGTTTTGCCGTTTTGTTTTAGATGGTGGTGGTGTGTTTAATGAGGTTGATGCGCTATCCGAATCGAAAAGCGAGGAACTCGACCAATCCTCTTCGATTAATTCTTCGAATTCTCCAGGCGAGCTATTTTCCAGTAATCTAAAATTATTTCACAGGCATCGATAAATAGTTAATAAATGTTGTATGTTTTAATGCGTACCTTCGGGGCTTTACCACGGCTTTTTATTCAAACCCGGTGAGCCGGACGCCTGATCCAATTTTTTTTTTCTTTATTGAATTTATCTCTTAGATATGTCCATTTCGATTTTGCTAAATAAATAGAATTGAAAATTAAAACAACATGTCTAGAATTATTTAATTAATAACTTATTTTATTACCATCAATACCAAATTTATCAGAAATATTTTTCCAAATTCTGTTCTTTTTATTATGGTCTAAATACAACCTATTATTTTTATCATAGAGTTCTGGAAATTTTTTTATTTCTTCAATCAACTATTCAAAATCCATTTTATATTATTTATATTATAACTCATAGGCTATTGTCTATGTCGAAAAAAATAGGGGTAAAAGGAACTAATTCTTTAAAGGTATTTTATTGTTTCATATGTTGGATGGTACCCGAACAATGATAAATCCACAAAGTGCTATTAAATTTAGGCTTGGACTTTTGAGAACTGAGTAAATTATGTAGCGTAAATTTGGACACCTTATAATTTTTTAACTATAACTCATAAACTATGCATTTTTAGTATATACACTCTATGCAAGTTTTTGTAGAGAATTAAATTTCCTATCGAAATAACACTTTAAAAAGTCAAAAACCTTTTGTTTTGAACAAAATAAGTCAAAAAAACTAAAACAAAAAAAGGCAAAAAACCGAAAAATTTGAATTTTTTGTTTTTTTTTAAGTTTTTGTGTAGCACTTTTATCTGAGTGGGTTTCGGTATAGGCATTGATTCTCAAAAAAGAAAGCTGACGTAATTCTCGTCAAAACGGTTTTCGTCAAAAGTATTTTTGATTAACGTTGGCTGAGATACAGTCATTCAAAGTTACCAACTACCACCTTTATACCATGTGATTTTAATTTTTTCATGCAAACATTTTTTGTATTCAATACAAAAATTATTTACGGTTTATCAATGAAATACCTTTATCATTATCATTAACTTTCACGGTTCGCACCAACAATGTTATGTTATTATATAGATATTATATCTACGAATTTTCTTTAAATTCCCAATTGCTTCAATATTTTTTTATTTTTGGTATTTCTCGTTATACGAGTACTCTTACAGACTTTTTTTTCCCAACTCCATTTTATTTTCCAAAACAATCCTTTTTTCCAAAAATGCAATCTTACTCCGATTCAAAATTTTCTAACCCGAAATACTTAAGTTTGCATCAGAATTTTTCTCTTTGAACCGTTCAGTGAATTTAGCTACTGTCGATTTGTTTTGCGGTCCCAGTAACATACAAAGGCCAAATTTCGGATGCCTTTGAGATAACATCTGGAGTACGGCAAGGAGACCCAATAGCTCATACCCTATTCAATCTATCATTGGAGTATGTCATTCGTCAGCTTAATATAGCGCAGCGTAGCTGCCTGTATTATAAATCAACCCAGCTGTTAGCATACGCTGACGATATTTGCATTCTGGGTCGCAACATCATCTCTCTGAAAGAGGTCCTTTTCCCATTGGAATTAACAGCTCAACAAATAGGCCTTCAATTCAATGAAGAAAATACCAAATACATGGTGACCGCGAGAAGGCAGACTCGTGGGGATTTCATTTCAGTTGATACTCAATATGAAAAGGTGAATGAGTTTAAATACCTAGGATCACTGATCACTGAGCAAGATTTCGTTTCTGTTGACATTTCTGTTGACTTCTTCAACAAAAACTAATATGGTTTTTCGATTAGACTCGATTTCGCTTGTTCCGTTCTCTGAGTACCTATTATATACTTTAAGCAAACAAACTTAATTTTATTTTAATTCTAGAAAACATATACTCTAATAAATTTTACCCTTCGTTTCGTTTACATACATAACTACGTATTTCGAAGACACGATTCTACGAAACTTACGCCTATATAAAATACAAATTAAAAAACCACAGATAATATTAATCTCGTTAATTTTTATGAAACAACTTTTTTTAATTTGATTTTAATTTTTCTACCGCGTTCTCAACCCATACATGCCACCGCACCTTCATTAAATACTTTTTAGAATTAAATATACGTATACGTTTCCCGGAAAATATAACTATACTCGCAGATAACTTTTAATGAACAAAAATTATCTATTCTATTGTATGTGATAAAGAAATCACTTACAACCTACTCGTACCTCCCGTCGAACATATCCATATAATTAAAAACGCTTAAAACCACAAACTCATATATTCAACGTATGTATGTACAATGTACGTACTTATATAGTTTCGTTTATGTTTTTTCTGGGAGACGAAACTGATGTCTATCTGCCTATTGTATTTCCATTACGGAATTTTGTTGACAAGAATTATAAGAATAAACAATGAATATGTTTACCATTAATTTTTCATTCGTTAAGTGCAGCACATAGGAGAAGATGGCATATAAAGCAGCAGCTAATGCAAATTTTCGTTTCACATGCAAAATATACAAAATAAAATACATAAACAAAAAAAAAATGGAAATGACGTAACAGTTTCCAACTTGGTCACATTCACTTTATTATGTTTCTCTTTGTTTTGTGATCATGTCTCATCTTCAACGAGCGTTCGCATATCCATAAGACGTTTCTGATTATTATTAATCGATTTGTAGATGATGAAAATTAAATAGAATTTTTTGTTGAGCTTTCGATGTATTACGTGTAAAGTCGTTTAGGGTAAAAAAAAACTGTTTATTTGGAATATCAACCGTTTATATTTATGCCAATATTTCTTATAAATGGTTTTAGTTAACCGTTTTATATTAACTACATGCGACACAGCCATCATAACCACAAAAACAGATAAAACATAATCCACCGCGATTTTGAAGTTATTACCTTAGAGTACAATAAAAACGAAAGCTTTTATTTATATATTTCGAATAATATTAACCACCGCAAAATCCCTCCCGTTTCCAATGTTCATATCTACATTTACATTATATGGATACACATTTATTTGAATATATAAACACTTTACGCAAATTGAGAGACTAAAATTTTAAACAGCAAAAAAAAGCTCAACGATACACACATAAAAAACTACTTTACTGTAACGAATTTTTTATTAGTACAAGTGATGTTTTCCAGCTTGTTGGTTTGTTTTTCAATTTTTTAAAAAAAAAATTTCATTTTACATGTTATTATGTGCATTTTGCGATAGAGTGAGTTTTCAATAAAATTAAATATTTCAATTTTGTTTGTTTGTTTATTTCAGGTTGTTCGAGCTGCTAGTCCAGCACTGCTACGGGTTATAGCACTGGGAGCTTTCTCCATCTACTGTACGGTATGTATTATTCATGATTGTTTTATAACGAGCAAAATAAAAATGTGATTGATGTATATAGTATAGAAGTGAATATTTAAATTATATTACGTCGTCGTGCCCATGGCGATATAATAATATATTATCGACATACAATCTGCATTACACATATCATATATGTAGATGTAGTGCAAGCACGTTTTTTAAATAAATATTTAAGAACCGCATCCTCACGATTAGCACAATTAAATATTTATTTTAGAATAATCAACAATTAATTATATTTTCAACACTTCTTAAAATGCGATGATCATACTATGCCTACTTTAGGACACAAAAGAGAAACGTTTTTCCGCTTCTTACACAATTTTGTATGTACTTTAGGCAAACAAGGAGGTGATAACTAAACATTTTTTTTTTTTAAATGACAACCACACAAGCAAAACAAATTGAGAAATGAGACGTTTTTCATTTATTTTAATAAAAGAATTTCATCCTAAAAGCTTTTTCGTTTCTTGTTGTTGTTGCTGTTGTTGCTGTGGGTTGTCTTGTATTGTGCTTTCATTTATTATTTATTGTTGTATTATGATATGAATTTGAAAGAACAGAGAATTATACATAATTTTTATGGTTCCACATTACGGTTTTATATTGTTCCCCTCGTTCTGTGATTTGAATTTCTAATTAATACAAAGCTGGTTGTAAATTGATTTAAACTGACATTTAAAATTAATTACACCTCAAATTGATTTTTTTGTCCTTTTCTGAATTTATTTGGGCTAGGCGTGAATGAGGAATTATTCATGGTGTGAAGGTGGTTTATGATGGGGCGCGTAATGTATACGAACTTTATGATTTAAGATGAGAATGTTAATTTATGTTAAACCTGTCGTTGATTTTATTTGAAATTAATTTGCTTTGTTGCCTTTTTTAATTTGTTTTTTTCATGAATAGCTCGTGACACAAAAATTATTTTTGGATGAGGTTGTGTTGTGAGGAATATGTCAATATGGTTTTTAAATTGTTGTCTGATGAACTTGCTGTAAATCATGCAGCTATTGAAGTTTCTTTGAGGCAGCGTAAACGTCTATTTCAATTGCTTAACGATCGATATTATCTTCGAAATAATATTCAAGTTCTCCCGCAAACTTTTCTCGCCAATCCTTCGCTTTAAACGTTGGGTTATGTTTCCTGAGTGTTTACTGTCAGAGCTGTATGTTTAGGCATGCCTAAAACATTGAAGTATGTGGCGGACACGCGCTGAAAAATTAAAGCTATTAACGGTAGTGTAAAGTCTTGAAATTAGTAGTATCATTTTAGAATCATCTTTCCATCGCAAATCTTCAATTTCATCATAATCGATTAAGGAATAGTCAAGTTCAATCATACTTTGCCATATTCCAGAATTGTATCCAAAAATCATTTTAGAATCCTAGAATTTCAACATAATCGGATGAGAAATGGGCAAGTTCAATCATACATGGCCATATTCCAGAACTTCATATAAACACCATTTTAGAATCTCATTTCCAACGCATATGCCAAATTTAATAATAATCGGTTGAGAAATAGGCAAGTTCCATCCCACTTGGCCATATTAAGTTTGTCCAAAAATCATTTTAGAATCCCATTTTTATCACGGATGTCAAATTTCACTAAAATCCGTTATAAAATAGTTAAGTTGTATTATAATTGGCCATTGTAAAACCTGTATATGTGCAAGATATTTAAACCAATCCACACGTCTTGACCAATTTGAACAAAACTTTACACAAATATTGTTTTTAGAAGTTGAGCTGAAGACTAGACTTAATTTTGAGGACCGAAGTTCTGATCACCTAATGAGGTTTCATCCCTTCATATTTTTATTTTTGGAAGTAAGTTAATTTTAACTGGCGTTCGAAAGATTAAAAACCGGATAAGTTTTGAAATCAGTAGACCTCCTTGGAAATACCAAGGTAAAGTTTGGAACATAGAAGTTCAAGAAATTGAAAATAGCAACAAATTGAAAGACTACACTTTTTAGTTAACTAATGTTTAAAATCAGTTTTGATACTAAAAACAATCTGCCTCATTTAGATCATACAATGTTGTCATCAGAAGAAGAGCTGTTGTGCGAAATTTGTAAATCAAAATAAACGAAAAAAATTTATTTGTATAATAGTTTTTACAAAATTATTTCTATTTTATTTTTATTTTTTTACAAATATTTAAAAGGTGATAACTTTAAAATTCGCATTATTCAGGAAAACGTTTTTAAATGTCAAATTTTCAACAACCGCAAGAGCTACCATCTTTCGGAAAACTCTGAAAACTTTTACATAATGCCACTAGGTGTCACTAAATATTTGCTGTCAAAAATTGTATGACATTTTGATGTGTGCATTTTGTAAACATAAACAAAAATATTTTCGTGCTATAACAGTGCGGCAACCGCTCTGTACTTATTTGTTGGCCGTGCTGCCTCTTTCGGAAAACGCTCTGTACTTTTTCAACAATCGCGCTGCCTCTTTCGGAAAACATGACCTATATAAACCCTTATTACGGTTGTTTGTAGTTGAGGGAATATTACAACAAATTGATTTGTTTTGTAAATCGAATAAGGAAATTTCGAATTTGAAATAATACGTAAACGAGTATAACCAAAGCAACCTTGATTATACAAGCCATAATCTAAAAAAACGAAGCTTTTATAAGGGAATTAGAAACGAAGAAAAAACCAAAATTTCCATAGTAAAACACATAAAACATATGGGAAATCACTTTTTTTCCTAAGACAAATTTGTAAATGAAAACGTTGCAAATCCTTAATTATGATTTCTGAAATATTTTCATAAATATTTGAATTTCAACATATATACATATCGTTTAAGTAAATCGTTTTCATTTTCTTGTAATAATAAATTTATTTAAACCAAAATATAAAAAAAAGTTCATAACAACAGCATTCTGGTCAAATTAAAAAGAAAAGCTTACTACAAATCGTGCGCATTAAGTCAGAGCCTACTGTATAAATAAGAGCTTGCAGTATCGACTGTATTTTTTACTAAGCTTAAAATAAGGTACAAACAATTTTTTATTTACTATGAACTTATATGGGAAAACGGTTATTTTCATTTACAGTTTTAGTTTATTAGAAATATGAGCTTTTGTTTTGTTTTTATATGAAAATGTTCATGAAACATGTAATATTATTTGATTGAAAAATCGAGTCTTGAAAATGTTTATTTCTAAGTGAAAATCGTCATGAAAAATAAGGTACTTTTGAAATTTAAAATATTGTTGTTTTTGTAATACTATACGTCACCAACATAACTCGAAATTTATAAACAAAACAATAATCATCTCTTTCATTGCCTCCATTCCAATTTGAATTCGAATATGTTTCTATAGTTATTTTGAATTTGCAAAGCATGCTAGATTGTTTTGATGTTTTGTTTTTTTCGCACTCATTGTATTGATTTAATTTATTCTGTTTGGCTCTTTTTGATTTTTTTTTAATTTTGATTGTTGAGCGGAGGCGTGTTGTCTTTTTTCTTACCATTGGGTTTAGATGTGGACAAATGATGACGACATTAAACTGAATTTTCTCTTTTTAATACACATTGTTGTTGTTGTAGAATGTTTTTTAATTTAATTTCCCTTATTTTCTTTTGATTATTGCTGGAAAATAGGGAAATTTGAGAATCTGTGTTTTAAATGAGTAAGACATTGAGTTGTTTGTGAGCGATTTCTTAAAAAATTATTTAACTGGGTTTAACTTTTAATTCATATTTTATCGTCAATCGAAATCGCGTTTTTTCATATAAACACTATGAAAATAAATGAATTTTTAGTGTTTCTATATCCCTTATTTTAAGTTCATTTTTCACATGCCGGCTCTATTCATATCAAGATGGTTCTCATTAAGTCAATATACATAGATGGCAGTGGGTAGTAAACATTTTGAAAAATGATACCAAAAATTGCGACCTGGGGAAATTTGAGTTTAAAAATTGTAGGAAAAACAAAACAAATTCAGAAAATACTAAGAACGTGTCATAATTATGTGATTAAATAATTTTTTTTCGTATTTCTCTGCCAACAATTATAGACATCTAGGCCCGATTGTATGAACGAGGATAGAACAAATAAAATCCGAGAGTACAGATATATCTTTATCCGAGAATTTTATTTTTTTCCTATTGTATGAACAATTTAAAATATTTTTCTATCCTCTGTTTTATTGCAGTTTTAGAGCAGTTTTTATTTGAATGGTAACACTTTTTTCTTTGACGTTTATGGAATTGAAAATAAATTTTCATATTTTTTCCTTTTTCATACGTTTATTCTGTGGATTATTATTTGACTCCATCTTATCTCTTAAGTATAATTATTAATTAATCAATGTTATCGTCACTATACCACGATAACAAACTGTGAACAATTTAAAATGTCAAAAAAAAAACAACAACAACATTTTGTATCCTCTGTTCTATCAAAGCCTACTTAATAAATAAAGCCTCCATGATATCGATATTTTTTTCAAAGCTTTTTTTATGGTAACAAAAAATCCAAAAAAAAATGTTTATTTCATAGTGTTTATATGGAGAGACATGACCTCAGTTTATTCAAAATATATTAATGAAAATTGAATCGGAATTAATTTTATTTTAATTCAATTGCATCTCTAAACTTCCGTTTCCAGCTGACTTGGAGGATTTTTCCGTGAGCTTTTCCAATTTACGATAATAATGATAATAAAATAAGATATTTTTTTTTTGAAAAAGCTTAAAAATAGAGTACATATATGTAAAAAAGAGACAGACATATAAAGGAAAAGGCATGACATTTACAATACTAAACATAACAAACAATATGGAAACACGGTTAATATACGGAAAATGAAGCAAACCTATAATATGAAGCATATTATCAGATGTAATAAATAAAAAGAAAACAAAAAGTATGAAAACAAATATTGGTGATTTAAAATTTTCAAAATATATATTTAATTGTTACATATTTATTTGTACATTAAAATATTTTTGTCAAATTATTATTATTGACGATTTCCAGCCAGGAATAATGAAATAAAATATCTTGTTATGTATCTGAAAAAGCTTAAAAATGAGTACACAAATATAAAAAAGAGATAAACATATTATGAAAAATAAAATGGCGCCCGCACGACATTTACAATAATAAAAGAACAAAATATATAGGAACAAAGTCAACACACATAATGGAAAATAAACACAAATGAAGTATGATGAGAAGATTACAAACAAAAAAACAACAACAAATTATGAAAAAAAAAATTTTATTTAAAATTTCTTTCATTTTATAATTTTAAAATACATAATTAACGATTAGGCATCGTTTTTTGTTGAATTAGTTATCCATGCTTATGATAACGATTTCAAGTGTTCCGTATTTTATATCTTCAATGTACCTTAACTAAAAATAAAATTAATCAAAACAAAAACAGCTGATTAGAGAAATTTTTTTTGTACATATTTCAAGAAGATTATGTGCGTATTTTGGTGAATCACACTATATAATAAATATCGATTAAATATTTCTTTAAATGTGCCTTGGTAGAACGAGAACAAATGCCTTATGCATGCCCATAATTATTTGTTAAACTGCCAAAAATACCAAATATGATCAGATTTTGGACACAAAAGGGCCACTTTTTCTACCAAGGTACAGATTTTATTTTCTCTAAGAAAAAGAAAACTAAATGTTGTTTTGCACTTTTTTTTCACAATTACACCATAAAACACCATAATCTTCTAAATATATAATGAGATATACATATAGGAACGTCCTGGCATTAGGATTATCCAATATCCAGTTTGCACAAATCACAAATATAAATATTTTATTAGTTTTTATTTCACAAAATCACAACACTACTTACCAGTAAAAAAAATATTAATTTTTGTTTTGAATTTAATATCTTTTTTTCAATGTCTAATTTGTGAGAGACATTATTTTTATTTTGTAAAATGCTTCACGGATTTGGCGATAGTAGCGCCAGTAACTATTAGAATTTTTTGTATATTATTTAAATTCAAATATTTTTGCGTGTGATTACATATAATAAAATTTTATAATATTGCAAAATTTTGATTTTTTTAATTCGTACTTAAAGTTACCGATTAACTTAGAGTATTGTCAATTTATAAAGTGTATTATATAATATATATTTAATATATATACCATAAATACCTATATATACCAAACATAATTAGTTTAACCGTTGTGAAAGCATTTCACATTTTAGGTTAAATTGGAAAATTCATTTCAAACTTGTTTGAAATTGGTTTCGATTGAAATATTTTCATAGTTTAAGGTAAATTCAATTGAAATAACCTATATAATTTGTTTTTTAATATTTATGAAATGTTTTAGTTCTTCTTCGTCATGCCGGTTTGTTGTGTTCCGCTGTGCAAATCCAAACCAGCTGACCATTTGTTTGCTTTTCCCAAAAGCGAAGAACAGAAAACTTTATGGAAAAAAAGTATTCCACGTAATAATTGCGAGGTTACTAAATGGACAAAGATTTGTCATGTACATTTTGAACCACAATTTATTACCAAAGTTGAAAGGGGCTCAATAGAAGATTGTAAGTATTATACAGGGTGAGCCATACCTGAATTTTTATATCCCTCATTTAGAGGAAAATTTTAATATTTTGTTTGATAATCCGCTCTAGCGGACAAAAGTGAAATATGTGATAGACTGTATAATAAAAATTTGCTACACGAAGTTGTATCTATTTAAATTACATTTTTATTTATGAAAATTGTAATGATTTGAAAATTGAATTAATCCAATATGAAGTTTAAGGTGTGATTTTTGTATATCTGATTAATTTGGAACATTCTCATTATTTTATATGTCAGAAACTTGTGCTTAAAAATTGCAGAAATTTATTATTAAACTCACTATAAATATATGTATGTATATGTGGGTCATTAAACATTTTGCGAGCTTTATTAGACCACAGTTCCTTCACTTTGAGTTAATAATTATAATCTAAAATTTAATTTTTTCAAAACATATATGTTTTTAATAACACTAGCTTATTTTGAAGTTTCTGCAACTTTAAAGTACAAGTTTCTGATATTTAAATTAACAAGAATGTTCCAAATGAATCAGATATACAAAAATCACTCTTTATGTCCGATTTAGACGTCCAACATTTTTTTCCCAACAAAAAATGAAGATATTAGTACATTATGATTTTCATTTGCAAGACAAGATCAAAAATATAAACCAACAAAAATTTTGTTGGGTTTTTTTTTCATTTGTTACTATAAAAATAAATTTGACTATGAAATATGTATACTTGATATTTTATAGCAACAAACACAATAAAAATGGCGATTTGTGAAATTTTTATAGCGCTTTATTATATTTTACTAAAATTTTAATAATAAAATAAAATTTTCGTTCGAAATTTTTCCATTTTACCCGATAAAGCCATACTTTTAATAAATAACTAGTATCAGTGCCGTATTTATTAAAAATTATCTTGTCGATTTTATACCGCCAAAAAATTATGGAACGACCGCCATTGTTGTTTTATACTTTTCTCTTTCTATCGCATGTAAATTTTTTTGTGTTGCGTGTAGCTCTAAGTGGCAACAATCAAGTGGCAACAGTCAATTTTCAATTCTCTAAACAATTTAAGCGAATTCGCAAAATACGTCGCATAAGCGTATTATTAATGTATCATTTTTTTGCTTTGCACTAATATATTCTCAAACTTAAATAAAATATAATGTAGTACAAAAATACCTCGCTAAAAAATTTAATTATCTTGAGATAGAAACGGCATAAATGTTTCGTTTTTGCTACAACTAAACGTAACGTTTACGAAGAATTGTATGAGCAAAATTCTTCGCTGATGTTTCGTAAATGTAACACCAAATTCCTTTATAAAAATTAATGGAATAATATAAAGAAACGATAATCTTTTAGTTTTGAGTTTTCAATCGCCATTACGTATTTTTTGTGTTCATCAATTTTTTTTAAATAAATAAACAACTAAGAAAATAATTAATGTACCAATTTGATTTAGAAAAACATAATTGTGAACTAATATTTTTAAAATATGTTTTTTAGAAAAGGAAAATTGCAAATCAAAAATTGCCAATGCATTAAATCCATATCGATAAAAAGGTTACTTTATTTTTTCACTAATTGCGTGACATAAATGCACCACCTCAAGCGAACTGTTTACGAACTACTAACACATTGATAACTCCTCGCAAAAAGTCTAATTATCATAGGACGGGAACGACATAACTGCTTCGTTATTGCAACACCAATGTGTTACGTTTACGAAGAGTTGTATGAACAAAATTCTTTGCTAGTGCTACGTAAACGTAACACCTTGTTTGACGGGAAATCATTACAATTTTCACAAATAAAAATGTAAATTAAATAGAAAATATTTCCATATA
Source organism: Tipula helvola (assembly GCA_963556165.1). Taxonomy (NCBI): domain Eukaryota; kingdom Metazoa; phylum Arthropoda; class Insecta; order Diptera; family Tipulidae; genus Tipula; species Tipula helvola. The sequence goes on from OY744483.1 coordinate 185,492,859, forward strand.
ACTTCATATAGTAAATTTTTGTTACAGTCTATATCATATTTTACTTTTGTCCGCTTAAGGCGCTTTTTAAACTTTTCCATTCGCCAATTGTGAAATCCTATAAAATAATTATTAATTAAGCTTTTGTAAAATAATATACAATACAAAAATGGAAATAAAATCTTAAGAATTAAAGCACCATAGCTATAAGTATTTAATTTAATTAATTTTCAGTCAATATCCCATCTTCCATGCGAGGTGTCCCGGCCACTTGCTATGTTTATTTGGATCGGCTGGTGTACTTTGCATATGTATCTACGTCTACGGAAAATGGCACTAAACATTTTGTATACATACTTGTATATTAATATACTGAATCATACTTGAATTGTCTCAACCTGTGCAAGTGTATGTTGCTGTTTTTGTTGAGATGGAAATAAATAAATAATAAATCAACATTAATTGTTAACTTTAAGTACGAATTAAAAAAATCAAAATTTTGCAATATTATAAAATTTTATTATATGTAATCACACGCAAAAATATTTGAATTTAAATAATATACAAAAAATTCTAATAGTTACTGGCGCTACTATCGCCAAATCCGTGAAGCATTTTACAAAATAAAAATAATGTCTCTCACAAATTAGACATTGAAAAAAAGATATTAAATTCAAAACAAAAATTAATATTTTTTTTACTGGTAAGTAGTGTTGTGATTTTGTGAAATAAAAACTAATAAAATATTTATATTTGTGATTTGTGCAAACTGGATATTGGATAATCCTAATGCCACGACGTTCCTATATGTATATCTCATTATATATTTAGAAGATTATGGTGTTTTATGGTGTAATTGTGAAAAAAAAGTGCAAAACAACATTTAGTTTTCTTTTTCTTAGAGAAAATAAAATCTGTACCTTGGTAGAAAAAGTGGCCCTTTTGTGTCCAAAATCTGATCATATTTGGTATTTTTGGCAGTTTAACAAATAATTATGGGCATGCATAAGGCATTTGTTCTCGTTCTACCAAGGCACATTTAAAGAAATATTTAATCGATATTTATTATATAGTGTGATTCACCAAAATACGCACATAATCTTCTTGAAATATGTACAAAAAAAATTTCTCTAATCAGCTGTTTTTGTTTTGATTAATTTTATTTTTAGTTAAGGTACATTGAAGATATAAAATACGGAACACTTGAAATCGTTATCATAAGCATGGATAACTAATTCAACAAAAAACGATGCCTAATCGTTAATTATGTATTTTAAAATTATAAAATGAAAGAAATTTTAAATAAAATTTTTTTTTTCATAATTTGTTGTTGTTTTTTTGTTTGTAATCTTCTCATCATACTTCATTTGTGTTTATTTTCCATTATGTGTGTTGACTTTGCTCCTATATATTTTGTTCTTTTATTATTGTAAATGTCGTGCGGGCGCCATTTTATTTTTCATAATATGTTTATCTCTTTTTTATATTTGTGTACTCATTTTTAAGCTTTTTCAGATACATAACAAGATATTTTATTTCATTATTCCTGGCTGGAAATCGTCAATAATAATAATTTGACAAAAATATTTTAATGTACAAATAAATATGTAACAATTAAATATATATTTTGAAAATTTTAAATCACCAATATTTGTTTTCATACTTTTTGTTTTCTTTTTATTTACTGCATCTGATAATATGCTTCATATTATAGGTTTACTTCATTTTCCGTATATTAACCGTGTTTCCATATTGTTTGTTATGTTTAGTATTGTAAATGTCATGCCTTTTCCTTTATATGTCTGTCTCTTTTTTACATATATGTACTCTATTTTTAAGCTTTTTCAAATAAAAAATATCTTATTTTATTATCATTATTATCGTAAATTGGAAAAGCTCACGGAAAAATCCTCCAAGTCAGCTGGAAACGGAAGTTTAGAGATGCAATTGAATTAAAATAAAATTAATTCCGATTCAATTTTCATTAATATATTTTGAATAAACTGAGGTCATGTCTCTCCATATAAACACTATGAAATAAACATTTTTTTTTGGATTTTTTGTTACCATAAAAAAAGCTTCTTTTCATCATGGAGGCTTTATTTATTAAGTAGGTTTTGGTTCTATCCACCGAAAAGAGAAGATAGAAACAGAGGATATAACTCTATCCATGAATTTATTTTCTTGTTCATACAATGCAAACGACGATAAATCCGAGGTTATATCGTCTATCCGCGGTCATACAATCGGGCCCTAATGTACACTAGTAAAATTAAAGATAAATTTAGCAAGTATTATTTTAATTTGTCAGGGCCAACTTTGATGTATTTTTCAAAATGAAAGTTCGAAAAATATATTTTAGAAATAATTTAATTTTAAAATTTCTGCAATTAATATTTACTTAATATCAATATACCCTTCTTGTATGTTGCTGCTAAAGATATGTAGAACACTTTTGTATAAACATTTTGTAACATTTTTGCTGTCATTGAAAAACTTGAAGCCAAAAAACACCGTTTTTACTATGGATTCCTATGGAAATCAGTGAAAAGTTATACCACTAAAAAAGCTTCTAAAAAATACGTCATAATGATTATGGCTCTATACTCTAGAAGGCTCTGGTATAACTCGAGTTATTGTCTTTTAAATATTTGCCACAGTTATATTTACAGGAATAGAACTCGAAAACATATAGTATTCATAGAATTTACATATTTCAGAGCCCGTCATTAGTAGATTGATGTAGGATATTTTGCAATGCATCTTTGAAAATCTTTTATTAAATTTATTTTTGATTTTGGCATATTCTACTTTGCTTTAAACTATCTCGAGTCGCTGATTGAACAAATTCTTATGACGGTGATATTCTTTCCGATTGACCTGGAGTATTTATTATACGACGATGTTGAATATTGTGTTGTAGCCGGATTTGATAAAACCAAAACTTCATTAAAACGGTACAATTTGCTGCAAATTATTTCATTTCACGATTTAGAAACTTTGGAGCTTGTTCATCTAATTGTAAGAATTTAACTTTTGAGCTTATTCAACTAATTACTAGAATTTCTTTTGTTTTTCAAACTTTTGTGATTTCTTAAATTAAAAGGATTGTGGATGAACCATCTAGTTTTTTTAATAAATTTACGTAAAAATATACTTAGTCGCTTCAGCTTGCCGGTAATATTTAGGAATATGACGCCTTTAAATAAGAAACCTAGTAAGGCAATGTTTTTGCAACCAACGAATATGAAAGTCTGATGGAATTATTACATAAAAATTATTATAGCATTCGGGCAGTAAAATTACAAAAATGGTATTCGGGCCAAAGTGCACACTAAAGCATACTTAACCACCTAAGCCCTCTAAGTTTTCAAGGGATTATTTGTTCTGTTAGGTTACATGTTACATCTAAACCAAATCCAAAATATACTGAGGATTTTGTTTCGGTGTTTCTTAATATCGGAAAACATTCGGAAAATCCATTAGTAAAACTGAATAAAACTGTACAGATATAAAAATTAAATGTAAAATTACAATTAAACAGGTCAAAAGCTTCAGTAACATGGGTACAGGCATCCAATTTAACACGAAAAATCGTATTCTAGAACTTTATACCGAAAGTAGTATACAAAATTATACTGATATTTCTAACCGTGTAACCGGCCATATTCCAGTACTTCAGCCAACAATCATTTTAGAATCCCATTTCCAACACACATCTCAAATTTCATCATAATCTGTTAAGAAACATCCAAGTTCCATTCTACTTGCCCATATTACACACATATTGTATCAAATATTTCCATTTCCATACACACATTAAACTTCATAATAATCTGTTCAGAAATGGGAAAGTTCCATCATACTTGGCCATATTCCAGAACGTCATCCAAAACTCATTTTAGATTCTCATTTCCAATACACGTGTTGGATTTTATCATAATCGGTTGAGAATAGCCAAGTTCCATCATACTTAGCCATACTCCAGAACTTCATCAAAAAATCATCTTGAAATCCCAGAACTTCATCCAAAAAACATATTAGAATCCCATTTCCAATACACATGGCGGATTTCATCATAATCGGTTAAGAATAGCCAAGTTCCATCATTATTATTATTATTATTATTATCTTTATTTCAAACAAAAAAATATAAATACAAAATCAATAGCTAATTAAAACAATACAATATAAATATGAAATAAAGTACAGCTCCTTTAGACATTATGTCTGTAGTGGAGCAATTTGAATAAAAATATAAATCTTAGTTACATTAAAATACAGATACTATATTGAAATATTGTAAAAGAAGACAATAAACTTCAACAAAATACATACTACGTTATATTTAAAAAGATATAATTAATTATGCGAAGGTACAAATAGAACATAGTGCAATTTAATATTCAAACTAAAAATATTGCTCGATATCATCAATGTCAAGCAGCCAAGTCCGAATTTCCCTGTAAAATTTGTGTTTCCGAACAGACGGAATCATTTTCAAATGTTTAGGTAGAAGATGAAACCAATAAGGTGCCATATATAAATAAAATCTTCTAAACTTTTCATTGTTACAACGAAGACCGACAAAACTGTTTGGATTTCTCATATAATACGCGTGAAATATACGACTATGATAACTATTGCTACGAACAAAAAACATTTTTAACACCTTAAAAACATACAGATACCTAAGAGGTAGCAAATTTAACTCACGAAAAAGTGGAATTGTGGGAGTATTTCTTGGGCGAACATAAATTAATTTGACAATTCTTTTTTGCGCTATAAAAAGATCTGAAATATTAGCAAAGTAAGTTCCACCCCAACTAGTTATACCATACATTATGATTGATTCAACAAGAGCATGATATAACCTTCTTAAAACATAAAAAGGGCACAAAGGTCGAAGGTTATAAAATTTATGCACTGCAGTAATAACAATTTTCCTGATATTAGTTAGGTGGGAGGCCCAATTAAGCTGTGAGTCAATTGTAACACCTAAGTATTTAAATTCATTTATGCAGGGCAGATCAAAACAATGCCCAAAACATGCATTCTTATCACATGAGTAAACATGATACTTGAAAAAGTTTTGATCATACGTAGCCATACTCCAGAACTTCATCAAGAAATCATCTTGAAATCCCAGAACTTCATCCAAAAAACATTTTAGAATCCCATTTCCAATACACATGTCGAATTTCATCATAATCGGTTGAGAAATCGGGAAGTTCCATTATACTTGGCCATATTCCAGAACCTCATCCAAAATTCATTTTAGAATCCCATTTCCAACGCACATGTCAAATTTCATAATAATAGGTTGAGAAATAGGCAAGTTTCATCTTTCTTGGCCATATTCCAGGACTTCATCCAGAAATCATCTTGAGATACAGATCTACATCCAAAAAACATTTTAGAATCCCATTTCCAATACACATGTCGAATTTCATCGTATTCGGTTGAGAAATGGGCAGGTTCCAGCATACTTGGCCATATTGCAGAACTTCATCCAAAACTCATTTTAGAATCCCATTTCCGACACACATGTCAAATGTCGTAATAATCGGTTGATAAATAGGTAAGTTCCATCATATAAAAAATTTGTTAACTACCCACTACAACCTAATCCAACCCCAACTCAAGCCGCAAATTTACCCCTAACTTAACCTTCAAACCAATTCCCAATTCAATGCCCAATTCAATAATAATCAAACCAGCATACATAAAAAAATCGTAAATATTTATAAAACCAGGTATTTTAGGTCAATTCGTATGGGAGAGACCCCACCCTCTTGACGTGCAGTCTCCAAATGCTTTTCAAATCTCCGCCTTGATCATAGAAACAGATTGGCGAAAAAAAATTCAAAATCGGACAAGCCGTTCTCGAGATACTACCGGTACAGACATCCAGACATTCAGACATCCAGACATCCATACGTCCAGAATTCAGAGAGCCGGCGGCCATTTTTTGTTTAGACTCAGGGACTTTCAAAACGTCGAGAAAAGTGGTTTTGGATCAACCAAATTTTTCGTAATTTTTGACAGGATTTCAATACTTTGGTCTTTTTAGACCAAAGTAATTATTGTATGAATAAGCCACTCTTTCTGTAATGTGTAATCACATCACATTACATTGAATGTCTATAGTTATCACGCGGTTTCCTTGACACAACCAACCATTGATGACTGTCATATTAAATTAAAAATCGTTCTCCTTTTAATTTTGCCATCATACGAGACGGATCGATATAAAATTATTTCTAAACAGCTATTTCATCATTTTCATCGACAATGTAACGATCCGATGGTAGGCGAGCGTGCGACCAAACATATAATATGTTTTTGATGTTATTTGTTTAGGTAACTAGAGAATTGCCTTGAATTGCCACCGAAGGAACAATAAGGAGGAAAAAAGGATCCGGCACACACAGATACTCATACTCAACTAACACTCTACTACCTACCATGGACACATCTCTCCTACACATCCAAAAATGTATCTCATTATTACACCTTTGATTTAACTCATCGCAAACGAAACAGAAATGAAAATAACTAGTGGACATATCAATCAAAAGGTGAAACAATTGGCCAGTAGAACCAAACAAAATTTATTCAATCTGAATCAAACAAAAAAAAAATAAAAAAAATGTTAAATTAAGATTAGTAATAGTTATTGTTTCATTTAACTAAAGAAAGAAGTAACATATCTCTTTATTGGACTTGCCAACCTATTTTAATTTTCAATATGACTGTTTATTTAGTTTAAAAAAAAACTGAAGTAATAAGCAAAAATTATTACAGTAGACCACACTAATAAAAAAACGATTGAAATAAGTTGCCAATCAAGCAATAGCCCTTAATCTATGTATCACTCAAAATGCCAGAAAAAAAAGCTTAAATAGAATTGAGTATGAGATTTATCAAGAAGATGAGATATAAAATTTCGGTGTTTAATATTGGATTAGGTTAAATAAAAGATGAATTTACAACCAGGTCGACAAGCGACAATTTATGGCAATGTTTGGCATTGTGGAACTTTCGATAATGCGCACTTGGTATATGGTAAATATTTTAATTTTAATGTATATGATTTTAATATGTTACGAAGATTGTAAGAGAATTTAATCAGGTTTCGAACTGACTAGCTTATGATTATGAAAAAATCAATCTTCTCATCAGACCACGGCGACTGGACTGATTGTACTGTGCAGGTTGTATTAGCGAATTTTATTAATACAGCCAAATTCTTTTACAATTTTCCTTCTTCACGACATTCACACACCCCTATTTCTGTGTACGCTAATTTTACTTTTTAATTTTGAATGTTAATTAATTAATTCTTCTAATTTCAAATATGCAAATGGTTCTTATACCATTTTTAATGTGTTTTACAAATTAGCACGTAGAAGTATATTAGTATTTACGAATAATTATTCAACGAAACCGACTGATAGGCAGAATTCTATGGTTTTTATCCCATTGGTATTTAATTTTAATGTATATATGATTTTAATATGTTCCGAAGATTGTAATTTTATTTTTAGTACACTATATCCCATTACATTTTGTTCGGGTAATCACTATAATGTCACTAAACTAGCGGCTTTTAATCCTTATATTTAATATTGAAATCTCGATTTAATTACGTTCACAACCTCTTATATGTAGTATTATTAGAAGCTTATTTTTTAATATTTCATTATGTATTAGGTTGGTCAATCCCATGCCGGTGGAGGGTGGGATAATTCGCTAATATTAATTTTCATTCAATATAAATGTTATGCAGGAATAATTGTACAAATTTGATTTTAAATGTCCACTTTATTTAATTATACAATGTTGCTCATTTATAAAATAAAAATGTTATATTAATTTTAGGAATTTAATTTCATTTAATTAAATACACAAACACTAGATTAATTAACACAGTTGATTTTATTTAAATGTTTTATTAATACATTTTAATTATGGTTTTAACAATTTTTAATTTATATTAACAACATTTTTAGTTTGGTTTTTAATATATTTTTTTATTTGGTAAATATATCAACCAAAACTCAGTAGTGTCCATTCTGTTTGCTTTCTTTCCCGTCCCTAGCTCATATCATAATCAATTTCATACAAAGATTTCAACAATTTGTAAAAACCATTTTGTACTTAATTATTACATTGTTTAGATTTTTTTGGTTTGTATTGTGCTCAGTGAAGGTGCTTGTGCGTTATCTATAGAATTGTTTCATGTTAATTATTTTGCCATGTATTGTAACTTTCCATAGAAGTGAAACGGTACGTATTTTGTTCTGGGTGGTCATTCTATGGTGCTATATCACTTTTTTATATCACATTTGGAGACTTTTTTTGTCATATAAATGTAAACAAAAAATTCTACACGTGCAACCCTACGAAATGAATTTTGAGGGGAAATAATGAACAAAAAATGATATTCTGACGTTTCTACCTAAACAAAAAATGCATTACATATATGAATTTTTTATGAAGAGCATGAAAATGTTGTGATATAATTTAATTTGAAATAAAATGGTAAGTTTGTAAATAAAATGCGGTTAAATGCAATGTTATTTAATAGATTTCCATAAAGCAAGATTTATAATTGTGATTTTGATTATATGGGTGTGATAACAATTATATGAAATTAGGAAAATTCAGAAAACTTGATTGACAAAACGGAGTGACGTTTAACAAATTCTATTGAAATATAAATTTTTACACTTGCGGAAGCAAACCAAAGGATGTTGTGTTCTCTTTCATTCACATAAATATACGACATGGCGAAATTCATCCATAATTTACCCGCAGTAAGCTGCGACAATTTTTTATATCACACTTTCTTATCCCAAATGTGATATAGCATCATAGAATGACCACCCTGAATTGTATTCATGCTTTGAAAGTTTTTGTTGTGCTGTGAATATAACCTTTTTCAAAGAAAGTAGTCTGATTCTGTTTTCGGGTTTTTTTTTCTTTTGGCGTGCAATTCAGTTGCGCAAACAATTACTATAAAGCGTGATTTACAAGCATCGATGAAAATTTTTGTTCGATGCCCAACAATTTTTGTTAAAAACTTTTCTATTGAGCTACGCGCAATAGAAAAAAAATTTCATGTGAAAAAAAGAGAAAAGTACAAAACAAAAATTTTTTGGCGGTGTAAAATCGACGATGTAATATTTTTGACGAATTGGGCGATGTTTCTACTTTATTTATCAAAATTACCACTTTTTCCCTAAAATGAAAACTTTTCGAACGTAAATTTTAATTTTGAATTAAAATTAAAAAAAAAAAAAAAATTAAAATGCTATAAAAATTTTTCAAATAGCCATTTTGATTGTTTTGTTTCCATAAAATATACTAGGGTCGAGTATATTTTATAGTTCAATTTTTGCTGTTTATAGTAACAAATGTAAAAAATAGAAAAAAATGCCTAACAAAATTTTGTTCGACATCGAGCAAAATTTTGTTTGTTTACGTTTTATCCCTCTCTGGCAAAAGAAAATCAAGATACATATACTATCTTTTTATTTTTTGCTGGGCATCGAACAAAAATTTTGTTCGTTACGTGTAAACCACGCTTAACAGGTTTTTCGCTTATTAAACACCCTAAGTAGGTTGGGCCGAATTTTTTTTTTTTAAATTTGATTGGCGGTAGTTCGCAAATGCTGTGGTAGGTATTTCTCATTATCCACATAATTTTTTTTTTTTTTAATTTTTGGCCGCCCCCTCAGCCCACAAAATTTTTTTTTTACGTAACGTGGTAAATCACCGATTTTTGGTTAATTATCTACTGCGCATGCCCATATCTCGGATGATGCATTATTGCACATGCTCTGCGCATGCATATTAGTAATTTAGTAGTGTTATGGTTGTATTCGAGCTCAGTTGTGTCAAATCATTTTACTCGTAAGTTATCGTTTCTGTTAAATTGCAATTATTTTAAATTTTGTCGTTGTTTTGTGTGTTGTTGTGTGGAAAGTAATTTAATAATGGCTATGGCTAAAGCTTCTATTAATACTCGGGCCAGCAGAAGATGTTATATTTTTGGAATGGCAAAAGATCTTGATTCTGTAACACCTGTTATGCTCCCGACGTATAAAGACATAAATGATTAGATGCTCTGATAGCATAGTATTCGTTTAGAATTGAAAGGCGTTGGTAGCAAGGAACCTCATACTGCGGAAATTTCGAAAATACTAGCACAGAAATTCTTCAAATTTGGCAGATTGCCTCACTTCCTACAGTGACGCACAAGCGTGTAGTGCATATGATAACCACAATAAGTATCAAAATATTATTAAACCTAACTGAAAGGGGAAATACCGGTTTTCTACAAGAAAAATTGAAAAAATTTGAGACTGACGCATAACACCTTTTTGATATAGTATGTGCCTGCAAATGCAATCAATCTGATATGTCTGTTTGCAATTGTGTGAAAACGAGCAAAGTTCCCACCGACGAAATACCGTTTTTGATAGATCAAAGAAGCGAAAGAAAGATAGCTATCGGAAATGTGGATAAGATTGCGACAGAAATATTGCGAAAACGAATGGCCCGGACATCAAAAGAACTCGAAAGGTCTGTGTTTGTAAGAGAACCAGAACAGTCTGATATTGCAGGTACAAGCGGAATCCAGGAAGTTTCGGGAATCGATTCATCTGAAAAGTTTATATCAAGTGATGATGATGACAGTGGAAGTAATATGGACAAAGATTTCAAACAGGTACATACTTTGAAGAAAAGAAAATTGAACGAGACAACACAATCTTCTGCCCAAATGAGGATATCCTTGCTGAAAACTGCAAAAGCTGCTGATCTTACAGGCGCGTCAAATAGGACGGTTGCCAAGATTACAACAGCTGTTCTTGAAGATTTCAAGCTGGTTTCGGTACTTGATCCAAAATATGTTGTGGACAAAAACAAAATCCGACGAGAAATAAAAAAAACAGAAAACAAATACAGGCAAACAAACTTACAGGTATATTGAATATTTCTTTTAAATAAGGATACAACTTTAAAACAATATATATTTTATAAACTCACTTTTATAACTTATAGATATAGCAGCTCGTTCAATCAAAGTTTTTTATTTTGATGGTCGCAAAGATCAGACTTTAATTCAGGTGGAGAGACGTCGAGAGATAAGATGCGAGGAGCACATTTCACTAGTGGAAGAGCCGGAAAGCAAGTATTTTAGACATATGGTAGTTCAAGCTCCAGTTAAATTGGCAGCCTTAACGCGTGAGATCGTATGTTTCTTGCAAAAATATAAAATAGATTTTGCAAACTTTACTGTTCTCTGGTGTAATGGTACAAATGTCAACACTGGGTGGAAAGGGGGCGTATTACGTTTAATAGAAACCCATGTCGGTAAGCCTCTTCAATGTTGTATATGTTTCCTTCATGCAAACGAACTGCCACTTCGGCATTTAGTGCGAAAGTTGGATTGTCACACAAAAGGTCCATATTCTTTGGACCTATAGGAGCACAGCTGAGTGAATGTGAGAAGAAACCGGTGATAAAATTTCAACCTATTCAAAGTATTTTACCGGATATCAACATAAAAGATTTGAGTTCTGATCAGCAGTATCTTTATAAGATATGTCGCGCTGTGAGTGAAGGGTATTGTTGCTCAAGCTTAGCAAGCAGTAGTCCAGGAAGTTATCTCAAGCTAGACGGCTAACAACTGCCAACCGGCTGTTGAGATTATATGTAGCGACTACTGAACCATCAAATCAAAGTGTGTGCACCCATGTGGTTTCAAATCAAATAAAATCCAATGTGCCAACATGGTGCCAGACATTTGTGGAAGATGATTGAACTTTCTCGCCAGTTTCCAGTTGATGTCAGAGAAATAATTCATAAAGTGATTTCGATCAACGCTTACTTCGCACACCCGGAAAATTTATTACTTGCGATGATTATAGATCCTGAAAATTGTAACATTAGGGAGCTGGGCATTAGAAGAATAGTCAAAGCTAGGCTAGAGAAGCCGCATGGAGTCCGTTTCTTTAAAGTGCCTAAAATAAATTTCCAAGCACCAAGTTACATGGAAATGATTAATTGGCAAGAATTTCCTGTAACTGAGCAATTTTCCTTGACACACACAAGCGGTTGAAAGATGCGTTAAATTGGTAACGGAAGCATCTTCCAAAGTATTTGGCGAGGAGTCGAGAGACGGACACATTCGGGCAAGGTTAGAAGCCAGAAAAAATTTACCTTCGTTTAAGAACAAGGGACAGTGCTACTCTAGTGCTGAACAATGATTCCGATCAATTGTGTTATTAAGATAAATGAACTAAATTACTTTCGAAATATATAAATTAAATAAAAAACTTTGGTTTTATTTCTTATTCAACTTAAGTTAAGCAAGCGGGGCTCGGATAAATAATTTGCTACACCATTAGGATTTCTTATATATGTTAAGGAATAAATTGCGCAAATATTAAACGCTACCGTAAACTAAAAAAAAAATTCTTGGGAGTCAACTACAGTGGGGCGGCTAAATATTGTCAAAAATGGAAAACAAAAATTTAGTGAAATTATGAATACTTATCACACCTTTCAAACACTACCCATGTTTAGATTTCGAAAAAAATTTGTTTTCATCCTTTTTCAGCCCAGCCTAACCCTAAGCCCCTCTAACTTTTTAAGTGGCTATTTTCCCCCTTAGGTTCCATCCATACTAACCCTGAAATATATTTTGAATATTGTCCCGGTGTTTACAGTTCCGTATAATACCGAATATTACCATAACAAGTGTTTCGCTTACTAAACACCCTAATCCCCTCTAACCTTACAACAGTGGATTTAACCATTTTTTACTTAATCACACTATTTTAGTATTTTAATTAAAAAAATTTAACATAAAAGAGAATCTATCTTATAGTGATATTTATTTTATTATATAGTACAAGGACTATAGTTCCGAGCATACCCTCTTTATCGATTTATGACTTATTCTAATTTGGTACTTGTGTTAATCAAAATATGTTGTCTCTGTATTTGTATATTCTTCCGTTCTATCCAAGTTTGCTCCTTTTTCGGCTTTATGTATCACATTTAAATTCGCATCGTGACTGGTGCAGCGTAATTTGATTTTATATTGATTTTTCCTTTCTCTTCTATATGTTCTCTGAATCTAATTTTAAAATTTGGCCCTGTTTGGTCTATGAAAAAGGCATCACAAGGCCGACATTTTTTATGATTGCTATACTTTAACTTAAAAGAAAGTAAAAAACTCTATAGAACATCGAAAAAAGTAATATTACAACAAGATATTTCAAATTTTGTGGCAATTTGATGAATTGCACAGGTTCTGCAAGACGATTTTGTCGACTATCAATTTCATGTACAGGGGTGGCATTTTAATTAAGCCCCAGAGCAATAAAGCGAAAATGAAATCACAATTAAGCAACCGGAACGTCGCCAAAAGATTTGCTTTTGCTGAAGAGCATTTAGCAAACCTTGGGCATTTTGTAATTTAATAATTTGGAGGGATGAGAGTAAATGCAATAACGTGGTTAGAGGTGATGGGAGACTATACGTAAGATCACTCCCAAACCAGGAGGTTAAACTAATGAATCATAGCAGTACTTAGCAGCTATTGTTCTAATCGATGCAATTATGGATGTCCTTAAATATATCGAAATACTCGATCAGAATTTAGATGATTATATGGTCTTACACGCGGTGGCGTTATCAGCACCCCAAAGAACCGAGAATCTTAAATGAGAAATCTCTTTAAGGAAATCACAAATAGAGAATATTTAAGGGACCAAATTTAGGAGGTGTGGAAGAATAAAATGCTGGCCCAAAACGCCTATCTTACAATTAGTATAGGCAGGATATGAAGTGTAGTCTTGAAGCAAAAGCAAATTATACATACTTACTGCTTTATAACAAGAACGCAAATCAAATTCAGCAAAATTCGCTAAAACCCCCCCAAAAAAACGTTGTAATTAAAATCAAACATTTGCTTTTAACCATATTCAGTTTTTAATTAAATGCAAATTAAACACACCAACGCATCAATAATTTCCCTCAGTCATGATTTTATTAATTAGTTATCCCATTTAAAAGCCAAAAATTAATAAACAAAAAAATTTCAAAGAATGTAAAAATATACCGCTTTCTGAACAAAATTAAAATCACCTCGAAGCTGTTAACGATTTGCTAAAACAAATTTCCACGAAGGTTTTGCACAAGAAACCTAACTGCAAATCATCAAATAATTTAGAAACACAACATTTTTGCCATAAACGAACAACTCCTCGCCATCATACTTTTCACCGTATAACTTTGTTCCACGAATAAGCTGGTAATTAAAAAAAAATAAAGATTGTTACAATATTCTAAAACATAAATATGTATGTATGTACATGGAAATGTAAATATCTGTACAATTTTGTACAAACACGAAGTACCATCCAAAAGATGAATAATGAAATATAGAAGAAGAAAATTAATTAAATAAGGAAAACATGAAAACTTGTAAAACTTTTTTTTTTGTTTTCAATGGAAAAGCTTTTTTCCTCGTTTGTATTTTTCTCAATTAAAGTTCTATAATTTCTTTTCGTTTATTTTCAGTCGATTGTTATGTATCCACCACCATCGATATATACATGCACTGCACGGGTTTGGTTGCGCGAAATTGGATTTTCGTTAACATACGGAGCGCTTATGCTGAAAACATGGCGGTAAGTTAATAATATAAATATATGGTACACATAAATTAAACAAACACCTGGACTTTCATTTTAATTTATGAGTTGTGTAATAAAATATATTTGGTTGTAAATAATGTTAATCAAATAAATCCCCTGAAACCAAAACCAAAACCAAAATAAAAATATAAAAATTAGAAAAATTATTAGAATTATGTATATACCTACTTTAAATATTAAACATAAAAGTAAATATTCCCTGAGGTGAATTAAGGTGTTCTTAGCACTCCCATTTTTTATTTTTGTAATCTCGCAAGAATGTTTCAAGACAATTTTACGCTTCTCTGTGCTAAGACGGTGGAAAACACAAAAACGAACGTAAATATGGGTAGTACTTTGCACAATTACCACCCGTAATCGATTTTAATACTTAGAAATGGAAACAAAAATGTACCTAATTAAATATACGGTTTGCTTTATATACATACATAGATTGTTAAATCCATAAATTTTTATCTTATCTCTACATTTAAATACTCGTCTCGTACACATAGTTTTGATGTAGATACGAGCAAATATTAATAAAAATCAAAACAATTTAAAATAATAATGTTCATTAAAATAACATAAAATTTATGTAAATACTTCAGATTTTAATTAAATATTTGTCAATTCTGTAAATATGTCACAAACTAAATTATGGTACATACAGTGAGCTGAAAAAGTTTTCGTTTACCAATAAAACCGATTTGTGTACTGTTTCAGTATTCCATAGCTGCATAAACTCGTTTTATTAGTAGTTTGCAAGAACTATTTTTACACTAACTGTAAATACATCCATGACGGTAGATTTATGATTTTTGTCGTAATAATTTAAAAGATGATGTTTACACTAATTTTATGATTTATGATTTATTTTTAGAATATCTGTGATATTTCGGGTAAGATCAGCTAAAGCAGTAAAAATTACAGACGCTTCGCTTCTAAAACGGCTGGGAGTTTTATGCTGTGTTGTTGGTGTTGCATTATTGGTGCGAACAATTGTGGCGCCGCCGAAAGTTGTTGTTGGTCGAACAAAGGACGATTTGAAGGCATTTTTATGTAAAACCGATTGGTGGGATCACACGTTTACGTCAAGTAAGTACAATATTTGGTAAACAATTTTATATATCTACGAAATTATGTTGAATAAAAAAAGAAAATAGATTACGTAGAGAAAAATTTCAAAATTTTAATTAACTTGAATGTAAAGGTGTAGATTTAAATTAAAATACAGGGCATATAAACAAAGCATAGTACTCATAATTTTTTTCAGATTTTTGTAATAGTTCTGAAATGGCTAAAATTGGCCCCGAACTTGTGACTAGCGTATAACTTCATTTTACAAATATAATGGCATAGGTACTACTTTAGAGTTTGCTATGTTTTCAAATTTTTCACATGGTTGTGGAATGGTCATAATTGGTCCCATAACACGTAACTTGCTTGGTGGATATTATCAATCCTCTAATATTTTGCTATTGGTAATATAAATTGCTAGTAGCCATGAGTATTTTCTGGTTTCTGTCCTGGTCAACTTCAGATTGTGCTAGGCAAACATTAATCTCACGTTCTTTGTCAGTCCAATCAATTTCCAATACTCGCATGAATTGTTTTCCGATTTTTGTCATTATCCTGGTATAGCCGAAAGTATTCCTGAAACATGCTAACTGAATGAAAATTCAGATTTGTTAATTGCCAGTACGCATAAAACACCAGTACCAATTTTTAGTTCGAATTTAGCTTTAACCATTATTCAACCTCAGCTATAATCTGGGTTAGGTTTTAAAATGTTTTTTTTTAAGATCGAAAATACGCTTATGTACAATGTACCGTTCTGTTAACCGTATTTATCCAGTTTGTATTTAATAGTCAATAGCTAAGTGTACATTAATTGTTTGCACCGCCCCGGTGGCACAGTTGCTAGCATGCTTGCTTCAAGCTCCGGAGGTTCCGAGTTCGATTCCCGGCGGGTGATGAAAAAATCACGACTGGTTAATGTAAGGATCAATAAACTAATCACTCATTATCCGTTGTAAAAATGATTACGAAACTTCACTATGAAGTAGCCAAATCCCTCTATGGGATGTAGCGCCAGCGAAAAAAAAAAAAACCTATAGTTATATATACGGTAATAATTTAACCTAACGGTTACAAATTAGTTTGAAAATTCCATAAAATAAACCAGAGTTTAATGTGAGTTAATAATAAGATAAAATTGAACTAAATAGTTTGAATATCATTTAGAGATTCGGTAAAATAAATAATAATTATATCAAAGTATATAAACGGTAATAATTTAACCAAATGGTTAAAAAATAACTTGAAAAATACATAAAATAAACCAACGTTTAGTTTAAATGTTAAAAACTTTTTAAAAGTTACTTAGAGTTAAAATAATTTAAATAAAATTATCCAAATCATTAGATACAGGATTAAAAATATTCTTAACACAAACCCTAACTTTATAAATGTGGATAAACTGTTATAATTTAAAATGGTTTGAACATTACTGAAAATAAAAAAAAATATTTGACATAAAAGTTGATAATGGGTCAAACATTTACCTAATCATAAAAATTAGTTAGAACATTACTTAAAATAAACCATGGTTTAATAAAAGTTGTTTACCAAACATACCAAAATAGTTCAAAAATTACTTAAAATAAACCACCGTCGATCCAAGTTTGAATAGTTAAAAATGAAGTTAAAATTAGCCTTATCAAGATAAATAAAAATCGTTGTGTTTTGGTCAACATTTTTAAAAGTAATTTTTTAACCCTTTCAAAACAAAATAGTTAAAAAATGAAGTTACATTTTAACTGCAGTTTAAATATGTTACTCAGGAATTTTTTCATACATTTGTCATAGATCTGTAATTGCTAAAATTGTCCCTGAAGCGCATATATTTATTTATTTATTGTATTTGGATACAAAGAAGGCCGGCAATGCCGCAATGGGCCCACGGTGCAAACCAAGTAATCTATTCTAAATCATTTTCTCGAACTGCAGTCTTTGCAAACTAAATGAATTTGAACTAAGGCAAGGATGATAATGAATCTTTATCAAGAGATCAAGAATTAAGAACTTTGAGATGGACAACATCAAAAGCCAAACAACTGCATACTTAATAAACGCAGTCTGATGACCCCTCTTGATAATGTATCTTGGACTAGGCTTATGCCCATGAATCGTGATCAGGATCCTTAGCTGATCTTTCCTCAAAGAAACAACATATACCTAAATAATCTCGTGTTGGTATTACTAATAAAGTGTTTCGCATACGGTAGCTAGGAGCATCAACTCGTTTTTGTCTTAATTCGCTACTAGTTTCACACTTAATTAAGAGACATGACCGATTGTTTACCAATATTGAATGATAAAGGAGCAGCTTGTTCGGGAACAATTGATCCCGGAGAGGTTCAATAACACAATGAGCAGTGGCTTTTTGAAGATTCACATCCAGATGACTTTCCAGGAGAGCTTACGCCGTATCAAAGTATTTGGGATAGTTAGCATACTCTGTGGACAACCTTCCGCAGCTCAACTACTTGATAAAGTCAGCTCAGCCTCAACAATTCCAGACTTAAGTATAAATTCGATCCAACCAACAATGGTTTCTTTAAAACCAAACCTGGTACAGAAATTTGTGAAATGAAGTGCTATCGAAGGCACACGAAAATACCCACAAGAAGCTATTAAGTCTTGCGATATCAGGCAGGCTATCGATTTCCTCGAAGAAGTTTATCATTAACTTTCTGTGAGCGGATTTAAACGTTCTTTTATAGTTGTTTTTGAACCAACAAGGAAATGATCCAATCAGCATTAAGATTTATTCGTTTGGCCTTATTCTGCAGCTCTCTAGCAATGTTCCTTAAATTTTTTATTTCTTTTACGTAGGTAAAATGAAGTATAGTAATCATGAAAATTTTGAACCTTGAGATTTTTGGAGATTTATCTGTTTTGATGTCTCCTAAATCTGAAAAGTGGCTTTCAAAATGGTGCCTGTTTGTCAGTCTGTGTTCTCTCTACAGCCCAAAAGGTTTAATGAATCGAACTGAAACTGCGGATTTAAGTTTTTTTTGATAAAATTGGAGGTCCCAGTGAATTTTACTCCTAATTGGCCAACCGGAAGTGGCCATTCCCTTGGGCCAGACAATTTATTTTGCAAATGTCTCAAAAAGTATAACGTTTATAGAGCAACTAATAGATATTCACAAAATGTTTCCAAATAATACCGGAACTAGTCCGAAACTTTGTATGGTGGTCTTGGGAATATCTTTGTTACAATATATTGTGTGAGTGCCCTGTAGAGTAGTCAAAAATAGCAGAGTCCCGTCCTGATTAGATGTGCTCCTCAGTGCACCACTGTGTGGTTTTTGGATATCCTGTTATGACTGCTGTGAATGCTTTTGACGTTATACTGCATGAGGTCATGAAAGTTAGTAAGCCGTTATATTTCAGTACTAACGATTCTGTATACTGCACTCTATCATGATTGTTGTGGCTTCTCTACAGTATACAACCATGAGTTGCTCCTTCTCAGTTTGGTAATGGTGTTTAATGGTTTTATCGCTGTTTTGTTGCAGATTGTGTCGGTGTTCATCGTTAGTAATGTCATGATGCAGTGTTGATTTTGTATAATATGAAATATCGGTTGTGTATGTTGGCACATTAAAAAGTTGTCCTCTATGGTGTACTTTATGCTTCGGCATTCTTTTAGATTTTCAGTGTACAGTTCGATGAATTTCGTTTTATCTCGGTTCACTGCTATGTACTCAGTGTCAGCCTCATATGATATTTTTCTTTTTTGTTGTGAATCATGTATGGCCTCAGCAACGTAAATTCCTCTTTTCCGATGTACGGTATCTTTATTTTTATTATTATTTAGCCAATTATTTCTATGTATTCCGCCGCTGTTATTTGTCTTAGTATCTCATGTTTCGACATCTTCCGATTAGCACACCAAATTCCACTGGTCACTAACTTTTATTTCACACTAGAACACTTTTTAAATCACTTTTTAATTTCCTTTTGAATCTTCACTTATCGCTTACCATAAACTTAATGTTCTAATTCGAATTCGTTCACTCCTTATATAATCAAAACAAAACTTCTCGAAATTTCATGATTGTTCCGGTAAAAATAGTCTAGACACATTTAGGGCAGTTTGATAATGGAAAATTCCATTGTAGTACAGCAAATTTGTGCTATTAATAACTTATTATATTCTTCCCTCGGTGTCACCGTAACAATATATTTTATGTGAATCACTGATTCTCAGTGTTATAGTAATATGAGAGGAACTTCTTTTGCGAAACTAGCCTTATGATATGCTCTGTTAGTATTTATGTACTGAGTACTGACTCCTCCTTCATTTACTACATCACTTGGTTCTGGAAACGGAATTTCGATAGTGTTCCGTGTTTGATTATCTTGAAAGTGTACTTCTATCAAAGTGTTAATTTGAAACTCCTTTTTTATGTTGTCATCTCGTGGCAGTATGGCGTCTTGGTTACAGTACTGTGTGAGTGGATTGTTTTTCCTGTATATGGCCGGATACAATAAGTTCTCTAATATATTAGTACCTGACAACTGGTGCTGATTGTATTCCATAGTGAAAAGAAAATGTTCGCTTTTCTTTACTGGATGAGCTATATTCGTTGGTATGTGGTTTTGTCTCATTAGCGTTGGTTTCTTTTATGTCTGTGCTGTCCGGAACTTGTGTCCATTGTTATTCGATTTCCATTTGCCTGTGTTTGTTTTGTCTTCTTTTGTCGGAATTGGAATTTGAGTTGCTGCTTGAATACTTGTCGGAATAGCCGGGAGTTTGGTTAAGTTATACCTATGATTTGGGTTTATGGTATATGTCAAACTGGTGACAGTTTATGTTTGCTTATTATGAAAATTTCCTGTTTTGGGTCGGGCTGGCATCCAATATCCTCTCTATTTCTTCTGTTATGTCTATAATTTCGTCTATGCCCTTTGCCTTTATTGTTGCTACTTTTTCTTTAAGTATTATATAGTTTGAATGATTGTACTGCTGTATTTCCTAGATGCTGCGAGTATGCTTGATCTACCGTTTCTATACCCAAAATTCCTCACTGACTCTCCATTATGATTGTTTTATATCCGTGAACTTCTTTTTATGTTCACTCAAGGTCCACACTTTTGTATACATGTTATTCAGAACTGTTCTAAGAGTCTCATAATCGTTACTTTGTCTGGTCGCTATCCTTGCATAGGCATCACCTGTCAGTCTGAATTTAATTAGGTATCCTAACACTTTCTTCTTTTCTCGTGTTAATGACGTACTATACGCACCGTCTGCTAATACTAGAAACCTTGTTAAGTTTATTGTGATTCTTTCGCTCCCTTCGCCGCTAAATTCTGGCACGATACTTGCTATATGTTCTGTTGGATTTTTCTTGTGTTAAAAGTCTTAACCTAAAAATTAACAACCCAAACATAAATTCGAATTAGGAAACATTAATATTATATAGAATCACCTAAGGAAACTATTTTATTACTATCGTATCAAGAACAAATACTTATCTTGTATGCGAATCATTATAATCCCTAATTTACTGCATAATTGCGTTCGTGAAGTCAACAATAAAAAGCCACGTATTTATTTAATTGCCGACTTTTTGACAGTTAGCCCAAATATTAGCGGTTTCTAAAAACAAAAATTACTCCTGGATTTATACACAATAGATAAACGCGCTAGCTTTTCGTGTTAAATACCAGAATGCGCTTGACTCGTGATATTTTTTATTAAACATGCATGTAAAACCCGGATTCGGTGGATAACATTTTTCATAGCGATAGCGAATTACAAGCTTGAGTTAAAGCGATATTTATTAATACTTAAAAAGTTTGGGTCTATCCGACTCTCGGACGACACTTTTCCCATAAAGCATCCGTTAAAGACCCCCAAACCAACCATTTATATTTTTTACAAACATTTTCCGTTATTTTGGGCAGGCGTTATTTTGGTCTGGCACAATATGTACGGCTTTTCTTAAATTTGGAGACGTCTTCCCCAATATCACAATTGATCACGACAATTTAAGTAAATCTTCTACTCTCATACCGTCAAATCACAGACCCACAAATAATGTTAAATTATTTAGAACTGACACGTGTTGAGCAGCATCAAAGTCGTATTTGTCATTTTTCATCTTCGACCTTTAACAATTAGAGCCAGTTATACATATCTCGTATACCGTTGAAAGTCCTTAAGAACTTAATTTAATTCATTCAGAGAGTATCCACAATGTTCAACAATTTATTTTCTGAAAATTTGTGCCGTTTGTTCAGATCACAATATTATCTTAGCCACGTGAAATTGGCCGATATAATTCTTTACTCAATGCTTCAGTCTGGACGGGACCATTCGGAAATACAAAATAATACACAAATAATACAAAATCAGAATTAACGTTAACTATCATTTGTTACCGAATCCCACCTCCTTGTCATATAGCATTTCATTTTATATATCTCCCAGCGCTCGTAAACCTGCGATACTCTAGTGGTGTGATATTATTTTAAAGCCTTCCATAGTAATTTGCTATTATTTGCTATTATATACGACTTTGAACACCAACAGAATTTACTATTCAGAAATAATACCTTTAAAAGCGATTTTATTAAAGCAATTCACAAATAATGTATCGATCAACATGTCGTTGAAATTTCAATCAGTAAAACGTCAATAAAACGTCACAGAAATGTCAATGTCAGGGAAACAGGAATATCCTTCTATATTTAAAAGCTCACTAGATATAATTATTTTTAAATGTTGACGATCTTATTTGCAACCAGCAAAGTATTTTAGGTAAATTTAGAAATTTAAATTCCATATTACAGGGTAATCTATTTATTTTATCTTGAAGACACCTAGGGAACAATTGTTGGAATTTGCAAAGTGTTTTAACTGTAGAATAATATTTCTTCGCAAAGTTTGACAAACAGATAAACAAATTTATATTACTCCTTTTTGTTAAAATGACCCCCACGCAATGCTTTAACCCTCACCTTGTCGGCAATTAAAAATCCTTAATCTTCACTTTAAATACCCAGGTATATAAATGTAAATTGTGTGAATTTCGTATGGGATTCCTTTTAACACAACCAAAAATTGAAAAGTAAACCGTTTTCATTATTCACTAGACTCTCGTATGAGGAACGGCAAAAATATTTTCAAAAGATAGGGGAGAATTTAGCTACAAACTGGGAAGATGATCAGTTTAGATTTCTGTCGGTCAACCATCGGTTTACCATGGATAAAGATGGAAACAAACGGAGGAAAACTCCTACAAACTTACAAGGGTTAATGGCGCATGACATAATATGCGAGCCATATTTTATTGGGCCCAATCCTAAATAAGAAGGCTGAAAATGAATTTATCAAATAAAATGCGATAAATCCGAATAAAAAACAAATGATCTGAACGCAAGATCAAATTATATAACAGTTTGGCAACTTTGAAAACAAAAATTCCTACCCGCTGTATTGAGCAACTACATATGTCCGTCTATCGTTTCTAAAGTTTAACGCGTTTTATTCAGATTCCGATGCCACCATGCAATCCATAAAAAAATCCGATAAGCCAGTACCTATTACGAAGAAAGGCAATTACAGATCAAATAAAAGCATAACTATCAATGAGCAGCTGTTCCCCTCTAGAGGTTGAACGAAGTTCACGCAATATATACCTTCGAATTCAGAGGAGTACGGTATTAAAAATTGGTGGACTTGCGATTCCGATACGGGGGACTCCTTGATCAGCAAAATGCCCCTTACTGAATAAAAAACTATCCATAACAGAATCTTTTATTGCATCTACACATTTCGGAATTCATACATACATACTCTCTACTTTAGTTAAAAGTTCAATAGTTAGTTCAATAGGCTTTACAGATAACAATTAAACTAGTCGACTATTTAATAAAACTTATGAGAAATTTCATACAAAATATATGAAACAATAAATTATATACCCAGGTATATACTGTGAAGATGGTCGAAAAACTGTAAAATTTTCAAAAAAATGTACTTAAATATACATAATTTTTCGTAATAACTGATTTTTCATAAATTTCATGCACATTGAGTCACTGAGTCGGACCTGATTTAAAATTCGTTAAAAAGCCGCGGAGAAATTCAATTGTCAAAATCACGATATTTACCCGGGTATATACCGACAAGGTGAAGGTTAATCGACTTCAAATTTTGTGAACAAGGAGATGAAGAATTATCAAATTTGTCACCAACATAACAAAAAAATTGTCGGTCCCGTTTTTGAGAAAATCTGTTTGGCAGTTTTCTCTTCCACTGCGACCCCCTCTATTCTATACTCGAATGGGCCTAAAAGTTAACACACACTGCTTATTACTTGAATCTATATGTGTACAAAATTTCGATCAAAACTATCAATATTTGTGATAATGGGAGGCAAAACAAAAATAATAAAAATGTGCGACTGGAAGGACGGACGGACGGAAGGACGGACACGACATTTTTCTGATCGGTGTTTCGGGGTCCTGGTAACCTAATTCATCGAGAAATGTAAAAAACTGGAGAAAAAAAAATTTCGCGATTACAATACTTACCCAATATAACTTCGTTATAGTGGGAAAAGTAAAAATTATAATTAAATTAAATAAAGTAACATAGTTTAACATAAAATAAATTTGAGTTCTTTTTCTTTGTAAACAATAATTCCCATAATTGTGGGAAAAATTATCATCTTGTGTTGACCATTTTTTCTGGCTTGTGATTATCTGCCGTTTCCCTTTGTTGAGCGCTATGTTCTAAAGGTTGTGTCTTCTCGCAGCTTCTTTCTTCCACTTTTGTTCGGGCCCCAGTATCTTCCTCGCTCCTTGTTGTTTGTGTTTGGCTGTCCGTAATTGGTACTACCTTGGATTGAGTTTCTTTATGAGTCGCTTGTCTTGATTGTATTTTCCGTTGATGTTGTCAACTGCCTTTTGTGTCTTATTACCACTGTTAGGTTGTGTGGTTTACGTGTCGCTAACGATAGTGCCCTTGGATTGGGGTTACGTGAGGCTAGTGAACGTGGTGTTCTGCGAGATTTTTTTAATTTTAATGTTGTTTATTTTTTTATCTTTTTGTTGTTGGGGATTCCTATCTGGAATGCGGATTAGATTACATTACCTTGGCTTAATTAAATTAAGCACATTTTGCATTTATGTCGCGTATAAATGGTGAATACCTTATCTAATTGTACTATGACAGGGTTATACAAAAACTCATCCATAGAGAGATTGTTTGCTGAACTGTCGTCAACAGATTTTGCTTGACAGTTTTGTCCAGAGCGTGCCACCAGACTGTTACTCCATCTAAAAGAATGGGTCTGACTATTGCGGTATAAAGCCAATGTACCATGCGGGGTCCCAAACCTCTGACCTCTCCCAATGAAATTTTTTCAAGAGTATGGCGCTACCGTAGCTTTCTTTAACCTTTCCAGAATATTTGGTTTCCAATTTAATTGGCTATCCAATGTTATGTTTAGTATGGGCTATTTCTGAATATGACTTGAGCGGATTCGATTCTACGAAATATAAGATTCCTATTTGAATCTAAATTCGTATAATTTGCTTTGTGTATATACATAATAATGTACAAGAGTTTCATTCATAACTAAAAAATCTTCATATATGAAGCAAAAAGAAAGAAAACACAAAATATAGCGTACTAGCTGACCCGGCGAACTTCGTACCGCCTCAAAATTAATAAATATTGTGTTAAGATATTAGCTGAATTAAATTCAAATTTTTATTAAGATAAAATGAATATTAAAAATGAATTCAATAAATGTACAAAAATCAAAATGAAATGTATTTTAATTACTTTGAAATGAATGTAATTCACGTGGCAAAAAGGCATTCGCTTTATTGAAGTGAATCGAAATGATTCGTGTAGCATTGTTGCACTACATTCTATTAAATTATTTGCTGGATGGGTTGCACTCGAGTCGATTCCCTTCATTGAAGCACCTTGTGATATACGACATTTCTCGTTTTGTTGTCAGGTGCGAGAACAAACAAAGCGGATGGTTTGCCGACACGTGAACATGCTACGTACTATTGACCGTGAGAGAAACATTCATTTTCTAAATTTAGCCCACAAACACTCAAGGATTGTGGTATCCCTCGTCTCCTTGACAAAACATCGGCGGGCATTGCAATGTATCGTATGAACGGTGTGTTTCGAATATTCGTTGCAGTTGTCCAGTTTCCAAGTTTTCACCAACAATCACAATTGCGACTTCATCTATTGTTGGAGCGTTGAATTGGCGTTCGTGTGTTCCAGCGGGTCGTTTATCCGCTCTGATTATGATTTTGTAGTCATCCCTTGGCATGCGATCCAACGCAGTTTTGAACAACCGAACCAAGGCATGATGTTCATGTAGTAATTGCTGCAGATCTTGAAGAATTGCTCTTTTCATTGCGATATTGATCGTTTGACGCCGATCAAGTTGGTTCTCCATATTGCCCATGAAGTAAATTTGTATGAATTTATGCTGTGCGTCTTCAAGCGGTTGCAATGATCCAATTCGATGGTGAATTTGGCCTTGGATCTGTAAAGTCGAAGGCGAAGTCAGGATTAGTGATTTATGATCACCAAAGGAACATGAAAGTTTACTCTCTCAAGCAGAAATGACCTTGAATGTCGGATTGAATCCGCGTTCTTCGATAATGTCTGCTCCAAATGAAGTCATTTGGAAAGATCCATTGTATCTTTGAGTATTGGATAGAAAATGTCGTGATTCTGGTGTTTCACCACGAAGCAATGAATGCAATGGCTGAGGTGGCGGAGGCAATAATGGCAATTTCACCTTGCCACTGAGACAGCACAATCCGCAGGCGTTTCTCCAGCGAACTTCAATGCACCGCAATGATCGCACACAACGTCCATTGGGCCAATTTGAACGAAAATGTGCGAGCTGTAGTCAATTGTGCAATCGTATTGAAACGCTACTCGACTCAAATCAACACTTGAAGCATTTATTCTTGCGCGTCGAAGATTATCACGTTGTTGATCTGTGCCGATTATCACGTTGTTGATCTGAGCCATTTGACGTACTGCCTCTCTTTGTACTTGTGTTTGTGAAGCACGAAGTCGGGCCATACTAACGCGGCGCTCTTCTCGTACGATTTCTTGTTCATCTGCAGTGGATTGATTCGCAAAATTCCGAAGTCTAATTGCATTACGGTTTCGTTGTGAAGGATTAGATCTTCTGGCTCGCGGCATTGTAAATAACACGGGAAAATTAATTACACAATTCAAAATTACATAATGAAGTAAAAAAAGAAACTAGAATTCCACAGAATTTCGAACGAATCCGCCTGGAAAATCAAACACGCAGTCCAAAATTACCGATTGGATTGATTGTCGATGCTTTCACAATGTCCAATTCATCAAACTGAACTCACCTCTTTGAAATCACTTTTTGCTGATGAATTCCAGAACAACTCGTTTGAAAAGAATTAATTAAATTGAATACAAATGTAATAACCGTATAAAACTGAATGAAAAATGGTGAAAACTAGAAAACAAATGCTGATAACTCGCGGCGCACTTAGACCAGAAACTAATGGAAACAACAACAACCCATATCAAATCCGCTTTTTCAAGCGTGGACAGTTGCGGACAGATGACTATAGACAAATAATATATAGTTGGTAATTTTTCTGTAAACAAACCATTTAGTTTTTATTTTTTTGAAAAAGTGGTTGTGCGTAATTTCGTGAAAATTAAAAATTATCAAATAAAACAAACGATAAAAAAATTATATATGTATATAATTAATTATTAATTAAAAATTAACAAAAAAAGAAAATTCATCGAAATCAGGCAATCCGTTCTCGAGATATCATCAAAAAAGCCATTCCATACAAAATATATGAGAAAATGAATTTTCTTCATAAAATTTTTTTTCGTGAATTTTTCAGATGTTTTAATAGTTCTGCTATTCGGCACGGAGACAAATCCAACAAATCAAAAATCATAAAAATCGGTCCAGCCGTTCTTGAGTTATAAATGGTGTAACTAACCCGACTTTGTTTTATATATACATATATAGATTTTGCTGAGAAATTTACAACAACAATTATTGCACTATGCAGCGAAATTAAACAATACAAAAAATAATTCGAAATATTTAATTTAAGCTCCAACAAATAAAATTCGTAAATATTTCACAGAAAAACAGGAGAAGTAACAACTAAATAATGAAAAAATAATTCGCGACTTATTTTCTTAAAAATTCCAAAATAATTAGAATTTATTCTTTCTCAATGAAATATGTACGCTAATAATTTATTTTAAAATCCCATGATTTTTACGTTCAAACAAAAATTAAATTCTTTATTTCCCCAATTATTACTATCACAAATTTTTTCAGTAGTATTGATCGTAAAAATATTCCCTGTTTTGTGTATAAACAAAATATGTACTTGGTCGATTTCACATAACATATGCACAAAATATATTTTGAATAGGAGTAGAAAAGACACCCTGTTAAAGTTAGCCGAAAGTTTCCAGCCAAAAGTAAAAAGTCGATAATGCAAATTACATTATTAACATTCCAGCCGAAAATAAAAAAAATGTGGTTATCAACAGAATGTAAATAGGATACATGGATTGTAATAAAAAATTAGTAAATCGTCTTACGTGGAAAACTGTTTAATCTAATCGCGGAAAATATCGGAAAATCAGAAGAATTCACAAAATTAACCTCTCGAGTAATCTGAAGTTGAATCGTTTTTATTGGATTTGTCAATAGCTATCACAGGAAAAAAATGCAGTTCAAGTTTCTCGTGGGAAATCTCGAAAATTGGATTTTCCAAAAATCATTTGAAATTTTGTAAAAAATTATCCTCTAGAGTATTATGTCTGGAGATGTATTTTATTGATGTGATTCTTCCGATAGCTATTGACAGCAAATGAGAGAAATTGAGAAACTTTGATTTCTAAAAATATTAATTTTCTTTTTGATAAAATACAATTACAATTAAAACTGTAATCTAAAATAACATTTATTAGTTTGCTGCATCATATCCCTGGGCTCTTCTGAAAATCATAATCATAATTAGTAAATGTATAATTAATAAATATGTAAATATATATTATATAATAATCATAAATTATTTTAACATTAACTTAGTAATAATATCATCGAGATCATCTGTTTGTTCACAATATTTCCTCCATCCTGGTCTCTGTCTGTCGCTACTTATAACTAAAATTTAGTTCAACCTATAATGCATAATATACAGGGTGTCCGGGTTTGGGATGCTGATCCGTTAAGGGGTGAGTCCTTGGTTCATTCGGAGAAAAAAATCGTATGGGGAGGGGGGGGGGGCATTTTTGATATCCTTTGAAATACAGGGTCTTTTAAAAATTTGGTTCAGAAAAAAAGTACACCAAAATATTAAACTGTAACTTCCAATATATTCATCGGAGAGCAACCAACTTAGTCTTATTTGAATGGTAATTGTATACGCTATTATTAAGATTTAAGTGAGTATCTTGCATCTGTATCCGTTTGAGAGCTATGATGCTTTAAAGTAACACAAAAATATTTTTTTTATAAAATTGAGTTTTTCTCAAAAAAAACCGTTATAATTTTTCTTTTGTTTTATTTTATTTTAATTCCCTATGATCTCCCCTACAATCCCCCAATACATTATTTGTACCCACGTGCCATAGTTTTCTTCGTATACCGTTTATTCTTAATCTAATTAAGAGATGTTATCGTATTAATAGCCGCGAAAATAACAACAAAAATGTAATTTTTGATGTTGTTTACAATGTATGTAAACTTTGATCTGATCCGGATCACTAATGCGTCAAGAAATGCGGCTATTATTGTACCAATTTTTTTTTATCTGTAAAACAGTAGGCGATGATTATCAACTCATTGGGCCTATCCACACCAGTATTTTTAACAACCGTATTCACCCTCGTTTCTTTACCTCTCTGCCTATAAACCTAAATTTGTGGTGGGGATTTGTAATGCACTTTTGCATTATGAAATTTCTGGTATTCTCGTGTTGTTACACACTAATCCAAATATAAAATTAAATAAATAAAAAAATTGAATGTGTATTAGCACGTGTTTTTCTATTGTTTAACGCACAAAATGAAATAATTGTTTTTCTCCTTGTAGTTTGTACTTTGAACAAAGCAATCTAAAAATGAAGTAAATTTACACATACATAAAGAAGAATAACAACAGTGTGAATACAGAATGCTGTTGTTACGGTGTTGTTAAAAATATTCGTGTGGGTAGGCCCATTTGTTTAAATGTTGAAAAAATAAAAATTAAATATTTTCATTCTAAAGTCTACACCTGCATGTAGCGTTACGCGACACTTCCTCCTTTCTTACCTCTTTACTCACAAAGTTTGTGGGAGGGGTAATATTTTTTTGCGTCGATTTTAACAAAAAAAATTGTGGTGGACAAATTGCAACTCACAAACACAAACAAGAAGCCAATCAAAATAGTTAAAATTTTGTTCCATCTAGTATGGTCACAACAAATTATTACTCATACATAGATAAATAGCAACAGTTTATGCAAATAAAAACATCAAATGCATGCATGTGTAGATTCAGTCATTAGTTTCGAGAAATTGTCTAGTGTTGCGTTAGTTTTGTGAATCAAAAATGTTAAATAATTTAAGGAAATTAATATTATGATGGTACAGCTCTCAGGTGAGGAGTACATTGATATCCATTTTGTTTACGGATTTTGCGATGGTAATGCATCACGAGCTCGCAATGAATATCAACGCAGATTACCAATGCGTCACGTTCCTAACGCAAGAGTATTTACAAATATTCATAGAAGACTGCGAGATATCGTAACAACATCAAATATCCGGGCGGAGCCTCATTCAGTCTCACCAAATCATTTGGATGTCGACGAAGAAATAATTCGTAATGTAACAGCAAATCCTTCTATTAGCATAAGGAGGCTCGCTTTACAATTGTACGTCCCTCGCTACTGAATTCATCTAGTATTGCATAAGGAGAATCTTCATCCATACCATATAACACCCGTTCAAGAACTATTATCGATAGACTACAATAAAAGATTGGAGTTTTGTAATTGGTTGATGGAAAGGAATTTGAACAATGATAGTTTTGTGAAACGTATTCTATGGATGGATGAATTGAAACAAAAGAAGAACTAATACAACTAATACACACCACAGCATAACAGATAAGGGAAGAATTACCAAGAATTGAAATGACCAAAGGCATACTTAAACGAACATTAGCCTGTATTCACTCACAATGAGGACATTTTGAGCATTTTCTATAACTCATCGACCCAAACTCAGTATTGGGGGATTGTAGAAGAGATCATGGGGATTTAAAATAAAATAAAATAAAAGAAAAATTATAACGGTTTTTTTTGAGAAAAACTCAATTTTATAAAAAAAATATTTTTGTGTTACTTTAAAGCATCATAGCTCTCAAACGGATACAGATGCAAGATACTCACTTAAATCTTAATAATAGCGTATACAATTACCATTCAAATAAGACTAAGTTGGTTGCTTTCCGATGAATATATTGGAAGTTACAGTTTAATATCTGGGTGTACTTTTTTTCTGAACCAAATTTTTTGAACACCCTGTATCTCAAAGGATATCAAAAATGGACCCCTCCCCCCCTCCCCATACGATTTTCTTCTCAGAATGGTCCAAGGAATTACCCCCTAACGGATCAGCATCCCAAACCCGGACACTCTGTATATAGCGTTTCAGCAAAATTTGCCACTAACATTCTAGTGGTTTGATCTATAAGAGGCGCTGCCCTGTAATGAATTCTAATTAATGTTATCAGTAACCCAAAATAAAATAATAAAATTATAAGACGCTCATATACCCAGTTACTAGATATCAAATTAATCGGCAGTTTCCTACATATCCGGCCTATATAATGCTTAATACTGGAACTATGTTATATTCTGAAAATTAAATTATTAATTAGTAAATTAAGGAAGAGACCCCTTTACACATTCTTAAAGCTAAATTCATTAATAGGCATTAATGAACAAAATAAATAAATAAATAAAACACAATATATTACATTAGTTTATGACATCAGATATGAAGACTTCCCCGCTACATAGCTAAAACTTCTAAAAGAATGTTTAGAGACTTAAAATTTCAGAGCTACGATTAAATTCACAACACTAGTTCTATTAGTTACAGATACCGTGAGCTAGTTAGATAATCGATTATATACAGCAACTAACTTTAAAACAAAAATGAAAAAATAAAAGGTTAAACATAAATATGTAATTAATTAATCATATGTTAACCTAATCAGCAATATCTTACCTATCTTGAAAAAGGAATTTAATATAATTGAAGTTTAATATTTTTGAAATTGAAATATACAATATAAAATGATAATGTTATAAAGCCACAAAAACCTAGAATGAACCAATACTTTATTCAAGCCCTATATGTACATAGGCTATTTATGAATAAGGCTCAAATATAGCTATCCGGGCATCTCTTAAAACTCAATAATTATTTATCCCCCACTACCAAATTTTGTTACTTAATTAATAGGATTTAACTTATAAAATTTGTCAGTAATAAATATGAAAAAAACTAATTGTTATAAGATAATACAATTCTACGCTACATACAGCTGGAAGTTCGGGTTTCAGGATGCTGAGAAAGGATTCACCCATAATTCTTAAAATTCAACTCTAAATTAATTAATTATCACTACTTGTTACATTAAAATTAAACTAAGGAATTATTTAAACTCTGAAACCTTCCTGAAGTTCGGAGCGGAGTCAACCTAACATCTTCTAATGATTTCCACCACATTTGTCCTTATGTACTTATTAATCCTGATAAACATGATTAATTCTGGAACTGTGCCATGTTCTGAAATAAATCATGTTATTTATCCGTAACAAGGATAACTCCTTTAAATACTTCCACCTTCATCTTTAATACTTTAATAATTTACTTCTAAAACTCGTGATTAATTTTAATCCCAACAATAATTATTAAAAATTGTATATTGTATTCTGAAAATTGGATTATTTATCCGCAAACCAAAACTCAGTTCAACCCAAAATTAATATTTCTCTATATAGTATTTTATTTAAATAATTTAGTTAAGTAATAATCTTTAATATTATCTAAATTAATCCAACACAATTAATACAATTTAATGCTGTTTATAATACCTAGCATAAAAATGTCCTAAATAAACAATTTTATTTGGGTTATACCTGGCAGCTTCCAATTCGACTCAAAACTTAACTTAACACTAGAACCACCGACCGATCAAATGACCGGTTATACATCTATTGAATTCAATCCCTCCAACTACTATGTCAATACTCCTGTGAGAATCTGTAATGACCCCTAACATGATAACAAAGTAATCATGTAAAAACTCATCACAAACTCCCAAAAAAACATCAACACAACAATCAAAAAAATTGAATTCAACAAATTTACAATCCGTCATTTTGACGGGTCGGCAGCTCTGATGTTAAACTTACTCGATAATACGAAGAACAAGAATCCTATTAGAATCGAATACAATACATTTTCGTTGTGTTTGTGTAATTCATGGTTCATATTATAACAAACATTATTATTGTCTTATGAATACAAAAACACAAAGAAAGAAAACAACATCCAAATAAATACTTACTAGGATCTCAATATCCTTATGACCATTGTACCTAAATTAAAGCAGAATTGCAACATACATACAACTGAAAAACTGAAGCAAGACAATCCATGAAAATTAACTGAGTAAATCATATTTAGATATTCTTAATTTTAATAATGATTCGATAATAAAATTGAGACCCTTACATTTAGATTTCATGACAATTACACGAACTCTAAATCCAAAATCATTCAATTCAATTTATCAAGAAATCAAGAAAATTTGATTTATTACACTATAATTATAGAACCAACTATCTGATGATTGTATCCCAGTGGATTACATTTCCCAACTAAATAACTCATTTAATATGAATTGCCCATCCACAATTTTATATGAATTATTTATCTCATACCTTCGATTCAACGTACTCGATTATAGAAAATACTCATATAAGAATCCCATTTGAATCAAAGAGAAAAAAACCTAACAAATTTGTATTGTGTTTATGTCGCTCATGTTATATACAGAGCCATATAAATTACTCATATACATACATAACACACCGAGAAACCACCAAAAACCAGAAAAATAATTGAATCATGTCCCGAATACACATAAATAAAATAAATAAATAGTTATTTCCTGATACTCTTTCATATGCGTTATGCGTATTCAATATGTATACGCATATGCCTAATACACATTTTCATACCATCCTTAGTATGCATATTCCGGGACGTATCGATGTGTACATGCAAAGCCAACAAAAAATTTTATACAAGCCGTGACGTTCGCTCTTTACACCGATCCTCTCACAGAAATTATCCTCTATGGGTTGGTATTTGCGTATCGGTATATGAACCAATATGAAAATATTTTTTCGTAAAATCGATGAATCTATCACAGTGATCACAAATACGTGGCACGCGTGCCAAACTTGGCACGTTTACAATTTTTTCCGGCATGTCAAAAAATTTTTGAATTTTGGAAAATCAACCTACTTTGCAGTTATTCTTACAAAAAATGGAAAAGACGTTCCTAGAATTTTGATAAACCCCAAATATATTTTGAAGTGCTGGCAAATGGGAACTCGTGAAAGCCATTGGGTCATTTAACCACCTTTGGAATGAAACCCCAAAAGAAAATTACTTGGTGATAAAATTCATGGATTGATCAAAAATCGTCAAATTTTACAATTTCGCAGGTTGGTTAAGTCCAATTGCCACAATTGCTTTTTGGTTGTGTTAGTACACTTTCCCTGACGTTTATTACCATTTTAAGCCATATTGGATGCTTAATTTATTGTTGGCTGTCGAAAAGGTTACACAATTTTGGTGTGCTCAGTATCATAACAGTGTCGATTTTGACCAAAAATTTAGTAACAAGCAGAGAAGTGTGAGCAGGTGTATTATAGTGGTACAATGGCCATGATTTGTTTCCCCATCTATCCAGACGTTTCGTTCGGATCACTACACGCAAACAGCGTATAACTTCCTGGAAGTACTCCTTATTAATCGAACGACCTAAGAACTCATGTTACACTACTTTACGAGCTTTTTTGGTCTTGCGTCTTTAGGAAGCTTTCAGTGGAACGATTGAGCCTTACCTTCGCTGTCATATTCGTAAACTCCTGTTCTATCACCAGTTATGGTGTGTGTGTGTGTGTGTGTATTAGTTCATTCAGCAACTTCTGCACTGCTTTTTTTCGAAATTCAACAATTTCGGAAGTAGTTTTACTGTCACACGTTTCATATCTGAAACCCAT
Organism: Tipula helvola; assembly: GCA_963556165.1. Lineage (NCBI taxonomy): Eukaryota > Metazoa > Arthropoda > Insecta > Diptera > Tipulidae > Tipula > Tipula helvola. The sequence goes on from OY744483.1 coordinate 185,528,026, forward strand.
TTGAAATTATTTTTGTTATATACCAAAATGTTTCAAACCGAGCGGCCAGAATAAACCATCGAAAATTTTTATTGCGACACATTTTTAATAATATTTTCGTCATTGACTTATGTAGTTTTAGTTCAGGGTATGCGTTGGTATTAGTTACAATAAAAGGATAAAGTTGTCACTAGGATGACCAGACCAAAAACAACTAAACTTTAACGAAATCTGAAAAAATTGAAAAAAGTCGAAAATTTCGACTTAAAAAATCAGGACAGTTTTAAAGTCTCGAATTTTGTTATGTATTTGATAAGCCAAAAAAATATTGGTTTAGTGGCAACGACCATCCACTGGTCAGAAAACTGATTTGCAGTTAAATCTCTTGTAGAAAAGTTTCAAAAGCTGCCACCTTCCTTCACCATTTGGATGTGCTGAAACAAATTTATTTATCATCAAATATGTTGATTAAGTCAGATACCAAACTACAATCGAATTGGTGCACAATTGCAAAAGTTCTGTTTGGGGTAGGAATGGAGTTGCTTAAATGAAACATGGCGAGAATTAAACAAATATTCAACACATTGCTAATAATACTTATTGGTTACATAAATACAAACCATAAGTCAGAAAAAAAAATTTTGCTAAAGAGACACTTGTTTTTTAAATACATGGCCAATCCAGGCCTTTTCTACACTTCCAGCGCCAAATTGAATACCTATGTTTGTCATTAAATTTTAGTGAAATTGTATATCTACGTTATTAAGCTGATTCTGTAAATAGTTCCTAATGTAAAATCGAAGTATTCACGCTCTGAAGAATTTCTGGAATTTTATCATGTGGGGTCCGATTTCTTAGATAAAATAAGAGCGAAATTCAAAAAATATTGCGGAACACCTCTACTGATATTATGGTACCATTAATCAAAAATTGTTTCACCAATATTTTTTTACCTGAACAACCAATCTAGGATCGAACTAGATGGCAAGTTTGTCGATGTACTTTAATGAAATTTTACATATGAGATTTCATACGTAAAGTCGATTCTTTAAGTAGTTCTTAATATAAAATTTAAAAAATTCCGGCTCTGAAGAATTCCTTCGGCCATATCATCATGCTTTAGTCGATATCTGATACTGAGCTAATTCAGACTATCTTTTTAACTCTAGCATCAAATGGAACAAGCTCATTTGTCGACGAATTTTAGTGAAATTTTATGTCTGAACTATTTTGTTGTTATTAAAAATAGTTCCAAACATAAAACCTATTTCGAAATTCATAAAATATAAAGTAAATCTAATTAAAAACACAACGTATAAACCTTATGAAACTGTTATCATAAGTATCAAAATCACTTCAGCGACAGATAGAGATATATCGCCGTCGCCGATTAATAAAATGCATTAAATTCGAAAAGGGCACATCTTCAAGAGTTGTCACCTTTTCGAAATTATCGTTATACAAACGGACACTGGTGGCCGTATTAACACAAGAAATGTGCCTATTTCAAACCAAATAGGTGCGGGGATATATTTCCGTCACATTAACGTGAAAAAACGGTTTTGTCAAAATTTTCGAGATGTGCCCTTTTCGAAATTGCATATTCAATTGAAATTTAGTTGAATTTTTCGTACCTGCATAGGAAAGAGGTTTTTTTTCTTTATTTTCAGATAGCCGGACCATCTGTTTATCTCGCTGGCCAAAAGCATACAATTTTGTTAAACCTTACTGTATTTCAGATAGTTTAAAAGTTGACTGATTTTTGATAATTTAAATAATGATTAACCGCCAACCCTGGAGACGTTCCGAAGGTTCTGCACATTTTTAGCTGTATATGTCGCCAAGCTGATCCAATTGTGAATAATATGTGAACAATCATAATGTCGATTATTTCCAAAACTATGTAGTTAGATTAAAAATTAAAACTATATTCATAATTACTTTTTGATGTAGTCAATTTTTGATGTTTTGAGCGATTCCTTTTCGTTAATTTTGAAGTCTCTAATCTCTCACTTACAACTAGCTACTGTCATAAAAATTTCATAATCGCACGTTCAACGTTATTATTAAACTGTATATATGTACGTGACGTCTCTTGACTTGAAGCCATACTGACGTTGCCAAATGGCAAAGCGGAGCTGATTCGGGTAGTAAGAAATTAGTAGAACGAACGCTTTAAGAAATCTTAAAGATGCAAAAAGGACAGAAAATTATATTCCGGAAATACTCCCTAGGCAATATGATTAAATTGAAAAATGCTTGGGTTCATTTATTTCGCTTTTAGCATAAAATAGTCCTAATCTTGTCACAAATAACAGTAATACTGTTTCATTACAAAAAAATAAATAAAAAATAACCAAAAACAAGGTTGTCTTTTGCATACCAATTATTATACAAATTTCATTACTAACCTAGAGCGATGATTGTCTCACAAAATATTTTTCGTTGACAATAATGAATACTCTTGAAAAACAACAACAATATTATGAATATAAACATAACATCTTGAACTTTTTTTTTTTTTTTGTATCAAAATATTTATTTATTCAAAAAAGAATTTCGAGCTTAGAGACTTCAACTAAAAGTCAAAAACTTTTTATGAAAAGAATATTGTGTCATGTTGCAATGAAAATTATTATTTCAAAAAACAATGAAGGGTGAAAAAATATTTAAGCAGCTTCAAGGATTAAACCAAAAAGAATAACAAAATCTAAGGTTGAACAATTTTATTCTATATATATCCTTATGGTTACAGATAACAAAGTGCTACATGTTACCCAGTAATTTCTGTTTAATGGTTTTAACTGGAAGTAAAAAAAAGTTGGGAATATCTTGTAAACTGAGTTTTTGATTGTTTAAAATAATTCGCTAAACTCCCTAAATAACAAGATTAAACAAAACTGTTTTTCATTTTTTATTTATTTTCATGTTATCTCTAAAGAGTTGCAAGTTTATTATCTGCCTGTTACCGAAACCTGAATAAATTTTTTTTTTATTACACCTTTTTGACATAATAAACCAAATTCTCATATCTACTTGACTTTATATTAAACTTGATATATGCATTGTGTTTTAATATGCCAATGGGTTCGTATAGATTGTACATTTAATTGTTAAATGATTTTCCTTAAAATCAATTAAATAGTTTTTTAAATCAATAAGATTCTTTCGGCTTTTTATAGACACAATATATTAATAATAATGGCATTCACAACATTTTCGACTTGTCAATCAGAAAAATGAAGAGGCCAGTCATTTATAATATATCTACCAAAAAAGTAGAAATATCAAAATCCCCCCCGTACTTTAACCCGAGAGTTAATACAAAATGTATTTTTACTCTAAAAATGAAAACCTTTCCTTGCGTTTTCTGTGGGTGGTAGTTTGGTTTCGTACTGATAATCTCAAAACAAAAAGTTCGATCTACTCATCCGGCAGCTACGACCAAACTACAAAAATACAATTCCAACTCCATACATTAAGTATGAGGAAAGAACGTAGTTGACTTAGCGAATTATAAATAAATTCACTAAATCAAAAACACAACGCCTCTTCATTTTTCTGATTGACAAGTCAAGAATGTTGTGAATGCCATTATTATTAATATATTGTGTCTATAAAAAGCCGAAAGAATCTTATTGATTTAATACAGACAACTAAACTTCTCTTTCTAAATAGTTTTTTATAGTTTATGAGTAAGTTTGTAGGATATAAGATATATGTATTTTCCTAACGGCTGAATCATAGTATTTCTTCTAGTCTTCGGGTTTTGCAGCCAATGAAACGATTTCTTAATGTTTACGACGACGCGACGTTTCGATAAATTCATTATCTTCTTCAGGTCTATACATGGTTTTAACAATACATCAATTCAATTAAAATATGTATATAGGAATTACCATGCCATACACTAACTTACCGTTAATTATATTTATAAATTTGAAGAAAATTTCCTTTCATGTCCCGAACTTGTAAACATAAAATAAAATTTTTCATAAACGACAAATTGATTCAAATTGGACGACTACAGTCAAAATATTTTTACTACACAGTCTTTTTGAACTTGGAATTTCAAGTATTTACAAACGATTTATATTTTGGAAATCTATATACGGTGTGCGGCGGAACGCTATTTATTTTCTTATATTTCCAATTTAGATGCTTATATTTTATAAATGAGTAGTCTGAGTGATATAGGTTTTGACATGTTAACAAGAAAATTCGAATAGAAGATGTTTTGGGTTCGATGCTCATCGAAGTAGTTAGTAATATTAATATAATTTTTCCCCATAACGGCATTTAATTTTTTCAATACGAATTGCAAAACATAAAATTTTGTATTCTAAAACAATGATTATAATACATTTTGTAAAACTGTAATCTACATTTAGGCTGGTACCGCAAATTATTTTTTGGTATTCAATTTTTTCCAATAATCTATCGGGTTCGATCCTCACCAAGGACGTTTTGTATTATTATTTTTTATTTTTTTATTTTATAACGGCATTTCATTGCGAATTGAAAAATATATCTCTAAACGTGAGCATCTTAGTATTTCGAATGAAGCGACGACAATTTTCCATCTCATTCATCATTTTCTCGTACTCTGATCTTTACATAATCACTGAAATACTCCCTTTATCCGCACTTAAAATAATAATATTTTGATGGTTTCAAAAAATTTTAGGTCAGCGAATTAATACGGCTTTTGGTTTCGTTTACCGGGTGAAAAAATTAACTACAGATGTAACAGTTGATACCAATAAATTTATAAGGGATTATCTCTGACCAATAATAAATACCCGAAATATTTGATCAACAAATTAATCAACCAGTTTAATCAAGCTAACAGTGGAAAAATTGTGAATACGGTCGGCCTCGGTACTAATATTAATGTTCATCAAAATTTAATATGTATATAAACCAATTTATTACATTAAAAATTTTAGCAACCAAATTTCCAGCATTTTGCGCAAATTCAATACAAATTGTAAAATTATATTTTCAGCGGCATTTTCATTTGTAAAATTACATTTTTATTAGTCAAATTAAAGATAGCACACCTAAATTAAATCGTTCGAATCTTGTATATTTAATTCCATGTAACCATTGCCATTTGAAATACATCGGTACCACGAAACAACTTTTAAAAAGTCGAGTTTCACAACATAAATCGGACGTCAAACCAGCTATCAGAAATTCTCAAGCTACCACATTATGCCAGCCTTCATCAGAAGAAATTAGAAAATATTGTTGGGGCACCTAGATATTGTTGGGGCACCTAGACCGAGGGCCTAGCCCCCTTCGAAAATACTACGGAACCTGATAATTGTCGTACGAAACCACTACGAAAAGTTTAAACAGTTAAGAAATTTGAATTTCGATTAATCTTCGGAATTGTTATATGCTTATATTTTATATACTTCAATTTAAGAACAAAATTTCAAACAAAATATTTTAAGTCTCGAACCATTAATTTTTCACAAATACATTGCTGTTAGAGTCGGAATTGAAAGACGCACCATTTGCACCTTCATTTGCCGTACCAAGCATAATAGCGATGAAAAAAAATGGAGTGCTTACAATTTCTGATGATTTTAAAGTCACAACTAATCTGCAAGTCATCATGCATTGACATCCGGTACCCAACAGATAGAAAAACTTTTTCATATAAGTAATGCGAGATGTTTAAATTCAGCAGATTGAAAGCAGGGTTAAAATTTGTTGGATTCACCGCAATACTTGCTTGAAAACCACAGTTTTTGATTTTGCTCTCGGAGCTAAAACACACAAATTTTTTGAAGTTCCTTCTCTCGGAATGAAGGTGGCAAGGTACGTTCTCTGTACCCAATGAGAAGGATCGAGTTCTGCCAATCTATTTTCTATAGATCTGCCTACGGTGCCATGTTGTCAGTGTCAATTGCTAATTATTTGTAGGAGGTTGCGTCCCCAGAAAGTAAATATTGAATGTGAGCATGTGAGATAGAACTCCCGTATCATAAAACTCCCATGATTCATATAATTGAGTTCTATGCTTACAAAAATGTTTCCCTCAAGTTCTTCGTTGTACTTACATGCTTTCTTTACATAATCTAAGAAGTTGGCGTAAAATCTCCCTCGATGAGGCATAGATTTACACATGAACTCGCGTGTTGTCACTGAAATTTGCTTGACATGCCTCCAAATATAGGTTTTGCGAATGATACCGTTATCAATAATAATCATACAATTATAACATCGTACTATCATACAACCATACCATCATCATACCATTATACCAAAACACCATCATACTATCATACCATCATACCGTATTATAATACAGTCACACTGATTTACGCCCTCATACCATCATACTAGCATAAAATTCTTCTAGAAAATACCATCATATCCATCATACGTGCAATCATACCATTTACCATACCACTGTACCATAATAACATCACACCATAATACCATCATATATACCTTCTTCCCATAATACCATCATAACATCGTACCATCATACCATCATAACAACATATCATCATATCATTATTGTAAATAATACGTTGAAAAATTTCTTTTTGAATTTCATTTTATTATTAATAGGCTCAGGGATTTCTGGCTCCTCCTCCCAAATAAGCATTCTTTTTATCGTCAGTCAAATTCGCATATATTGCACATATATTAGCTTGTGAAATATATTTCTCGACAGAATCTTCGAGTATCGTTTAATGGTTTTACTGTCAATTTACAACATGGATGTGAAAATACGCCAACACTTTAGCGATCTTGAAAAAAAAAATTCAAAATTTCAATAGATCTTTTTACTGCATCAAAAACGATTAATTTTAAGGGGTGGCAGATACATGGAACGAAGAAATCCCTTGGATAGATATTTGAAATATTAGTCTCCCCAAGTCCCCACATAAAAGTCCTATCAATTTGTCAAAATTTTACTATGTATTTGTAGTTGAAAGAGTTGAGTTTTTCAAGTACTTAAGAGTAATTTTAGACACGCATATTGTGCTGAACACACTAAAACTATTTGTAGTAAAATGGCTCCGTTCGTAGGATTGATAAGGAAACTTTCTTTTTGATTGATTGATTGATTTATTTCACATTTATTCACAACAGAATTGTTAATGGAATTATTGTGTACGGAACTACAAATCGAACCAGATTGAAATCTTGTCAAATCATGCAAAACAAAACTTTAAAGCTGTTTCAAAGCTGTCTTCACGTTCCCCATCGTTACCTTTATATGGAACCGTGTCGAATGGTGTTTAACCAGTAGGTGCGTTGTATGAGTATCAAGTCTCACTATATACTCGTATGTACAAAATGTTAAAAGTTACTTCAGCGCTCTCTAATCTTGAATTTAATAACTATAATCATAATTATGACACCCGATTTGCTTCTAGCATAGCATATCAAGTGGATCTACAGTAATAAATTTGGGCGCAAATCGATAAGGTTTTCCGGCCCTTCAAGTTACAATAAGTTGCGAGAAGCGCAGAAAGATTCAACGAGTCTTCTTCAATTTAAGAAACAGCTAAAAATATATTATAGAAACCTTATAAATAATTATATTTCTTAAGTTTTAAATTTTTGTAATGATTGTATTGCATTGCATTATGTAAAATAATTTTATAATTTTATATATGTTTTAAAATGTGAATTACAATATCAATTACTCTTCAAAGGACAATAAATTCATTGGGATATTGAAATTGTAAAGAGTTTTATAGTATCATTTGTAAAATAATAAACGAATAAAAAAACACCGCTTTTCTACCATGCATATTGGCTCCATTGTCGTAGCCTTGACCACGAAGTTTCATAATAGATTAACAGTTTTGGAGGCGCCTTTTTGATTTAAAAAATAAAGGAAATAATTGTGTTTAAAAAATTAAAAACAATTTGTAAATATTTTTTGTTAAAATGTAAATATCACATTCTTGGAAGCGCTTTTCATTTTCGGCGAATGTGTGCATTGCATTCTTCGAACACGCTACGTGCTGGGCCTGCTGGCATACCATCATACCATCGTACCATCACACCATCATACCATCATACCATCATACCATCATACCATCATACCTTCATACCATCATACCATGATTCATCATACCATCATACCATCACCATCATATCATCATCACATCATACCATCTTACAATCGTACTACCATACCACCAAAAGATCATACCATCATACCACCATATCATCATAACATTATACTATCGTACTATCATAATATCATACCATCATACCATTAATCCTCAAACCAACATATACAAAATATTGATCAGCTGCTTACTATGTCCTATACTATAACCTCAAATCAACCAACAAATTGACCGTTAACTTAACCTTCAACTCAACCACAAACTCAATGCCCAAATCAATATTCAAATCAGCATTATGTATTTATAAAAAATTGGTAAATATTTATATAATCAAGTAGTTTGGGTCAATTCGTATGGAACAACCGCGGATACCTATAGCCAGTGCGTATTTTCAATACTCCAGTAACGCATGTTGTGGCGATTAACCGTTCCATGGTTTATAAAAGACGACTCGTCGGAGAACAATACGCAATGAAAAAAATTTGGGGTTTGCTGTATTTGTTCACGTGCCCACTGATAAAAAGTTACCTGATTTTGGAAAACAACGCCATGAAGAGCTTGGTGTAAAGACACATGATACTGATGATACTTATGACGTTTTAAAATTTTCCAAACACTGGTGTGGAACAATCCGGAATCGCTAGCAATTTCTCGTGTACTAATATAAGGATTATACGCTACTGCAGCCAATACATCAATTTCATTATTTTCTTCGGTGACTGTTATTGAACGAGTCCTCCTTTCCGCTTGAGCACTTCAATCAGTAATAAATTGTCTGACAGTACGCTGAAATGTCGTAGAGAGTGACAGCATTATAAAGACTCCGGCCAGCTTCTCCATAAAAAAGAATCATTTCAATTTTCTCTTGTACAGTTAAATACACCATTCTGAAGTAGTATTGATAGCTTTACACAGGTATTGTTGTTTTCGAAAAAATCTTCGGACTGGATCGGTATTTTTAAAACAAAATACAAACAATTTCATTAATTTGAAATCCGATTTAATCTCATATGCACCATATGCACTGGTTTTGTTCAACGAGGTTAAAACTCGACATTTTACAGAAATAATGAAAAAAAAATTTTGATTACATTTACCAGCAAATTGAAACTGAAATGTAAACAAAAAATTTAATATTTACGCATATCTCATATCCTAATTAACAGCGGCAAACTACTAACACTAAAGAAGAAAAAATCATGAACTCCGTCCGACCATGTCCTTACCTATAACCTGATCCTAAAAGATATTTCTATTTATGTATATAATAATTACACATTAGTTACAAATAATCCCCCCCCCCCCCCACGCTTAAAAGCAGGATCCGCCCATGGTATGGCAGGTACACAACCTCTTGACGTACAGATTCCAAAATCTTTTCAAAGCTCCGCCTTGACCATAGAAACAGATTGGCGTAAAACTTCCAAATCGGATAAGCCGTTCTCAAGATACCATGGGATCTAGACATCCAGGCAGGCGGATGGATATTTTTCCCTTTTTCAGACTCAGGTACTTTCAGAACGTCGAGAAAACTGGTTTTGGGCCAACCAAATTTGACAGGAACTTTTGACAGGATTTCAATTCTATGGTCTTTTTGAACCGAAGTAATTAAAAATTATTATTTGCATTAGGCCCGATTGTGTTGTGCCTTCCAAAATTGTATGTTATGTTATTTTATTTTTGTTTTTTCAATACAAGTTCATAAAGGACATAACATGAATTTTGTCGTTCCAGAATCGGGCCTATTAATTTATCAAAATCTTTAATATTATAAAATAATGATATGTATTTATTTTAATCTTCTTCATCCACACTCTGTTGCTTCTTCTTAGGGTAAATTTCTATAAAATTTATGATATTTGCTCTCTACAAGTATTAAATTAAATTCATAAAGGGAATTCGAGTCTTTCGAATTTGTTTCATTCTCTTAAAATTGGTGTAAAATTATAAAATGATTCGGGGTTTGAGAAGCTTTTGGACTCTTATTTTTACGCATGAATTTAATAATTCTTTTAATTTCGCAATATGTATGAGAAATATTGTTTTGCTTGAAATTTGCTATTTCGCTCAGATGTTTAAAGTTGAAAAAAATACAAAAATGGCCATTTGTACAACCTGATAAAATGGTTCGGTTATCTTAGAGAATTTTTAATTTAATACCACTCTGATGGTATTGTAACGATACTGTTAAAGTTACGCAGATTATATTACTCCACCCAGCCGAAACTGCCACACGGTAATGCAGATTGCGTTACCCCAGCCGAAAATTAAAAATGGAGTCGATATCAATCGGTAGTTTAGCCTAAAACTAACTAAGGATGCATCAATAGCATGAAGGGCTTTATTAATATTCTTATATGGCAAAACCTGGTTCCAGTCCCTCGTGGAAAATTGTAGAAACGCGAAACCCAAAAACAAGTTTTAATTCGATTAAAACTAGTCTCTAGAGTGTTTTGTCTGGAAATGGATTACATGGATGTGAGTTGTCAATAGCTACCATAGGAAAATTTCAAAAGGTTCCAGCCGAAAGTGACAAATTAATGTATAAAATCAGCCTGTTCAGTGTTATGTTTGGAGATGAATACATAGTTGTTACATGTCAAAAGTTATCGCAGGAAGAAAATTCAGTTCAAGTTTCTCGTGGGAAACCTCGGAAAAGTCGATTTTCCAAAAATCAATAGAAAAGTTGTATAAAATCAGCCTCTAAAGTGTTATATCTGGTATTGAAGTGACATTGAAGTGACTTGTCAATAGCTATCGCAGGAAAAAAATGCAGTTCAAGTTTCCCGTGGGAAAGCTCGGAAAATAGATTTTCCAAAACTCATTAGAAAATTTGTATAAAATTAGCCTCTTGAGTGTTATGTCTGGAGATATATTTTATTGATGTGACTTGTTAATAGCTATCGCAGGAAAAAATTAGTTCAAGTTTCCTGTGTGAAATCTCGGAAAATTTGAAAAAGGTTCCAGCCGAAAGAAAGAAATGAATGTGTAAAATCAGCGTCTAGAGTATTATGTCTGGAGACGGATTACGTTAATGTGACCATAATGTGTCAATAGCTGTCGCAAAAAAAAAAATCAGTTCTAGTTTCTCGTGGGAAATCTCGGAAAATTCAATTTTCCAAAATTCTGACGATTTTCAAAAAATGTTGACAAGTCACATCAATGTAATCCATTTCCAGACATAACACTCTAGAGGATAATTTTATACATTCTTTCTAATACCTCTGACAGACTGCGGTTTAATAAATAAGTTTTCAACGTAAGGCTATTTACAAAATTTTTTATTACAATCCATGTATCCTATTTACTTTCGACTGATAACCCCAAAATTATTTATTTTCGGCTTGAATGTTAATAACGTAATCTGCATTATCGACTTTTTAATTTCGGCTGGAAACTTTCGGCTTACTTTAACAAGGTATCGTAACGTTTCTTCTCGATAGTTGCATGAACCGAATCACTCTTATTTTGAGCATGCTATTTCCTTAAATACCATTGGCTAATTTTTAAATTACAGTGGAATCTCACTTTAGTGCGAAACATCCTGTTATGAGTCGTATTTTCCGCACATAAAATCCCGTCGGCGAATCGGACACCTCATTTGACGGTCACCTTGTTTAATATCGTCGATGACGGCACTATTGTGGTTTCACTGTATTTATTTTTGTTTTAGTTTTTAACAACTATCCGTCGAACATCGTGATTCCTCTAAGTTTTGATTTTTTTGCAATTTGTTGCTGAATAAATTTGTACAAGCAGCTTATATACAACTTCATTTGGTCCTAGCAGTACGTATGTGCCTTATGAACTGAGATATCGAACTTGTGAATTGAGGTTCCTCTTTATCTCTCTCTTTTAAGAACCTCACCAATTTCGCGTTTCATTTAAATGGCGCATAAATTCACCCTCTTCTCTGTTAACATTTTAATTTATTGTTGCACCGATCTTTCTTTTCGCTAAACATTTTCATACAGGTGATAGCTGAATTTCATATTTTTCTATCTATATTTTTATTTGGCTTACTTCGAAATTCTACAGAGAAAGAGAATTTCAGGAAAACGAGCGAGATTACTGGCCCACACCTTGTCAAAAATGCGATCCGTTTTGATCCCAAGTCGTTCTCAAGGACGGGAACCAATCGCTGACCTGTGCTTACGAAATATCGGCTTACTTCTCAGCAATCGAAATCCTTTAATTATGCGCACAATATCAGTAATTCAGTTAAATACTAAATTAATAACTCGTAATGATTCACTTTACATTTGGACGAATTTTTTTGTAGAAAAAAATTTTGAATTTACCGTGCAACTTAAGACAAACTTTACCTCTGTGTTCATTCTTGGACAGCGTTGTGTTTGATTATTAAAACATTAAACGCTGTTGACGCAATTTAAAATATTTGAATTTATTCGATTTCGTAAAAAATAGGAAAATTTTTAAATTTTTTCGACGAGTATACGGCATGTTCGCTCACTTATACATAATAAATCTTGAAATAAGGACAATTTCTTAAGTTTGGGTAATAAAATATTAAATATTGTAAAATGCATACATTTTTGATTGCTTTTGTTTAAGGGTTTAGCAAGTAAGATGATAAATTATTAACAACAAAAAATGGTTTTGCATCAAATCTGCGAAACAAAATCATTTTAATGGAAGATTATGCTTATACATAATCTATATTGTACTCATAGTATAAAGCAGCATCAGCCAAAATAATAGTCGATTAAAACCAATAATCCGCCTATTGCGAATCCATATATCAACATTAAGCCAGACTATATTTAAATTTATATTCAATAAAAACAAATAAACAAAAAAAAAACAATTCTTATCAACATAAAATTATTCATGTTGTGCATAATGTATACAATACATAATACAACGCATTTTATAACAAATAATTGATTTTTATTTTCAATTTGTAATTTTCCAATTTTATCTCTTATTTTTCGTTCTAGTGGAAGTGCTATTTCTAGCCTGGGGTGTTCGATTATGTATAATGGTGCGAAAAGCACCATCCGAATTTAATGAAAGCCGTTTTATATCAATGGCAATATATAATGAATTTTTATTGACATGTTTTCTAAATGTTTCAATGTAAGTATAAAATGTTTAGATATATTAACAAACAAAAAAAAAAAAATATAAAAAAATATTACAAAGAAGCTCAAATCACATAAAATTGTATTGGCAAAGAAAAAAGCTCATATAAACTTTTCATATTCAAATCTATATAATAGAAAGATAAACATTTCGGTGTGGTTGTTGTTACGTTCGATTCGAAAATAGAATTAGAATTTATATGTGAAAGCTTTTATTTGGTTATATTGTACATATACACATATATATATATATAGATTACGTAAAGCTTTTTATAGCTTTTCATTTTTTTTTGTTAACTAATTTTATTAACTTTATTATTATTATTCGAAATATAAATTTATTTTTACAATATTGTGTTGATACTGATTTGTAGATAAACAAATGACGAATAAAAAGCTTTTGTATCAAAAGCTCAGAGAAAATATTTATATTTATGTAGGTTTTATATTTGTATACAGCCCAAACGAATGTTTATGGTACAAATTAACATTTTTGGGATGGTGCGGGTAAGGATAATAAATTTATATGACATACAGTTTACTGTTTTTTTAGGTCCTGTTTTGAAAAGCTAAATGAATATATGATGTTTTAGAAGTTTACTTTGTACTGATATACCTACAAAAAATATATTAAAAAATAAAACTGTGGATCTTTAAATAAATTGAAAAAGGTAACCATAATCATATACATACTACATTTAAGGGAACTTTAAGAAAACTTTTCACCTTATTCGCCTTTAGTATACGTTCACCAAGCCAGCTGCAGTTGTTAGTTAAGACATATTAAAAAAAATAGTAGGTCTATCTGACACATATGAAAAGTTAGCACAAAAAGTTCATCATGGAAAGCTTTTTTTTCCATGTTAAAATTTAAAAAAATTTGCATTTCACCTAGAAAAAAATATTCAAAACACTAAACCAAAAAATAATTGTAAAAAATATGATTGAGATTTGACCGCATTTTAGTAAAATAATTATTTATTGATAGTTCGGCTGGACAAAGCATATATTTATTTGATCTAAACAGTTAAGGCTCTGTTTGTCGATCTGAATCGTAACAATATAACAAAAAAAATTAAATTTGACTGACAAACATACGACAAACTAAAACTCAGAAATGGCGTGAGGATCAGAAAATAATCGCGCACAAATATTTTATCGATCATCGAATGCATACAAATATATGCGAGCAAATTTACAATTTAAATTGCCGTCAAAGTCTTCATTAATCCGTTGGCAACCGATTAATATTTAAGCTTTGGTTTTAATGAGAATATTTTATGGAAGATAAAAGAAAGTTTCTGAAATGATCGACGTTTCAAAAGAAGATAATTTAATGTTTGGTGAAATTAATATAAAAAGTGATTTGGTTTACAATACATGTTACGATCAGATAGACGGTTTTGTAGATTTTGGAAATCAAGAAAATTGTGCAATCATAAGAAATAGCGCGAGACAAAATTTTCCGTTTTTTTTTTTGTCTGACTTTGAATGAAAATAAGGATCCTTTTGTCTTTGATCATGAATATCTCAGCAACCAATGATCGTACAGTAAATTTTAAGGCAGCTTTAAAAATTTGAGTAAAGTTACTACAAGACTTTACAATGATTATTTGAGAAAAAAATTTACCCTCAACACACATTTAAAAAAAGTATAAAAATATGACTTTTTATGCATAAAGTTTTACAAAACAATTAAACTAACAATTGATCATCAAAATTCGATTTTTCCACAATTAGGCATTAGTTACTTGTTAGCCCTTAACTATCGAAAGATTTTTTTGTAATACTCGCCCATAAGACGACAGAAAATTAGATAAAGTTCTGGAATATGGCCAATTAGCATGAACTAGACTATTCTTTTAACGATTATAATGAAATTCGTGCTTGAAACTTGTGCGTTGGAAATAGGATTCTTAAATAACTTTTAGATGAAGTTCTGGAATATGGTTAATTAGTTTGGAAAATTATTATTTCTTTACCGATTTTCGATCTGCCTCACAGCAGATAAACCTGAACAGCTGCCTGGTTTACAGAAACTATAACATATAATAGCTTTTATGATATTGCCTGTTTATGTTTTTGTGAATCTGGTAGCTGTTGAGGTTTCTAATCACAATCACAGAAAAACAAGAAGTGGTGACAGTGTGTGCAGTTAGTGTAGAGTTCCGGAATTAGAAAAATCGTTTTAGAATATCATTTCCGCAGTGTACGTCTAATTTCATAATAATCAGTTAAGAAATAATCGAGTTCTATTCTAAGCAGTTATCTTCTAAAACTTTATCTAAACACAATTCTAGGGTCCCGTTTCCATCGCAAATGTCAAGTTTCATTAAAATCGGTTCAAAAATAGATAAGTTAAATCCTAATAGATCTTATTTCAGATTTTCAGCACATCATCTAAAAATCATTTTAGAATCCCTTTTATTTCGCTCATGTTAAAGTCCATTCAAATCCGTTAAGGAATTTTCAAGGTCCATGTTCCATGACCATATTCAAGAACTTCATCTAAAAATCATTAGGAAATCTCATTTCCAACGCACATGCCAAATTGCATCAAAATCGATTACCGCGAATAGCCAAGTTCTATCATAATTGTCCATATTCCAGAACTTGAGGAGTAGATCGAACTTTTCAGTACAAAACCAAACTTTCACATATGGAACTCAAAGAAGGTTCTCATTTTTCGTTCAGGGTCGATATACTTTGTATGACTCTTAGGTTAAATTACGCGGCGGAACAAGTCGCAAATTGTTGTGAATGCCATTATTTTTAATATATTATGCCTATAAAATGCCGAAAGAATCTAATTGGTTTTAATACACAGACAAACTTCGTATTATTTGTGTGGGCATAAAACACAGAAATGAGGGTTTTCCTTGAGTTTTTTGATTTAATAAAAATATAATTCGCTAGATCAGTACATTCTTGCCTTACATTTAATGTATGAAGTGAGAATTGTATTTTTGTAGTTTGGTCGTAGCTACCTAAGGAGTAAAACGAACTTTTATCCGTTCGAACTTTTCAGTACGAAACCAAACTACCACATAGAGAACTTAAGGAAGGTTCTCATTTTTAAATGATTGGCTTCTTCATTTTTTCTGATTAACAAGTCAAAAATTGTTGTGAATGCCATTTTTGTTAATATATTTTGTCTATGAAAGCCGAAAGAATCTCACTGATATCCAAATCTTGTATTTTTTGACAATCAGATCAAGAAGTACATCAATGCTAGCTTAAGTATTCTGGATCAGCGATAGGAATAGTCAAACTAGTTAACATAATGGTTAGATTCAATGATTGTTGATGATTACTTATATATGGTAGGTATTACCAGCGCATTGACGTGAGACGTGACCCATTCCTACAATTTCTAAAAGTAAGAAAGCCGCATTTTCATATTTTAATTTAAAATTATTTTTTAAATAAAAGAGAATAAAATTGTTCTTCTTATAGTGATATTTTATTATTTTGTTTGGACTATACTTTCGAGCGTTCGCTCATTATCAACTTATAACTTATTCTGATTCAAAATGTTAAAAATTGCTTATTATATACTGGTAGATGTCATTGCGTGTGGCATCCTGTCATTTAATAAAAATATATTGCCTCTGTATTTGTATATTTCCAATTCCTGCATTTTATCCAAGTTTTCTCCTTTTCGGGCTTATGTATTACATTTAAATTTACGTCGAAGTTGGTATAAGTATGTCGAGAGTGTGTTAGATGTGCAGCGTAATTTGATTTTATATTATTTTTTCCTATTTCTTTTATATGTTCCCTGAAGCCGCATACTACAAAAAAAAATCAGTAACTTTTATGGTAATTTCGCAACAGAAGAACTTGACGAACATAAAATTTTCTCATATGATTTGTAAATTTTTTTCCCCTCCATGCCAACTTAAAAAACATATTTTTTTTCCTAGTATGAAAAAAAGAACTGAGGGCAAAAAAATTACCGAAAAGTTGAGAAAAGTTTATGCCCTAGAAAAGTTAATCCCTTTTCCAATACACATGTCGAATTTCATCATAATCGGTTAATAAATAGGCAAGTTTCATCATATAAACAATTTGTTAACTACTCACTACATCCAAATGCAGCCCCAACTCAACTCCCATTCAACTTCAACTCAACTCGCAAATTGACCTCTAACTTAAGATTCAAATCAATTCCAAATGCAATGCCCAATTCAATAATCAAACCAGCATATATAACAAATCGTAAATATTTATAAAATCAGGTATTTTGGGTCAATTCGTATGGCAGGTACCCCACGCTCTTGACGTACAGTCTCCAAAACCTTCTCAAATCCCCACCTTGGCCATAGACTGAGAGAAATGATTCGTTGGCATGAGGTCGCGAGAAAATACTTTACATTGCGATGAACGAAATGTAGTTGCTAAAACATAATTTCGATAACACCAATTGACATGAGATTGTAGGCACTAATGCACAGATAGTTGCAACAACTTCGTTTCCAAATCTTCAACTCCGTTCCCGTTGATGCTAATTTCCTAGACGTTCGTTGTCAGAACCGAATGAGCCTAATCATTTTAAAGTATCAACCTCGTTTTAATTGCCACAAACGTAATTTTGTCACACCAATTAAATCTGGCATTTGTGTCAACTGCGAACAAACCAAACTGACTAATGCTGTTGCGAGAACAATATTATAGTCCAATGTCATCATATCATTCTGTCGTTGTACCAAAATATAAAAGTTGATTAATTTATTTTGAAATTCCGTTGCTACAACTATAATAAGCGGTTCAGTTTCATTAGCTCCTACTCGTTTATTGTGAATGAAAACTTACTGCCTGAAATGTTTAATATATTGTTGGAATATTCGTAATACAAAGTGAAGAAGAGGGCATTATTTGAGAAGAAGGTGAATTCACTATTATTACCGAAACAACCACAAACAATTCTGTAATATTTGATGGAATTTAGGATAGAGAGAATTATTCTCAGCCTTTTATGTCTTTTTATAGTTTCAATTCGTTTTTATTTGAAATTTATCTCGATATTTAACGAAGTTGCGATGGCCGAATTGGTGTTGGATGACTCCCTGTTCGATTAGTTCAAACCAAGATTCAAACGAATTGCTTTTGTGGCAAACTCTACCGCAGTCATAATAAAAGAGTCAACATTGCTGTCAATGACAATTTTTTATCTTCTTAATCATTCGTGTTGGCATAAATACACACACAAATGATGTTTCGCCTCGGTTTTTTTTCTTGATTTTAGTGAATATAATTCGCTAAGTCAGTACGTTTTGCTTGATACTTAAGGTATTAGGCGAGAATTGTATTTTTGTAGTTTGGTCGTAGCTACCTGATGAGTAGGCCTTACTTTTCAGTAAAAAACCGAACTTCCAATATAATTGAACTCAAGTCAAGGAGGGTTCTCATTTTTGAGAGTCGATAAATTTGTATTAACTCTGGGGTAAAGTAAAGGGCGGGAGGGGGAGTATATTTCTATTTTTTCCAGTAGATATTTTATGAGTGATTGACCTCTGTATTTTTCTAATTTGCCAAATCGAAAATACTGTGAATGTCAGTACTACTAATATACAAATTGTCTATAATATAGCCGAAAAATCAATTTCAATCAGAATTTTATCGCAAATACTAAATTAGTTAAATGAACTGGCAACAATCCTATTCGGTTGAACAAAACAAATGAATGCGGTTGTGTCAACTACTTCTGATTATGTAGTAACCGAAATATGATTGCATTAACCGTGCAAATAAAGTTGATTTAATAACCAAGTCTATTATTATAATCGATCAGTGGTCAAGACATATATTCCTAAATCAATAATCGATTAACTCAACCGAATGACCGCTAAGCTCAACCGATGGTCGGTCATGTAATACAGTATATTTCGTTCTTTGTACAAGCTAATTTCTTTAGGCTAACTAAAAAGGGACAGTCACAACTTCTTTCTCAGTTCTGATAAACAACTAAAAGAGGTTATCGTAAAGTTTAATTAAAATGTATACAGGACCGAATAATTCGGTAGGGCAATTTATTCGGTTGTCGCAAACAGGTAGTTCTCTGGGTGTAGAAACAGATTGGCGGAAAAAAATTCAAAATCGGACAAGCCGTTCTTGAGATACCATGGGTTCAGACATCCATACATCTAGACAGACCGACGAACATTTTTTTTTTTTTTTTGCTTTTTCAGACTCAGGGACTTTCAAAACGTCGAGAAAAGTGGTTTTGGACCAACCAAATTGTTCGTCTTTTTTGACAGGATTTCAATACTTTGGCCTTTTTAGACCGAAGTAACTTAATTTTCTCTAAACTAGAGACTTGAAGCTTAACCCTCCGCGGTCGCACTGGAACGATTTCGCGAAATTTCACTTGGGAATTCGCGACAGACGGAAAAGGGGTAGAGGCTGCCTCCCCTCCCTAAAAAACTTAGTACAGGTAAGGTGCTGAGCAACAGCGGCACAAAGTCGTCGATCGGACGAAAACTTTTGAGTCCGATCTGCGTGTAAGTTTAAGTGAAAATTCAAGAGGAGTGATTTTTTGTGCCTGCTCGTTTTGCTGATACGCAAAAATACATAGGTACTATAATTTTTAGGTGTATTAGTCACTACGAAAAAAAATATATTTAGTCGTTTATCACTTACACCACTCAATGTGTATATCCAGAGCCTACTGTATAAATAAGAGCCTCCACTATCGACTGTATTTTTTACTAAGCTTAAAATAAGGTACAAACAATTTTTTCTTTACTATGAAACTATATGGGTGAAACGCCTATTTTCATTTACAGTTTTAGCTTATTAGAAATGTGAGCTTTTGTTTTGTTTTTATATGAAAATGTTCATGAAACATATAATGTTATTTGATAGAAAAATCGAGTCTTGAAAATTTTTATTTCTTAGTGAAAATCGCCATGAAAAATAAGATACTTGTGAAATTTGTAATATTGTTGTTTTTGTAATATACGTTATAAATATAACTCGAAATTTATAAACAATACAATAATCATCTCTTTCAATGCCTCCATTCAAATTTGAATTCGAATATGTTTCTATAGGTATTTTGAATTTGCAAAGCATGCTAGATTGTTTTGATTTTTTGTTTTCTTCGCACTCATTGGGTCTATTTTTTAATTCATCCCGAGCGAGTATACTCAATCGGTGTAAACAGAGTTCAGATAGTGTCAAATTGTCCAGTGTACCCAGAGCGTAAATGTTTCTATAAAAATAAATTTGTTATAATCTGTTTTTATAAAAATATTTGTTTTTAAATGTCGAATATGTGTTTCTAAATGTTTTGTTTTTTCTTTACACTTACATTCATTTCAGAGCAAAAATTTACAAACTGAGTAAGCTCAGAGTTTGTTCAGTTCACATTAAAAAATACAGTGTTTAGAGTAAAATTTACTCTGGTTGAATAAAAAAATGCAGTGTGTAATTTTGACAGGGCACTGCTCGCTCAGGTTGAATTAAAAAATAGACCCATTGTATCGATTTTTTTTTTCTGTTTGGCTCTTTCTGATTTATTTTATTTTGATTGTTGAATGGAGACATGTTGTCTTTTTTCTTACCATTGGTTATATATGTAGACATAATGATGACATCATTAAACTAAATCTTCTCTTTTTAATACACATTGTTGTTGTTATAGAAGGTTTTTTAATTTAATTTCCCTTATTTTCTTTTGAATATTGCAGGAAAATATGGAAATTTGAAAATCTGTGTTTTAAATGAGTACGACATTGAGTTGTTTGTTAGCGATTTCAGAAAAAAATATTTAACTGGGTATAATTTTTAATTCATGTTTTATCGTCAATCAGAATCGCGTTTTTTCATACAAACTCTATGAAAATAAATTAATTTTTAGTGTTTCTATATCCCTTATTTTAAGTTCATTTTTCACATGCCGGCTCTATTCACATCAAGATGGTTCTAGTATATCACACCCACTACTAACGCCGATTGATATTTGAGCATTTTCAGTCTCACTCTCTATTCTTTGTCCTAATTTATGTATATTGGCAAAACCAACACTAATGTACTACAAGCCTGATTCAGTGATGACGCGTAATCGCTTATACTTGAAAGTGTTGGTGCAAAATTCCTTTGTTATGTTAAATCTACAATTTGTATGTTTATTCTCACTCCTTTATATAGTGTATCCGATACTTTCATGTATAAGCGAAAAATAAATTTATAATATTGGTGACACTCAGGCTTGTAGTACATTATTGTTGGTTTTGATATGGGGCATTTAATATTAGTCATCGGGACATTTCTATAAATTCACATTTTTCATTTTATTAATTTACCCCAAAAAGAATTTTTTGTTTTGAAAAGTGTCTAGCCAATAAGTAAGGTTAATACCTCTTACATCATTTAGAAATATTTTCAACTTACAATAATCGATACTGTCAAAATAAATGGCATTTTATGTTGTACGAAACGCTGTTAGTGATCGGGACCGTACAATTTTGATAATTTGACATCCACTTATATTTCATTAGTTTTCTGTGACTTCATTTAAAATAAAAATGAATTTAGTACTTAACAATTAAGTTGGATATATGCTAATTAATAAATCAATGACTGACAAGTTTTAGGGTACTTCGCTAAAATTTTGTTTAGTACATCAAAAAATATGTCTGTACATCGGGACAAAAAAAAGCTAGTTACTCGTCTGTTACACGCATATTACCAGAACCTTCTAGAGTATAGAGTCATAATCATTATGACGTATTTTTTAGAAGCTTTTTTAGTGGTATAATTTTTCACTGATTTCCATAGGAATCCATAGTAAAAATGGTGTTTTTTAGCTTGAAGTTTTGCAATGAAAAAAGCAAAAATGTTACAAAATTTTTATACAAAAGTGTTCTACATATCTTTAACAGCAATATACAGGAAGGGTATATGGGTATTAAGTAAATATTAATTGCAGAAATATTAAAATTAAATTATTTCTAAAATATATTTTTCGAATTTTCATTTTGAAAAATACATCAAAGTTGGCTCTGACGAATTAAAATAATACTTGCTACATTTGTCTTTAGTTTTACTAGTGTACGTTAGATGTCTCAGATTTATACAGAAAAATACGAAAAAAATTGTTTAATCACAAAATTATGACACGTTCTTAATATTTTGAGAATTTGTTTTGCTTTTCCTACAATTTTTGAACTCAAATTTCCCCAGGTGGCAATTTTTCGTACGATTTTTCAAAATGTTTACTGCCCACTGCCATCTATGTATATTGACTGAATGCACACGATTTGTAGTAAGCTTTTCTTTTCAATTTGACCAGAATGCTGTTGTTATGAATTTTTCTTTTATATTTTGGTTTAAACAAACCAATTATTACAAGAAAATGAAAACGATTTACTTAAACGATATTCATTATGTTGAAATTCAAACATTTATGAAAATATTTTAGAAATCATAATTAAGAATTTGCAACGTTTTCATTTACAAATTTGTCTTAGAAAAAAAGTGATTTCCCATATGTTTTATGTGTTTTACTATATGGAAATTTTGGTTTTTTCCTCTTTTCTAATTCCCTTATAAAAGCTTCGTTTTTTAGATTATGGCTTGTATAATCAAGGTTGCTTTGATATTACACGTTAGCTACATGTAAGTTACACATCAGTTACACGTAAGAATTCTTTAAGAAAACAAATAATTAAACTTTAAATAAATTATGTACTTCAATGTGTTTAATTACAAATTAGTTAACTTCAGATACATTTTTTGTGTTAACATTTTTCCTTATTTTTGACAAATAAATTACAATGGTTAAAAATAATTTAACAAATAGAAATATTAAATAAAAGTATTGCAACTGAAATTTGTTTTAATATTGCCGTAAAAGCCACCGAAATATCCGTATCACTTTGATTACTTAAAATAGTGAAAAATCGTAATTTGGGAAATCTGTGAAGATTCGTCCATCTTTCCTCCAAGTAAATTTTATTTTGCATATATTTCTATTAAGAAATAATTTAGAATTTTAAGGGGTGCGAAAAAAGGTAGCTTTTAGAGTTTAAAGCTGTTTCTGTAAATATGTTTTGTATTTCATTTTACATGGAATTCCCCATATATATTGTACAAAATGTCAAAAGCATGTTTTTATTTTTCGTAATGACATCTTTGCAGTGAAAATGAGTCAAGTGGTCATAATTTTTTCGGTACCGGTCAAACCCCGGTTTTTTTAACATTAAAGTGTCCATTATGAGAATCCATGGTCATTTATTGTTTGCTGTGGCGCATTTTTAATTGTTAAAATTCAGGCCAAGACACGTTTTCTTAGCGTTGTAGATTCTCATTTCTCAATGACTTAGAAGAACAAGAGTCACCATTCATCAGATATTCCTCATTTTTTTTTGTGGGGAGCTTGATGTCGGAAAACTTAAAGCACCAAACGAAAAAAAATTTACTGTTTGTGAAGAGCAGATATACATTTTTTCAAACATTTGGAAGGAATACCACATATACCTAACCCATTTAAAAGAATATATTCTGAACAATTATCTATATCCAGAATATAAGAAATTTACTATATGGAAAATCAATGTCTTAATCACAATGAAATCGCATTCAATTTTATGGTGTAAAAATGTCATTAAATTTTATAGCTTTAGTTAGTTCCTATAATAAAACATTGCACATGGTTAGCAGAAAAATACATTAAACGTAAATATGTATAACAACTCCGTAACTCTAATTGGCGCATTTTCTTACAGTAAAAATGAAATAAAATAGCCAATATAAATTGCAAATACGTGTTAATAGGCAATTTATAGAAAGACATATAGAAAAATACCAATTAAGACATCAATATATAACGACTATAATTTTTGGCACTCTTAAGGAATTTTCATAGGGAACTCAGCGTAGTTTAATTTTGAGAATATTGGTCAAAGTAACTATTTTGATTGCTTTCTTATGGATTAATTAGTTGTCTTTCAACTGAAAATACTATGTTTTGAAATAAAATATGAAAAACTGACTAAATTTAGAAAAAATCCACAAGTTTTCCGAAATCGATAGTTATTGGCACGCTTCTATGGCACCATGAATAAGTACAATTATTGGCATACTTAAGCTATTTCATAATTAAACAAGAATTTCTTAAAGTATAAAAATTCAGTCAAAAAAATTATTTATTTCAAACAAAAATAGCTACATAGCTAGAAACTGATAAACCACAACTAATAAAAAATTTGTGCATTAGAAAAATAAAAATAAAGTTGATTGTATGTATTGACAAATTGGAGAACTTATCTTTTGAATTATCGTGAGCAGCCATATCAGGAACGAGAAATTAAGAGAAACTTAACGTGTATAATTTCCTGCGAGATTCTTGCTCATCAAGTGGTACTGTCTTATATATTGATATAGGACATAAAATAAATAGTTTTAATTATTTAAATAGTGCCTGCTTTGCATCCGTTGCATACAAACATTGGTATGCCAACTTTAATTTCATTATATACACTTAAGGTGGAATTCTCTAGTATATTTACTGCACTTTATTCCAAAATTCTCGGATTTAGACCTTTTCTGCGCGCATATGTTCAATTGTAACACATATTTCCACTTGCTGGATAATTATCACCAATATTATAAATGGTCTCGCTGGGAAATAGATTCTCAACGTCATGGTCGATTGGCAGTTCGGTTATTAAATTGTTCGAAACATCTTCGAGGATGGGCGTCACTGCCTGTATTGCCTCACTAGCTGAATTCGTCCCAATGTCTTCTTCATTTGGTGACAAATTAGTACTAACTTGTATGACTGGTTCGTTAACGCGGTAGAATTATCGTAATGTTTAACAGCAGAACAAAAATTGTCAATTGATACTAACGAATCTGTGCTGTTGGCTGGACAGTGCTTCTCTGACAGTTTAGCTTTGGTCAAATTGCTAAATTTGTCTTCCTTGGTCGTGTAGCTTTATTATTAATATTATTCAATTTTAGAGTATTTTGATCTCTTTATTTATATTTCTTTGAATTTTCCGGTTTTTCATATCCAATTCCAATTTTTTATTATTTTTCTTTCTTAATTGTTCCTGTTGCAGTCATAATAGTGAGGTGATAACAAAAGGTTCCTTCGTTTTTATTTACACATATCTTTCTTAAAGGTGTCTCTGGCCAATTAAGGTACTAATCAATGGTCACGGTAGTTACGGTTGTCTCGTGACCGCTACGATCTTGATTTAGTGCTTTTGTACTTGTATTATTAGGTTTATCAAGAACTGGAACAACACCTAAAATTCTTAAAACTGCTTCTTAATTCAGGATACTCGTAGGATTATTGATTAGCAAAAATGTCAAAATCATTTGTCTCATTTTGTAAAGCACAGTAGTCTGCATCTGTTTGCGTGGTTTCCTCACTGAACTCACTATCTTTAACTTTACCGCTTTCGATTTTCCATTTCTGAGCATTTCTAAAGCGTGGCTTTGAATAGCAACAGTATTATTATCACTGTTTGTTTTGATGATCTCCCTAAAATTTACTCAAATTACTTTCTAGTTTGTTGAAAGGAAATATACCGCACGCTCTAAACCCGTTCTCAATCGTTTCTGCACAAATAGTATTTGCTACTACATCATGGAGAAGAGGAGCAAATTTATTCTTAGTCAATGAATCCATTGGGTTGTTTCTCCGCCACTCCAACACCTTGTTGTTCCAACTAGCCTTTATTGGTTTAAACGCAGCAACATCTGTCGGTTGAAGGATCCTGTTAGCATTCGGGTACAATGCTATTAAAATTATTTTAAGTTTAACACAGAGCTCGCTTACGTTAAGTGAGAAGCGCGTCTGTCTACAAACAAAATAATTGGAAATTGTGTACCAAGCTATGGGTGGATTACTTTTAAAATATACTCGTAAAATATTTCTTTCGTCATCCATCCATTGTCGCTTACACCAATTCCCCATCCTTTATGGGCAAAGACTTGCGAATCTCCTCGGGAACCCGTTTATAGGGGTAAATCACTATAGGTAGAGTTACAACTCCCAATGTCGAAAATGTAAACATTACGGTACGATTTAACTTTACCAATCCCTTGTCTACTTCATATACATTTTTGGACCCTTTCATCTCTCATCATCTCTCTCATCTTTGGGCATAAAAGAAATATGGTTTCGATGCCATAAAAATTCTATTTAGTTAATTGTTATCGATTAAATATCGTTCAATGCCATCAAACCACGAGAACATATCGGACACTGCAACGGCCGTTGCTCTGAATGATAATGTTGTGTGAAGTTTTAAAAATGCATGAAACCAGCCTTTACCTGGAATTTTTTGTGGTTCAAAGGGATGAGGTCTATTGGTGTTATTTAAGAACTGCTGAACTGCGTGAAGGACATCTTCCTTCCGCTTGGGAAATCCTTTTCTTTTTGTAATATTTTTATCCACTCTACAATACGATTTTCTTCTTCAGCGGCTAATATTATTGATGGGCCCGGACGAACTTTAGAAAAATTTGAACCTAACC
Organism: Tipula helvola; assembly: GCA_963556165.1. NCBI lineage: Eukaryota > Metazoa > Arthropoda > Insecta > Diptera > Tipulidae > Tipula > Tipula helvola. The sequence goes on from OY744483.1 coordinate 185,554,721, forward strand.
TAAACTAGATTGTAGATCTCGGTATATTATACAATTTCGCTGCCGCCTTTTTGCTCATTTTCCCATTTCTTACATCTCTCAACGCATTTTGGATTTGATTTTCGTCGTACGAATCTCCTTTCTTTGGCATTTTAAAATCTAAAATATTAAGATACAACTATAGACACTCCTAAAATGTATAATAATTGGCGTGTGCCAATAATTGTAGTTTTATGTAACCCAACTATTGGCACCCTAGTGCCAATTTATTAAGACCGATGTTGTTTAGAACTAATTATTGGCATTCTATTTATTATTACGTTAAGTAAAATCATTATATTTAATTAAATTCACTTATTATGCTATGTTTATTTAACGTAGTAAGAATAAAGTTATAAAAATAATATTTTTAAAATAATGGGGTGCCAATAATTTTAGTCATTATGGTATCGATCTTTTTATCTGACTGAATCATTACAACTTTTGGATTCAGTCGAATTGAAGGTTGAAAATGTGGCATTTAAAATTTAAAGTACGAAATATTTGTTAAATTTAAAACAAATTAATTAAAGTAATATTATTCCATCAACAGATTATTTGTGTCTATAATAAAATTTTAATAAAATTTAATACTGATGGATGACACTACGTTGTTAATCTAACAAATATTAATTAAAATAATTTGTTAATAATATTAAATCTTAAATAATATTAAGTTGAGAAATTTAAAGAATTTTCTTTATTGTAGCAAACATTAATCAACCCTCAAAAAGTAGAATAATGAAATAGTACTATTAATAACGAACTAATAGTTACCGTCAGAAATGATGCTTAATGAACTTTCGTTAATAATATTAGAGTCGTAATCAATGCCCAAAAAGTAGAAGAACGAAGTAGTATTATTAATAACGAAATAATAATCACTTTCAGAAATGATGCCCAAATAATATTCGTTAATAATATTAAATTCATAATCAATCCCCAAAAGATAGAATAATGAAATAGGTAGTAAACACTGAAATATCAGTGCTTTGTGTTTGCTACCTATTTCATTATTCTATCTTTTGGTGAGTTTGATTATGAATTTAATATTATTTAATTATTTAATATTTTTATATATATAAAAAATGGTGTTGAAGGAATAAATTAAAATATTTTGTATAAAATTCATTGTTTTTTTATTATTCAACAAAAAAAAGCTATTTAATAAAAATTAAAATTAAATAGAATTATGATTATATGTATGTGCTATGTATGTATAATAAATAATAATAAAATTTATTCTCATTTAAAACTAATCAATTCAATAGGGATTAGAAACAAAAAATAATTCAGCTTAACCTTAATTTTAGAACTTTTGCCAAAATATAATTAAAAATTAAAAAAAGACAGTAACGCATATATTAATCATTTAATTACGGCACACTTTTTATTTAAAAATAACGAGGGAAAAAGAAGGAGGTTCACTTTTCGTGAAACATGAACTAACAAACTAAATTTTTTCGAAAATATAATATTATATAAAACTTTAGTATTTTAATTTGTGAACTTAACTATTTTTGCTTACACTTAGCAATTTACTTAAAAATAAAATGACTTAAATATAATTCTTGTAAAGTTTAAAATTAATTCTCAATTATTATATCATAGTGTGTGTCAAAAACTTCCTTTTTTCCCTGTGCCTTCATATACCATAATATTATATATATATATATAGGAGGAAAGGAAGTGAGGAAAAGTACGGAATCCACTAGAAATCTCGCGGAGTTTGGTAAACAAAAAAATACCTAGATTAGAACTTATGTAATTTTCAACAAAGAATACAATGGTGACCTTGGATGTGACCTTGAACCTCACTTTTAAGGTCATTTTGAGAGCAATGTCATTTCTTAAAATGGAAACCTTAATTGTTGGCATCCGATTCGAAAATAATGGAACATTATACACCCGGATATGTATTTTCACGACATCCCAAGGTCACCTGAAGAAATATAGTTTATTTATAATGCTTCTCTGATTTGCTATGAAAATTAAACAAAAATAAAAAAATATAAATTTTAAAAATGAAGAAATTATATTTTTTATTTTATTTTTATTTTCATAACAAATCATAAGCATTATAACTAAAATATATTTTTTCATGGGTGCTTATGGGAAATACATATTCGGACGTAAAATTTTCCATTTTTTTCGAATCAGATGTCAAAAATAGGGGTTTCCATTTTTCAAAAATGACCTTGAAGATGAGGTTCCAGGTACATCCAAGGGCAAATGTCAATTGAATTACTTGTTGAAAATTACCTAAGATTTAATCAAGGTAATTTATTTTGACCGCGCTCCGTGAGATTTCTAGTGGTTTCCATACTTTTTCCTCACCCGGAATATATATTTTACACTTAGTCTATTAATTATTAAATTAAATTACATTTTTTATTTAAAAACAACTAATTATCAGTCAGACATTTTTTAATTTAATTTTAGTATTTCAAGAGCCAACAGATTCGGACTTAATTGGGTATTTAATATTAAAAATTTGAATTATCTTAAACATGGAATCTAGAGCGAAAACTATTGTTGGCATGTTATACTTAATACTATCAAAAAAGCATTAGGAGCGAATTACTTAATTGTCTCCTCGCTAAAATAAATTTTGTGTTTTTATCTTCAAATATTTGGTCACATGCTTAAATCGTAGGCACAAATATTATGAAAGTTTTTTGTAAATCCTCGATTTAATTTTTTCCCCATTTGAATTTATTTAATAACTTTTATTTGACATCATCAGAACCCCATGAATGACAAAAGGCGATATAATCTTTTCATCTGCAAGAATATAAAAATAGACATTAAAATCGTTTCTATACTTTACAAGTTTTCTTATAAAAACTTACCAATAGAAATATTTTTCTGCTGTTATGCAGCTTTGGCTCCATAATATGAGAAATATTTTTGATAAATGTGTCAAATTGCAGTAAGAAATTACCACTTTCAGGGTACAGATTTTTAAAACCTATTTCTATTATTTTGAGTCCATGCGATTGTGTGTAGGCCATTTATCCAATATTTCCGCTATTCTGATTTTATTATTTTGAAGAACCGATTTTCTTCTCTATTTGAATGAATCTTGTCAGGTTTGAAGAATAAGGCTAATGTTTTTATCGTCTCTATTGTATTTTAATTGTTTTTGGATATTTTGGCCCTCAGGTTCACCAGATGATTCCAATTCTGCAGCTAAGTTAGAAGTTATAGATAAATAAATCTTTCTTAAAAGGTTTCCAAACCGATTTTTCTTATTTTAATGAAACTTAAAAAATCAAAAAATGGTTACTAAATATAATACATCGGTTTATGAAAGCAAATATTTAAATGCGTCATTTCTGAGTCAATTACGAAAATTTTTGAAAGATGTATTCTAATATTGCTATTGAAATGAAGATTAATCGAAAACCAATAAAATTCTGCCTAATGCAGCGTTTACAGTACCCCGTGGATTCTATAATCGGGTTGATTATTTCAATAATTTAGATTCAGTAGTTGTCAAATTATTTCGTAAAATATTTCGTTAGTTTTGCAGGTAAAATAAATATTAATATATTTTTTAAGTATAATTTTAATTTACCATCTGAATTTTTGTTGTTTTTCTACCTTACTGGATTTGGTAAAAAATTATTGCTCCTGACCTTTGCGGTATAATTGTTGTATTTGTCGTACAACTGACCTTTTGGTTTCTGATTCCTTCTGCTTTGAAAATAAAGGGCCTGCAATATAGTAAAAAAATGATTTAAAATCTAAACATCCCACTTTTTGTAAAAATTCTTATTTCACTTTTTGTTGGAAAGATTCCATAATTTTTTGGAAATTATCTCGCAGTGATAGACATCCATTTAAAATCATTTTGAATAAAATAGTTTAAGATTAAATTTATTAAAATAGTTCTATTTGCATCGGTTATAGGTTGGTTTTCGTGTGCCGATTTTAAAATAAAGGCGTCCTCCAAAGTAGTACAATTTAGAATATCATTTAGCGTAGCCTGAAAAAACAAACTATGTAATACTCTTACTGTATATACTTAGTACTGTTAACTATTTTAAACATAAAATTTATAATTACTGGCTTATTGTGCATAGAATTCCCCTTCTAGGGATCATGCTGAGTTAGTGTTTTTGGCCCATTATTACCATATTTCCAATGACGTTGAGTGATGTCGCTTTTTAAACAGCAACAAAAAACAAGCTATTTTAGTATATACAATGCTATTGCTAAGCTACAATTAATAGGAGCATAAAACAAATTATGATCATAATTTGACAATTATTAGTTCTATAATTAATTATTATATTTTCGACCATTTTAGGGATTAGGTATACATTGAAGTAAAAAGTAGGACAAATTATTTTGCAAAAACCATTGTAAAATGGCGTAAATGTTCATTCCTTAGCAATAGATGTTAAAGTCAACACAGAAAATCCAATTTATGATCATAATTCGCCTTTTAGTCGAATATAGTCGATAGTCAAACTATGAACATAAATTGAATTTTCTGTCTTGACGTTAACATCCATAAAATGGCCTAGTTCGATAATTAAATGGAATTTATTGCTAAGGAATGAACATTTACGCCGTTTTACAATGGTTTTTGCAAAATAATTTGTCCTACTTTTTACTTCAGTGTATAATCCTCATACCCTTGACAGCGTTCGATTTATTAAATCCGATTTAGTTAAACTCGTTTTAAATTACGGTATATACACTTAAACTGTTATTGTTTTCATAATATTTGTCAAACTTAGACAGTCCCATTACATCGTTTTAGTCACTAAACTCAAAATAAAGCATATATACCGTAAATCTAACTACGGCTAATCTCGAAAATTCAATAAATCGGATTTATTAAACCATAGTCTGTCTAGGGCTTTAAAATAGTCGAAAATAGAATAATTAATTATAGTACTGAAAATTGTCAAATTATGATCATAATTTGTTTTATGCTGCAATTAATTAAAGCGTCAAGACATAGCAGTTTTATTTTAAGGTAAATAAAGTAAAGATACAATAATTGCGCATGTTAATTGGTACGTCATCAGTAGCCGATAATTATTTATAAGGAATTTCAGGATTGTTTTTATTTGGATAGTAAAAGTATTTTTTTTTATTATTTTCCAATTTGAATATGTATAACGTATATGTACATTGTACATATATCTCGGAGGATTTTTTTCTTAAATATTTCGAACATAAAGAGAAAAGTGTTAAAAATGCATTGTCAATAAATCTATCATTATCATATCATAATAATTTAATTTAAAAATCGCTAAATTCATATAAATATGCTTTTTGGCTACACGTGACGTAATGCGTTACTATCCATTTACCTTGGCTGAATTTAGTTGATTGTATATAATAAAATTAGCAGGAAATGGAAGATTCACAGTGGACATCAAACGTTTCACTGTCGTTAAAAGAGCAGGTATAGAATATAATCCTTTACCTGCTTTTGAAAATTGGATCACATCTTTGGTGGTAAAATTATACTGGTAAAAGCACAATTCCCTAACATGAAAATTATTAAAATGCTTTCTAAAATTTGAAAGAATTTGGAACGATATATGTATATAGCACGAATTATCCGCACATTTATAAGTTGAGTTATGTGTATTTAAAACCATGGAAATATTTATAATGTACAGCTTTGAAATGTTCAACACTAAGCTATACAGATCATTTCTTACTTTAATGCAAAATAAATAAATTATAATAATATAATGTTGTTAAAAACACATTAAAACTATAGGATGCTTAAAGCGTAGCTGGTAATTTCGTTTATCCCGTAAAATTAATTTGCACAGAAAGCTTTCTAAATTATCGTTTTAGAATGTTACTTACTTTGATTCGATGACATGTATTGTATAATGCATATAACAACATAAATAATGTTTGTTGCAAATTTCGAAATATTTTTGATTTACACTTATATTTATATGTATACTTCCAAACATATTATAAACAATGAAACTTTTATTATCACTTTTACTTTCTATGATTTTCTTTTAAAATTTAATTTTTAACTAATTTTTAACTTAAACATCCACTTTGATCTAAAAACGATTCAAGAATAATTTTCTGTAGATTTATTTATTACCGTTATCCCAAGCCGCAGCATTTAATGAAAAGGAGTACATTTAAAGAAAAATTCTTTGATGCAACCGAAACTGCTTAAATATTACGTTACATAATTAAACTCGTTTATAGATAAATAAAGAATCTTTCTTATATCGATTAAAAGTTGTTGATTTCAAATTACATTGTTATTGTAACATTTAAATAATACATTTAATAAAAAATTCGTAGTTACCTATGAATGATTTTAATTATGTTTCATAACAGCAAAGAGATTTATGTTATACTAATGAATTTTCTATTCATTATTTATTTTAATACATTGGAATAAGCTCAAATTGAATTAAGATGGGTAAAAGTGGCTAAGATCCCTATAATAATGCTATTGATATGTTATTCTGAAATGATAACCGTTATTATATAAACTCCAATTCAAATTTGTATTCCAATTAAGTTTAATTTCAGCTTTAGCTAATGGCTGCAAATATTAAAAAATAAAAGTTGAAATCACTGGTATACTGTAGAGTAGTTATACTGCATAGAGTAATATCTTGCTTATCTTAAAGGTTTATTTTAAATTTACGGCTCCCTATATTTGTAATGATGTGGAACAATACGACCATTAGAAGCTTGTATCGACAGATATTAGAAACAGCCACGGACAATGTATCAAATACGCCTGTGCACATGTTTCAAATACGCCGCCCGTGCACTGCGGTAAAAGGTTACCTCAAATTTATACAAATCAGTTTAATACAAAACACAAGGAAAAATGTAGTTTTTGTTTTACAAACATATTTTATACATGCCCGTCAAAAAACATTTTTTTCAACAATTTAAATATAATTGTGGTCACAAGTCATAAAGGTGCAAGCCTAAAATTCCCATTTTTCAGAAAAACATTTCTAAAACTAAGAGACAGTCAAATTCGTATATCAGTTTTCGAATTCTAGTTTTTTTAAGCACTTATTACGGTTATTTGTAGTTACTCGAAAATAACAAAAATTGATATTACCTATATAAAATCGAATACGGAGATTTCCAAGTTATAATATGAATGATATTGGCATTTCATTGTTTCCAGTTTTACATTTAGGAATATAGCAACATTAAACATGATTACCCATCTTCAATTTATTTGCCGTTTATTCAAGTTGAATAAAGCAAATTATTATAATTTATTAATGTTACCCTGAAATAATACATTTAACAAACAGTTTCTTATTTATCGATAAATGATTTTAATTACATTTCATAATTGTTAAGAAATTTCGTATTATTTAATTAAAAAATAAAATATCAAAATTTAATGAAAAATTCTTTAATGTAACGAACATTTAATTTGTTTCTTTATAAAATTTATTTGTTCTTGGGTTAAGTAAAGTAAAAAATAATTATATTTACGAAATATTTTTAAACTAATTACAAATTTACCTGACTTTTAATTCTACACCTAATATTGTTAATATTATTTAAATTCTTCATACATAAAAAACTGGAATAAAGAAGGTTTCGTTAAATGAACAATCTAGTTTTCAATGCAAAGCTTATTTTGTTATTTATCAAATTAATAAATAACGATTTGAAATATGTAGTATTGAAGAATATTAGTTATTTATATATTTTTTATTTAATATTATTAATGATGTTTACGTTATATTAAAATAATTCTGTAACATTAACGATTTTTTTCTGTTAAAAATTAACGAAAATCTCTTCGTTAATGCTACGGTATTTTTTTTCTCAGTGTACGTTTGATTTTTTTGTATTGGCTTTTTAGTCCGGCCAATTTAGACATAAAAATAGTGGTAAAATAACAAAAATTCCCAGAGAGCCAAGTATTGGTGGAGAGCTGGAGTTTACCATTACAAATAAAGTTTTAAAAATCCCCATCGATCCTATGTGTTCTACAAAAGTTATTCGGGGTCAAAGGTCAAAATTTGAGGTTTTTTGGATTTTTCTCGAAAACGGTAAGTTTTACCAAAAAAAAACCTCAAACCAAAGTTGTAGATCTTAAAATTCTCTACAAAAATGGTCTTCATGATTTTTTTTCCTAAGAGTTACCATTCCTGAGATATCGCGATTCTAAGAGTCACATTATACATGATATGCACACATTTCCACGCCACCTGTGAGGTAGTGTATTCGGCGCGTTTTTTTGCCGTGGTTTCCCCTATAGGCCTACTCCACTAACTGTCATGACAATTTTAGGATAATTTAAGGGAACAATACCCGTCAAGTTGTAGATATTACCTTATTATTGATATTGATTATTGGGTTAACTATTGTTTTGATTTCTTTAGATATTTTAATCAGATTCATACTCTTGAAAGTCTACTTCACCAGTCATGTCTTCTTCGATTTCTTCTTCTTCCTCTTGCTCTTGCTAGATGTTCATAAATTGTTCAAATGTGGCTGAGTCATTGGTCTCTTGAGCAAGACTGACCGGCAATTAGTACACGCTGGAGAACACAGCAACCCGACTTTTTTACAGCCACATTTGGCACTACAACATTTTTTGCAATTGCAAAAAATAGTGTTGAGGAGTTTTTCTGAAGCAGGTGGGAGTAAAGTTTGAATCGGTTCCAGAGTATTATCTATCAATTTCCAACCCCAGTCTTCTGGGTTCAGTTGATTGCCTAGCCATGCTTAAACTTGATAGTATACTCGATACAAGTGTTGAATAGCAGATGCCGATGTTGGAGGAAGACATGATAGTTGTACTTGTTTCTTGTTTCGCGTATTTTTTACAAAAGTTAAGTATCGGTATTTATCAATGCAAGTACCTAATTTTTTTTGGAGCTCCATAAACCGCAAGAAGAAAGCGAATTCCTTCCGTAATTATTGTTTGAGGTGTGTAATCAATTTCTGTAAATACTTTCTTTAGCTAATTTCAACAGGGATTCTTTGAATTTTAGTGCAGTCACGTTATACATTTTTTTTCGAAGATGCTGTGCTTTCTTTTTCTCAGTTTCTTCATTGGCTTCATTGCCACAAAATAAACAGTATTTTTTAAAACAAAAATTTGATTCACTTACTCGCGTTCTAGTACGAGGTGGACTTTTTTTTGAAGAACTAGCCTGTTCCTCCTCACGTTGCCTTTTTACTGCAGCGATTGAAGTTTTCCAGGTGTATGATTTTCTGCAATCCACGTGTATTGTAACGGATTTTTGAGTTCTTAAATACTCAGTAAACTCATCACCTCTAGCGACACTAGCCTTGATTAAAGTTGGCATTCCACGATCAACCACAACTGTTTCAGCTTCAGTTAAAAGTTTATTGCAAATAAAGCAAAACTGAGACATTTTTTCGAGATATAAAATAGCACAAATAACCTAAATGGTAGACGCTTTTAATACGTACGTATATTCACTTGAACTGAACCTTTAGCACTAAAAGAAACAGGTATATGAACGAGATTTACGGACAAGAGAGTTGTTTTTATAATATACGTCATAAACATAACTAGAAATGTATAAACAATACAACAATCATCTCTTTCATTGCCTCCATACAAATTTGAATTTGAATATTTTTTATGGTTATTTTGAATTTGCAAAGCATGCTAGATTGTTTTGATTTTTTGTTTCTTTCGCACTCAATGGGCGCTTTCAGAGCACCAAACAGTTGGCAACATGTTGAGTAAAATCACGGCCAACGCTATGAAATTTAAGAACTTTATTAGTAAATCAAATCAAATTAGCAATGATTTCACTAAACATGATGCCAACAGTTTGCGGATCTGAAAGCGCCCATTGTATTGAATTTAATTTTTTGTTTGGCTCTTTTTGATTTTTGATTGTTGAGCGGAGACGTGTTGTCTTTTTTCTTACCATTGGTTTTAGTGTGGACAATTGATGACGGCATTACATTGAATTTTTTCTTTTTAATACATATTGTTATTGTTATAGAAAGTTTTTTTAATTTAATTTCCCTTATTTTCTTTTGCTAATTACTGGAAAATAAGGAAATTTTAGAATCTATGTTCTAAATGAGTAAGACATTGAGTTATTTGTTAGCGATTTCAGAAAAAATTATTTAACTGGCTTTAAATTTTAATTCATGTTTTATCGTCAATCGAAATCTCGTTTTTTCATACAAACACTATGAAAATAAATGAATTTTTAGTGTTTCTATATCCCTTATTTTAAGTTCATTTTTCACATGCCGACTCTATTTACATCAAGATGGTTCTGCTATGATTCCGATTACGTTATAAGTGGATGCACGAAGTGTGTTGTGAAAATTGTGTACCCAAGCATGTGGGTAAGATACCACTTTTGCATCTCCGTGTTTAATCGTTATTACCTATTAACTGAATTAAAATAAATAATATTTTTGTTATACATTTTATAGATATTTGTCTACTGCATACCATCAAACAATGAAAATTTAGTTTCACGCATTTGAGTATTTTTTATTTAAATTTTTTCCTTAAGTGTGGCATCTTCCCCCGCTTTACTATACCAAATTATAAGCAAATCGATAATTTTTTTTTTTTTTTATTAATTAACAAATATTACAACTGAATACAATTTCATCTACTAATTTATCTGCAATATATTAAATGATGTTAACTGTTTGAGGAGTATAACCCATCGGTTAGCTCCAGGTTGGATACTTCATTAATTTATCTGTCCTAGTTCTAAGCGCTTCGTTCTTCGAAGCCGTCTTACTGGATTTTGGTTGTTCAGCATACGACGCAAATCCGCATTTTCATGTTGACTGAGGCGCTGTACATGTTTCCTAGCATATTTCTTAATTTCTTCATCGACGTACTCCATTTTTAGATCCTTATGAAGGTTATCATTCCTTATGTACCATGGTACGTTGACCATACTACGCAAGACTTTATTTTGAAAAGTGTGAATTGCTTTTACGTTAGTTTTCTTGGTACAGCCCCATAGCTGTATACCATACGTCCATACAGGTTTCAATATTTGCCGATATAATAGCAGTTTATTATGTAATGTTAGCTCAGAGTTCCTTCCTATGAGCCAATACATTTTTCTATATTTGATGTTTAACTCTTCTTTTTTCTTTTTAACATGCTCTTTCCACTTGAGTTTAGCATCAAGGGTCATTCCTAAATATTATGCCGTGTTTGCATGTGGAATAGGTTGCGAATTCAGTCGAACAGGTAACCAATTAACATTTTTGTTGGTAAAGTTTATATGTACAGATTTAGTTTCGTTGAGTTGAAGGCGCCATTTCTTCGTCCAAATACTCAATGAATTAGCAGCGTTTTGTAATTTGCTGGTTGACTCCTCTATGTTGTTTCCAGTTGCCAAGATTGCAGTATCATCGGCAAATGTTGCAATACTTGTTCCTTTTGTGGTTGGCACGTCTTGGGTATAAAGCATATAGAGTATCGGCCCCAGAACACTTCCTTGTGGAACTTCAGCCGATATTTTCCTTAATTCGGAGTATTCCACTTCATGATATGACTTTAAAATCAGGTAAAAACTGCTTCGGCAGATCTCTATGTAGTTTATATTCCAGGCCTCGGTGCTATACTTTGTCGAAGGCTTGAGATACGTCCAAGAAGACACTTGAGCATATTTTTTTATTTTCCAGAGCATCTTCAATTAGATCTGTGATTCTGTGGACTTGATCTATGGTAGAGTATATCTCTATAAATTAAAATTGGTGAGGAGGAATGAGTTTTCTGACTTCTATTACTGATTTTAACCTCTTGAGTAGTAACTTTTCAAATAATTTTGAAATTATAGGAAGTAGGGAAATCGGCCTCGATGTTTTCTTTTTTGGTGGCTTGTTAGGTTTTAGAATCTTTATCACCTCTGCCACCTTCCACTGGTATAGAACGTATTTTAATCTGAACGCTGCGTTCATTACTTGCAGTAATTTTTCGTACTCCATTTTCTGGAAGAGTTTTAACTATAAGTCCAGTGATTAGGTCACAACCAAGGGATTTTTTTTGAACTTAAGTTGTTTTTAATTTCATCTTTTAGCTCTTGTAGTGCTACAGGTCTTATTTTTAGGTTATCCACTTTATTTACTGAAATTATATTTTATTCAGCTGTTTGCCTTGGAAGGGGTTGAAATGTGTTTTCAAGATAGTCTGCAAACAATGCAGCTTTTTCTGTGGCACTAGCTAAAGTTCGCGCTTTCCATTTTTCTCTAAACAGATCTCTCATTTCTACTGGATAGTTGTTGTGACTTTCCGTTTGATTAGAAGTAGGAGGAGTACTCTGCCACGCTGCTTGCAGAATACTGTTGTTCAGCAGCTCCAATTGAACCTCAAGTTCTGCCGGAGTTTTAATTGGTACTTGTAGTTCAGTATTGTCTTCGACTATTTTCCGGAAGAGATCCCAGTTTGTTTTATTATTTGTTAACCTAGGCACATTTTCGTTTTTGATAATGGTATCACTGAGTGCGTTAATGACAGGTGTGTGGTCAGATGAAATTCCTTCATTGTTTTCGAGTAACACGTAGTTTAAAGATATCCCTTTTGTTACAAAGAAATCTATCAATTTTGGTATCTTATTTGTATCCGCTGGCCAATATGTTGGTTTACCTCCAGACAGGAACCCGCAGTTTAGAGCCCGACCAGCTGCAAATAGCTCCTTACCCTTATGGTTTGCTAGCCTTGATCCCCAATATGTATTTTTAGCGTTAAAATCACCTCCGATTATGAAGTTAAAACCGAGCGATTTGAGTAATGTAATATAGTTTTCTTTATTTAGATTATAAAGCGGAGGGCAATATATTGAAGATATGTTAGTTACCTTTTGATTATTCAATCGAACATTAATGGTGACTACTTGCATAATTTCTTTTTCAATGTTTACTCCTTCGTAATGTTTGATGTTTTCCTTCACAAATATGGTTGAACCTCCTCTCGCTTTTCCTGATGGGTAGATGGCGTGGTAGCACTGGTATCCTCGAATTCTAACGAATGAATCTTTTTCAAAAGAGATTCTGAAATTAGGCATTTATCTATCTTGTCTATATTTAGGAAAATTTCTAACTCTGGAATGTGTTGCAACAGGCCATTTGCATTCCAATTGGCGATTCTGAATGTGTTATTCATCTTCATAGATTAGTACATCATAGAAGTGATTTCATTCACTATTTCTTGCTTATTTAACCGCTTATTTAAAGCGTCCAAAATTCTTTCTTGTTTTAGTAGCCTTAAATTTAATGCTTCTATATTCTTTAAAAAAATTTCAAAAATTAGGCTTTGACCGTCTTCCTTGTTACTTACTACTTCCCGCTGTTGTACAATCTGGGAATATGTTTTTCGGCCTGCTATTGCACTTGTCAGTTGTAGTTCTACCACTGGATTTTTAGATATTGTTGTTTTTTATTTTTCAGATTTTTAAGTTCCCTGGCTACTTCACATCCTCTATAATTAGCGGGATGCTCTTCGTTACAGTTTACACATTTTGGAGGCGTAGCTTTTGTGAACCTACAATCTTGGGCGAGATGTTTTTCCGAACATTTCATACATCTAGGCTCTCGTTTGCAATATTTCCGCGTGTGATTAAATCCTTGGCATTTCTTATACTGAGGTATCAAGCCTGTGGATTTTCGTAACGCTTCTATTCGAATTCTCATGTTAAGAACTACCCTAATATTGAAATTTTTTTCCAATTTTCCGTGGTATTAAAAGTAAGCATAAACAATGGGAGCCCCCTTTTATTCATTTTAACCCCTTCATCAGTTACAGTTTTTTCTTTCTTTAGGATATTTACCACATCCTCTATTTTGAAGCCCTGGTGTTTAAGGTATTCCATTATATCCTGCTTTGCCCTGGTTGGATGAAGACCTCTGGCCATCACTTTGATCGGACGATCATTTTTGTCCTCGTATGTGTAATTGTGTACCATTCCTTGCCGTCATCTGTCAGCTTTGAAGCCAAGGATCAATAACTTTCAATATCCGTTGTGTTGATTTTTCAAATATTATTGTTCAGTGCTACAACCCTGTATTCTTTTGTATTCACCGATTTCATTAAGGATTGGATAGTTACGCCAATAATGTTGATTGGTGGTGGAGCCTTTTCCTTAATTTTGGTAGGTTCGTTTTCCTGAGCTGATAAAGTAAAAAGTAAAAAGTAAAAAGTAAAAAGTAAAAAGTAAAAAGTAAAAAGTAAAAAGTAAAAAGTAAAAAGTAAAAAGTAAAAAGTAAAAAGTAAAAAGTAAAAAGTAAAAAGTAAAAAGTAAAAAGTAAAAAGTAAAAAGTAAAAAGTAAAAAGTAAAAAGTAAAAAGTAAAAAGTAAAAAGTAAAAAGTAAAAAGTAAAAAGTAAAAAGTTAAAAGTTAAAAGTAAAAAGTAAAAAGTAAAAAGTAAAAAGTTAAAAGTTAAAAGTAAAAAGTTAAAAGTTAAAAGTTAAAAGTTAAAAGTTAAAAGTTAAAAGTTAAAAGTTAAAAGTTAAAAGTTAAAAGTTAAAAGTTAAAAGTTAAAAGTTAAAAGTTAAAAGTTAAAAGTTAAAAGTTAAAAGTTAAAAGTTAAAAGTTAAAAGTTAAAAGTTAAAAGTTAAAAGTTAAAAGTTAAAAGTTAAAAGTTAAAAGTTAAAAGTTAAAAGTTAAAAGTTAAAAGTTAAAAGTTAAAAGTTAAAAGTTAAAAGTTAAAAGTTAAAAGTTAAAAGTTAAAAGTTAAAAGTTAAAAGTTAAAAGTTAAAAGTTAAAAGTTAAAAGTTAAAAGTTAAAAGTTAAAAGTTAAAAGTTAAAAGTTAAAAGTTAAAAGTTAAAAGTTAAAAGTTAAAAGTTAAAAGTTAAAAGTTAAAAGTTAAAAGTTAAAAGTTAAAAGTTAAAAGTTAAAAGTTAAAAGTTAAAAGTTAAAAGTTAAAAGTTAAAAGTTAAAAGTTAAAAGTTAAAAGTTAAAAGTTAAAAGTTAAAAGTTAAAAGTTAAAAGTTAAAAGTTAAAAGTTAAAAGTTAAAAGTTAAAAGTTAAAAGTTAAAAGTTAAAAGTTAAAAGTTAAAAGTTAAAAGTTAAAAGTTAAAAGTTAAAAGTTAAAAGTTAAAAGTTAAAAGTTAAAAGTTAAAAGTTAAAAGTTAAAAGTTAAAAGTTAAAAGTTAAAAGTTAAAAGTTAAAAGTTAAAAGTTAAAAGTTAAAAGTTAAAAGTTAAAAGTTAAAAGTTAAAAGTTAAAAGTTAAAAGTTAAAAGTTAAAAGTTAAAAGTTAAAAGTTAAAAGTTAAAAGTTAAAAGTTAAAAGTTAAAAGTTAAAAGTTAAAAGTTAAAAGTTAAAAGTTAAAAGTTAAAAGTTAAAAGTTAAAAGTTAAAAGTTAAAAGTTAAAAGTTAAAAGTTAAAAGTTAAAAGTTAAAAGTTAAAAGTTAAAAGTTAAAAGTTAAAAGTTAAAAGTTAAAAGTTAAAAGTTAAAAGTTAAAAGTTAAAAGTTAAAAGTTAAAAGTTAAAAGTTAAAAGTTAAAAGTTAAAAGTTAAAAGTTAAAAGTTAAAAGTTAAAAGTTAAAAGTTAAAAGTTAAAAGTTAAAAGTTAAAAGTTAAAAGTTAAAAGTTAAAAGTTAAAAGTTAAAAGTTAAAAGTTAAAAGTTAAAAGTTAAAAGTTAAAAGTTAAAAGTTAAAAGTTAAAAGTTAAAAGTTAAAAGTTAAAAGTTAAAAGTTAAAAGTTAAAAGTTAAAAGTTAAAAGTTAAAAGTTAAAAGTTAAAAGTTAAAAGTTAAAAGTTAAAAGTTAAAAGTTAAAAGTTAAAAGTTAAAAGTTAAAAGTTAAAAGTTAAAAGTTAAAAGTTAAAAGTTAAAAGTTAAAAGTTAAAAGTTAAAAGTTAAAAGTTAAAAGTTAAAAGTTAAAAGTTAAAAGTTAAAAGTTAAAAGTTAAAAGTTAAAAGTTAAAAGTTAAAAGTTAAAAGTTAAAAGTTAAAAGTTAAAAGTTAAAAGTTAAAAGTTAAAAGTTAAAAGTTAAAAGTTAAAAGTTAAAAGTTAAAAGTTAAAAGTTAAAAGTTAAAAGTTAAAAGTTAAAAGTTAAAAGTTAAAAGTTAAAAGTTAAAAGTTAAAAGTAAAAAGTAGAATGTAGAATGTAGAATGTAGAAAGAAGAAAGAAGAAAGAAGAAAGTAAAAAGTAAGATACAATTAACCCAGAATCGCAACAATGTTGGTTTCAGATAAGGACATAACTTGTGGCCAATTATCTTAAATTGAAGTTCCAAGATGGCTATAGACTTCACAAACCCAGAATTAAATTGTTTTTATATGGTCCAAAGACGCCTACTCGCGGCAATTAAATACACTTGAATAGTCAAAGACAAGAATGTTAAAACTATTTATGTTAAGCAACACTGATAAGGTGATTATTACGTCTAACTATTGAAGTATGGAAATGAAAAGGTGTTTTTAAGAAGTGTTTGTCAAGATTTCTATTATGATAAATGCACGAATTTTACTCTTAAATATATTTGTTAATTATCCATTTTAATGTAAATACGTTTGAACACAAGCACATGGCTTAAAACCAATATTGTGCTGTTCGCGTTTCCTTTTTCTTTATCTTCTCGAACAGGAATTGTAATCCTCAAAATAGTTATAAAATTGAGGTTTTCCTAAAAATGCAGATTTCCATTCCACGTTGACGAACTTTTTTGTTATTTTACATCTAAATAGTTGTCTTGTTTTTGAACGATGGCAGAATTTTAAACTGTAAACGATGTACTTTTGTAC
This sequence comes from Tipula helvola, assembly GCA_963556165.1. Taxonomy (NCBI): domain Eukaryota; kingdom Metazoa; phylum Arthropoda; class Insecta; order Diptera; family Tipulidae; genus Tipula; species Tipula helvola. Next base: position 185,571,453 of record OY744483.1, read on the forward strand.
AAGGAAAACGGCGAAAATCTATCTTATTTGACGCCCTGATTTCATGGTTAAGCACTGTCTGTATACTCCGTATTTTCCTTTTATAAAATGGATCAATGAAAAGTAATTTTTTAGAGCAAAATAAACTTTTTCTTTTTTAGCTTTAAAAGTTTAGTTTTTTGTTCTATTAGAGAATTTATTTTTATACGAACGTTGATAAAAGTTTTACGTCAGTTCGGAAGAGATGTCACAACAATAGCATTAACATGTAATTGTTTAGAATTTTATAATGATGCATATGTTTGCTATCTCGCAATATTAATGGAACCATAGGCAATTGTTATGATAAAACCGTTTATTCCTTGCAAAATAATATAATTAATAGGAAATATGTCCACCTTTGGATTCAATAACTACTTTTACTCATTTTGGCATGAACTCTACTAGTTTTTGACAGTTTTCAGAGATCCTCTCATCGCGATACCAAACCTGAATGACCGATTCTATTATCTTTGTTTTTGTAGTGCAGTCGTTTTTACACAGCCTAACTTTGCAAATGACCCATAAATTCTAAATAGGGTTCAGATCGGGTGACGATTATCTCCTTATCAACATTTCCTTCGACTTGTGGCAGGGGTGTCATTCAAATGCATATACAAATTTTACCATTTGAAAACCCTCTTTATAGTAAGTGATTGCCTAATCTGTCAATCACTTTTGTCTCAGATAAATAGTACAAAACCACAACAAAAAAATTGTGTCTTAATTTTATTGAACACAATAAATCTTTCCCGGTTCGTCAGCATCACATATACATAGTAAATCCCTTATAATATATGCTATCGTAAATAAAATTATTTTTGTCCAGTCAATAAATTTTCATGTTAATAAAATCGAATAGAATCTCTCATCTTCCTGAAAAAAAAAGACAAAGCAAAATGAAACGAAAACAGAAATCTCGGAAATGTTTGAGTGAATCAAATAAATTCAATGCCAAATGTGGTACATACATATAAGCATAATTTTTTATTTCAACACTTAAAACATGTTTTTTGATTGATCTCGTCAAACATTATGGATTTTTGTCTTGTTTTGTACTCTCTCCTATAGGGTCGATCTTTTGGTTTGGGCTACTACCAATATCTCGTTTTTTTTGTGTCACATTTACTTAACACAAATAAAAACATAAAATAAAATTCATCCTCAGCATCAATTCGGTATGTGTACCAATCGATAGAATTTTTTTTTTGTTATTTAGTTTAGGATATGGTACCCAAAAATAGATAGAAATCAAATGGATACAAACTAAAAATTGTAAATCTTATATGATGATATGTTTGTAAGCACGGAGTAGGTTGGTGTGAGGTATGTTGGTGACGAGAAAATGACGTAAAATAAATGTTTTTCAACACACCCACTTTGTGCCAGTATACATATTATAGACCAACAAATATATATGTTGAGATTCAAACTGATAACTGAATTATAGATAGCGATTTGTAAATTTTTTTTTTTTTTATCTAGATGGATACATGGCGTGTACAGTGGATTAAGTCGATATTTGTATTAAACTATAAACCATAAAAGCAATATGTTATCCCTCATACTAGAATTCATTTTTTTACTACACAAAATCGAAATGATTTGAATAAATAACGAGAGATAAGACAAAATGTTTATCTATCTTATGTAAATTTGGAATATGAAAAGGAATGGTTATTTAAATTATGTAATTTCGGATTTTATGGTACGTCATTTTATACATATGAACAATAATATGAAAAACAGAACTAAATCGTAATTCTCTAAAATGCAGACGGTCGTTAAATGCAAATGAATGAAATATTTTTTTTTTTATGGAAACTTTCATTCAGTTTTAAGAGAAGTTTATTAACACATTGTATTATTCAAATGAGTAACTTCCAAAACTCGTTTTATCCAAAAAGTTAAATTTTGGAAAATTGCATAAAACCTCTCTCTATCGGGACACAGCATTATTTGTTTATTTATTGTAGGTCACTTTTATTATTATCACAATATGCGTTCTTATAATTACAGTCGGCTTGAATTGCTGAGTTTTTTATTTGCAACAAGGGAGATTTTTGTGAGGGGGGGGGGGGGGGGGAGGGTTTTTTAAACAAAATCATTTCTATAAGGAAATAATGCATTCGAATTTATTTGAATTCAATTTTTTATTAGTTTTTTATAGTTTTATATTGATTCGTCGTGACACTAAGGCCAATTCATCAAGGAAACAGTCAATTTATATAACCGTTCGTCTGTGAATATTTAATGATGCCAATTCATTTAGTCACTTTCAACCGATTGTTTGACATTCTTAAGGTGCCTAAACGTCTTGGAACTCTCCAATTGGAGAGATTATCCAGGTTAAGAGTACTAGTAAAAATCTGACAATAGTGTGCGCTAATTTTATTTTCATAGGCAGAAGCGTTTCTTTTATGTGACGAATAAAAAATAGGTCACATGTATTGTAGATCATTTGCCTTAATAAATTATTTTGTGTCGATCAACACATCACCATGTAATGATTTTATAATATGCAAAAGTCAGGGGAGTGGTGCAACCCCCCCCCCCCCTACCCCGCCTTCTTCCTTGGACCGCTGAGCTGGGCACCCAGGAGGTCAATCTAATTCGAGTACGCTGAATATTATAGACATGGTGCTAGTCCCATTTCAAAGTTAGTCCCCATTTTTGAGATATCGCTTTCGACATGTTTTGGTTCAGAGCAGGGTTGTGCCGTAGACAAAATAGATTACATTCCACGGATAGATTACGCATAAATTACGCGTAGATTACATGTGATTTTCTCGTGTAATCTATGTAATCTAAGTAATTAATATTAGCCATTCGCTAAGTGATTTTTTTATGTAAAATTTACAAAGAAAAACGAATATAAAATTAATTCAAATTTGAAATAATTCAAAACGTTTATTATTAATGTTAAGGTATACAATAAAATTATAAATTTTAATTATAATATTTATATGAATTCAATAGTCGCTGGATTTATTTGTATCCATAATTTTTAGGGTATAATATACATGCAGTAATTTTTAGAACGCTCAAAATCGAGTCTGTTCCTAATCGGTGAAAATGTACAAAAGACCAGTTAGAAAATAATCTTTCTATTGAAGCAGATGAAGCAGGAATTTTCATTAATTTCGCTGCGAGATTAGAAAGCGAGTTGTGATGTGTTTTCGTCATGTTCCAAAATACAACCGAGTCTGTAATTTGTTTTCTTGGAATTCGTTCAAGCTAGATATACCTTCGGAATCAAGATCATGTATTAAAAATTCCGAAACATATTCCAACCGCTTTTGGGTTAATCTCTGTTTAGCTTCGTCGTGAAATTTCGGATGCAGATAGTATGCACATTTAGCATACAAATTGCATGCCATTTCTCGTCTTCTTTCTAAATTTATTTGATGCTCGCTAAATCCACAAATGGGTACATTCAGCAATGGCAGTTTCAGGATTTTGAAAAATATTAATTAAGTTACAAATCGGATTAAATAAAGAAATTTTTTCTCTTACTTCATCTAAGAATTCGTCGTCAAATATAAGTAATTTAACGTTGTTCTTTATTTTTTTTAGACGATCATTCGTATGAATCCCTATAAGTGCACCATCTGGTATCAAAAGGCGCTTTGGTTCGAGAACCTCCAACATCCACGAGTGCCTTTTCGAAATTCGATTGTTTGAACTCTTTCAATACCGATAAAACTTGTTTGTTCAGGTCTGCATTCATTACATCTTTTGCGAGAAGATTTCCGGTATGGCTGCTACAATTACTATGCCAACACTATGCCACACGGCAGCATAAATGTTTGTATTATATTGGCTTTTTGCCAACAGAACGGATTCATTCACAATGGTTGTCAATTTTTCTGCAGTTTCCGACTCCGAAGTTACATCCCATGCATCTAAAAAAGCTTTAGATTTTCCAATACTGTGTATCATTGACACAACTAGCTTGCTGTTGTTAGATGTATTTTTCCATCCATCTATCATTAGAACGGAATAATTTTCCATTGTTTCTGACGATATTTTGATACAACGTTGGAATTCTGTTTCCAACACTGTTGTCGAATGTGCCTTTCGTCTTGGCAATTTCGGTGAATAGGCCGGTCGTAAACTTTTTATAAAATTTTTGAAGTGATCCGATTCAATAACATTAAATGGAATGTTATGTACATCCGAAAAAAATGCCGCTAATTTTGAGTTGATGTTAGAAACGTCAACATCACTAACTTTATCAAAGAACGATGATAACTTGGACCTTGGCCTCTTTGATAATTCTGAAACAAAACCTGATGACGTAGATGGAATGGAAGAGGCAGAAGATGAAGGTCGCGATGTATATATTGAACTAAATTCCGAGCAAGAAGCTATTACGGTATACGTAGGAAATATTTGATTGTCTTGGATTGTAACCAAATCTGTATCACATCCTTCATTAATTGGATTAGTTACAACTTCGATTACCTTTTCTTCATGTGGCTCGACACAAGATGAATCTTTAGATTCTGAAGACAAATTTGAAATCTGTAACAAGAAATCCATATTCATAAATTTTCTTTAAAAAAATTATTTACAACTTACGGTACTAATTGACATATTTTGGTTAACTTTCTTTTCGGTGTAGCTTCCAGTATTTGTGAGGTTTGTTTCCGAAGGCCTCAATTTCGTTTTACAAATTGATCTAAAAATATTTTATTTGGTTGATTAAAATGAATTGTATTGTAAAATATGTGATTTAAAATTACCCGTGGGCTTTCTTTCAATCTCGAAGCTGCAGTATTTTTGTCTAAGTTTTTTTGCAAATGTAACAATACGCGCTCCATTTATGTTTATCAGAATTTTTCACTAGTTAGAATTGCAACTCCTCAAAATTCGAATTTTTATTTCCACCCATTTTTATTTTCATTTACGTATAAATAAAAAAAATTTAAATATAAATACTTATGTATTTAATTTAATTATTAGAAATTCACTTAGTTGGTTTTATATATAGTACACGATAACACGATAAATTGTTATTTATCAACAAAACACCGAAAATGTATTAACAGTTTTTGATGTGAAAACATCTTTAGCGGCAGGAGTAAGTAAAAAATTGTATAAAACTCGGGTTACGGAAACATAAAAAGCCGAACAAAAAATATTCCATGTATGTGTATATATCGACAAGAACAATAAATAAATAACACCGCATACCCAATGCAAATTTTTTTTCTTACGACTTATGAACTTAGACTTTTTACTTATGAAGAGCATACCCAATGAATAAGAAAAAATTAAAGCAAAACTAACTTCATTGTACAAAATAATTTTTTGTTTATTTGTCAAAATGTGAAACGTAAAAATTAAATGTGTGTGTTATTTTTTAAATTATTAATATTTAATAAAAAAAAAAACAATGTGTGTAGCCTCTACGCGCGACAGAAGTGAAACTTTTTAAGTTGTAAATTTGTAATTACTACAATTTATCGTTCAATGGTCCGGCTGGCATATACAGTAAAATGTGCAGCTTTTCCGCAGCAAGAATTGATGAAATAGTCAATTGATCCTTGTAATGTACTACGCCACTGTACATCAATGATATTAATTGTAATGCACTACCAACACATACTGTTTGATCGTTGATCCCGTCATCTGAAAGAAAAAAATGTACATTAATAAACGATTTCCCTGTAATTTAACTTACTTCCCTTATATTGAATTGAAAAATCCTGTATGTAAAAATTTTGTTGTATCTAAAAAGAAAAATCAAAATTAATTGTTAATTTAGTAATAGTACCTAAATAATAGTAAATTGACTTATCTTAAATTCTTGAAAACTTTGTAAACAAAACCTTGAATTTCCATACGTAAACAAAATGTCAAATGTGGATGAATTCTTATGTTTAATTTTAGTTCAATTTTTAGACGAGATGGTCGATAACGAAGATTATGATCGACACGACACCTGTGTTAATTTTAAAATATATAATATGTTCGAACATAATCTTCGAACTCGAAAATTTCGTCTTCACCCTTTATTATGTATAATTTTTTAGTTTTAATTTTTTCATTGTCATTCCGTCATAAGTTACAAAGAGAAATACACATAAAAGAATTGTATTAAAATTGTGTTAAAATTATTAAACCAATAAATTTATAACTTGGGAATTTTATATGCAATTCTAATTGCTCAACAAACAATTTTATTTTATTTTTTTTGCAATTGAGAATTGCCCCAACACATACAACGGTGTTGCGAATCATTTGTATTTTTATAATCATCAGTCAGTCAATAAACAACTCTCGAATATAACGTAGAAAATAAAGACATTATTAAAATTAATAAGTTGTGTGTTATTTTTACATATTCATATTGGATACAATATTGGCGACGAAGATAAACGTTGCGTTCATAAATATTGTTAATATTCCCTTAATATTAAAAATTATTTCCAAATAATTAAAATTTGTGTGCGCATAAAATTGGTGTTACGGTAAAAATGGCATCACCTATAATCGGAACAATGGAACCGTTCGAGATGAAGACACCACGTTCTTTGGGGACATATTGTCGTCGTTTTGATATATATTTCGCAGCAAATGGTATAAAGGAAGACGATAAAAAACGTGCGATTTTCTTGACGTTGTGCGGTGGTGGAACTTTTGAGCTGTTAGAATCGTTAATAGCTCCAAGCAAGGTAAGTGATCTAGCTTTCAAAGAAATAGTTCCCAAACTAAACTGATCACTTTTCCCCACGCCCGTCAGAAATCACGGCTTCATTTAAATTTTTTAAACGGGACCAAATGTCGGAGGAGAAAGCAGCCGATTTCATTGCCGAGCTACGCCGTTTAGCAAAAGAGTGCAATTTTCCGACCGGTAGCCTGGACCGCATGCTTCGCGATAAAATTGTTTGTGGAATACGGGACTCAAATTTACAACAACAGTTTTTGGCAGAAAAAACTCTTTTATTGGAGACCGTTATTGAAAGAACCGTTGCTGCAGAAGCGGCAACGACGGACCACAAAGCTATCGTAGAAACGCATGCGCACGTACAATTCATTTAACAGCCGCGCCATTCGACAGTTACTTACAACCAACCATCGGTATTGAAACAACATGGTGCACCCGTCCATGGTGAGAGTTGTGGAGAAAATCATCCGAGATCTACCTGCAGATTTAGATCAACCATTTGCTCGTTTTGTGGTATCACCGGTCACATTAAAAAGGTGTGTCGTTCCAATCCAGACAACCGACAAACAACGAAGAAGAAATCTAGAAGGGGTAACGGTCGTTTCAATTCCGTGAAGCTGGTTTCCTCGCCACCCGAAGTTAAAATGGATACTGTGGTGATCATAGACAAAATGCGATGCAAATTTGAAGTCGATTCGGGCTCAAGATATACCATTATATCTGAGAGGACTTTGAACCATATATGGAAAAATCCACCAACGCTTCAGCCATCTGATCTGGTCTTAACGGATTTCCAGCAACATCCGATCACATTGAATACAATGGCCATCATATTGGTCAACTTCCATTGTATGTTACATCGGGGAACCGGACAAATATATTGGGTCGTGAATGGTTCGCGCCATTGGGCATTTCAATTCAAGGAGTACATGTTGTCGAATCGTCAAAGTTTTCCGACGTGACCGAGAAATTTCAGCATCTCTTTTCAGATGATCTTGGAGAATTTCGTGGTCCACCAGTGGCATTAAAATTGGATCTAACTGTCAAGCCTATTCATCTACCAGCTCGACGTATTCCAATTGCTCTCCGACTACCCGTCGAGGAAGAATTGGAGAAGTTAATGTTACAGGGGATATTGGAGCGCATAGACTACAGCGAATGGGCTACACCAATTGTACCTGTTCTGAAACCTGATGGATCCGTCCGGATTTGCGGCGACTACAAGTCTACCGTTAATAAGGCTCTAACTCCCCACACTTATCCGATACCATCAGCCGTCCACTTGCTATCCACGCTGCCAAGGGGTAATATTTTCGCAAAGCTTGATTTGGCTCAAGCCTATCAACAGCTAAAGGTTGATGAGGAGTTGGCAATGGTACAAACCATTACAACACACAAAGGGGCCTACAAGGTGAAGCGGCTCCAATTTGGAATTTCCACAGCACCCGGAATCTTTCAAAATTTCATTGAAAGTTTACTCTGTGGAATCGAAGGCGTCATTCCATATTTTGATGACGTTATAGTAATTGCGTCTGCCGAAGATGACCTTCGTCAAAGATTATCCGAAATCTTACAACGATTTGACGAAGCAGGATTACGTCTACACAAGGACAAATGTTCAATTGGGTGTGAATCCGTCGATTTCTTAGGATATCGTATTGACGGAAGTGGTCTTCGTCCCACCGAAGACAAGATTGAGGAAATCCGTAAGACGCCACCACCGACAGACAAGGTGCAACTCCAAGCGTTTTTGGGTCTCATCAATTTTTACCACACTTTTATAAAGGGCAAAGCAACCATCGCTGAGCCCCTGCACCAGCTTCTCCATGAAAACACGAAATGGAAGTGGGGACCTATTCAGCAGCAGAGTTTCGACCAGTTAAAATCTGCACTTTCGTCCGATAATGTGCTTATTCCCTATGATGAGCATCTCCCACTATTGCTGGTATGCGATGCCTCTCCGTATGGCATCGGGGTTGTGTTGTCACACAGGGTAAGTAACTCTGTTAATTCCGAAAGGCCGGTTGCTTTCTATTTCAGGACACTGACCACCACGGAACGTCGATACGGCCAGATCGATAACTCCTTATCGATCGCCTTGTCGATTATTGCCGGTGTCAAAAAATTTCACCATTTCCTATATGGTCGGAATTTTACCATAGTGACTGATCACAAGCCACTTTTGGAGTTGTTTAACCCTGAGAAGCCAACACCTCAAATTCTCTCTCCCAGGATGATGCGCTGGAACGTTTTCCTAAATGCGTATCATTTCCAAATCATTCACCGCCCAGGGAAGGAAAATGGAAACGCTGACGGCCTCAGTCGATTACCAAACGCGATTGCTCCGGCCACTGAAGAGGAGGAGGTGATGATGATAGACATAATACAACGTCCAGCTGTATTGGCGAGTGACATCGCCACGTCTACGAAGAAGGATCCTGTTCTTTCTCGAGTTCTTTCTTGGTGCCTCAGGGGATGGCCCGAGGAAGTCGACGATCAATTCAAACCGTTCTGGATACGTCGAACCGAATTAAGCTGTATGAAAGACTGCATACTATGGGGACAACGCACAATAATACCATCGTGTCACCGTCAATCAATATTGGTCGCCTTACATACCGCACACCCAGGAATTGTGCGTATGAAGAGTATGGCGAGAAGTTACGTTTGGTGGCCGAAAATTGATGACGACATAGATAAGCTTGTTCGATCATGCATACCATGCCAGGAAAACCGTCCTGAAAATCCCCAAGCACCCATTCAATTTTGGGAAGAAGCGAAGAGGCCATGGTCCAGAGTACATGTTGATTTTGCGGGACCATTTCAAGACAAAGTATTCCGACGTGACCGTGAAATTTCAGCATCTCTTTTCAGATAGTATTATAGTAGTATTATACAAATAGAGAGTAGATACATCCAAATTAGATAATTGCACATTCTACATTATCTAGTTATTTTTCTCATTCTCTGTTACTCCATGATCTGGTAAAACAGGATTATCACAAATCGATACAAAATCTACCTATAGAGGCACGATAAACGGAATAAAAGCAATATTATTTACTAATACTGATATTATGTAAAGCGACATTTTAGCTTGAGAACGCAAGCGAAATTGTGATGGTGTATTGTTCGGTTTTATTTTAAAGTGAATTTTGCTTAAGGCTGTATGGTACTCAAAAAAAATTTCTGTTTTGGTATCGATATTTAAATGTCCAAAAATGCGTCTAAACTGTGTCTATAATAAAGAAAAATATCGTTTTGTATTTTTGTTTTATTTTGATGTAAAATAAATATAACTGTATGTCGACTTTGCTTATATCCCTTTCTTCAAGAATAAAATTATACACTATTTCGGTTATTTATTTTCGTTGTTTCTATGGCAACTCATTATGCTAAAATATATAATTTATTATAAAACGATAAGATCCTGGACATTTACCATTTTTTGGGGTTAGCCATCTCGTAGAGTAAAAGCAAATCAAAAATTAGCCGAGATCATACCCCTTTCTGACAATAAAAAATATATTTATCGATACTGAATTTTTTCGTATCGATAAATATATCGATATTCTTAGTATTTTGATTGTATCTTTCTTATTTTAATACTAATCTTTATAATCGTGAATTAATCCCTCAAAAATATCTTTCTGCATAGGTCAATATAAAAGATATAAATGTTTTAGCGAGAAAAACTTAAGAAAATTGAATTTTCCGTAAGCACCATTATCCAAAATTTCGTCAACTTTGAATTTTTATTACGGATAAACTATAAATAATTTTGAAATAATCCTGTATTAATCCCTCAAAAATACCTTAAGCTTTGTCAATAAAAAAAAAATTTGTGAATTGATAAACATTTGTAGCCACAAATTGATTTTTACGATACCCTTATTTTGGTAAAATGAGTACCATACAGCCTTAAGACAAACATTTTCTTCAAGAGAAATTCAGAATACTAGATAATTTACCTAAACTAATGCAACCATCGATTGATGCATAGGTGCAGTTCTCATGTCATTTGGAACTATTGCAGAGTGTAATTTCCATGTCTCATTTTGTAGCTAGCATAAACCAATTGTTTCATTTTAGAATTGCCCGAGAAAAAGAAATATATTTTGTATTTAGTTTAAAAGTATTAAATTTAATCTTAATTTGCCAACTCTCATTGTAACATATGTTATGATCCTTTAAATATCTATACAAATTTAAATTTTATAAACTTCACTTCTCTATTTATTGTAAATTTACAATAAGTTATTTAACATAATAATAACATTACAAAACATTAAGTTTGAGATATTTGTGTACAAGCAAATTATTTACAAACACAATTTTTTTACCTGTTTTATATAATATACTTGTAAATTGCAATCAATACCTCAATATACTATAAATCTAGGAGGCATTGATTCGACTATTCGTAGATGTTGTTTTTGTATTGCTTGCAAATTCATTCAATTTCGTTTCAATATTCTTTTGTTTTTTTTCGAATCATACCCTGCTTAAAAAAAAATTTCACTTCAAAAATAAAAGAAATACTGTCGCTTTTTTCGTTTCATATCGCTTCTTCATTTTTTGCTTGTAATTTTTGTTTTGTTTCATCGATTTTCAAAATCACCCCGATACTAAAGAAGTTTCACTTCAAAACTTTTATTTTTACAAATTTTTATTTTGTCTGAATACGTTGTTTAAGCTGTCATTCGTCAAGTGATTCTTAAACGATCAGTGTTTCATAAATTAAATTGTTTCTAAAAGTGTGAACAATGAGTTCAAATGACCGAAAATTTGATTTGGCGCTTATTTCAATATTGACAGTGGCATATATCACGCTGAGAAAGCCTAAAAGGCGATATTGGGTTCATCCACTATGGCAACAGAGGCCTCAATTTGGATCTTATCAAACTCTAATCAAAGAGCTATATAAGTATCCGAAAAAATTTAAAAATTATTGCCGACTAACAATAGAAGAATATGAGGAGCTGTTATCATTAGTGTCGCCTCTTCTAAAAAAAAACAGCATACGAAAAAGCATTTCACCAGGTCTCAGATTAATGTTGACTTTGAGGTACAATAATAAATAAGTTTAATATTTCTTGCATTGTAGCTAATTTATTGTAAAATTTTATTGCAGATACCTCGCATCTGGAAACTCTATGATAAGCATGTCATACGAGTATCGAGTAGGAACCATTACAGTGTCAAAAATTATATTTGAGGTTTTGCGGAGCTATTTGGACGGCCCTTAAAAATAAATATTTTTAAGCCACCAACTGAGTCGGAGTGGCATACAGTTGCACAAGATTTTTATAATTTATGGAACTTTCCAAATTGTTTGAGGTGTATTGATGGTAAACATGTTATCATTAAATGCCCTAATAAGTCAGGAACACTGTTCTATAATTATAAAAAAGTCGTTTAGTGTGGTTTTAATGGCAGTCTGTGACGCAAACCTGAAATTCCTATTTGTTGACATTGGAGCATATGGATCAAACCATGACGGTGGAATATTTAAACAATCCGCTTTTGGGGAAAGATTTTTTAAAAATAAATTAAATTTTCCTGCTGATCAACCATTCCCAAAAAGTAAGGATGGCAAGAAATTTCCATTTTTTTTAATTGGGGATGCTGCATTTCCGTTGCATAGAAATATGCTAAACCCGTATGGCGGAACAGGACTATCAACATCGAAAAAGATATTCAACTACCGATTAGCAAGAGCCAGGAACTGTATAGAACCAGCTTTCGGAGTGTTGGTAGCCCGGTTCAATATATTATTTTCTCGAATACGAGCATCACCAAAAACTATCGACAACATAATTAAAGCTGTCGTAGTCCTACATAACTTCATTATAACCAAGCGACCGGGGAAATCATTTACAGAACGAGGAGACCGTAAATGTTCACTTGTACTAGATAAGTGCAGTGGACTGAGTAGGAAGAATACGGCAAATTTACGATTTGGAACACGAAATTCAACAAGAAAATGCATTTAGCAATGCGTGAAGAAATTACAAAATATTTTGTAAACGATGATACTCTGAGTTGGCAATTGAAAAGTTTGAATGTTGGAAGAGTGTAATTATTTTAGTTTTAAATAAAATTTGATTTCATAAAAATTCATGTATAATTCTATATTTCAAATATTTTATAAAAGGTCATCACAAATAATTACACAGCGTTCAGTTTTAAAGTAAAATAATAAATAATAAAAATACTTCATTTAAATACTACTTTATAAAATAAAATAAAAAATATGAAACGTATTGTTTTTCAATCGGACTCCTCTTCCTCGTATAAAACTGATGTTAGTTTTAAAATTGTATTTAGTTTCCGTTTTTTCCATTTTTGCCGCTGGAGCACCGATGAACATAAATTAGTGAAGTGCTCAACTTCAGGGTACAATGCACGTTCAGTGTTCCGTTCCTTGATAATGTCTATTGCATCTGACAATTTTTCCTCCAAATTAGACTTTTTACCAAATTGTTGCTTTAAATTTGGCCGTTGCTTTGACGGGATTGAGTGATGTGATGACCCAGGTTGCTCGTCTGACGGCTTATTATAATTGACGTTCGTCTCTTCCGGCATGTTACCCAAAACATGTTCGAATAGTTCTTCGCCGCTATCCAGATTGACTGTTTCACACATCTCATTTGTATTATTTAAAATGTTTAGGTTCGAACTAAAACCTTCATCGTACTGATAATCCGTTTCCTCCTTGGAATTTTCTTCCTCCAAATATTCTTCAACCATCTTTGGGCTTTCACATGGCTGAATATTCCCAACAGTTCTAAAATAAACGAGAATTAATTTTTTAGATTTTTGGGTAACATATAAAACTTACTTTCTCTTTTGGATATGGGGTCGTAAAAACCCCATTTTCTCGATATACGCAAATTCTTTTTTTTTATTGCCACGACCAGACCCACTTGGTAAATTTTTATTTTCTTGAATGGCCTTTGAATAATTATTTCGTAATTTAGTCCATAACTTTATACATTCTTCTAGAGGCAATTCAATAATTTTGCTAATATCCTGCCAGGCATTTTCTGTTGCTAATTTGTTACGATATAATTTGCATTTCTTGTCGTATAAATATACGTAGCCCCTTACCACGTCGATGAGCTTGTCTTCCATTTTTAAAAAAACTGTTAAATAAATTTAATTTAAAATTTTATAATGTAGCACCAACACAAAACATAAATCATTACACAGCTAAAACAAATTCGCATTGATCATTTTTTGTTTTGATAACTGCAAAAAAAACAACAACAACAACTATTTTACAAACGCGGTTTACTTCATTGCATTTCTCATAAGCAAAAAGTTAAACGTTTGATAACTTTTTTCATAAGTTTTTCACCAACATAACGAGCTAAATTTTTTTTTTCTCAAAATTTTTTTCATACTGTTCTGTAAGTCATAAGTCATAAGTTTTCTATTGGGTATGCGGTGTAAAACGTAAAATCTACGCATACATATGCAATATACAACATCATCCGGCATTTTAAAAACATCGTGAGCTGAATTAAAAAAAAAAATAAGAAAATCCGCCTACTTTAATTAATTTGGTTGTAAAAATATTTTCTATGTATGGCCGCAGCAGCAAGTGTTTTTGAAAATGAAAATTACAAGCAAGAGGACCACAAATTATGCTTGTGTAGTGTAAGGCACAAACGGCAAACCGGAATTTCAAACCGTCAAATCAAATAATTCGTTATTCGTAAAAATTTTTCTCCAATTTTACGGATTTTTGCTTGACGGCCGGCAAAACATAAAATTAGGCATTTTGAATAAAATTAAATTAATTTTAATAAAATTTTCTTAGAATAACGTGGAACTTATAGATTAGAACTCTTTGTTAATAATTTTCATATTGCAAAGTGAAGCAACTTAGCCAAAAATTGAGTTTAACGGTTTTAAATGCCGGTTTTCCGTTTTGCATGCGGGGCAATTCCTTAAGTGACTCAAAAAAATTAAATGGAAATAGCGAGCTGTGAAAACTGCATATATACCTACATTGTGCATAGTAAAATAATAATTTTAAAATTGTTTAATCGGTATGCTTTGTTATTAGTGTTTTGTCCTACCGCCTTTATAATTGCTATGAATTAACGGTCAACATTTCGCCCTAATAGAACCGCTTTAGTTTATTTATTTTAAATTGATCAATGACAAAGCGATGCATATTTGCTTTGTTCAGCGGGTTTGCCGTGACCATTCACTATTCTGGACTCTTGAACAAGATTGCCGTGTATGAGTATTGATATATTTTAAAGCGTAGATTCATGCTCAATTAATGTCAGTAAGGTTCGTCCTCCAAATTCAAAATCGAATAAATTATTGACTGTCTTTATGCAGGGGTTTCTCGGTCTCATCGAAATGGCTTGAAATGATTCAATAGATATTTATCCATAAAAGTTTTCACATAAATCTTTTGCGAGTTGAGGGTGAACTCGCTCGTTGTTTTTTTTCAAGCAGTTCGCGTTTGACAATTTAACTTAACCTTACTTTGAAGATTTCTTTGAACATGTATAGGGACTGAACAAAATTTTCAAATTTTTTATGGAAGAGAAGAAAGAGTAGAGAATACAAACAAATAAAAAGTTAAAATTAAAACAGAGCAGTTAAAAAAAAAATCTCTCTTATACCCTTGACAGACTAGGGATTAGCTAAGCGCGATTAGTGATTTTTTCGAGATTAGCTGTAGTGTGTCAAGTTGAAGATTAGCTAATCTCGTTTTATTTGAGGATTAGTGACTAATCGAGATTAGTGCACTAATCCTTGAAAATTTTCGGAG
This sequence comes from Tipula helvola, assembly GCA_963556165.1. NCBI lineage: Eukaryota > Metazoa > Arthropoda > Insecta > Diptera > Tipulidae > Tipula > Tipula helvola. Next base: position 185,586,947 of record OY744483.1, read on the forward strand.
CTTATCTCGTTGTATTGGGTTTAGTGCTGGTACAAGTGGCACTACAATGGGAAATAATTGTTTAAACATTGCTGAAAATGCAAGTGGCGTGAATTTACAATAGAAGTTATAAAATCAATGACATCTTAAACAATTTGTGCTGAATAAATTTTGAGGAAATAGAAAATCTAGTGTGTTTTAATGTATAAATCTTGAAATATTGAATTAAAAATGAGTCCAGCTGATTTACTAGCTATATTTCAGCGAATCACCATAATAATATTTTATTTCTCTGCAAGAAACTAATCCCTAGTGTGTCAACTCATATGGATTTGTGGTGGATTAGCTAATCTCGTTTCACTAATCGCGCTTAGCTAATCCCTAGTCTGTCAGTGGTATTAGATTACATAGATTACGCCAAATTTACATAAATGACATAAGGCGTGTTTTCCATGAGAACTGCACTAGAACTCGATAAACTTTAAATTCATTTTATTGTAAGTATTTAGCATAAATACATATTTCAAGTTTAAAAATTTCCCCCTTAAGTTATTTCATCAATATTTTCTTATTTTTTTGGAGACGTCATTACACGCGACTTTACTCGGTAAATTCATAGGTTTATCAAGTGTGTGTAACTAAAAAATAAACTATAATTGTAATTATTTATTGTTGTAACAGCTTAAAATGTGTATTTATGTTAAATGTACTACTTATTCGCCCTTTATGAATTTATTTTTTATTTCGGTTTACTTACAATAAAAGGAATTTAAAGTTTATCGAGTTCTAGTGCAGTTCTCATGGAAAGCACGGCTATAGAATACATGGAAATGTAATCTATTCTAGATTATACGCGTAAAGCAACAACCCTGGTTCAGAGTCAAAAATTTGTCAAAATATACAATCATGTTCACGTGATAGCTCTTGAACCATTAAGATTTTCGTTTTACTTTCTTCAGCAAATTTCTTTCTATTATTCCGGCCAACAATTTTGCCAATAAATTAAATATGAAAAATGGTACCCAGTGAGTCTATTTATACAAAATGTCGTAAAAAATAGGCATTTTTTTTCGATGTTCACCAATTGATAACGCGGAGGTTCTAAGTAATTGATTTTGTTTAGATTTACGTGTACGTTATTCGTATTTAGTGTGGCAGCCACAGATCACTGCAAATAAACACACCTTGATTACTACACACAGTTAATAATTAACACAAATTAAATTGATTTTCTCTTTATTTTAATGATTTATTGAAATTATACTTATAACTTAACGAGGAAGACCAATCACACCGTCCACGCTCCAAATCGAATCTATCTTTTTATTTTTCCAGTATAGATCGTCTCTTCGTCATTTAAATAATACAGTACACATAATACATAATAAAAACCATACGTAAGATAAATACAAAATCATTACACATAAACGGTATTACTATTACTATACTATACTAGCTGACCCGGCGAACTTCGTACCGCCTCAAAATTAATAAATGTTGTGTTAAGATATTAGCTGAATTAAATTCAAATTTTTATTAAGATAAAATGAATATTAAAAATGAATTCAATAAATGTACAAAAATCAAAATGAAATGTATTTTAATTACTTTGAAATGAATGTAATTCACATGACAAAAAGGCATTTGCTTTATTGAAGTGAATGGAAATGATTCGTGTACACCCAAAAAAATATGTGTATGCTATTAAAGAATTCGGGTGTTAATTTGAAAAACAAATCGTTACTATTTAGCCGACGTAGAATTCTTTAATAGGGTAGAATGGAATTAATCATACATCAAAAAATCAAACAATTAATTTTTATTAAATTTGAATAATTTTTCATTAAAATTAAATTTTAGTTTTGATTAATTTGTATTTTAATAATGAATGTTCCTTAAATAATTGTTTTCAATATTAATAATAATTATTTTAATAACGAAACCTTTGTTACAATGAATTTGTCCAGCTAACGGTTATTATTTTTAAACTTCATAATTTAAGTTTAAAGAATTTTAATTTGTTTATTGGTAATTAATTAACTCATTAAATAATAATCAATAAATGTTCTTTAAATTTCGTACCACTATCACGCTGCTGCTGACATCTGAAGACTCCTAGCCAAACCATGCCAAAATATACGGTATATATATATATATATATATATATATATATATATATATATATATATATATATATATATATATATATATATATATATATATATATGTGGCTTAACTTATTTTAATAACCCAATATCGTATTATAATATAACCGAACAAAACTAATTTTAAAATAGTAACTTTTTGTAAATGAAAATGATTTAGTTAAAAAAAAAGATTATTAAGTAGTTTATCAATTGTTTTGTAATGTTTATTTTATTTTTTTGTAATTCAGTGGCAAGCATAAAAAGTAAAACAAATAAATCTCTAATTAAATACTACACTACTCCAAAAAATTAAAGGAACACTAATTTTTTTCAATTTTTTTAGTGTTTTTTGAAGAGCTGTATCTTAGTAAAATACGGTCGTACAGAGATGAAAAGAAAAGCATTTTAAAGCTTCAAATCTCTAGTTTTGAGACTTTTGAGCGGAAAATTTTTGTGAGATACCGTTATCACGCAATCATAAGAAAGAGCGCGAAGAAAAAAAATTCGAATTTTTTTTTTTTTTTTGTAAGGTGCCATGGGCGCGGGAAATTTTTTTAAGTTAAACCAATGCATAGGTCGGTTAGCCTGTTAATTAGGCGTAAATTTAATTTCATTCTGGTCTCTCTATGTCAACTTTTTGCTGAGATATCTGACTTTGAATCAAAAAAGATCCTTTTGCCTTTGATCGTCGATATCTCAGCAACCAATGACTGCACAGTAAACTTTAGGGCAGCCTTAGAAACTTCAGTAAATTTCCTACAAGACCCTTTAATGACTAGTTGAGAACAAATTTTTTTTTCACCCTCAATACTGATTTGAAAAAAGTACAAAAAAACGACTTTTTAGGTTGTCTTAATAAATCTACCGTTACTTTACCGTTATTGATGAAAAGACTAATGTTGCCAGGTCATTTTACAGTTTAATGTACTCCTAATAGCCCTGTATTATTTTCAAATTGATCCATCCAACCGTTTTTTCGGACAGATTGATCAAAGTTTTACAAAACAATTAAAGGAACAAGTATTCATCAAAATAAAAAAACGACTTTTTTCTCATTTTACGTTAGTTACTTGTTAACCCTTAACGATCGTACGGTTTTTTTGGTAATACTCGCCGATAAGAGACGATAGAAAATTAAATAAAGTTCTGCAATATGACCAATTATTATGGAACTTAGCCATTTCTTATCCGATTTTAGTGAAATTTGGTATGCACGATGGAAATGGGATTCTAAAATGATTTTTGGATAAAGTTCTGGAATATGGCCAACTAGGATGGAACTTGGCCATTTCTTAACCGATTTTGATGAAATTTGGTATGCACGATGGAAATGGGATTCTAAACTGATTTCTGGATAAAGTTCTGGAATATGGCCAACTAGGTTGGAACTTGGCCATTTCTTATCCGAGTTTGATGAAATTCAGCATGTACGATGGAAATGGGATTCTAAAGTGATTTTTGGATAAAGTTCTGGAATATGGCCAACTAGGATGGAACTTGGCTATTGCTCATCCGATTTTAGTGAAATTTGGTATGGGCGATGGAAATGGGATTCTAAACTGATTTTTGGATAAAGTTCTGGAAAATGGCCAACTAGGATGGAACTTACCCATTTCTCATCCGATTTTGATGAAATTTGGCATAATCAATGGAAATGGGATTCTAAACTGCTTTTGGATGAAATTCTGGAAAATAGCCAACTAGGAAGGAACTTGCCCATTTCTCATCCGATGTTGATGAAATTTGGTATAAGTAATGGAAATGGGATTCTAAACTGACTTTTGAATAAAGTTCTGGAATATGGCCAACTAGGATGGAACTTGGCCATTTCTTATCCGATTTTGAAGAAATTTAGCATGTACGATGGAAATGGGATTCTAAAATGATTTGTGGATGAAGTTCTGGTATATGGCCAACTAGGAAGGAAATTGGCCATTTCTTATCCGATATTGATGAAATTCAGCACGTGCCTTAAAAATGGGATTCTAAACTGATTTTTGGATAAAGTTCCAAAATTTGGCCAATTGTCATGGAACTTGGAAGTTTTGTATCCTATTTTTATGAATTTCAGCATTCACGATGAAAATGAGATCCTTAAATTATTGATAAAATAAATCATTAAATACAAGGAATAACGATTTTAGTTATTCACTTTTAAAGCACATATCGAATTTCTTTTATTCGTTTAAGGAATAGGCAGGCGCCTTCCAACTTTAACATATAACTTTAACCAAAAATAATTTTAGAGTTTTATTTCTATACTACATGCTGAATTTGTTTAAAATCGGATAAAAAATGGCCAAGTTCCATCCTAATACGGCTTATTCCAGAATTCCATTTAAACATAATTTTAAAACCCAATTTTCATTACAAATGCTGAATTTCATCAAAATCTTATAAGAAATGGCCAAGTTCCTACCAAATTGGACATATTCCAGAACTTTAGCTAAAATTCATTATAGAATCCCATTTCCATCGCCCATACCAAATTTCATCAAAATCGGTTAAGAAATAGCCAAGTTCCATCCTAGTTGGCCATATTCCAGAACTTTATCGAAAAATCAGTTTAGAATCCCATTTCCATCGCCCATACCAAATTTCATCAAAATCGGTTAAGAAATGGCCAAGTTCCATCCTAGTTGGCCATATTCCAGAACTTTATCGAAAAATCACTTTAGAATCCCATTTCCATCGCCCATACCAAATTTCATCAAAATCGGTTAAGAAATGGCCAAGTTCCATCCTAGTTGGCCATATTCCAGAACTTTATCCAAAAATCAGTTTAGAATCCCATTTCCATCGTGCATACCAAATTTCATCAAAATCGGTTAAGAAATAGCCAAGTTCCATCCTAGTTGGCCATATTCCAGAACTTTATCGAAAAATCACTTTAGAATCCCATTTCCATCGCCCATACCAAATTTCATCAAAATCGGTTAAGAAATAGCCAAGTTCCATCCTATATGGCCATATTCCAGAACTTTATCCAAAAATCATTTTAGAAACCCATTTCCATCGTGCGTACCAAATTTCACTAGAATCGGATGAGAAATGGCCAAGTTCCATAATTATTGCTCATATTGCAGAACTTTATTTAATTTTCTATCGTCTCTTATCGGCGAGTATTACCAAAAAAACCGTACGATCGTTAAGGGTTAACAAGTAACTAACGCAAAATGTGGAAAAAGTCGTTTTTTTATTTTGATGAGTTCCTTTAATTGTTTTGTAAAACTTTGATCAATCTGTCCGAAAAAACGGTTGGATGGATCAATTTGAAAATAATACAGGGCTATTAGGAGTACATTAAACTGTAAAATAACCTGGCAACATTAGTCTTTTCATCAATAACGGTAAAGTAACGGTAGATTTATTAAGACAACCTAAAAAGTCGTTTTTTTTGTACTTTTTTCAAATCAGTATTGAGGGTGAAAAAAAAATTTGTTCTCAACTAGTCATTAAAGGGTCTTGTAGGAAATTTACTGAAGTTTCTAAGGCTGCCCTAAAGTTTACTGTGCAGTCATTGGTTGCTGAGATATCGACGATCAAAGGCAAAAGGATCTTTTTTAATTCAAAGTCAGATATCTCAGCAAAAAGTTGACATAGAGAGACCAGAATGAAATTAAATTTACGCCTAATTAACAGGCTAACCGACCTATGCATTGGTTTAACTTAAAAAAAATTTCCCGCGCCCATGGCACCTTACAAAAAAAAAAAAAAATTCGAATTTTTTTTCTTCGCGCTCTTTCTTATGATTGCGTGGTAACGGTATCTCACAAAAATTTTCCGCTCAAAAGTCTCAAAACTAGAGATTTGAAGCTTTAAAATGCTTTTCTTTTCATCTCTGTACGACCGTATTTTACTAAGATACAGCTCTTCAAAAAACACTAAAAAAATTGAAAAAAATTAGTGTTCCTTTAATTTTTTGGAGTAGTGTAGATCAGAATTTTAGAATAAATGATTATATTGAAGTCTACTCTTTATTTTTTTTTATTTATTTATTTATTTATTTATTTATTTAGTCAACCATGTAAATATGTACATTTTCTGACTACCACATCACCACAATAATACATTTAATTAAATCGTTAGTGTAAATTACTTATTTTTCAAGTTTTGAAATTGATAAATCTACAGCAGGAAAGCATCATCAAACTTAGTTTTTATTTTATAAAAATAATGTTGAATAAATTGCCAAGGAGCTTTACTCTCCTCCGGGTGCTTTAAGTTAAACACTACTGCTGACAATATGCTGGCACATTTATATTTGATTCCATCGCACATGACGAAATATTGCTTTTCTGAATAATAATTATTGTCTATTACATTTTCTTTCTCTGCATTACTTTAATTTCAATTTGGTTGTGTCTGAATCTGTCGACTTCTTGATTGGAATGCCATAATACCATAAAAGAGTTTTGGGAATCTGTCATGACATGTTTTCTGAATTTTTTGGAAGCTACATCTATGCTTTTTGTGATATGTTTGATAAGCGCAGGAACCACCAACAAAATAATACAAAATCGGCCATCTAGATATATAAAAAGAAATCGTTATTTCATTTAATTAAAAAAATATTTGTTAATTGAAACTTTACCGGCAGAAACGTTTCGCTGTTGTTTCAACTCTTGCAACAACAATTACGAAAAAAGTTGTACAATTTTTCTATCCATAAACTGGGGAACCTCGGAACAAAACCGCTCAAATTTTAAAAAAATATTGTCGGAGTCTGGGAAAAGATTTCCAAAGTCAATATCGGGAAGCCTTGGCCCATAGATTTGCTGACATGTTGGCCATTCTTCAGTAATTGATGTTATATTTTTATCTTTATTTGTTGCAATCCAGAAACACCTATATTTACTTGAGATTATCCATTTTGTCAATTATATCATCTAGCTTATTATCCCCTCGATTATATTTTAGCTCCATGCATAACGTTTGACCGTCTTCAGAGGCTATATTTAATTCTAAAAGTAATTGAAATCTATAACAAAGTAAAGTATGTATAAAAATATTTTTGAGTATTTACGAATATAACAATCTACCTTAAATTAAGGTTTGTGTGTTGGCAGTTGGCTTTTCAAATCTATTTACTTTTGGCATAAGGGATGTACTGCGTATTTTTGAAATTTTGTTGTTGTGCCTGTAATAGAGTTGTGGTCTTTTGATTTCGTATTGGGTCTGCGTTGGAAGTAAACCGACTGAAATTATAGGTATAGTACATTGTTAGAATAACTTACACAGTTTTAAGTTTTAGTGATTAAACAAACTTACAGAAATTTAGCCTATGATGCAAAGTTGTACGTATAACTTCAGTAACGACTGACACTCATTTACTCCAATGCGTATATTTTTGTTATAAAGCATGACGCTACAGTATCTACCAATATACACCGATTTTGATCAGATATTCTGACCATATTTTCAGGTAGTTGTACAAGGGATCTCCCGGGTACAGTCTCTTTTAATATGTCACAAATTTTAATTGAAGGTTAGTGCAATTGTCAATTGATCTCTTCAAGAAACTGGCAACTTAACGGAGTTAAAAGTATGTTATCCTGGTAGTTTTTTTGCTTTTTATGCAAGTGTTTTAAAAAAATATAAAGTAGTTGTTAAAAGACACATAAATATTGTAGCATGAGAAAAAAATGTTGCAATTCCAATTTCACTGTCGCGAGGTTCGTATTTTCAACTCCGTCAAGTGGCCATTTTCTTGACGAGCTCAATTGTCAAACTTCAAGCACCAACATTGAGGCTAAAAATGGAAACAAAAACATAATAATGTAAGTAACATGTGTTTTCGTTAACCCTAAACCTCTTATGTTGATATTATGCATTCGCAATGAAAAAATTTTTTACTTACAGGTTTGTAAGAATTTCTAACAAAATAAACAACAATTTTGGTTCGTTATATTGGAAATTCATGCAAATCTGCAAGTCAAAAGTAAAAGGTTTTTCATTGTGCATATAAAGAAAAAAAAAATATAAGGGGATTGTTTTCCAGACTGTTTTTCTTGTAAAGTTAGAGGAAAATTGAGGTTAGAAAAATATGAGCATGCTCAAATAAAAATATTTTGCAGAAGACGGTCAGACTCTTGTTAAGAGGCTCAGAGTTAACCAAGGAATTGTAAGAAAAAAATGAGAGCATTAAATATAAAAATACATTACCTTTAAACTTATGTATGTGTATTTATAACTGAAACTAAAATATTCCAACTTTTCAAAATTTGGCTAACAATTTCCACAGAATTCATTTAAAGAATTTAAATAAATAAAAAACATGCTTTTAATGCACACCACTTGATTGAAATATTAACTAATAATATAAACTATTTATTTTGCTCCTTCAGCTTTCACATTGCACGGCACATTTTACAATGAGAAGAAGCGACGCAATTTTTTATTTTGTTTAATAAAAATTAATTTTATAATTAATATTATTTGCCTATATAGTATATTAATATATTTAACGGATATTCGTTAATATTTTTACCTCAATTGTATTAATACTAATTGCGATTAAAGAAAATAATATATTTAAGGATTAATCTTCAAATAATATTTAAAACAAATTGTTTCATTCCTCTGCAAAGAACATTAGTTAGATGTACACTTTTCCTTTAATAAAAAGAAATTAGTGAAAGTATGGCAATGAATATTAATCCAAATAACAAATAATTTGTTTACTGAGTGTAATATTCTTACATTAAAATTAAAAAGACGCATAATTATTTTACCAATAAGATTCTTTCGGCTTTTTATAGACACAATACCCGACAAACAATTTGAGAAATTGGTATTGGAAAATAACCGATGTGGGACTAGAGGACCGTACGGTATTTTTTCAGACTTTGCTTTCCTCAAGTAAAACCAAAATACAGTGTTTTGGAAGACCTTGGGCGGTCCTTAAAATTTGAACACGAAGGTTGAACCGATGCTTTATAGTCCACTAGCCTGTAAAATGTAAGTAAATTTATCTAACACAAAACCGACTTAATGTACGTGCAATTGGAATTTTGGTATTGACATATAACCGACTTAATACTTAAAAAGCGCAGTGTTTTCACAGATTTTTTTTCGTTTTAAACCGTATAAAAAAACTGTCTTAGGAATAATATAGGAATTATTAATAAACCGACGTAAGGGTGGCAGTTCACGGTTTTTCTGCGAGACTCTTTTGGCATGAAGACACGTAAAATTACTATAATTAGTAATACCATTAGCATTGACGAATAATCGACATAAAACTGAAAATCCCCCGGTTTATGTCAAGCCCTTCATCATGAAGTTTGTTCATTTTTAATTTTGTCCAAAATGCCCCTAATGAAAATAATTAATAAAATAATACCTGTTTTTGATAATGTTAATTCATATTTATTTTAATTAATTTATACATATACATATTGTACTAAAGTACGAGTACTGAAAAATTACTTACATACATTGAAAAAAAAAATGTAATTGAATTATTTTGAAATTTAATTTAATACATAATTACATAATTATATAATTTATGTATGTACAGGTGTACAGATGTAAAGTTGAATAGATGTATGTATAGATGTAGATTGTAGATGTATGTATAGAAGTAGGTTTCTCTGGTATGCATTAGCGGTTTTTGAGTAATTGTGCACACTACGTACTAGTTCTAACTTATTTATGAGCTCGGCGAAATACTTGTTTATATCTAAGATAAAAAAAATATAAAAATACAATATTATAGAATAAATTTAATATTTAATAATTCCTATTTTATTCCTAAGAAAGTTTTTTTATACGGTTTGAAGCAAAAATAATCTGTGAAAACCCTGCGGGTTTTAAGTATTACGTCGGTTATTTGTCAATACGAAAATTCTAATTGCACGTACATTAAGACAGTTTTCTGTTCGATAAATTTGCTTACATGTAACAGGCTACTGGACTATAAAATACCGGTTCGCCTCCTTTTTGAAATTTTAAGGACCGCCCAAACACGGTGTTTTGGTTTTACTTGAGGAAAGTAAAGTCTGAAAAAATACTGTACAGTCTCTAGTCCCACATCGGTTATTTTCCAATACCAAATTCCCAAAAGAAAATGGCAAGAACCATGCGGTTTCGACTTGGTACATACATACTTGTAAAGCAGTTAAATTATAAATATATATTCAATATATTATGAGTAAATTATTTATCGTATCAAATATAAAAACGCACATGAAAGCCCCCACTACAATACAGCCATTTTCATCTCGGCTTTTATGTTTGTTAAAATAAATAATTAACAAATTTAATACTTATAACATTAAAATTGAAATAAATATATATTACACAATATAACAATTATTAATATAAAAATAAAATAAATATTTACTGTAAATGATTTCACTTTATTTTTACAAATTCAAACTTATTTTATTAACACAGTACACAAATTATTTTTATCACAGAACACAGAATTGTTTTTCATCACGTCGTCGTCGAACGACCAAACCAAATTCAGTTGAAAAGTCATGTATTACATGAATTGTTAGTCTTTTCGTGTTCGTTATTTTTCCTTTTATTCATTTTACAATCGGATACCCTTCGGGTAGGTACTTATTTTGCTTCAATTTTTAAACCGACTTTTTACGGTCCCAAACCCATGAAGCTTGTCGCGCTTAATAACAATGTTTGTCGGGATACTTTATAGCCCACTTGGCTGTAAAATGTAAATAATTTTACCGACTTAAAACTGTCTGCGGTACCTACTAAATAAACATTTTAGTATTGCTTTATAACCGACTTAAGACAATAATATCCTAGGTTTTTGACAGACTAGGTGGCGTTTTCTTTTCGTGTTTGAATCGATTGCTGTCGATAAGTAAATTTTATTAAAATAATTTAGTTGTGTTCGCTTAGTATTTGCTTTCTCCGTCTTTTTTTAAATCGGATAGCCTTCGGATAGATATTTTCTGTTTTGCTTTAATTTTTCAACCGACTTTTTACGGTTTGGAAACCGTGAATCTTGTTGCGGTTAACAATTGTTTGTCGGGATATATTAATAATAATGGCATTCACAACATTTTCGACGTGTCAATCAGAAAAATGAAGAGGCCAGTCATTTATAATATATCTACCAAAAAAAGTAGAAATATCAAAATCCCCCCCGTACTTTAACCCCAGAGTTAATACAAAATGTATTTTGACTCTAAAAAAGAAAACCCTTCCTTGCGTTTTCGTGGGTAGTTTGGTTTCGTACTGATAATCTCAAAACAAAAAGTTCGATCTACTCATCAGGTAGCTACGACCAAACTACAAAAATACAATTCCAACTCCATACTTTAAGTATGAAGCAAGAGTGTAGTTGACTTAGCGAATTATAAATAAATTCACCAAATCAAAAAACACAAGGAAAACTTTTCATTTCTGTGTGTTTTATGCCAACACGAATAATAGAAAGAGAAGTTTAGTTGTCTGTATTAAATCAATAAGATTCTTTCGGCTTTTTATAGACACAATATATTAATAATAATGGCATTCACTTTTTTTGGTAGATATATTATAAATGACTGGCCTCTTCATTTTTCTGATTGACAAGTCGAAAATGTTGTGAATGCCATTATTATTAATATATTGTGTCTATAAAAAGCCGAAAGAATCTTATTGATTTAATACAGACAACTAAACTTCTCTTTCAATTATTTTACCATATTATCAAATTAACTTTTACTTTATTGATAATTTGTTTTCTTAAAATTTATATAAATGGCAAACGAGACAGTAATAATCGAAATACATAAAATATAATACGTTTGCAATCGAAAACTCGTAGTTAATCCAATAATTGGGATAAACAAAACAAATTTACTGTACCTATTTAAGATGTTTAACCGGTTTATTCAATGTATGCGTCAAAGGGATCGAAGACGTGTTTAAGACTCCTTTTGGCTTCCCGCCCTCTGGGACTCAAACGCAGTTCTTTTCACTACAAGCACCACAGATACAGTAACGGTTATTTTACCATTTTTTTGTATTTATATTGGGAAAATCGGTCTTTACTATTTTTATTTTCGAAATACCTAATTGATTAAATCTTGATCGATCTATATTTGTGACAAATATCGCAGTCGTAGTTAATTGTTTTTTATTCAATTACAAACCAATTCTTAAGTAGGCTGCCTCATAATCTATATAATTGTAAAATAATATTGAATCGATAAGCGATTTTTGATTTAACTCATTCTCAAATATAATTTCATACACCCGTAAATCTTGAGCTGCTATGACGTATTTTCGCAAGTTCCACAAAAATCTAAAACAAAATGGATTATCGCTTTTAATTCAAACATAGTCGTTATAACCAAAACTAAAATTTATTCTGAAATAAAAATATTACCTTTTATGTTTAGCCTTATGCACTTTAATCAATTTGATAAAACCGTCAAATTGAATGAAGCGCATAAAACTTTCCATGGAAAGGGTCAGCAGAAAATCGTGTTTTATGTGAAAAGTAATAAAGAATTAAATTTTTATATTAAAGAAACAGCTTCGTTGTCGAAAATCCTTGCAGTTAATTAAATTCCATACATTTAAAAAATGGTTTTGTTCAATGAATATAATTTTCATAAGTTAAATCAGTTCATAAATATTGATCTAAACTTAATCGTTAATAAAGTTAAAATTAATTATTGATCATAAGTTGCTTAGAAACATTGTAATAAGTAACACTAATAATCGTTCATTTAACCAATAAATTCTTCCGAATTGATTAATTTATTTTAATTAATCGAATTGCATATTATTAACTTATATTTGTCAAAGTATAAAAATGTAATTCATTAAAAATATATTCTATTGAAAAAACTTTATTGTGTCAACGATTTTTTCTTTTTATTAACGAATTAATTCATTATTTTTTTAACGAATATGAAGTCGTTAATAGAATGTACAGATTTTTCTCGGTGTAGCATTGTTGCACTACATTCTATTAAATTATTTGCTGGATGGGTTGAACGAAATTTCTCGTTTTGTTGTCAGGTGCGAGAAGAAACAATGCGGATGGTTTGCCGACACGTGAACATGCTACGTACAATTGACCGTGAGAGAAACATTCATTTTCTAGGTTTAGCCCACAAACAATCAAGGATTGGCCTTGTGATTTGTTGATCGTCATGGTGAATGCAAGACGAATCGGAAATTTAATTCGTTTAAACTCAAATGGCATATCGGTTGGGATCATCGGACTTCTTGGAATGAGAACTTCCTCATCTTTGAGCTTTCCTTTGAGTATCGTCGCGTGAATCACATTACCCATGAGTTTTCTCACCACCAAACGCGTTCCGTTACATAGTTTTGGTTGGTTCAGATTTCGAAGTATGATAACTACTAATCCAACCTTCAGTTGTAAATTGTGAGGTGGTAAGCCAGGCCAGAGGCGTAGCCAGAAATTTGTCGAGGGGGGGGTTTTAAAAAAAAAAAATTCTATAAGGAAATAATGCATTCGAATTTATTTAAATTCAATTTTTTATAGTTGTATATTGATTCGTCGTGACCCTAAGGCCAATTCATCGAGGGCACAGTCTATTTATATAACCACATCTCTGTGAATATTTAATTATGCCAATCCATTTAGTCGCTTCCCACCGATTGTGTTTCGTAGGTAATTCTTAAGGCGCCTGAACTTCTTAGAACTCTCCAATTGGAGAGATTATCCAGGTTAAGAGTACTAGTAAAAATCTGACAAATATTTTGTGCTAATTTTGTTATTATAGGTAGAAGCGTTCAACCGGTAGACACCTGACAGTCTTTTAAATATTTTAATTAACTTCGCTTAGGTAATCTAATTTCGACTTAATCTAGAAAAAAGGAATACACAGATCTATAAGAGGCACGGCTAATATTATGCCGCTTTGTTTACATTTCTTTTATGTGAAGAATCAAAAATAGGTTACATACCTATAACAGGTAATGATCATTTTCCTTATTCGAATTATAAATTATTTTGTGTGGATCAACACATCACCATGTAATGATTTTATAATTTGTGAAACTCAGGGGGGGGGGGGGGGGGTTGAACCCCCCGCAACCCCCCCCCCCCCTCTTCCCTACGCCGCTGAGCCAGGCAGATCCAATGAGTTTAAAAATTCAGTTGGATAGTTGGTTGCTTCGTCTTCGTTTATTACACAGTCGATAGATTTGAAGGAATGCAGTGGACCAACGATCTGATTTTGAATTGTGAAGTTCAAGTTATCCACATCTTTGTTTTTTGCAGCAAGAATTTGTGGCGGTTCACGCATAATCTTGCGCCTACATTGATTCTTTTGCCGCCACAATCAATTCTAACGCGAGCTAGACAAAAAACCAAAACAACGCACCACTGGTATACCAATAAAACAAACACATCGTAAAACGAAAACACAAAAAAAATAAATAAAATAAAACTAATCAGTCTCGTCACAAGCTCGATAGCGACCGCATGTCGCTTGTGGTGTTGGCTACCAACCACCCACAAAATATATATTTAAAGTCGGCACGAAATGGTGGTGACATTTAACATAAATAAAATTATAAATAAATTAATTTTGTAACAAATAAACAAATATTAAAAAACAAATTTATTAAATAAATTATAAATTTAATTGTATAAGTGTGGTGTATATGTTTTATAAACATCCATAAATTAATCGTTCACTCAACCAATTGTGATTTTTGTGGTTAGCAATGATGTTCAGGAACACTTTGTTAATGAGCTCGTCCTTCGTTGAGACGAAATCGCAAAAATTTGGCGGAAACGAAATCAATCCGTTCGATTCGTCGACAGGAAGACGGCCAGGCCATTACCTAATAATCAGCAATTGCTTGGAGAAATCTTCGGCAGATGGATTATTTAGCAATGCAACACGCATGTTTGTTGTCAGCTGAAGTTTCTTCACATAGCGCCACAGAGTCGATGATTTGAGGCAAGCGTTTATTTCATCGGCAGCGGTCGATCTTTTCATTGCGCAGATGTTTCATAGTTCGATTGAGTGCTTCTAATGCGCGTTTGTGCGCCATTTTGCATTCATCCCAGATGATGATTCTGCTTGCAACCAAAACTTTGGCTATTGCTGAGTGTTTCGCAATGTTGCATGTCGGTTTTTCAGTCGTTTGAAGGTTTAACGGCAATTTAAACGCTGAATGAGCCGTTCGGCATCCGTCTAGCAACGTGGCTGATATCCCAGAAGAAGCAACTGCTACAGCAATTTCGAATCTCGCGCGAAAAGTGGCCAAAATCAATAACATGAGGCATGTCTTACCAGTTCCACCGGGCGCATCGAGGAAAAATAAGCCACCATTTCCATCATCAATTGCCTTCATTAACGTATCGTACACTTCTTTCTGTTGGGGTTTCAACAGTGGTACATTCGTTTGAACTGATTGGTTCAACGCATCTCGATCGTATTCACGTACACGTTCCAAATTTTTTGGTTGAAGACACGTGCTGTGATGTCGTGCCGATCACTTGATGTTTGTCCGGGGAGCAGCAGTTGAACAATTTCTATCCATTTCGGATTGCACGTAAAGGTGATGAATAAATCAGGGTGACCGTAATGACGAACATGTCATTGCAACTTGCGCATATTCATGCATATGACGCGAGCTGCCAATGTACGTCGCCGGTAGAATAGTCAATCGACCAACATTAGTTGCATCTCCTTCGGTGCTGATTGCATCGCGTAAATGAATATACTCCTCCGAACGCAGTTTGCCTTGGTTCAATCTAATGAAAGTGAGACGCTCCGCTTCGATTTTGACGTACATGTCGACGTAATATGCTGAAGCAATCGACGAAATCGCAGCAAATAGTTGTCAGCATTGTGACGAATCATTAAACGATAAGCGTAATAATTCATCGAGCTAACCTTCTTGGTAGTTTCCTCACCTGAAATGAAATTAGAGTCATGTTGAAATGAAAATTATGATATCGGTACTCACCACTCAATGGATTTATCATGTTGATATTGAAGTGGTATCCATCGTCTCCTTGACAAAACATCAGCGGTTATTGCAATGTATTGTATGAGCGGTGTGTTTCGAATATGCATTGCAGTTGTCCAGTGTCGCGACGTGTAAGCACAATATCGCGCATTTCCAAGTTTTCACCAACAATCACAATTGCGACTTCATCTATTGTTGGAGGTTGAATTGGCGTTCGTGTGTTCCAGCGGGTCATTTATCCGCTCTGATTATGACTTTGTAGTCATCACTTGGCATGCGATCCAACGCAGTTTTGAACAACCGAACCAAGGCATGATGTTCATGTAGTAATTGCTGCAGATCTTGAAGAATAGCTCTTTTCATTGCCATATTGATCGTTTGACGCCGATCAAGTTGGTGCTCCATATTGTCCATGAAGTAAATTTGTATGAATTTATGCTGTGCGTCTTCAAGCGGTTGCAATGATCCAATTCGATGGTGAATTTGGCCTTGGATCTTTAAAGTCGAAGGCGAAGTCTGAATTAGTGATTTATGATCACCAAAAGAAAATGAAAGTTTACTCTCTCAAGCAGAAATGACCTTGAATGTCGGATTGAATCCGCGTTCTTCGATAATGTCTGCTCCAAATGAAGTCATTTGGTTTTGGTAAGATCCATTGTATCTTTGAGTATTGGATAGAAAATGTCGTGATTCTGGTGTTTCGGCATGAAGCAATGAATACAATGGCTCAGGTGGCGGAGGCAATAATGGCAATTTCACCTTGCCACTGAGACAGCACAATCCAGGCGTTTCTCCAGTGAACTTAAATGCACCGCAATGATCGCACACAACCTCCATTGGGCCAATTCGAACGAAAATGTGCGAGCTATAGTCAATTTTGTAATCGTATATATTGAAACGCTACTCGATTCAAATCAACACTTGAAGCATTTCTTCTTGCGCGTCGAAGATTATCACGTTGTTGATCTGTGCGATAAGCTTGACGATTTCTCATTGCCAACTGAGCCGTTTGACGTACTGCCTCTCTTTGTACTTGTGTTTGTGAAGCACGAAGTCGGGCCATACCAACGCGGCGCTCTTCTCGTACGATTTCTTGTTCATCTGCAGTGGATTGATTCGCAAAATTCCGAAGTCTAATTGCATTACGGTTTCGATGTGAAAGATTAGATCTTCTGGCTCGCGACATTGTAAATAACACTGGAAAATTAATTACACAATTCAAAATTACATAATGAAGCACTTTTCGATGCGCGCACAATTACAAATGTGATAACCTCACAAAGTGAACATCTTCGAAGGCAACTTACCGTTTGAAAATCACGATCGAAAATAGAATTCCACAGAATTTCGAACGAATCCGCCTAGAAAATCAAACACGCAGTCCAAAATTACCGATTGGATTGATTGTCGATGCTTTCACAATGTCCAATTCATCAAACTGAACTCACCTCTTTGAAATCACTTTTCGCTGATGAATTTCAGAACAACTTGTAACAAAGTGCATGGGGGCGGGTAAACTTATGCACTTATTACAAAATGGAATGTCACCTGCTTCTACGGCGGAAAAAACCCTGATGTAAAGTAAGCGAATCGGGAGTCAACATTTCAAAAATCAGAGTAGTTTTGATAGGAAGAATAAAATTTTGTTTAGTTTGGTTTTGGAAAAAAAAAAGGCGAGAGAAAAAAATAACGGTCGGGATTTGAAAGAGAAAAATAAATTATATAACAAGTTTTGAATTAGCCCGTCGAAAAGATAAATAAAAAAAAAGATCAATAAAAATCGTGAATAATAAGTGAACACTTACCGTGTTATACCACAAAAAAAAAAAAAAAAAAAACATTTTGTTACCGAACCTGGTGAATGTGGATATATCCTCACCAAATATATATATATATATATATATATATATACCTAATTATATAAGGAGAACCTCGGTGAATCTACCAGGTTAATGTAAATAAAAAAAATAAATAAAACGAAAGGGGAAAACACCCAATATAATTATAAACACCTGATCTTTTGATTGTGCATACTGAATATATGTAGATATATAACTCGGCTGGAAAATTCGTGGGCCCCCAAACAAACAAAATAATAATTGGTAAATCAACCGGTGGAATTGAGGTAGTACGGGGATATACTATCCAGGCAATACAGGAACCCAAGTGCTACAGGGGTGGAACTCAAGTGGATAGAGGTAACGTGCGGAGACAAGAGGCGGTGAAGGGTGGTGGTTGGAAGCCTATCCAGGGTCCAGATAGGATAGGCGGGAATTCTGTGTAAATATATTTTTTTATTATATTATTGTAAATAATCAGGTACATATACATATATGGGTGTCGGCATATGGTAAATATTTTAGGGATAGATAACATCGCGAAGGAAATGTGGTAAACAGTTAGGTTGTGTGTGTGTGTGATGTCCTGAGATGCCAGTCAGTTCCCCAAAATTAATGTTGCCTTGCCGAGTATAAAATTTCGGTTCCCACGACCATTTAATCACCTCACCGAACAGAGCTAGCCCGGTGATCGTAGACTCGCGATGGAGCAGGGTAACAAACTCGTTTGAAAAAAATTAATTAAATCGAATACAAATGTAATAACCGTATAAAACTGAATGAAAAATGGTGAAAACTCGAAAACAAATGCTGATAAATTGTGGCGCACTTAGACCAGAAACGAATGGAAACAACAACAACCCATATCAAATCCGCTTTTTCAAGCGTGGACAGTTGCGGACAGATGACTATAGACAAATAATATATGGTTGGCATTTTTTCTGTAAACAAACCATTTAGTTTTTATTTTTTTGAAAAAGTGGTTGTGCGTAATTTCGTGAAAATTAAAAATTATCAAATAAAACAAACGATAAAAAAATTATATATGTATATAATTAATTATTAATTAAAAATTAACAAAAAAAGAAAATTCATCGAAATCAGTCAATCCGTTCTCGAGATATCATCAAAAAAGCCATTCCATACAAAATATAAGAGAAAATGAAATTTCTTCATAAATTTTTTTTTCGTGAATTTTTCAGATGTTTTAATAGTTATTCTGCTATTCGGGACGGAGACAAATCCAACAAATCAAAAATCATAAAAATCGGTCCAGCCGTTCTTGAGTTATAAATGGTGTAACTAACCCGACTTTGTTTTATATATATAGATATGGCGATTGTCATGTGAAGGGCCGTGTTTGACACAAAAATCAAGGCAGTCATGATTTGTTTTAATTTTTACTTTCTTTTACCTAAGTAAAATAAAGTATAGTAATCATGAAAATTTTCGACCTTGAGATTATTGGAGATTTATCTGTTTTAAGGTCCCCTGAGTCCAAAAAAGTGGGTTTCGAAATATCTGTCGGTACCCAGACACTTACTCGGAAAAAATATTCTATAAAAACATTTACTCGAAAATTATGTGCTCGAAAAACATTTACTCGGAAAACACTTTCACTAAAATGTATAAAACCACATTTGCTCGAATAATCGGGTATGCACGAGTAAAGCACGAATTAATACCAAAGGTGATGTTATTATAAAGAAAGTTGGAGAGCATATGCTGGCAACAGCAAATGTTGGTGTTAGAAAATCCCTAACTGAAATTAAAAAGAGAGCACTATCTACAAATATTAATATCCAACAATAATCCAGTAAGAGTCCATATGCCGTCTATTCCATCCATGCAGCGCACAATTCACAGACAAAGACAAGGAAATGCTGTTATTCCGAAATCGTTAATTAATTTAATTATACAAGAAAAATGTAATATTACTCTTCAGGGTGAACCATTTTTGCTGTACGATTCAGGGCCTACCGAAACTCGAATTTTGATATTCTCAACCCAACGAAATCTTCACTTTTTGGCGCAATCTGACATATGGTTCGTTGACGGTACTTTTAAAACAGTACCGTTAATTTTTAATCAACTTTTTACCATACATGGGATAAAAGAAAAGCAATCTTTACCATTAGTGTATGTCTTATTACCGAACAAATTAACTGAATCATACAAAAGGTCATTCGAACATTTAAAATTGTTAAATGCTTATTTAAAACCATTGCATTTAATATCAGATTTTGAACAAGCTATTATAAACGCAGTTTCCGTATCTTTTCCAGATGCTCAACAAAAATTTTGCTTCTTTCATTTAGGCCAGAGTTTATATCGCAAAATATGTCAGGTAGACTTAAAAGCTCAATATGACCAGGATGCAGTGTTCGCTCATAAAATTCGTATGATTTTTCAGCCGATGTTGTTAACTGTTATGAAATCAATGTTATCCCAGTAGAAGCTAATGAAATATTGGATTATTTTGTGGATAATTATATCGGCAGATTTGATGTGCGGCCTAAAAATGGAACTGGTAGGCGCAATCCCAGGTATTGTATTGAATCGTGGAATGTTTATACTGCAACACTAGAAGATTCCGCTTGAACAAATAACTGCGTTGAAGGTTGGCATAATGAATTTTCCAGGTTAGTTGGTTATGAACATCCATCTGTTGATTTTTTTTTGGAAAAAATTCAACTAGAACAAACAAAAAATTAAATAGTTCTCGAGCAAATTCTTGCTGGAACTCCAATGCCTCCAAAATACGATTTAGATAAAATAATCAAAAATGTTGCTGAGAAATATTAAATTATGGAAATCACCGATTATTTAACTGCAATTGCATACAATACTGTATCACATAGGTAACCAAAAAAAATTAAATATTTAATTAAAAATCTAAAAAAAGTTTAAAAAAAATAGCATTTAATTAATATTCAAAAATCATTTTCTGGTAAAATTAATAATCGAAAATTTCTTCGTTTTTTTTGAAGAATTTTTCGATTATTAATTATACAAGAAAATGATTTTTGAAAATTAATTAAATGCTATTTTTTTATTAAAAAGCATTGCCTTGCAATGAAGTGGGACCAAATGATCATATGTAATTTTTTTCAAGAAAATCTCTTGAGGCTAACAGGGTGTTCTATGATGATATTTAGTTTAAAAAATTAAAATCGTCCGTCGATTTGTTCCTATGCTATCCTAACTATTTCTAAAAGCATTAATAAGCATTGCCAATGATGCCTTGCAATGAAGTGGAACCATCCGATGATACGCAATTTTTTTCAAGAAAATCTCTTGAGACTGACAGGGTGTTCTATGATGACATTTAGTTTAAAAAAAAAAAATCGGCCGTCGATTTGTTCCTAAGCTGTCCTAACTATTTATAAAAGCATTAATAAGCATAGCCAATGATGCCTTTCAATGTAGTAGGACCAAATGATGATATGTAATTTTTTTCAAGGAAATCTCTTGAGGCTAACAGGGTGTTCTATGATGACATTTAGTTTAAAAAATTAAAATCGGCCATCGATTTGTTCCTAAACTGTCATAACTATTTCTAGAAGCATTAATAAGCATAGCCAATGATGCCTTGCAATGAAGTGGAACCAAACGATGATACGTAATTTTTTTCAAGAAAATCTCTTGAGGCTAACAGGGTATTCTATGATGACATTTAGTTTAAAAAATTAAAATCGGCCGTCGATTTGTTCGTAAGCTGTCCTAACTATTTCTAAAAGCATTAATACGCATTGCCAATGTTGCCATGCAATGAAGTGGAACCAAACGATGATATTTAATTTTTTTCAAGAAAATCTCTTGAGGCTAACAGGGTGTTCTATGATGACATTTAGTTTAAAAAATAAAATCGGCCGTCGATTTGTTCGTAAGCTGTCCTAACTATTTCTAAAAGCATTAATAAGCATTGCCAATGGTGCCTTGCAATGAAGGGGGACCAAATGATGATAAGTAATTTTTTTCAAGGAAATCTCTTGAGGCTAACAGTGTGTTCTATGATGACATTTAGTTTAAAAAATTAAAATCGGCCGTCGATTTGTTTCTAAGCTGTCATAACTATTTCTAAAAGCATTAATAAGCTTTGCCAATAGTGCCTTGCAATGAAGTGGGACCAAACGATGATACGTAATTTTTTTCAAGAAAATCTCTTGAGGCTAACAGGGTGTTCTATGATGACATTTAGTTTAAAAAATTAAAATCGGCCGTCGATTTGTTCCTCAGCGGTCCTAGCTATTTCTAAAAGCATTAATACGCATTGCCAATATTGCCTTGCAATGAAGTGGAACCAAACGATGATATTTAATTTTTTTCAAGAAAATCTCTTGAGGCTAACAGGGTGTTCTATGATGACATTCAATTTAAAAAATTAAAATCGGCCGTCGAGTTGTTCCTAAGCTGTCCTAACTATTTCTAAAAGCATTAATACGCATTGCCAATATTGCCTTGCAATGAAGTGGAACCAAACGATGATATTTAATTTTTTTCAAGAAAATCTCTTGAGGCTAACAGGGTGCTCTATGATGACATTTAGTTTAAAAAATTAAAATCGGCCGTCGATTTGTTCGTAAGCTGTCCTAACTATTTCTAAAAGCATTAATAAGCATTGCCAATGGTGCCTTGCAATAAAGGGGGACCAAATGATGATAAGTAATTTTTTCAACAAAATCTCTTGAGGCTAACAGGGTGTTCTATGATGACATTTAGTTTAAAAAATTAAAATCGGCCGTAGATTTGTTCGTAAGCTGTCCTAACTATTTCTAAAAGCATTAATACGCATTGCCAATGTTGCCTTGCAATGAAGTGGAACCAAACGATGATATTTAATTTTATTTCAAGAAAATCTCTTGAGGCTAACAGGGTGTTCTATGATGACATTTAGTTTAAAAAATAAAATCGGCCGTCGATTTGTTCGTAAGCTGTCCTAACTATTTCTAAAAGCATTAATAAGCATTGCCAATGGTGCCTTGCAATGAAGGGGGACCAAATGATGATAAGTAATTTTTTTCAAGGAAATCTCTTGAGGCTAACAGGGTGTTCTATGATGACATTTAGTTTAAAAAATTAAAATCGGCCGTCGATTTGTTTCTAAGCTGTCATAACTATTTCTAAAAGCATTAATAAGCTTTGCCAATAGTGCCTTGCAATGAAGTGGGACCAAATGATGATACCTAATTTTTTTCAAGAAAATCTCTTGAGGCTAACAGTGTGTTCTATGATGACATTTAGTTTAAAAAATTAAAATCGGCCGTCGATTTGTTTCTAAGCTGTCATAACTATTTCTAAAAGCATTAATAAGCTTTGCCAATAGTGCCTTGCAATGAAGTGGGACAAAACGATGATACGTAATTTTTTTCAAGAAAATCTCTTGAGGCTAACAGGGTATTCTATGATGACATTTAGTTTAAAAAATTAAAATCGGCCGTCGATTTGTTTCTAAGCTGTCATAACTATTTCTAAAAGCATTAATAAGCTTTGCCAATGGTGCCTTGCAATGAAGTGGGACCAAATGATGATTCGTAATTTTTTTCAAGAAAATCTCTTGAGGCTTACAGGGTGTTCTATGATGACATTTAATTTAAAAAATTAAAATCGGCCGTCGAGTTGTTCGTAAGCTGTCCTAACTATTTCTAAAAGCATTAATACGCATTGCCAATGTTGCCTTGCAATGAAGTGGAACCAAAAGATGATATTTAATTTTTTTCAAGAAAATCTCTTGAGGCTAACAGGGTGTTCTATGATGACATTTAGTTTAAAAAATTAAAATCGGCCGTCGATTTGTTCGTAAGCTGTCCTAACTATTTCTAAAAGCATTAATAAGCATTGCCAATGGTGCCTTGCAATAAAGGGGGACCAAATGATGATACGTAATTTTTTCAAGAAAATCTCTTGAGGCTAACAGGGTGTTCTATGATGACATTTAGTTTAAAAAATTAAATCGGCCGTCGATTTGTTCCTAAACTGTCATAACTATTTCCAAAATAATTAATAAGCATTGCCAATGGTGCCTTGCAATAAAGTAGGACCAAATGATGATATGTAATTTTTTTCAAGGAAATCTCTTGAGGCTAACAGGGTGTTCTATGATGACATTTAGTTTAAAAAATTAAAATCGGCCATCGATCTGTTCCTAAGCGGTCCTAGCTATTTCTAAAAGCATTAATAAGCTTTGCCAATAGTGCCTTGCAATGAAGTGGGACCAAATGATGATACGTAATTTTTTTCAAGAAAATCTCTTGAGGCTAACAGTGTGTTCTATGATGACATTTAGTTTAAAAAATTAAAATCGGCCGTCGATTTGTTCGTAAGCTGTCATAACTATTTCTAAAAGCATTAATAAGCTTTGCCAATGGTGCCTTGCAATGAAGTGGAACCAAACGATGATGTTTAATTTTTTTCAAGGAAATCTCTTGAGGCTAACAAGGGTGTTCTATGATGACATTTAGTTTAAAAAATTAAAATCGGCCGTCGATTTGTTTCTAAGCTGTCATAACTATTTCTAAAAGCATTAATAAGCTTTGCCAATGGTGCCTTGCAATGAAGTGGGACCAAACGATGATATTTAATTTTTTTCAAGAAAATCTCTTGAGGCTAACAGGGTGTTC
Source organism: Tipula helvola (assembly GCA_963556165.1). NCBI lineage: Eukaryota > Metazoa > Arthropoda > Insecta > Diptera > Tipulidae > Tipula > Tipula helvola. Next base: position 185,611,463 of record OY744483.1, read on the forward strand.
TATGATGACATTTAGTTTAAAAAATTAAATCGGCCGTCGATTTGTTCCTAAACTGTCCTAACTATTTCTAAAATAATTAATAAGCATTGCCAATGGTGCCTTGCAATAAAGTAGGACCAAATGATGATATGTAATTTTTTTCAAGAAAATCTCTTGAGGCTAACAGGGTATTCTATGATGACATTTAGTTTAAAAAATTAAAATCGGCCGTCGATTTGTTCGTAAGCTGTCCTAACTATTTCTAAAAGCATTAATACGCATTGCCAATGTTGCCTTGCAATGAAGTGGAACCAAACGATGATATTTAGTTTTTTTCAAGAAAATCTCTTGAGGCTAACAGGGTGTTCTATGATGACATTTAGTTTAAAAAATTAAAATCGGCCGTCGATTTGTTTCTAAGCTGTCCTAACTATTTCTAAAAGCATTAATAAGCATTGCCAATGGTGCCTTGCAATGAAGGGGGACCAAATGATGATATGTAATTTTTTTCAAGGAAATCTCTTGAGGCTAACAGGGTGTTCTATGATGACATTTAGTTTAAAAAATTAAAATCGGCCGTCGATTTGTTTCTAAGCTGTCCTAACTATTTCTAAAAGCATTAATAAGCTTTGCCAATAGTGCCTTGCAATGAAGTGGGACCAAATGATGATACGTAATTTTTTTCAAGAAAATCTCTTGAGGCTAACAGTGTGTTCTATGATGACATTTAGTTTAAAAAATTAAAATCGGCCGTCGATATGTTTCTAAGCTGTCATAACTATTTCTAAAAGCATTAATAAGCATTGCCAATGGTGCCTTGCAATGAAGGGGGACCAAATGATGATATGTAATTTTTTTCAAGGAAATCTCTTGAGGCTAACAGGGTGTTCTATGATGACATTTAGTTTAAACAATTAAAATCGGCCGTCGATATGTTTCTAAGCTGTCATAACTATTTCTAAAAGCATTAATAAGCTTTGCCAATAGTGCCTTGCAATGAAGTGGGACCAAACGATGATACGTAATTTTTTCCAAGAAAATCTCTTGAGGCTAACAGGGTGTTCTATGATGACATTTAGTTTAAAAAATTAAATCGGCCGTCGATTTGTTCCTAAACTGTCCTAACTATTTCTAAAAGCATTAATAAGCATTGCCAATGGTGCCTTGCAATGAAGTGGGACCAAATGATGATTCGTAATCTTTTTCAAGAAAATCTCTTGAGGCTAACAGGGTGTTCTATGATGACATTTAGTTTAAAAAATTAAAATCGGCCATCGATCTGTTCCTAAGCGGTCCTAGCTATTTCTAAAAGCATTAATAAGCTTTGCCAATAGTGCCTTGCAATGAAGTGGGACCAAATGATGATACGTAATTTTTTTCAAGAAAATCTCTTGAGGCTAACAGTGTGTTCTATGATGACATTTAGTTTAAAAAATTAAAATCGGCCGTCGATTTGTTCGTAAGCTGTCATAACTATTTCTAAAAGCATTAATAAGCTTTGCCAATGGTGCCTTGCAATGAAGTGGAACCAAACGATGATGTTTAATTTTTTTCAAGGAAATCTCTTGAGGCTAACAAGGGTGTTCTATGATGACATTTAGTTTAAAAAATTAAAATCGGCCGTCGATTTGTTTCTAAGCTGTCATAACTATTTCTAAAAGCATTAATAAGCTTTGCCAATGGTGCCTTGCAATGAAGTGGGACCAAACGATGATATTTAATTTTTTTCAAGAAAATCTCTTGAGGCTAACAGGGTGTTCTATGATGACATTTAGTTTAAAAAATTAAATCGGCCGTCGATTTGTTCCTAAACTGTCCTAACTATTTCTAAAATAATTAATAAGCATTGCCAATGGTGCCTTGCAATAAAGTAGGACCAAATGATGATATGTAATTTTTTTCAAGAAAATCTCTTGAGGCTAACAGGGTATTCTATGATGACATTTAGTTTAAAAAATTAAAATCGGCCGTCGATTTGTTCGTAAGCTGTCCTAACTATTTCTAAAAGCATTAATACGCATTGCCAATGTTGCCTTGCAATGAAGTGGAACCAAACGATGATATTTAGTTTTTTTCAAGAAAATCTCTTGAGGCTAACAGGGTGTTCTATGATGACATTTAGTTTAAAAAATTAAAATCGGCCGTCGATTTGTTTCTAAGCTGTCCTAACTATTTCTAAAAGCATTAATAAGCATTGCCAATGGTGCCTTGCAATGAAGGGGGACCAAATGATGATATGTAATTTTTTTCAAGGAAATCTCTTGAGGCTAACAGGGTGTTCTATGATGACATTTAGTTTAAAAAATTAAAATCGGCCGTCGATTTGTTTCTAAGCTGTCCTAACTATTTCTAAAAGCATTAATAAGCTTTGCCAATAGTGCCTTGCAATGAAGTGGGACCAAATGATGATACGTAATTTTTTTCAAGAAAATCTCTTGAGGCTAACAGTGTGTTCTATGATGACATTTAGTTTAAAAAATTAAAATCGGCCGTCGATATGTTTCTAAGCTGTCATAACTATTTCTAAAAGCATTAATAAGCATTGCCAATGGTGCCTTGCAATGAAGGGGGACCAAATGATGATATGTAATTTTTTTCAAGGAAATCTCTTGAGGCTAACAGGGTGTTCTATGATGACATTTAGTTTAAACAATTAAAATCGGCCGTCGATATGTTTCTAAGCTGTCATAACTATTTCTAAAAGCATTAATAAGCTTTGCCAATAGTGCCTTGCAATGAAGTGGGACCAAACGATGATACGTAATTTTTTCCAAGAAAATCTCTTGAGGCTAACAGGGTGTTCTATGATGACATTTAGTTTAAAAAATTAAAATCGGCCGTCGATTTGTTTCTAAGCTGTCATAACTATTTCTAAAAGCATTAATAAGCATTGCCAATGGTGCCTTGCAATGAAGTGGGACCAAACGATAATATGTAATTTTTTTCAAGAAAATCTCTTGAGGCTAACAGGGTGTTCTATGATGACATTTAGTTTAAAAAATTAAATCGGCCGTCGATTTGTTCCTAAACTGTCCTAACTATTTCTAAAAGCATTAATAAGCATTGCCAATGGTGCCTTGCAATGAAGTGGGACCAAACGATAATATGTAATTTTTTTCAAGAAAATCTCTTGAGGCTAACAGGGTGTTCTATGATGACATTTAGTTTAAAAAATTAAATCGGCCGTCGATTTGTTCCTAAACTGTCCTAACTATTTCTAAAAGCATTAATAAGCATTGCCAATGGTGCCTTGCAATAAAGGGGGACCAAATGATGATAAGTAATTTTTTCAACAAAATCTCTTGAGGCTAACAGGGTGTTCTATGATGACATTTAGTTTAAAAAATTAAAATCGGCCGTAGATTTGTTCGTAAGCTGTCCTAACTATTTCTAAAAGCATTAATACGCATTGCCAATGTTGCCTTGCAATGAAGTGGAACCAAACGATGATATTTAATTTTATTTCAAGAAAATCTCTTGAGGCTAACAGGGTGTTCTATGATGACATTTAGTTTAAAAAATAAAATCGGCCGTCGATTTGTTCGTAAGCTGTCCTAACTATTTCTAAAAGCATTAATAAGCATTGCCAATGGTGCCTTGCAATGAAGGGGGACCAAATGATGATAAGTAATTTTTTTCAAGGAAATCTCTTGAGGCTAACAGGGTGTTCTATGATGACATTTAGTTTAAAAAATTAAAATCGGCCGTCGATTTGTTTCTAAGCTGTCATAACTATTTCTAAAAGCATTAATAAGCTTTGCCAATAGTGCCTTGCAATGAAGTGGGACCAAATGATGATACCTAATTTTTTTCAAGAAAATCTCTTGAGGCTAACAGTGTGTTCTATGATGACATTTAGTTTAAAAAATTAAAATCGGCCGTCGATTTGTTTCTAAGCTGTCATAACTATTTCTAAAAGCATTAATAAGCTTTGCCAATAGTGCCTTGCAATGAAGTGGGACAAAACGATGATACGTAATTTTTTTCAAGAAAATCTCTTGAGGCTAACAGGGTGTTCTATGATGACATTTAGTTTAAAAAATTAAAATCGGCCGTCGATTTGTTTCTAAGCTGTCATAACTATTTCTAAAAGCATTAATAAGCTTTGCCAATGGTGCCTTGCAATGAAGTGGGACCAAATGATGATTCGTAATTTTTTTCAAGAAAATCTCTTGAGGCTTACAGGGTGTTCTATGATGACATTTAATTTAAAAAATTAAAATCGGCCGTCGAGTTGTTCGTAAGCTGTCCTAACTATTTCTAAAAGCATTAATACGCATTGCCAATGTTGCCTTGCAATGAAGTGGAACCAAAAGATGATATTTAATTTTTTTCAAGAAAATCTCTTGAGGCTAACAGGGTGTTCTATGATGACATTTAGTTTAAAAAATTAAAATCGGCCGTCGATTTGTTCGTAAGCTGTCCTAACTATTTCTAAAAGCATTAATAAGCATTGCCAATGGTGCCTTGCAATAAAGGGGGACCAAATGATGATACGTAATTTTTTCAAGAAAATCTCTTGAGGCTAACAGGGTGTTCTATGATGACATTTAGTTTAAAAAATTAAATCGGCCGTCGATTTGTTCCTAAACTGTCATAACTATTTCCAAAATAATTAATAAGCATTGCCAATGGTGCCTTGCAATAAAGTAGGACCAAATGATGATATGTAATTTTTTTCAAGGAAATCTCTTGAGGCTAACAGGGTGTTCTATGATGACATTTAGTTTAAAAAATTAAAATCGGCCATCGATCTGTTCCTAAGCGGTCCTAGCTATTTCTAAAAGCATTAATAAGCTTTGCCAATAGTGCCTTGCAATGAAGTGGGACCAAATGATGATACGTAATTTTTTTCAAGAAAATCTCTTGAGGCTAACAGTGTGTTCTATGATGACATTTAGTTTAAAAAATTAAAATCGGCCGTCGATTTGTTCGTAAGCTGTCATAACTATTTCTAAAAGCATTAATAAGCTTTGCCAATGGTGCCTTGCAATGAAGTGGAACCAAACGATGATGTTTAATTTTTTTCAAGGAAATCTCTTGAGGCTAACAAGGGTGTTCTATGATGACATTTAGTTTAAAAAATTAAAATCGGCCGTCGATTTGTTTCTAAGCTGTCATAACTATTTCTAAAAGCATTAATAAGCTTTGCCAATGGTGCCTTGCAATGAAGTGGGACCAAACGATGATATTTAATTTTTTTCAAGAAAATCTCTTGAGGCTAACAGGGTGTTCTATGATGACATTTAGTTTAAAAAATTAAATCGGCCGTCGATTTGTTCCTAAACTGTCCTAACTATTTCTAAAATAATTAATAAGCATTGCCAATGGTGCCTTGCAATAAAGTAGGACCAAATGATGATATGTAATTTTTTTCAAGAAAATCTCTTGAGGCTAACAGGGTATTCTATGATGACATTTAGTTTAAAAAATTAAAATCGGCCGTCGATTTGTTCGTAAGCTGTCCTAACTATTTCTAAAAGCATTAATACGCATTGCCAATGTTGCCTTGCAATGAAGTGGAACCAAACGATGATATTTAGTTTTTTTCAAGAAAATCTCTTGAGGCTAACAGGGTGTTCTATGATGACATTTAGTTTAAAAAATTAAAATCGGCCGTCGATTTGTTTCTAAGCTGTCCTAACTATTTCTAAAAGCATTAATAAGCATTGCCAATGGTGCCTTGCAATGAAGGGGGACCAAATGATGATATGTAATTTTTTTCAAGGAAATCTCTTGAGGCTAACAGGGTGTTCTATGATGACATTTAGTTTAAAAAATTAAAATCGGCCGTCGATTTGTTTCTAAGCTGTCCTAACTATTTCTAAAAGCATTAATAAGCTTTGCCAATAGTGCCTTGCAATGAAGTGGGACCAAATGATGATACGTAATTTTTTTCAAGAAAATCTCTTGAGGCTAACAGTGTGTTCTATGATGACATTTAGTTTAAAAAATTAAAATCGGCCGTCGATATGTTTCTAAGCTGTCATAACTATTTCTAAAAGCATTAATAAGCATTGCCAATGGTGCCTTGCAATGAAGGGGGACCAAATGATGATATGTAATTTTTTTCAAGGAAATCTCTTGAGGCTAACAGGGTGTTCTATGATGACATTTAGTTTAAACAATTAAAATCGGCCGTCGATATGTTTCTAAGCTGTCATAACTATTTCTAAAAGCATTAATAAGCTTTGCCAATAGTGCCTTGCAATGAAGTGGGACCAAACGATGATACGTAATTTTTTCCAAGAAAATCTCTTGAGGCTAACAGGGTGTTCTATGATGACATTTAGTTTAAAAAATTAAAATCGGCCGTCGATTTGTTTCTAAGCTGTCATAACTATTTCTAAAAGCATTAATAAGCATTGCCAATGGTGCCTTGCAATGAAGTGGGACCAAACGATAATATGTAATTTTTTTCAAGAAAATCTCTTGAGGCTAACAGGGTGTTCTATGATGACATTTAGTTTAAAAAATTAAATCGGCCGTCGATTTGTTCCTAAACTGTCCTAACTATTTCTAAAAGCATTAATAAGCATTGCCAATGGTGCCTTGCAATGAAGTGGGACCAAATGATGATTCGTAATCTTTTTCAAGAAAATCTCTTGAGGCTAACAGGGTGTTCTATGATGACATTTAATTTAAAAAATTAAAATCGGCCGTCGAGTTGTTCGTAAGCTGTCCTAACTATTTCTAGAAGCATTAATACGCATTGCTAATGTTGCCTTGCAATGAAGTGGAACCAAACGATGATATTTAATTTTTTTCAAGAAAATCTCTTGAGGCTAACAGGGTGTTCTATGATGACATTTAGTTTAAAAAATTAAAATCGGCCGTCGATTTGTTCGTAAGCTGTCCTAACTATTTCTAAAAGCATTAATAAGCATTGCCAATGGTGCCTTGCAATGAAGGGGGACCAAATGATGATATGTAATTTTTTCAAGAAAATCTCTTGAGGCTAACAGGGTGTTCTATGATGACATTTAGTTTAAAAAATTAAATCGGCCGTCGATTTGTTCCTAAACTGTCATAACTATTTCCAAAATAATTAATAAGCATTGCCAATGGTGCCTTGCAATAAAGTAGGACCAAATGATGATATGTAATTTTTTTCAAGGAAATCTCTTGAGGCTAACAGGGTGTTCTATGATGACATTTAGTTTAAAAAATTAAAATCGGCCGTCGATCTGTTCCTAAGCGGTCCCAGCTATTTCTAAAAGCATTAATAAGCTTTGCCAATAGTGCCTTGCAATGAAGTGGGACCAAATGATGATACGTAATTTTTTTCAAGAAAATCTCTTGAGGCTAACAGTGTGTTCTATGATGACATTTAGTTTAAAAAATTAAAATCGGCCGTCGATTTGTTTCTAAGCTGTCATAACTATTTCTAAAAGCATTAATAAGCTTTGCCAATGGTGCCTTGCAATGAAGTGGAACCAAACGATGATGTCTAATTTTTTTCAAGAAAATCTCTTGAGGCTAACAGGGTGTTCTATGATGACATTTAGTTTAAAAAATTAAAATCGGCCGTCGATTTGTTCGTAAGCTGTCCTAACTATTTCTAAAAGCATTAATAAGCATTGCCAATGGTGCCTTGCAATGAAGGGAGACCAAATGATGATTCGTAATTTTTTTCAAGAAAAATCTCTTGAGGCTAACAGGGTGTTCTATGATGACATTTAGTTTAAAAAATTAAAATCGGCCGTCGATTTGTTTCTAAGCTGTCATAACTATTTCTAAAAGCATTAATAAGCATTGCCAATGGTGCCTTGCAATGAAGTGGGACCAAACGATAATATGTAATTTTTTTCAAGAAAATCTCTTGAGGCTAACAGGGTGTTCTATGATGACATTTAGTTTAAAAAATTAAATCGGCCGTCGATTTGTTCCTAAACTGTCCTAACTATTTCTAAAATAATTAATAAGCATTGCCAATGGTGCCTTGCAATAAAGTAGGACCAAATGATGATATGTAATTTTTTTCAAGGAAATTTTTTGAGGCTAACAGGGTGTTCTATGATGACATTTAGTTTAAAAAATTAAAATCGGCCGTCGATTTGTTTCTAAGCTGTCATAACTATTTCTAAAAGCATTAATAAGCTTTGCCAATAGTGCCTTGCAATGAAGTGGGACCAAACGATGATATGTAATTTTTTTCAAGAAAATCTCTTGAGGCTAACAGGGTATTCTATGATGACATTTAGTTTAAAAAATTAAAATCGGCCGTCGATTTGTTCGTAAGCTGTCCTAACTATTTCTAAAAGCATTAATACGCATTGCCAATGTTGCCTTGCAATGAAGTGGAACCAAACGATGATATTTAGTTTTTTTCAAGAAAATCTCTTGAGGCTAACAGGGTGTTCTATGATGACATTTAGTTTAAAAAATTAAAATCGGCCGTAGATTTGTTCGTAAGCTGTCCTAACTATTTCTAAAAGCATTAATAAGCATTGCCAATGGTGCCTTGCAATGAAGGGGGACCAAATGATGATATGTAATTTTTTTCAAGGAAATCTCTTGAGGCTAACAGGGTGTTCTATGATGACATTTAGTTTAAAAAATTAAAATCGGCCGTCGATTTGTTTCTAAGCTGTCATAACTATTTCTAAAAGCATTAATAAGCTTTGCCAATAGTGCCTTGCAATGAAGTGGGACCAAATGATGATACGTAATTTTTTTCAAGAAAATCTCTTGAGGCTAACAGGGTGTTCTATGATGACATTTAGTTTAAAAAATTAAATCGGCCGTCGATTTGTTCCTAAACTGTCCTAACTATTTCTAAAAGCATTAATAAGCATTGCCAATGGTGCCTTGCAATAAAGTAGGACCAAATGATGATAAGTAATTTTTTTCAAGAAAATCTCTTGAGGCTAACAGGGTGTTCTATGATGACATTTAGTTTAAAAAATTAAAATCGGCCGTCGATTTGTTTCTAAGCTGTCATAACTATTTCTAAAAGCATTATTAAGCTTTGCCAATGGTGCCTTGCAATGAAGTAGGACCAAATGATGATATGTAATTTTTTTCAAGGAAATCTCTTGAGGCTAACAGGGTATTCTATGATGACATTTAGTTTAAAAAATTAAAATCGGCCGTCGATTTGTTTCTAAGCTGTCATAACTATTTCTAAAAGCATTATTAAGCTTTGCCAATGGTGCCTTGCAATGAAGTGGAACCAAACGATGATACGTAATTTTTTTCAAGAAAATCTCTTGAGGCTAACAGGGTGTTCTATGATGACATTTAGTTTAAAAAATTAAAATCGGCCGTCGATTTGTTTCTAAGCTGTCCTAGCTATTTCTAAAAGCATTAATAAGCATTACCAATGGTGCCTTGCAATGAAGTGGGACCAAACGATAATATGTAATTTTTTTCAAGAAAATCTCTTGAGGCTAACAGGGTGTTCTATGATGACATTTAGTTTAAAAAATTTAATCGGCCGTCGATTTGTTCCTAAACTGTCCTAACTATTTCTAAAATAATTAATAAGCATTGCCAATGGTGCCTTGCAATAAAATAGGACCAAATGATGATATGTAATTTTTTTCAAGGAAATCTCTTGAGGCTAACAGGGTGTTCTATGATGACATTTAGTTTAAAAAATTAAAATCGGCCGTCGATTTGTTTCTAAGCTGTCATAACTATTTCTAGAAGCATTAATAAGCTTTGCCAATGGTGCCTTGCAATGAAGTGGGACCAAACGATGATACGTAATTTTTTCCAAGAAAGTCTCTTGAGGCTAACAGGGTGTTCGATGATGACATTTAGTTTAAAAAATTATAATCGGCCGTCGATTTGTTCCTAAACTGTCATAACTCATTTCTAAAAGTATTAATAAGCATTGCCAATGGTGCCTTGCAATGAAGTGGGACCAAACGATGATACGTAATTTTTTTCAAGAAAATCTCTTGAGGCTAACAGGGTGTTCTATGATGACATTTAGTTTAAAAAATTAAAATCGGCCGTCGATTTGTTCCTAAACTGTCATAACTCATTTCTAAAATAATTAATAAGCATTGCCAATGGTGCCTTGCAATGAAGTGGGACCAAACGATGATACGTAATTTTTTTCAAGAAAATCTCTTGAGGCTAACAGGGTGTTCGATGATGACATTTAATTTAAAAAATTAAAATCGGCCGTCGAGTTGTTCCTAAGCTGTCCTAGCTATTTCTAAAAGCATTAATACGCATTGCCAATGGTGCCTTGCAATAAAGTATGACCAAATGATGATATGTAATTTTTTTCAAGGAAATTTCTTGAGGCTAACAGGGTGTTATATGATGACATTTAGTTTAAAAAATTAAAATCGGCCGTCGACTTGTTCCTAAGCTGTCATAACTATTTCTAGAAGCATTAATAAGCATTGCCAATGGACCCTTGCAATGAAATGGGACCAAATGATGATATGTAGTTTTTTTCAAGAAAATCTCTTGAGGCTAACAGGGTGTTCTATGATGACATTTAGTTTAAAAAATTAAAATCGGCCGTCGATTTGTGCCTAAGCTGTCATAACTATTTCTAAAAGCATTAATAATTATAACCAATGGTGCTTGACAATAAAGTGGGACCAAATAATGATGTTATCTAACCAAATAATTTTACCCTGGTCTTTTAAATGATCTCAAATTGGTTCTAAGTATTAATAAATAGTTCAGTTGTTCGCTAACCGATCGTGTGAAGGTACGGATTCTCAGTGTTCTGTTTTTAAAAATTTTTAGTTTGTGTGATAATTAAAAGGACAGCTTGGGTTAAGTAAACGCCAAATTATTATACTGGCACGTTTGCGTGATCTACCAATTTCTCATGTAGCCGATATGCATTTTGTATACGGTTTTGTAATGGAAATGCATGCGCTGCTGTCGAAGAATACAGGCGTCGATATCCAGTCAGGCCAGTACTTGGGTATAGGACGTTCGTTGCAATACATCGACGTTTTTCCGAAAAAGGACTATTCCAACAACAACACGAGTCCAGCGTGAATGTTAACGTACATATGGAAGAAGTATTACGATTAGTATGCGCTGGATGGCAAGCGTATGGAGAATCCTTAAAAAAGAAGGCCTTCATCCTTATCACTTCCGTTGTGCTCAACATCTAGGAGATGTGGACCATATAGTGCCGGATCAGTTTTTTGTAACTGGATAATTTCACAGCAAAGATGTTAAATCAATGACGTTGCCTTTGCTCAAACTCGTTGCCTTTGCTCATTGAAAAAGTGCCGTGGTTGAGAAGAAGGCGGATGCAGCTACAATTAGATGGGGCTCCAGCACATTTTGCAAGGGTAGTCCGTGATTATTTGAATGAAAATTACCCACGGTGGATCGGTAGAGGAGGTGCTGTAGGCTAGCCGCCAAGGTTTCCTGATCTTACGACCCTAGATTTTTATATCTGGGAATTTATGAAACAAAAAGTGTTCGCCGTGCCTACTAAACCCCCGCGAGCAATTGCCAGGAAGAGTTTTCGCTGCTGCAGTAGAAATAAGAGGCAACTCTGAACAATTGCGTCGGACAACAACAAGTATCATCACGAGAGCCTTTGTTTGTTTACAAGAGGGTGGAGGGCTTTTCGAACATGTCATTTAATCAAAAATGTTTAATAATTTATAAAACAGTAATATTTTATAACTCTTTGACTTTAATTTAAACATTAAGTAATTTTTATTTAATTGCCCTACTTTCTTTAGGTGATTTTTGTGCGGTATTTTTAAGAGTTAGTTAGTAGCAATGTTTTGTGAATTTGTAGATATTATGCTGTAGATTAATAATAATACATAAAATAGTTATGTTAACTGAACACTACTCAAAAAATTGAAAACGTAATAACTTGCGAAATTTTATAGTTAGACACCCACTCTAAAGAATTTTTTGGGATAATTTTTGATAGATATTCCGAATTTTCTGACCGGTCACTTGCCGACGAAATACATTGTATATCACACACACTGCTAACACCGATGACATTTTTGCAGTTGCGACACATTTTATTCTCTTTTAGTTTCGTTTACGAGAGCACTGCCTATCGGAATAAAATAAAGCTGTAACGATGACCAAAAATTAGCATCAGCGATCACAGAACGACTAAAGTATGGTATAGTGAAAATTCTTTGAAGCCGAGCAGCCGGGTCCAATCGTCAAATGACGATTGAAAATTTAAAAATGCGATATATGTATATCGTCTGAAAACAAAGCTTCGTACACATTAATAAAACCCAGATAGCTTTGATTTTTTAATCAATTTCAAATAATATTTGAGTGAATGATCAAAGCTTACTTAGTTTATTTTCTTTAAATCTGGGTACGACGCTTTTTGTTTGTTCAATAGAGCATACGGTCCAATCGTCAATAGTCACAGCTAAGGCCATTTTCCTAAATCTGAGACACGTTATTCTTTTTATTTTGATAACTAAATTTGTGCCAGAAAGCTTGACCTGTGAAATGAATGGGTATTATTTCAAATTAATTGTTTTAGTTTATTTGATTATAGAGAATGCTAATAAATATTTAATTGTGAGCTAGTAGTGTTATATGGGGGGTCTAGAGCACAATGGGTATATGTAAGTGCACTTTTTATAAAAATCGACTAAGCATAAAAATTAATAAATGAAACTCATAAAAGTACGAACCACAGGAATTGAGGCATTTTGACTGAAACAAGCCGATATTTAGCGAGGTGAATCGAAATTACTTAACAAAATAATCAATTAATTTGGAGCACAAGAGAAAGATATTATTTCACTTGATTCCATTGTGTTCAGAAAAATATCAGCACTTATATCCGGAAAACGGATTTTTTATCTAAAACAATTTACCTAAAAACAATTTATCTAAAACAGTTTATCTAAAAACATTTCGTCTAACTACAATTGATCTAAAAACAATTTAACTATAAACAATTCGTCTATACACAATTCATCTAAAACAATTTAACTAAAAACAATTCGTCTAAACTCAATTCAACTAAAAACAATTCATCTAAAAGCAACTTGATGAGTTAAATTGATTTTAGGTAAATTGATTTAGTCAAATTGGTTTAGATAAATTGTTTTAGACCAAAAGTCCGCGAATCCTTATATCCATTGTGCTCTCTCTTTTATAGATTTTAATAAAAATAAAAGGAAAAACGAGATGACCCTATATCACAAAACTAATTCTAAAACTGTATTTTCTAAAAAATAAAAAATGATCGCAAAATGAAATCGAAATAAACGAATATTCGAGGAAAATAAAAGGATATACAATAAGGAAATGGACGTAACTAATCTATTTGGGCCTGATTAATCTGTTAGAAACGTCTGTTTTACGCAAATAATAATTTATTTGTATTATTGTGTTAGAAAAAATGAGTGAATTGTCGAACGATGCGGATAACGCTATTAATGTTGTTTTAAGCGGTAAGTCTCAACTGGTAAAAACTAATTCATTTATTGGGAAATATGATTAATTATTTGTAATTTTTCTCGACACATAACTATTTTCAGAAGATGATAGCGACTTCTATTCGACAGCCTGGAAAAGAAAACTCAGAAGAGAACATTTATGGAACAGAAATGTTCGAAAAAGATTTCGCAATGAAGGTAAACAGTATGTATGTATGTAGATAGAAAAGGAAAAGTTCATGAAGCACGCAAACTAGAATTGCATAATCGCGAATGTCGACACAAGTGCAATCAGAATATTAGTGAGGAAAAAAGGAAGCAAATATTTGATGAATATTGGGGTCTTGGAGATAAGGATCTACAAACCGCATTTTTAAATGGATGCATTTCTTTAAATATTCTAAGGCGCGATTAGTTTCTTACATATACACAATCGACAATCATCGAGTTTGTAAAGAATTTTTTAGAAAATCTCTTGGTGAAACATCAAAGAGATTGCAGATTCTTGTAATAAAAAGACAAAATTCTAATAAGAACATTTCTCTGAAAGATGCAAGAGGAAATAAAACTCCAGCTAATAAGATTTCAGAAAAATCCGTGATATTAATAAAACAACACATTCAGTTACATATGATAAATTACAGATGCAAATAGAGCATGGTGAGCCAGATGCCCGAATTATGGCCCATCAACAAAAGGATCTACATTTACTTAAAGCTGACATGGTCAAACAAATCAAGGACAAAATTCGTGAAGAGTTAAAGACTGAGTCGAGTCACGTTGGCATATGCTATGACCTGCAAAAAATGTTACCAACACCTATGTTAAGTTGTTCTAGAGCTTATTACGCAAGACAACTATGGATATACAATTTTTGTATTCATGATCTGCCGACTGGTAATGTAGCTATGTACATGTGGAACGAAAGCCAAGCTTCTCTGTCTCTTATATCATAAAATCACTGCGCAGGTTCATGTGACCCATATTACGGCTATGGAATGTGATCAAAATTTTGGATTGATTGAGAACAGACATCAAAAATGCTTCATTTATGAGTGTGCATTCAAACACACGAATGTTAAAATTCCACACCAAAAAGAATAAAAAAATTCCTGTTACAAACATTTTTCTGTTTTTGTGAATGCAAATACTCATCAACATATTTATTTTCTTTATCCTTTTTAAAAAAATAAAATATAAACTCATAATTCAGATTCGCTTTGACTGCGAGTTCGCGACAATATTCTGCGGAAAAATTTTCAGCAAGCAACCAATCAAAGTAGTCTATTTCGTAAACAAACTTCCCCTTCTGAATAAAATATTTTTAAATCGCATGCAATCCTGCTGAAAAATTTTCCGCAGAATATTGTCGCGAACTCGGACTGAACATGAAACAATTTTTTTTTTTTTTTGTTGAGCGTGAGCAAGAGATTACACGAAAAGACTTAAAAGCAAAATAAAAAATTTTTCGCTTCTCAAAAATGTTGATTTTATTTTCGACGAGAATACACAAAAATCCAAATTCAAAAACCATGAGTTATTACGCTTCACGAGAATCTTAATTTTATTTTCTCGTGAACATACATATTAACTCGTGAGAAAATAAAATCATGATTCTCGTGAAGCAAAAAATTCTTGATTTTTGAATTTAGTTTTTTCTAGTTCCTCTTTGCCACTTCCCTTTTTGTTTACAACTCTCGTTTCGATATTCATAATCATAAATATAGGATGGATCCGATTTCTGTAATAAATATTTCTGCTGTAATAATTTTGACATTATTTTGTATGCAACCAAATTATTACAGCGACTACATGTTACAATTTTGACGTTTCCGAAATAATTTTTGTTGATTTTAGTAAAAAGATTTTTGCATTAATGAAATTAAATTTACGACCAATAAATTTATAATCGTTCGTAAAAGTGATCATGCGAGTCTTTATTCTGTTCTTTTTAATCATTTATTCGTTTTTGTGCTGCACTAAAAATTGTGTAGGTAATACATATTGTATCAGCAAGCCCTTATAATAATATTATCAGCAAGCCCTAATTTTATGTTATAAGTGCATAATTCCGAAATACATTGTTAAATTATGGTTTTTAGATTATTAATATACAGCAAATATTGTTGATCAACTAGCAATTTTGTTTGTTTAAAAATGCTAAATTTTCGTTTAGCGCGCCTAAAATTTCATTAATTTCTATTATAAATATGCCGGTGATCTGGAGATTTCTTTATTGGGGTTATATTTAAAAAAAAAAAATTGATCTAGACGCTATTTTAGTGTTATTGTATTATTCTCCAAGCATTATATGTCAAATTTATTATGTGAAAATTATATCAGTATTCGGACGCAAACGAACTTATTACAAAATATGGAAGAGAAAATTATTTCACTCACGTCAAAATTATTACAGAAATCGGATCCGTCCATAGTATTATGCATAGATACCAAATAAATTATAATACCCTATAAAGGACATCATGACACTTTTCCATAGTAAACTTGCGGTCAATGATATTGGCAGATTTACCGATAATGCAGTATTATTTAATACGGGAAAACATAGTACGGGATAACTTCCAAAGATGTCAGCTTTAACAATTTTTAATTTTTGGTTAATAAATCAAAAATAAAATTAATTTTTTTTATAAATCATGTCTAGTTGTAAGTTTTATTCGTGTTTTTTGCTTTTGTTTATATTTTTGTTTCGATACAACAAAAAAAAAATTTAAAAAAAACTACTAGTGCCATCTTAAGATTTAATCTATCTATCGCCGTTTTTTGACCGTTAATGTCCTTTATACGGTATTATAATTTATTTGATAGATACATAATTTTAGCTCTTTTGTCTGTTGTTTTTGTTCGTGTTTAATGCTGAGTTTATGACATAGGAACACAGGAACATAGGAAGATAGGGAGTGTGACACGACCAACCAAATTATTTAAAATATCGCAAGCCCCGCCTATTACTTCCATGCTCTAGTTGAAAAATTTATTACTTTTGATCTAAGTAGGCTAGTAGGCGGGGCTGCGGGGCTGGTGACAATTTTAAATAATTTGGTTGGTCGTGTCACACTCCCTATCTTCCTATGTTCCTATGTCATAAACTCAGCATGAGTGTTCGGTTTTATTTGGTTAAATTCCAATATCTTTTAGTGCAATACATATAAGATTTTATAATCTTCACATTAACAATATTAACACCGTCTTATCGTCGTTTAAGGATTATAAGGTTCTAAACGACATATTTGAAAAATGAGATATTGATGACGTTAAGTTTTGCTAGGAAATACGCATTTCGTATATCGATATTTGGACCTTAAGTGTACCCATAAGGGATATACATATCAGCAAAATTAAAAAGTTCTATCCTCTTTTTCACCATACATTTTTAGCATAAAGTTCTATTTGACTATAGAACTTTGTATTAAAGCGAAATTGATTTAAAAATACATTGAAATTAAGTTAAATACCATGTTTCTAAATTTACTTGTGATCTGATTGGGTGTAACTTGTTCGATTTATATAAATTACGTGTATGCTCTATGCTGTACAATTTTTAAAATCATTAAATATAGAAAACCTATCTATTTATATCGTAAATTAACCAGATTAAAATCATCACGATTAAATAATTTAGGTATCGTACGAAACAAACGTTGTTGATAAATAATTATACATGTGAACTGATCGTCAATGCAGCTGTTGGCCTGGATAGGCCAGGCATAAGTTTATAAAGTTCCGTCGAACACATTCCATGAAAATATGTGTATAACACACATAGGGTTCCCACATTCGGCCTATGGGAAAGAGTAACAAGGGTAAAGGAGATATTAGAATCCGAAATCATACCACATACTCGGTTCTGAATTCGGTCGATTTAATCTAATTTAATTATTAATTTTCAAAAATTTATTATTTATTCAGTTTTAAAGTTTTGCAGTTTGCGTGGTGTTACACTAAAAATGTTCCTTGCACAAATACCTCTGAATAGGATATAACACATAGATAGATGAACTAAGAATATAATCACGCAAAACAGATAAATGCGATATGTAGCGTTATGAAGTCAAATTCTACAAGTTCTAAATTACATTCAATAATTTTCACACCAATTCCAATATATTTCAAATAAAATTTAATTTTTTAATAAGAAAATTAACTCTTTTCATAATAAATTCAATATTAATCATATTAAATAAAATAATTTTTAATTCAATTTAATTATTTATTATTTCAAATTCAAAAACGGGATACCAAAATGATTTTTAGATGAAATTCCGATATATAGGTAACTAGAAAAGAACTTTAATATATCTTAACCGATTAAGATAGAATTTGGCTGGTGCGACGGAAATGGAAATCTTTTGGGAATGGAAAACGGCTTTTAGGTGAAATTGAGGAATAGGTACTGCCAATTAGTGACTTTCCCAAACATAAATGCAACGCTTGCTGACTGGCGGCTAAAATATTTCATATGTAGTTTTATATGGTCAAAATGTGTCTTGAATGTTTCATTAAATTATTAATTTCGACTAAATTAATTTTAAAATTTGTTATTTATTATTAATCACAACATATTGAATTTTATTAATCATAAAAAAAAGTAGGGGGACATCCACTAGTTTAGACAGGAAACTTGTATTTGTAAACATGATTTTACCTGTTTTTGCATGTAAAAAAAAAAAAAAAGTAGTCAGCGCTGCCCAAGCGGGGGGACAAATGAACTAAAATCGATATTGGGCAAATGGCTAATAAGGATGAAACTTGGATTTTTCATAATCGATTATTTTTAAATTCGACATGTACAATAAAAACGAGTTTCTAAAATGAATTTTGGAAGTTCCTGGAATATGGCCAATGTACTTAAATGAAATTTAACCGATTATTAGGAAGTTCAACTTGTACGGCGAAAATAGAATTCTCCTAGGATTATTAGGTGATATTCTCGAATATCGCTAATTCTAATGGAATTATGCCATTTTTAACCGATTTTGATGAAATTCGACTTTTGTGACTAAAATTTTCCTAACCGGTTTTATTACAATTCGACTTGAAATTCCAGAACTTCATCCAGAAATCATTTAATAAACTTACGATCATCGCACATACCGAATTTCAAGATAATCGCTTAAGAAATAGCCAAGTTCAATCCAAATTAGCCATACTCCAGAACTTTTTACAAAAATCATTATAGAATATGATTCCAATGGTACAAGCCGAATTTCATCATAATAACTTCATCTAAAAATCATATCAGAAACCAATCATAGCGCAACTCGAATTTTATTATTATCAGTTAAGAAATAGCCAAGTTATATGCTTATATATTATAGAAATTTATCTAAAGATCATAGTACAATCCCGTTTTCACCGCACAAATCGAATTACATCAAAATCAGTTAAGAAATAGCAAATTTCGTACTAATTGGCCATATTCCAGAACTTTATAGAAAATTCATCTTAGAATCCCATTTCAGTAAAACATACACATACATTAATACTCGGTTATGAAATGGCAAAGTTCCATCCTAATTGGTCATATTTAAGAACTACATCTAAAGGTCACTCATAGTAGAATCCCATTCCCATCGCACAAGTTGAATTTCTTCATAATCGGCTAATAAATAGCCAAGTTCCTTACGAGTTGGCCATATTTCAGAACTTAAAACTAAATTCATTTTAGATTCCCATTTCAGTCAAACAAGTCGAATTTTATAATAATCGGTTAAAAAATGGGAAAGTTCCATTATCCTTATTGGCCATATTAACGAACTTCCTCTAAGATCTTGGTAGAATCCCATTTCCATAGCACAAGTTGAAGTTCAACAAAATCAGTTAAGAAATAGCCAAGTTCCGTACTAATTGGCCATATTCCAGAGCTTAATACAAAATTCATTTTAGGATCCCATTTCAGTCACACAACTCGAATTTCATCATGATCGGTTAAAAAATGGCGAATTTCATCATAATCGGTTGAAAAATGACAAAGTTCCATCCATATATTGGCCATATTGCCAATGTGGTTGCTTGAGTAGTACTGTTGAACTTAATGTTGGTGTGCCTCAAGGTTCTGTCCTGGGGCCCATCTTATTTCTTGTTTATGTCAATTCTATTTTTAAACAAACATTGTATGGCAAAGTTGTTGCTTATGCAGATGATATGGCTTTTGCTTACGATTGCTGCAACTACTCGTCGGCTGTCTCTTGTATTAATAAAGATCTCGAAATTTTGAGTGTATGGTTTGCTGCTCACAAACTTGTACTTAGTGCCAAGACTAAAGTCGTATTGTTTAGCTTAAGCTTGAGTAATCCGTCCTTCAACCGTGATATTATTTTCCACGACGTTAGCTGCTCTAGAAGTGGTGATTGTACTGTTAATTGCATGGTAATCGATTCAGTCAACTCATTTAAATACCTAGGATTAAATGTTGATTGCCATTTGGATTGGAAATCACATGTAGCAGCTTTGAAATGTGTCCTTCATTCCAATATCAGGACTTTGTATCTATTACGTTCACATTGTCCTTTTGGGTTTTTAAAAAATTATTATCATGCGTTGATTGATTCGCGATTGCGTTACGGTATTTGCTGTTGGGGTGGAACTTACTATGAAACAATTAAACCGCTGATTATTGCCCAGAAACATGCTATTAAGTTAATGTTCTTTAAAAATAAACGTTCTCATTCGTGGCCGTTGTTTGTAACTTGTTCAATTCTTCCATTGAAGCATCTATACGTGTTCAAAGTTATGAAGATTTATTTTGTAATTAGTGGAAATCGGAATTTAAGTTGTCACTATGATCTGCGCAGGAACACTATGTGCTTGAAAGGAATTCCTAAATTTTTTAAAACTCATTTCCTTAATTACTTTTTAGTAACTGCGCCTAGAATTTTTAATAAGCTTCCTGAATTTATCCGTGTTGCAAGTTCTAAAAATAAATTTGTTACTTCACTTAAAACCTGGCTATTGCAAAACGAATCGTTAGATTTTTTGTTTGATCGGATTGTTTAAGTTAAGTATTTTAATTTAGTTCTTTCACATTTTTTGTTTTGTATAACCGTCACTTTATAATTATATGACATTCTTTAAATATTTATATTCATTTATGTAATATTTTTTTTTAGATTTTTATATTGTTTTGTGCTGTCTTTTTCACCCCCCAAACCCTATCATATATAATTTCTTAGCTGAAGAAATGCCTGCCACTGGCTTTTTGTCCATAAGGCATTTTCTAATTTATTTTCAATTAAAATATATTTTTGTTACTTAGTTATTAAGCTATTTTTGATTCTTTTAACTTTATGTACATTTTATTTTGTTTTTTTTATATTGTTATACTTTTATGTACATCATTAATTGAAATAAATAAATAAATAAATAAATATTAAAGAACTACATCTAAAGATCGTAGTAGAATCCCATTTCCATCGCACAAGTTGAATTTCATCAAAATCTGTTAAGAAATGATAAGCTCCGTACTAATTGGGTATATTTCAGAACTTAATACAAAATTCATCTTAGAATCTCATTTCAGTCAAACAAGTCGAATTTCATCATAATCGGTTTAAAAATAGCAAAGTTCCATCCTTATTGGCCATATTAAAGAACATCATCTAAAAATTATATTAGCATCCTACTTCCTTCGTACAAGTTGAATTTTTCAATAATCGGTTAACCAATGTCCACATTACATATAAAAACCGTGATATAATCCCATTTTCACCGTACATGTCGAATTTCAAAATAATCGATTACGAAGCAATCAAATTCCATCCTTTAGCAAAACAATAAGTTCCATTTATTAGAAGCTCAAATAAAGTTATGAGTTTTTAATAATGTGAAGCGAAACAAAAATGCAAAAAGATATTGAATATTTAATAAACAAAGCAACGAACAATCCAAAAAACGAAGTTTCGAGTTTGTGTATTCACGAAAAAATAAAAAGTAAATTCTCGCGAAGCAAATGGTTCATCATTTTTGTATTTTATTTTACAATGTGAATCCAAAAAACAAAATAGAAAAAGAGTTTGTGTGTTCACGAGAAAATAAAAAGTAAATTCTCGCGAAGCAAATGGTTCATCATTTTTGTATTTTACGTTCAAGAATGATATATTACAAGATTGTCCAACTCTTATGGAGAGTAAACATGCTGGTCCCTACGCTATATTTTCTCTTTGGATTTTTATTTTCTCATTTGCATTTATATACTATACGGTAGTGATATTAAATATTGCACTGAAGCACATCGTTTTGCTTTCATCACACTATGAGCAGAACGTTTATTTTGATTTTGACTGTAGAACAAACAAAACTAAAATAAATTGTATACTGATTTTGTGTGAGTGCTACAAATGTTTAATACTATGGAAAGTAAAAGATAGATATATATAATAGCACGTGCACTTGTATTGATCGTACGTTATTGATTTTGTATTTCATTCATTCATTCAATCAAGCCGATTAGAATAAACGAAATGATAGATGAACCAGCTATGAGTGAAATAAAATCGTATTACGATACGAAAAAAAAGAAAAATATAGAGACTGGTCCCTACGCTTTATTAAATTTGAAAAAAAGAGAGTAACGTTTTTAGAGTTGAATAATCTTGTAATATATCATTCTTGTTTTACGTTTTACTTTACAATATGAATCCAAAAAACAAAATAGAAAAAGAGTTTAGATATTCATGAAAAAACAAAGACTAAATTCTCGCAAAACAAAAAACTCTCGATTTTTGTATTTTACTTTTTTCGTGTGTTTTGAGTTTATATACTCTCTAGAAATGTTACAAATGTGCATTTCACTCCGGAGTTTTTTGATGTCTGATTGAGAATGCCAAGAAGAGGAGTAAACGAAATATCTTTATTCCTGAAGATTGGGAAGCAGTTGTAGCCAAGTCAAGCAAGAAATTTACAGTAATTCGTATGTGCAACACTGATTTTTTTACTCTGGATAGCCTAAAACTATATTGTAACCAATCGGTTCAGGTATTCGTGGGTACAGTGGTTATACTTTGAAAAATATAACCCATTGACGCTTTTTTATAAAACCAATATTGATGTCACGGAATTTCCTTAATTACAGCTCAAGACTCCTCGGTATGGAAGGCAAATCACGCTACTTCCAGAACTTAGCATCAATACAGAACGGCGAAAAATTAAGGAAATGAAATACAAAAATCTGCAGGAACTTCTGCCATTCGTGCCTCCCATTCACCACGCATTTTATAACGCATTGCCGCACAAATAAACTTAGCAACAGGGGATACAATTGACTGAGACAGATACTGATGAGGAGCTGGATAATATCTTAGAAACAGATTCTGACTAAATAATTTTTACTTATTTGAAATTATTATAATGAATTAATTTCGTTTTAATGTTACTTTTTTAAATCTTTTTTGTAAGTTCTTTAATAAAAAAAAAGTGGTTGTTCTATAATTTGCGTTTATACCTTTATTCTAATAAACTCACCCATATTTGTATATGCACAAAAGGTATAATTGTGACATTGCCTTTGAAAAAGCATCAGCTTATTGATGTGCTAGCCATGTTTTTGATATTTTGTGATAATAATAAGTAGATGACAACCTCATAAAACTACCCATTACATAAACAGACCCAATTTTCATTAAATTAATTTTCCATTGCTTTTGCACTATGAATTCATTTTTCTCAAAATGGAATTTATGTTACTTATACCCTTTGTGCTCTAGACCCCTCATATATGATTCAAGGTAGAAGAGAGGCCCATGCTTCATAATGCAATTTCTTGCATCTTATCAAAGCACTTTACCGGCCATCGCCATTGTCTCATCTATGCTGCAACGTTAATTGCGGCTTGATTTCAGTGAGGCTAGCTTCTTGTATAATCGAAACAAATGGTTAGTTGTTACTCAACTAAGACCAAATTTATTAATTCATTCTTTTACAAAATTGTTACCCTTATATACTAAATTTTTACATACATATACAATATTTTCCAATTGAAATTTGCTCTACTTATTAATCTGTTAAATCGACAAAAATATATTCTACTTTGAAATTAATCAATCACCAATTCGATACATTATTCCGCTAATAATTTATATGTGCATGCACTTCAATGGCAACATAATTGTGCACGCGCTTATTAAACCAAATTTCATGAATATGTTGCAATAAAAAAAATTTATACTTATAATTATTCTACATTATTGCTGATTCATTAAATAAATTCTTTCTTATTACGAGTACTATACTACTTATATTACACAATTTAGAAACGATTGGAATGCGTTTGTTTATTGTTTTGATTTATATGTAAAGAAATGTACATATACCATTACACCTGCCCACAATTTTTCGTATTTCAATAATATTTCGAACTTGCCCAACCCAAAAAGAACGTTGGAAACGGGGAAACGTTTTAATAACAAAAGTTATTTTAGAAATCTTGACCTATAAGTTTGCATGTACCTGTGGCTAAACCTTATGTGTAAAACTTTATTCCGGATGATTGTAAGCTGAATAACGAAGGTTTCTGAAAAGGTTTAGTGAAAATTGCCACCAAATTTTCAATCCGTCCAATGTCCACACAATGATGTTTCCATTTTCATTTCGTCAACGACATTAAAGAAAAAAATTTGCGAAAATCAATATTCTACGGATATAAATTAAATATTCAGGTCACAACTTTTTGGTTGTAAACACGCAAAAACCATAACCATATTCCAAACCACATTCACATAATCATCTCAATTTCAATAATTCGCATTTTCTATCTTTTAGTGTTAAAATATACAGGCAATTTATTTGAATGACTTACAAATTTGCTGAATATACATAATTTTATTTCACTCGCATATAAACTTACAAGCTTATAAACTTAATTGGCAAACATGCGTTATTATGAGCTCTTTGTTAATTTTTTAGATTATTTTAACATTGCTAATATGTATAATAATATTAAAAATTTACTATTTTCAGGTTATTTCTACAATCTCCAGCTAATCCAGATTTATTGTACATAATATTCTTTTGTCACACCCAGTTGACTGTTACACTACTATTAGCACTAATTTTTGGCAGTAAGGTACGTTACCAGATTACATAAATAATTATTTATTTGTATAAACCATAATCAGCTTATTATAATCTCGTATTTAAACCAACAAAACAAAAAGTTTACGCAATTAAAAAGCTTTTGATCACCAAACAGTAGAACCACATTATTTTAGAGAATTAATTAAAAATTTTGCATTTAAAATTGGAGCACTATATGTATACAAAAATAAATTTGTTACCTATTAAAATGCAAATTAAAATTGGAATTAGCTTAATTGTTGCTGTTGATGATTTTGTGATTACTAATTTAATTTGCTGTTATATACTTTATTGTTATGCATTTTATGTTGCCGTGAATGTTTTTTTTTTTGCAATTAAAATCGAAAACAATTAAAATGAATTAAATAAAGCTTTTATATTGTGTTGGTTTATTGTTGTGGGGTATCTCCTAAAATGTGCATGTATATCTAACTGTTTCAAAATGTTAATGATTTATTTTTTCTAGGTTTATCTCGTATTACGAGGCGGTGGTAAACCACCCGAAGAATCCGTACACTTAGGTATTAAATCGTCTGGTGCTAAATTTATATGCCGCTCGCAGGCACGTACAATGGGCAATCCAAGTACTGCAACATCATCGACCGCACATCTAGGTGGATATGGTGGCATGGGAACCGATATTCGTCTAACCGAACAAGAAGCCCTCGAAGAAATTAAGCATATTACAATGCAGTTACAACATTTACATGAACGTGCCCCGCCACGTGGCATTGCAATCGTAACGATTGTATCGCTTATTGATTTGTGTAAAACGTCGGCAAATTCGTTGC
The DNA here is from genome assembly GCA_963556165.1 of Tipula helvola. Lineage (NCBI taxonomy): Eukaryota > Metazoa > Arthropoda > Insecta > Diptera > Tipulidae > Tipula > Tipula helvola. The sequence continues at coordinate 185,636,700 of OY744483.1, forward strand.
AAATAAAAACGCAAATTTTAAATAAAATAACAGATTTGCAGAAATTCGATAAGGCAATCAATACGGACACAAATCTCGATATTTATCAATTATGTGATAGTAAATTTATAGTAAATAATAATAATAATAATAACAGTAATAGTAACATAGATAATAATAATAAAGTAATTAATAGTGAGACAATAGACGGCAGTAATAATTGTACTCGAATTACAATTACGGATAACGACATCATAGATCCATCGAATATTCCTCAAACGCTGAGTAATTTAAATTTTAATAATTTAGAATTGGAATGTATGTGCAGTAGTACCGATGATGGTGGTGGTGGTGGTGGTGTATCAGGTGATAATAACATTAGTACTACTATTAATAATGAGCATGCAGCTAATTATCGTTATAATAAACAATTTAAAATTTCATGTAAAAAAGGACTGCACAACTTTCATATATCGACACGAACTAATATGGGACCGGATATATTACCATCATCCGTTTCTTGCACCACAAATAACATTATAATAAGTAATTTATGCACAAATGTAAATAATTGTAAGAAATTAGTAGGTAATAACATATTAAGTTTAGATAGTAAAAAAACAAACGATTTATCAACAAACGAAACATTAACAGCAACCGCAATTGTGAACAGTATAAGCCTTACGTCAAAATCAAATATAACACCAGCCACAACATCAACTAGTGATATTAATACCATTGAAAATACTGTTGATGCAGAATTACAAGGTGAAGATACGACAACAACAACCGGATGTAGTAATAATAGTAATAGTAGTAGTAATAGTAATACAACAATAAAACGTAATAAAAATAGTGATAATCGACATCTAGTCCTAGATTTAAATGATCGCTCTAAATATACCAAAGAAGTTTCGGTGTAATAAACCAATTTGCTTTTTATTTTACTTTGTATGATCTGTGTTTCGTCTATTATTGATTTTATAATAATTGTGAAGATCAATAAAACACGAAAGCCTTTGCACATTTTGATCCGTATAATTTGTACTAAAACGGCTTAAAACGGTTGACAAAAAAAAATTACGTGATTAGAAAAACTACCCGTGGTATAATTTATATGGATCGACTATTACATAAATATCAAAAAAAAAAAAATTTAAGAAAAAAAACTGAAATAGAAGAGCCCCTATTAAGTTTTTTTTTCCAAAAAAAAAAAAAAAATGTTTAAACTAATAAAATAAAAATAAAACAAATTTTATAATTTTACGCAAATAAAAAAAAAAAAAAAATTAAAAAAAAAAAAATTAAAAAAAAATAAGAAACATATCTTCTTCTAGAAACATGTATAAGAGAAAAGCAACAAATACTTTGTTTTATGTATAAATTAAATAAAAATTATATTACAACATATATTATACATACATTAATTAAATTAAAATTAATAAAAATATTTAATTAAATTTATGTTTGTTTTTAAATTAAAAATTTATTAAGAAAACGTTAGTGATGGGCTTATTAAAGTTTACACTATAATCGGTTTTCAAAATTCCGCAGATTTTGAAATCGTGATTTTGCCTTGTGGTTTTCGTACTCAATCCTTTTAATTTTTGTATCAAAATTGCTAATAAGTTAACGATTTATTTAGTATAAACTTTATTATGTCCATCACATCACCATATGGTCTGGTTTATTGGTTAAAATGAGGTATACATAAGAACTTTAATTGAATAAAGGACGTGGAGGTAGGTACATTTTTCAAGTATTAATAAGTTTTGAAAGGGATGCATGTCAAAAGTTAATTAATTAAATCTTTCACAATTATTTTCATTATTTTATGTACATATATTTACTAATTACAACTATAACAGTGCCACCTATACATAACTAAGTACGTGCACGATTTGATGAACTAACCCCCTTAAGTTTTATTTTTAAGCAAACGAGGAAAAACCAATGTATCTAATATTTAGCACAGCGAGTTTAGTTCGGTGACTTCGGTAATTTTAATTTTAGTGCTTACATTAAAGTGATATATTTCCGATTCTATTTTGAATATCTGTAGAAGTTGTACTACCGTAGAACAATCATAGATGGCCTTACATTATTCAATAAAAAATTTCATGATAGTACCTTAATTATAAGAGGTTTGAGAGGGCGCAGCTACCAATCCCCAAAAAAGGTTAATATACCGAAGGTTAGGTTCTATTTATAAATTGTTTGACAATTTTTAATAAATATTGATAGATAATTGACCCTTCTTTCAAATAAGTATACTTTTAAGAACACAAAATGTTTATTTCCAACCATACATGACTTCAAACAAACTCGAATAAAACGTCACATAAATTAGTCAATATTAAAAAGCAAGCAAATTTTTAAATTGATGTTTGGAATTACAAACAATGACATAAAACATTCATTTCAAATAATATCAAGCGTTATTTTTCAGTCAATAATTAATCTTTCAATAATCAATTAAAACAAATAAATAAAACTTAACTTTCCATTGAAATTATACTAGACTTTCACCCCAGGAAAATTAGAAATTACCTCTGACAACACAAACGTAAAAACTCATCCCAGATTTTTTTTTTCAACACTATTGTACGAACTATAAAATCCATCCCAGACATTTTCACTCGAGAGCAAAAATCCATCCCAGGATTTTTATTTATTATGAGATTTTTTTTTTTGTATAGTTAAAAATAAATAAAATAAAAATATGTACAAAGAAAAAACCTTCTGATCAGGGTTATCCCGACGTCATAGAATTTTCGCTACATCAATAAAAATATGTTGCTTTTCCATAGTAAAAAATGAATATAAAAATACTTGTAAAACATTCTTCTGATCAGGATTATGGTGGGCCTGGAAATTTATTATAACGGTTTCGTAAGGGGTTCCATATTATACCTCTCGGCCAATTCTGCGCGGTTCGCTTGTTAGAATTTTTGCTATGTCAAGAAATGTGGTGCCTTTCCTTAATTAAATTTGAATAAATAAATGGAAGTCTCTATTTAGGCCCACCATAATCCTTATCAAAAGAATTCTTTTGTGTTCGCCAGGGAAGGCAGGTATACTATGGGACCCCTCACTAAACCGATATAACAAATTTCCAGGCCCACTGTAATCCTGATCAGAAAAAATTTTCTTTTTATTTATTTTTTACTATGGGAAGGCAACACATTTATTGACGTAGTGAAAATTCTATGAATCCTGATCAGAAGGTTTTTTCTTTGTATTTTCATTTTATTTATTTTTGACTATACAAAAAAAAAATCTCATAATAAAAATCATGGGATGGATTCTCTCGAGTAAAAATGTCTGGGATGGATTTTAAAGTTCGTACACTTTAATAGAGTAGAAAAAAAGTCTGGGATGGGTTTTTGCGCTTATCGGAGATAATTTCAAATTTTCCTCGGACGAAGGTCTGGGATAACTTCAAGGGGTCTCTAGTATATTACTACAATTTTAATATTTTTTAGGTTCAATATAATTTTTATCGATGTGTATCCTTAGACAAAAGTGTCGCGTTTTTTTCTTTTCGGAAAATAAAATATTAATAATTTTCAATCGATTTTTGGGGCATAAATTGGGGCTTACGGTTAAGTATTGTTTCTTTGTTTACTTTTTCTTGGCATTTGTTACTTTGGATCGGGTTTTTTGTTTCTTCTCGTTTTAGATTTCCAGTGATTGAGGTTCATTTTGAAGCTGGATGAAGCGTTTCTTAATTTTAGTTGTAAGTATTGCATATCAATCACGCCCACGTCGTGTGTACGCTAAGTTTTGATTTTTAGTTTTAGTTTAGTTATGTCACTTAATTATCCAAATCTAGTCTTGAAATCGATGTTAGTTGATAGGACATTATTAAATGTAGCCAGTTGGACGTTTAAGTCCAAAGTCTAGCCCCAAATATTGACGAGATTTGTCACATTTTTAATGGCGCTTCAGTAGACATACTTTGTTTCTCTGAGACCTTTCTAAATCCAAATATCCCTAATTCAGCTTTTGCCATAAAAGGTTGTTATGGTTAGGCGGGGGCTAGATTGAAGTATCCATAGACACAACAAACAGCACCGCAGACAATCCTGTTGTGGAGGACCAAGATTATTGAACCCGAACCTAATACACCAACCTCCTTCAGTAATCAAGTTAACCTGACCACTCCTAGAAGGGAATTGGGATCAGGAACGAGTCCTCACTGGGTCATCGCTGACCCCTATTCCGATCATACGCTTCGTGTCACACTTGCCGTGGACGACACCCTATGCCATTGCTTATGATGGACGAACTGGACTGTCCGACGGTATGTCCCCATCCTATCCGCAAACAGATATCTCCGCCAACATAACCGTGGCTTTGTGCACTGACTATGGCTCAGTCATGAGGGGTGGTGGTTGGTGATGTCGACGAAAACTTGATATAAGCCGCTGTTTGATTAATTGCTGCAGTTTAGTTTGTTGGCCACACGCACTACATCATTCATCTGAAATAATGAATTATCTCCCACAAACACACATTTCCACCACAGCTATCACTTCCTGAAAAAATTTAGCTTTAAAGACACATCAGGTTTTATATTACGTTATAAATGCTGCTTTGTAATTGTTGAAATTTTACAAAGTTAACATACTGTAACGGGCAGCATTTTTTCTTTATTTTCATGTACCCGTTCCAACAGACCCGTTTTCCAAAAATTTGGTCAATCTTATTCATGAGTACAACATGAATTTATTGTTTCAATTGGGGCAACCTAATTGTAACGTAAAATTGCTTGTACTCATACAAAATCAAAGAAACTAAAAATTGACACACTGAAAAGTGTCGAGTTGCATTAACCAAGAAATTATACACAATAATTTCATGACGCATTGATGTAATTTGACATACATAAAGTGTGCCAGTCTTGTTTTTTTTCCGGTGGAATTTCTACAACAACAAACGCTATGTTTACTGCTTGTAGAAATTGTACAAAACACCAACCTAAGTTTTTTTTGATTTGGCACATTATAATGTCCCAAATTCCTATGTTTTCATTTTCGGTATTGTATACCAAACAGTTTTATTTGGGACGACCAACCCAAAAAGAAAAATAAAGTGGTTATCGGACAGACAGTCAATTTTTGGTCTTTCGAGAAGTAACTCGAAAATTCGCGGAAATTTGCTCACCGGGGCAAATAGTAAATTTCAGTGATATTGTAAGTGTGTGTTTGTGTGTTTTTTTTTGGTGTAAATTCATAGTTAGTGATTGATCTTGTGAAAAAAAAAAAAAAAATAAATAAATAAATTACTGATAAATACAATTCGTGAAAAATAAGTGTTTCAATCTAGAGAGAGTTTGGACTGTTGTCTGAGTGCGTTAAGGTTGCCTAGTATTGTCAAGCTTTAGGGCAAGAAAAGTTGGGAAATAAAGTCGTCACAAGGCGGGTAAGGAAACAACAGAAAGGTACGTGGGATTTTTTTTATTTATTTACAGTTAACATCTTTGTTTTGTCGTTTTTATGGTGTTATTCTATTCAAAAAAAAAAAAAAAAAAAATGTTAGGGTAAAGTAGTCGTGGTTCCTCTTTTTACCTGATGAGCCACTTGGTTTGCTCCCGCTGAGCCACAGGGCTGACTCAGTGTGACAAACTTGGTAGCATGTAAATTTTCCATTCCAATTGGTGGTCCATTGAACCACCCAATGTCAGTCCCGGATTTTATAACCCAATAGGGTTATACCACCCCCCCCCCCCTAACCTGCTTAAAACGGCTAAAACAAGGCCACAACATCCCTCACCAAACCCCACGCCACCCTGCTGAGCTAGCAGGAGTATATAGCCGTGGTGAGTGAGATGTTGTGTCAATTTCTATGTAACAGGTAAGGGGCGAGGTATTACCCCTAACCTTACTTTCGTTACAAAGTGGCGCCCAACTCGTTACAAAGTGGCGCCCAAATCGAGGCCAATATCAGTCTCTAAATTAAATATTATCTCAGGCACCACTTTTTACAAAGTGGCGCCCAAAACAGGGACAAATATTAGTCTCTTTATTAATTATAAGTTTGGCACTATTGTTTCATGTGGTGACCAAACGGATCGAGAACATCTGATCCAAGTTTTGTTTTATTTTATTGAATTTTTTTTGTTGTTTTTCAGCCAAAGTTTTTGTTTTTTTTGTGTTTTAAATAAAATGTTGAGTGATTAAATTTGAGCCTTGGGTTCAATTAGACGAAGGTTTATTGACGTGAATATGGCTGCGGCTTAGCCTGACCAAATACTTGGAGGGTCATATTCATGTTGAAGAAACTTACAATTTGTGGATACAGTTGCTGGATCCATGATTGCTCAGTCGTTTGTGGCATGTCCCAACCCACACTCTGGGGAACGAACTGTTGGTCATGGTAGCGACGGTAACACAGATTGTCTATTGAGTTGAAGTTTTTTTTTAGTTTTAATTCGGGACATATCCTAGTTTGCAGTGATACGTTTTTGTCCGTATTGCTGGATATTTTTCTGGCATGATCCAAGTGAGGGTGCTTGCACAGCTTGATGTCATACTTGAGAAATGTCATTCCTCAGCTTATGTTAATTTGGTTGTAATAACAGATTAATGTTATAAAAATTTATAAGTTTTCTTTATGTTTTAATAGTTAAGTTTGCGTTAATGTTTCACTTCTGGAAAAAATCATTTTAATTTTTCATCCATCGGGATGGGTTTGCCAGTCCTCTGTAGTTTTAAGTTCGTCCTGGATGTAGATCAGGACTAATGGGCATTTATTCGTCTCTACTGATAGGGCGAGTATGAATGCGAATTTGTCCCATAAGTTAGTTCTGGTTACATTGTAAAAACATAAAGAAATGATTAAGAAGAAAAAAAAAACAGTAACTGGCGAGTTATTGTTCCGTGGTAAAACAAACAATGCTTACGCAATCCAAGCAGAGATTGTAAGTTATTGTTTACACGACCAGCGTACGACTTGTCATCCACACGGTCCGTGTCTGCCAAAGAAGGTATTTGAATCCGGTACTGTGGCAACGGGGACAAGGGTGTTGGTGGTGACCGCGGGTGTAATTAATTGAAGTTCGACTTAAAGATCATAGCAGTGGAGCTCACTCAGAGGAGTTTTGAATGTTCACTGCGAGATTGACTCAGAGGTTGTGAATTTCATTTAGGTAAAGTGAGATTAAGACATTGCGCTCATAGCAGTAAGGCTCACTCTGTAGAGTTATGAATGCTTACTGCAAGGTTGAGGCAATTGTTTAAAATTTTACTTAAGATTGGCTTTTCAGTTTCCTTATTTCCCATCCTTGTTCGTCCACACCAGAGTGGAAATTTACATGCAAAACCAGTGTGTTAATCATGGTAGAGGGAGGAATATTTTGTGTATATTTTGAGTTGAGTTTTTTTGTTTTTTTGTTCATTAGCCTAATTTTTCAGGTTCATAATTGTTATAGTTTGCTTTGTTCTGTTCAAACGAATCAGTTTTTGATACAATCATTTGGGTTTGTGGTAATTAATCAGCATTTGTTTTTTTTGTGTAATAGTGTTTTTGTCTCAGTTCGTAATTAAAGTTTTAGTGAAGGTTGTAGCGGGGTTAGATACGTTTTTTTTTAGATTTTATTAGTTGTTAGTTGAGGATGGAGTTGGAGCATCTAGACCAGGATGAGATCCTGGTGGAGTTAGAGGTGCGCGGTTTAGTGAGAACTGGTGCTACAGGGATAACGGAAGAGCTGAAGCAGTTGCTTCTAGATAAGGTGAAGGCGGAAACTGTAGCTGAACATGGGAAACCAAAGAAAGCGCATGAAGCTGCGTTGAAGCAACCTCAACGAGAAGCTCAAACCTGCTGTGAACGATTAATTGCGTTGCAGGAGGTTATAACCAGTAGAGCGGTGGACGAAGAATCAGCTAAGGACTTGATGCCCCAAGTCCGTGCTAAGCTACGGCATATCCAAGGTCGGTTGGCTCGAAGCTCAAGATCGGCAACTTTCTATGGTTTAACTGTTAGTTTGCAGAAAACTTTTGATGCTCTTGATGATTTGGTGGGAGAAATGTTGGGAGGTAAAATTACCGGGATGCAGTGGGTAGCTTCAGTCGCAAAGTTAGTTTTTGCAGTTCCCAACCAACGGATTACGGTAGCAAGAAAAGGTGGGAGAGGAAGATTTGGTCATCACCCGGAGGAGGATGAAGAGACTGATCCAGTAGGTTTGGAAGAGGTGGCCGGTCCAGTGGATGGAGGAGATAGGCAGGTGCCTAATCCAGTACCTCAGCAAATAGACGAAGGGTTTGTACATCAGCTAAATCAATTTACGCTGGATGGAGGTGGTGACGCTAGTTCTACAAGAACAGAGATGGGTAAGGGTCATCGAGATTCTGATTTTATGCGTCAGTCAGCATTGAATTATGGATGGTCTGATGTCAAAATGAGGCAGGAAGTTAAGACTTGGAAGATCAGGTTCTCGGGATCGTGCGATAGTCTTACAATAGAAAGATTCCTGGCGCGTATAGAATGGCACGCTTGGAGGGCTCAACTACCACAGAATGAGTTGATTGGATTGTTAGACTTGTGTCTAGAATCTGAAGCGTTGGATTGGTTTTGGACACTTGTGGACAGACATCCGAATGCAACGTGGGAAGTAGTAAAACGGGAGATGTTGCTTCGTTTTGAGACCAGCCGCACAGACGAGGATGTGCGACGAATGTTAAATAATCGGAAACAAAGATTTCCTAAAGAACGTTTTCCTGAATTCTATCAGGCAGTGCTGGGACTGGCGTCTCAGGCGAATCAAGCAATCTCAGATGATGTGATCTACACTAACTTGCGCAGGAACATGCGGCCAGGACTACAGATGGCTTTGTATAACGAGAAAAATTTCCGCAATTTGGCAGAGTTCGTACGTCGGTGTAGTTCGTTGGAGGAGATGTGGAGTGTGTTGAGTATATTCCTGGTGGGTTGTGCAGCGAGCGGCATAAGGGAAGAAGTTCAGGTTCAGCCGTTTACAACAGAACCTGGGATATATTTTGCCGAGTTGGGAAGAGCCATGATATCAACAAGCGAGTGGAAGTTGATCATGTACTACAACTTGACCAGTTACTGGTACGAATGGGAGCAACTTCGAGAGACACGCCAGAAGTTGCGAGAGAAGTGCACTCCGAAGGGCAATGCATCATACATCCGGAATTGTGAAGGTCTGGTACAGCCGATATTATATCTGATGGACAACCTGGAAGACCGGAACCAGATTCTTCGGACCCCAGGGACCAGAGGCCGTCGAGCACCTTTAGATTTTGTGGGAAATGTGCTTGGTGACCTGTTTGGAGTGTTAGATCAGCGAGATGCTCAGGAATATCATGCGCAAATTCAACAGCTATCAGAAGGCAAGATTAAGCTACAAGCATTGGTACAGCAGCAGACGCATGTCCTGGACCTTACCTCGAATATCATAAGGAAGCAAAAGTTAATAATAGACAAGCAGTACCAGAGCCTCCACAGCGACATAGACGGAATCATGTTGCACGAGGAATTTATTGATGGATTGTTGCAGCTTACCACCGCGGTTATGCTTTTTAAGGACGTGCAAGGAGATCTTATCGATATGTTGTCAGATGTTCACCACGGCAGGTTCAATTCACATCTTTTACCACCATCACAATTAGAGGAACAGCTGAAGGAACTACAGCAGCAAATTCCCAGCACCACACGCATACCGACTGGGAAAACGAGTTGGATACAAGTATATAAGCTGTTGACAACTAAAGCGGGCATCGTACAAGAACAGGTCATCTTTGAGGTACGGTTGCCATTACTACATCAGGATGAGTTTCAAGCGTTTAATATAATTCCAGTCCCTACCAGGCATGGAGATAAGTTCGTTTTTATTGAACCCGGTTTCAGGTACATTCTGGTAAATACTCACCGAACATGGTATCACCCTATATCTGGAGAAGCATGGAAGTTGTGCAAAACCTGGGAAGAGGGATCAATAGTATGTACATTGGAAGGCCCGTTGTATAATATGCAGTCCGCGGAAGCTCATTGTCAAGTGGCACTGTTAACCCATGCAGAAGTTCCACCTAAACAGTGTCAAGTTAAGTCAGTGTTGCCAATGACTTTTCTTCATCAACTGGGGAATAATCAGTGGATTATTGTGCTTCAGAAGGAAACGGTGTTCGATTTAAATTGCCAGCAACAAATTCAGCCAGTGACTTTACGAGGTAGTGGTATTCTTACCCTAGAATCAGGATGTTCATTGAGGGGAAGGACGCTTCTGATTTCCAGCCAAGAATCTTTTGTGACAACGAAGAAGATGGTTTTTATGCCGACGTTTAACCTATCACAAGAAATAGAAGTGAAAAACGTTATGGTGAGTTCTGACGAAGTGGATGAAGAGATCTCAGGGCTGCAACAGACAGTGGAAAATTTAAAAGGACAGGAAGATTGGTTAGAAGGGAGTATCCATCACGTAAGCCACTATGTGTCAACAGGAGTGTTAGCACTATTCGTATTGGTACTGGCAGTTGTAGTATACAAACATCGAAATGCTAAGAGAAATGTACAATCTAGAAGACAAGTATATACCATACCAATCAGGTCTATGGAACTGCCACCCGTGTCAACAACTGAAAACCTGATTTAGTAGTTACACCACCAGGGTATTTCAACATTCTGGAAAGACAATAAATAGAGTAAAAAAAAAAAAAAAAAGATTGTTAGTTCAGCAAGACTGTAAATCCCAAAAGTATGACATGTTGAATTATATAAAGTTTTTATAAGGTAGTTAGGGCTCAACAATTAAACTACTGTTAGGGGTGTGACCAAGTAGCATAGTTTTAACGTAAGAATAAATTTACCTGGGAAAAAAAAAATAATCTTGCTTTGAAGCAAAGAGACGAGGTTATCTCAACTTTAAACTAGTAAACATAAGTACGGATGCAATAAACAACCACAGCTATCAGGAAGTAAGTTAAGGTTGAGGCAGCGCCGTTCCAAATGTACTAACATAGCTATAGGTAAGATACGTATTTAGTTTAGGAAAAACCTTTTAAGTAGTCTAGATAGTTGCTAAGTTTAGAGAGAAAAAAAAGGACTATAAAAAAAATTAAAAAAAAAAAAAAAAAAAAAAAAAAAAAAAAATTATATTTACTCTCTATAGTAATAGGAATTTAGGAAAAAAATAGGAATGTAGTAATTAGTGATTAGGATTAAGAATAATGTATTAGGGTTTTTGTTATATAAGTTAAGACAACCAAGTGGTTTAGTTTAAAAATATTAGTTAAGATAAGCAACTAAACAAACAGAAAAAAACACAAAACAGATAAGAAAAAAACAACCACTGAAAGCGCGATCGGTTATTATGTCAAATGTTTTTACCTTTCTCGTGACTATCCTGTCTTTATTCTTACGTCCTGATTATCCAAATAAGTTTCGTTTAATGAAGTTACACTTAGCCTGGCTAGCTCAATCAGTAGAGCATGAGTCAGGGTCTCGTGTGGGACGTCCGCCACGTTGGGCTTTGGCCATTGCAGCCACAGCTTCTCCCAAATACAAAATTTTTGTTTTCTCTCTTTTGTTATAAGGAGTTAGAAAACTAATCCCCATCCAACAGAGCGATGAGATCTCTTTTTAATCTCAGGGTGATGGGTTTTCCCCACGTTTGTAACGGGCAGCATTTTTTCTTTATTTTCATGTACCCGTTCCAACAGACCCGTTTTCCAAAAATTTGGTCAATCTTATTCATGAGTACAACATGAATTTATTGTTTCAATTGGGGCAACCTAATTGTAACGTAAAATTGCTTGTACTCATACAAAATCAAAGAAACTAAAAATTGACACACTGAAAAGTGTCGAGTTGCATTAACCAAGAAATTATACACAATAATTTCATGACGCATTGATGTAATTTGACATACATAAAGTGTGCCAGTCTTGTTTTTTTTCCGGTGGAATTTCTACAACAACAAACGCTATGTTTACTGCTTGTAGAAATTGTACAAAACACCAACCTAAGTTTTTTTTGATTTGGCACATTATAATGTCCCAAATTCCTATGTTTTCATTTTCGGTATTGTATACCAAACAGTTTTATTTGGGACGACCAACCCAAAAAGAAAAATAAAGTGGTTATCGGACAGACAGTCAATTTTTGGTCTTTCGAGAAGTAACTCGAAAATTCGCGGAAATTTGCTCACCGGGGCAAATAGTAAATTTCAGTGATATTGTAAGTGTGTGTTTGTGTGTTTTTTTTTGGTGTAAATTCATAGTTAGTGATTGATCTTGTGAAAAAAAAAAAATAAATAAATAAATAAATTACTGATAAATACAATTCGTGAAAAATAAGTGTTTCAATCTAGAGAGAGTTTGGACTGTTGTCTGAGTGCGTTAAGGTTGCCTAGTATTGTCAAGCTTTAGGGCAAGAAAAGTTGGGAAATAAAGTCGTCACAAGGCGGGTAAGGAAACAACAGAAAGGTACGTGGGATTTTTTTTATTTATTTACAGTTAACATCTTTGTTTTGTCGTTTTTATGGTGTTATTCTATTCAAAAAAAAAAAAAAAAAAAATGTTAGGGTAAAGTAGTCGTGGTTCCTCTTTTTACCTGATGAGCCACTTGGTTTGCTCCCGCTGAGCCACAGGGCTGACTCAGTGTGACAAACTTGGTAGCATGTAAATTTTCCATTCCAATTGGTGGTCCATTGAACCACCCAATGTCAGTCCCGGATTTTATAACCCAATAGGGTTATACCACCCCCCCCCCCCCTAACCTGCTTAAAACGGCTAAAACAAGGCCACAACATCCCTCACCAAACCCCACGCCACCCTGCTGAGCTAGCAGGAGTATATAGCCGTGGTGAGTGAGATGTTGTGTCAATTTCTATGTAACAGGTAAGGGGCGAGGTATTACCCCTAACCTTACTTTCGTTACAATACATTTGACATTTCCTTTGGTTTTTATTAAAAATGTAAGACCGACGATACATAGACATTGAACAAAAATCCCTTTGACCGCTCTGTTGTTGATCCGTCCTACCATCGCGTGGTATATGTAAGTGACTTGTAGGTGATCTCCGGATGAAGAGCTCTACTCCCGCAGATCCCTATAATATATTCCAAAAAAAAAACAAAAAAAGACGACCGCGCCACACTAAACTGGTGTCTACGGTTCAAAAAACCAACCCTCGCCGAGTTTTTATCCCCAATACTTACGCGTATCGTCTTTTTTTTTCTTTCTTCTTCGTCGGTGGCACGCCGTCAGTTGCAGGAACAAAACTCCGTTGCAGGAACAAAAATCCGTTGCAGGATGACCGTATTTGAACGCCGGAATCTATGTTTGAAGCAGTACTCACTTTATTATGTTTTTGTTGTTTGTTTTTGTTTTTTTTTTCTTTTTCGTTTATTGGTTTTTCTTTGTGTTTTTTTTTGTTTTTTTATTTTTTTTTTTTATCACACTGTTCGATCGGTAATAATTGGCGTTATCCAATTATTAATTTATTGATTAAGAATTTAATATTTATTAGCTTATGAGTATTATTATTAATTCATTAATAATTAATGTATTGATTAATTGTATGATTATTCCCCAATTTAGGTTTTTCTTTTTTTTTTTTTCGCTAGCGCTACATCCCATAGAGGAATTTGGCCGCTTCATTCTGAAGTTTCGTAATCATTTTTGTATTTAACAGATACTGAATGATTAATTCATTGACCCTACCCTTAACCAGCCGTGATTTTTTTATCACCCGCCGGGAATCGAACCCGGGACCTCCGGAGCTTAAGCAAGTATGCTAACCACTGTGCCACCGGGGCGGCAAAGACTGGTTAGAAAAGTAAACACAATGCTTGTCGCAGGTGTTTGTTTTATGAATGAAATATGAAAAAAAAAAAATCACTCCCGAGTAACCACGTGTCTCAATAAAGCGACAAAAATTTCACATAAAATGGTGATTGGTGGTAAAAAATGTGACAAAAAGTTGTCACAATATGGATGAAAAATGGTTGATGAGATGATGAGGTTGACGCCGATTGTCACGCGTAAACGAACATTTTGTAAATCAAATTTGTCGGTTTTTGGTGGAATATTTTTGAAATATTTGTTGAAAATTTAGTCACAAATTCGATAGTTTTTTTATGGTAATAAAGTCAAATATTTCTCGATATTTTCTGAATAATTGGTGGTTTAACTATGGAACTAATTATGAACTATTTGTTGAAATTATAACTACAAATTCGATAGTTTTTTTTATAATATCACTTAATTATTAACAAGTTTGTGGATATTTGTTGGTTTATTGATGCAATTATGCGTAAGAAAATTTTTTATGACCCTACTTAAATAATTTTGTAAAAAATACTCCATTGTATGGATTATTTGATATTTTTATTATTATTTATTTTTAAAAAAACATCTACCAAAAATGTAGAAATATCAAAATCCCCCCGTACTTTAACCCGAGCCGAGAGTCAATACAAAATATCTCGAGTCTAAAAAATGAAAACTTTCCTTGAGTTTTCTATGTGGTAGTTTGGTTTCGTACAGATAAGCTCGCACAAACAGAAAGTTCGGTCTACTCATCAGGTACTCACGTAGCTACGACCAAACACAAACTACAAAACTAAAATTCCAACTTCATACATTAAGTATGAGGCAAGAACGTAGTGACTTAGCGAATTATAAATTCACCAAATCTAAAATGATCAAAATCTTTTTTTTTTTTTTGGGGAGTAAAATGAACATATATTTTGTCACAAAATGCCTGCATAAATAAGATCCAAATTGTCAACTTATTTTGTGACAAAAAGGAACTTACATTTTTGACAATTTGGTGACTTAATTTTTTTTTTTTTTGGGAGGTAAATTCAACGTACATTTTGTCCACAAAATACCCGCATAAATAAGTTCCAAATTATCAACTTTTTTTGTGGCAAAAAGTAACTTACATTTTGTGACAAATTGGTCTAACATTTTGTGATCACCATTTTTGGTTACTCGGGCTGTTTCGTTTTGATTAGTTTTGAAACGCCTTATTACGGTAGATTTAGTTTAGTTTTTTGTGCAAATGAATTTGTTTATAGGAGTGGGGCAGATTCGCCACTTTTTAGTAAAATCTCGCTAGAAAAATTATTATTGATATTTTTTTAAATCGGTAAACGGTAATAAATACTTCGATATTTTCTGAACCAATTGTGAATGTAAGGATTTTTCCTTATTATTACAAAACATTTTTTTCTAATTTCTGCTGGAACTCCATAGAAAGGTGAAAGTGCCCCGGCCCGGGGTACTTTCGCCAAATGAAGGGGCAGTTTCGTCAACTTAACTATTTTAGTAGAATCGTTAGTAATACACATTATAAATAAAATAATTTTTTTAAATAAATAAAATAAAAACATATTTATTCAATAAAATATTAAATTTAAACTTAAACGTATAGGAGGTTGCTCTGGTGTTGGCAGCTTCATATAAACATAATTTCTATAAATTAATGAAATGTCTTCTTTGGTTGGTTCAACAAATAGTTGACTTCTAGCATGTTTGCGCAAGAAGCTTTCGATGTAGGAGTTATTAGCTTCCACTTCGGTTAATTGACCCACGTTTATTTTATAAATGTGGCACGCTCGACAGTATCAAGAGCATTTGTCAAAGACGAAACTGCCCCGTAACAACTTGGCGAATGTGCCCCAAAGTAGCAAAAAAAATACTAAATAAAGAAATTTAATTAATTATTTTTGATTGATTAATTCGCACCCTAACACTTTAAAGATAACTAATTTATCTAACTATATTCAATGAAACACTCAACAAAACTAAAAAAATGCTTAATAAAAAATCTTACGTTATACATACCAAATATTACGCAATACTGGGGAAAAACACGATTATACGTGCATTTTAGTTGCGTTTTCAATGATGACTGTCAAAGTACAGAGAAACATTTGAAATAATAATGACATGATTCAGTAATTTTTTCAGATTTTTTAAACGCTGTGAAGGTAGCTAAACATAGCTTGACGAAAGTGCCCCGATGGCGAAACTACCCCACTTTACCCTACGTATTTGTGTATAAGTTAGAAAAAGTCAAAGAGATAATTTTAAAAACTCAGCATACTATTTCATAAAATTACAACAACATAATACATAAAAAATGATTTTTATTTCTTGGGAATTTTTTCCTCATCAAAATGTTCATCTATGGTTGTCTATTACTACGTTTCCATGACAGAGTTTATCCGAATTAAGAGTTTCGTTGAGTTAATAACATGGCGGCGCTAATCCATAGCGTTTCCATGAAATTATAATTTCGAGGGTAATTTGACATTTCACAATAACAAAAAGTCACTTCTGAAAATTTTATTTGTTTAGCGAAAAATTTTAAACTTAATATTTATTGTGATTTTTATGATTTATGAAATATGAAGTATTACGAAGAGAAAGAATACTCGCTCCACCATTTTGTATTGGTATAATTATTTTTTCCGTTTTGACAGATAGAATCCCTTCTTACCCTACTACTTTCGTTGAGTTAAGTTGGATTAAGAAACTTAACGCAAATCCTAAACTCGACATGTTTCCATGATGAGATAATCCACGTTAATCCTGGTTATGGAAACGTAGTATGTATGATACTACCAAATGCGATATAAAGCTGCAACTAAATACCGCGTATGCGTAATTACCATTCATCGAGGCATTTACGATGCAATTTAAGTCTTATGTTGATGTAATATAGTCAATCAAACAAAATTTGATTCAAATTACTGCGATATTTGGTGCAAGGCTTGTAACGAAAATAAATGCACATGCGCAAGAATATTTTTTTTTGAGCAAACGAAAACAAAATCCTCAAAAAGTCATAATTTAGGGTTTCGGCATCAATTCAGTATTAGCATAGACATTCATACTAGATTTCGCATTTCTTCATAAGTAAAGGAAAAAACAAAACTTCTGATAATTCCAATGTTATCGTTGTGTTGTATATTTTACAAGGCAATGATTTTAGAATGCGATGCAAATACAGGGTGTCCGGTTTTGGGATGCTGATCCGTCAAGGGGTGCATCCTTGGTTCATTCTGAGAAAATAATCGTATGTGGAGGGGTGGTCTATTTTTGATATCCTTTGAAATACAGGGTGTTTAAAAAATTTGGTTTAGAAAAAAACTACAATCAAATATTAAACTGTAACTTCCAAAATATTTATCGGAGAACAACCGACTTAGTTTTATTTGACTGGTAATTGTATAGGCTATTATTAAGATCTAGGTGGTTATCTTGCATCAGCATCAGTTTGAGAGCTATGATGCTTTAAACAAAGTAAAAAAAATATATTTTTTTTTTATAAAATTGAGTTTTTCTAACAAAAAACCGTTATAATTTTTTTATTTAATTTTAATTCGCCATGATCTCCCCTACAATCCCCCAATACAAAGTTTGAGCCTAGGAGTTATAAAAGGTGCTCAAATGGCCCTCCTTTTGATTGAATATCGGCTAATATTCGTTTAATGTTTGATTTAGTGTTTCCAATCCGGGATCCCGGGATCCCGATCTATTTTATAATCCCGAAATCCCCGGGATTTAAATTCAAAAAACTCAGAAGACTGAATTTTACTTTAATACTAAATTTAATACTGAACTTAGATATTGCACTAAATTTGATGTTGGCAAAACTGACGGAGCAGGATTTCAGCATAAGTCGCGAACTTTTTCGGCTCTTTGTTTCAAGAATAAAGGAAAGAAGAACTAATTTAAGTGGATTGGCACATTATCTCCACAAACGGAGCAACGATACATTGTATGAGCCCTTAGTCTTCATTCCGTCTACAAACTCGATACATTTCAAAATGACGAGCGTCTTTAAAGTTGATCAATATTATCTTTTAGTATAAATGCGTACTTTGGCTTATTGCTTCAAACGCTTGTTTTGCATCCTGTTTGGTTACAAATTCAACAAATGTAAAACCCGCTTGCAGTTAACTTTTTCGGCAGTCGAACAGCTTTTAGTATACCAAATAGTACTTTGAACATATCACGAATTTCACTCTCTTTCGCCTGGGTACATTTTGTTTTTTACCAATTTGTTCGTTATCTGTCACCTTTTTCCTCGTCGAAGTTTCGATTCAATTCCACTTTATTCCCGTTAATGTTTACATAGGGAATCTGTCAAAGAATCTTTTCTGCATCTTTATGTTTCATGAATTAAATAAAATCCATAGCCAAAGAAATAATTTGGCCAGGATTCTCCATGTCTTTTTTCTGGGCAATTTGTATTGAATGATTGAGGCCGTATTGTGCCAAGGTTTTATGAACCGCGGGCTCATGGGTTTTAAAATGTAAATTTCGTGAAAACAATCGTTGCTTCTTCTGGCCCGTTGGCATCATCGCCTACTAACGATTTATTTACTCACTAACCCAAATATTGTGAACAATTTTTGATTGATGATATGACCTAGGATGGAACTTGGTTATTTCTTAACCGATCATGCTAAGTTCTACATGAATGATGGAAGTGGGATTCTAAAATGATTTTTAAGTCAAATTCTGGAATATGGCCAAAATTCAACAAGTTCGATGGAAATGTGAGTCTAAATTTGGTTCTAGGTGAAGTTCTGGTATATGATCAATTAGAGTGAAACTTCGTTATTTCGTAACGCCCGTTTATTTAGAAGAGGGTCTGGAATGTAGCCTATTAAGGGGAACTCGGTTATTTCTTAACTGATTATATTGAAATTCGACATACAGTAAGTCCTCGACTTACGTGATTAATTCATTAAAAGGTTTTCGCGTAAGTCGAAAAATCGCGTAAGTCGAACAAACCTTAAATTCGAGAAATTTTTGTTAGTTTTAAGTATTGGGTGTGTGAATTAATTCTTAGACTCGACATTTAGATGTCGTTACGTGCGATTGCGTATAGTTTGACAAGCAATTCCAATTGCATTTTGTAGCTGTCATACAATATTGTCAATCTAATTCAGAGCAGAAAGTGTTATTTTTCATGTTACGTCATTTTTTTGTAATGGATTTAAAATGGATCGTGATAAGTTGTTTTTCGAGGGGTTCTTCTTTTCTTTTTTGATTCCAAGAAAACTGCCGCTGAAGCTCACCGATTACTTTCTGATACTTATGGTAATCAAGCTCCATCGAGTGCAAGCTGTTTCAATTGGTTTCATCGATTCCAAAGTGGTGATTTTGACTTGACAGACAAAGAACAGCCAGGTCAACCAAAAAAAACTGAAGATGCCGAATTACAAACATTATTGGATGAAAATGCATATCAAACGCAAAAATAACTTGCAATGCAGTTAAACATTGACCGATCAACCATTTCTCATCGTTTGCACGCAATGGGAAAGATTCGAAAGCTAGGAAGATGGGTCCCACATCAACTGTCCGAAAATCAATTGAGAGCACGAATTGAAGCATGCAAAAAAAATCTTGCTGAGTACAAAAAACATAGTTTTTTACATCGAATTGTTACTGGCGATGAAAAGTGGGTTTATTACGATAACCCCAAACGTAAAGCAGCTTACGTCGATCCAGGCCAGGCAGGACCATCGCAGCCAAAACGAGATATTCATTGCGATAAGGTTATGCTGAGTATTTGGTGGGACCAGAAAGGTGTGGGGTATTATGAGCTGTTAAATCCAAATGAAACGGTTACAGCTGATCGCTACCGACGCTAACTGGACAATTTGGCATGTGTATTAGACGAAAAACGGCCAGCAACAGCGAACAAAAACTATAAAGTTTTGTTTCATGATGACAATGCCAGACCGCATCATGCAAAAACCGCTCAAAACATGGTAGAGCAACTCGGTTGGGATCGGCTTAAACAACCTGCGTATTCTCCAGACCTTGCACCTTCCGACTACCATTTGTTTCGATCAATGCAAATAGGCCTGGCTGACGTACGCTTTCGAAACTCCGGAGGAGTGCGAAATTGGACCGATGGCTGGATAGCTGGGAAAGTTGAAGGCTTCTTCAAACGAGGAATCCACAAACCTCCCAGGAGATGGCAGGAAGTCATAGCTAACGATGGCGAATATATTGGATAAAATAAACTCTATCGTTATAAAAGAAACATTTTTTTTATAAAAAAGTCTAAAAATTAATTCACACACCCAATACGAATTCACGTAAGTCGAATTCGCATAAGGTGAGGTCTTCTTACTGTATACGATGGAAATGGATTTCTAAAATGATATTTAGGAGAAGTTCTAGGATATGGCTAATTAGGAAGAAACTCGGTTAGTTTTCAATCGATTATAGTCGTGATTTGCATGACAACTGCCCTAGAACTCTTATTAAAGTCGATCGAATTTTTTTATTCTATGTAAACCGAAAAAAATTAATTCAGAGAGCGCGAATATGTGGCGCGAATATTTCCTTATTTCTTCCTGACGTCATTACACGCGACTGCACTCGATAAATTTTCATGTTTATCATTAGTATCAGTTCTAATGCAGATCTCATGGAAAACGCGACTTACGTTGAAATTCGACATGTATGTACGATGAAAATGGGATTCTGATTGATCTGTAGAACAAGTTCTGATGGCCAATTAGGAAGAAACTCGGTTATTTCTCAACCGAAGTTTGTGAAGTGATTGTTAGGTGAAATTCTGAAATTTGGCCAATTAGGATGGAACTGTGTTATTTCTCAACTGATGTTGGTGAAATTTGACCTGCACGATGGAAATGGGATCCTAAAATGATTGTTAGATGAAGTTTGAGGCCAATTAGGAAGAAACTCGGGTGTTTCTTAATTTAATATTATAAAATTCGACATGTACAATGAAAATGGGATCCTCTTTAGATAAAGTTCTGAAATATGGCCAAGTAGGATTAAACTTACAGCTTTTTCTTAAACGATTTTGATTTGACATGTGCGATGGAATAGGTATGGTAAAATAATTGTTAGATGAAGTTCTAGAATAAGCCCAATTAAGATGGAACAATTAATCCGTTACTTTAATCTTTGGGATATGTGTTTTGAGTATGATTGCTTTCAGAGCAGCATGATTGACTCGTGTTTAAGCTTTATCGGGTTGAGTAGGTCCTAGGTACTTTATACATTTTCTGTTTTAAAATTGAGTCAACTTTGTTGCTATAAAAGCAGAATGATAGATTCTCGTCACATCTCTACAATTTTGGAGTAGACTATATATGATTTAAAACTATATAAGAATAGAAAATAAATTTAAATTAAAAACTGTATATTTGCTGTGCTGTATGTGCTCAGCAAAGTGTTCCTAAATATCACATGTATTTATTGCAATGAAGCTGCCTAAATGTTTACTTCCCACCTGCATTAAAATGAATAAGATTTATTTTCTAATAAAATGAAATTAAGCATGGTAACCCATTTTTTTTAATTTAAATTTCTTTTCGTTTCTTATATAATTTGATGAAGGTATAATTGTACCATCTTTATAAGAAAACTCCTTTTTCTTTTAAGCAAGCTATAATAATCTACACCAAAATTGTAGAGATGTCACGAGAATCGATCATTCTGCTTTTGGATAAACAAAGTTGTCGCAATTTTAAAACACAAAAGGTACAAAGTAACTGCCCAGCCGGATACAGCCTAAACAGAGTCGATCTTGCCGTTATGACAGCAATCATATTCGAAAAACATTACCCAAAGATTAAAGTAAAGGATTGGCGAGGCAATTTGCTAATTAAACTTCATCCCATAGATCAACTTGATTGTTCGAATCTAATTGGTCATATTCCAGAAAACAATCATTTTAGGATTCCAATTCCATCGTACATATCGAATTTCATCAAAATAATTTAAGAAAAAGCCAAGTTCCATCCTACTTGATCATATTCCTGAACACCACCTAAAAATAAATTTAGGATCCCATTTCTACTGCACATATCGAATTTCATCATAATCGGTTAAGAAATAATCGAGTTTCTAATTTGCAATATTCCAGAATCAATCATTTTACAGTTTGGATTAAGTGTGGTGACAACGAGAGACTGAGAATTAATAAAATCAATTCAAAAAAGTAATCTTCAACATGTATCAACCAGTGAATCTACCTATTGCCAAGTAATTGGAGAAAGATCCCAGACTTCATAGATTTCGTTACCAGAGGAATAGCATATAATTATTGGTATGATTCATAAATGATTGCCGATGCAGGTAGCGGTAATATGAAATTTCTCAGTACCTGTATTTTATTGTAGTAAGGTGATTGTTTTGTTTGTAAAGAGTAGATATGTGGGTTAGTTGTTCTGAATTTAAAAGTTGGACAGTGCGTACGTACATCTTCGTAAGATATATAAATGTTAGAAATGGAAAATAATAAAGTTCATTTTAGACTTATTATGTTGAGCGAGTTTAAGCTTGGAAACAACGCTAGGGCAACAGTTGAAAAAATATGCAGTGTTTATTGTAGTGCAGTAATAAGTTAGATAAGTAATTGGTTCACTAAATTCCATTCCGGAGATAAGAGGCTACAAGATAAACCAAGGCCGGGTCGGTTTTCTGATGTAGATGACGAACGATTGAAAATTTTGGTAGAAAAACCCGCGTAAATCAAAGAGACAATTAGCAGAGAACCTCAATACATCTCTAGAGCTAGGCCTCACACTGCTAGGATCACCCAGGGAAAATGATTAGAGCTAAGTTGGTTCACTTTACCTCACTCGCCATACTCAACAGATATTGGTCCAACCGATTACAAGCTTTTTCGGTCGCTTCAAAATTCCCTTAAGGAAAACGTTTACAAACGACGGGCAGGTACTTCAGCACGTTCAATTCTTTTTCGAGTCGAAGCCAAAAACATTTTGCGCGGGAAGAATGAAAAGTTGCCAGATAGATGGCAACAAGTTATAAATAATAAAAGTGATTATATTATAGATTAGTTTTCGAATTTATAATTTGTATGGTGAAATAAATTTGAAGTCGAAAATCGGCAATTATTTATGAAACAACCCAATAAATTAGAGCTATGCCATATTTAGACCTGCCATCTGATCACTCGCAAGTCTTAATCACTTTAGCAGCAAAGATAGAGACAATAAAACTGATTGGAACTTCTTCAGAAATAAAGTAATAGATATAACTAAAGTGAAAAAGTTAAAGACAGAAAGTGATTTAGATCAAACAGTGGAGCAACTCGATGAATGTATTCAGTTGGCAGCCTGGAAGTCCACACCAGCACAAAAAGAGAAAGAAAAGAATGGCTATAAGCTAACAGTGAAAAATAAAAAAAGCAATGGTTCTCAATGAAAAAAAATAAACCAATTCTGGGCGAGAATAAATGAAGGAAAGGCTGAAGTATATTCTGTAACTAATTTGAAATATTTCAACGATAACGATCAGAAAGTAAGGACGAACAGAATAACAACATTCAAAACTACTTAGAATCACCAGTGCAAATGAATACTACTACCACCAAGTTTTCTATGTAAGAAGCAGGGCAACGGAGTCGGTAAAATAATTCTTCGACTCTAGATTAAAAATTGACTTTTCGACTCCGACTTCAACTTCTACATGTAATCAAAATATTATAAAATTCATAATACTGCTCGTATTGAAATTCTTTCATCATTAGAACAAAATTTGGACATAACAAAATAATATTAAAACTCGTAATTCTGTTGATTTTTCCACTTTCTCTAAATCCACTTTCTAAAAATCATTTTAAATGATTGCCAAATTACATAGTGCCGGTTTGCTTCTATTTTGTTATCATCATTCTAGTCTAAATTTCTAAGAATCAAAATCGATACATCATGTTTCGTATCAAACGATATAATTCACAGAAACCTAGCATCATACATTATTTTATGCCTTTTGTAAGCGATATACAAACAAACCACAACAGACCACACATTCAAGTATTTAAGCCAAAAAGCTAATAACAAAATTTAAACGACAAATTGCGAAAAAGCCGTTGATCATTAAATCTGATATAAGATCAGGATCCTGCCAAATTAAATTGAATACTTCGATGCTATTAAAATCCTTTGATTAAAATCCGAAATTTGGTACTTTATTACCACTCATATTTTATGATTTCGTATTCAAACAACGAGCTTTACAATTTTATTTATTTATATTTATAAAATACACAAAAATAAAAATTTTATTTATCTGTTTATATTATGTATTTGTGTATATGTAGAATGGAAGCTTTAAAAGCTTCAATTTACATTGATCAAATGATATTGTATAGTAAAGAATGGATAAATAACTGATAACAAAAACACCAAATAGCTATAAACAAATTTGTTTTGTATTCGGGCTAGAGAAAAGAAAATATAAAGCTTCGCAACATAAAAGCTCGTTTGCGTTATGAAAATGTAATAATTCAAATTTATGTTATATATTCGAGTATTTTTAAGTATACGGTTGTATATACTATACGTAGATATATGTTTATATATTATGTTACAGACAATAACTGTAACAAAAAAAAATGTAGATATAAATAAAGGATTGTTATATAGATGATAAGAATCGTTTCTTTTATTAAAAATTCCGAAAATTTATGATTTTATGGGTAAAATATCTGCCGAAAAGCTTTTCTATAAAATTTGTTATTATTTATTAGTAGACATGGACGTATTTCTATTTTAGGATATTGTTTATCATATATGTATAGAAAAAGTTGCGATTATTTATTTTATTTCCCGAAAAGCTGATCTACTTTCAGAAATTAGTAAACGTTTTAATTTTGCTAAAAGCTATTGGGCTATTAAAATAATAAAACTTAACCGAAAATAGTATTTTTTTATTATTATTAGCACTAATTTTAGTTGATGTATGTACCTACACCGCTATTCAAAAATTATACAACTCTCAAATAGCGGTATTGAAAATTAAACAAAAAGCGTTTTGGTATTTAATGAACACTGTAAAATCATACAAAAGTTCGCGCAAAGCAAACAAACCGCGCTGGCACAAAAGAATAAATATTACAAAAATGATGAAAGAACTACAGTTAACCAACTGTTTCTCAGTAATTAATATAAAAAACTTTTTTTCTATTTGGTGCCGGGATTCGTGTAAATGTGTGTACATAACAAACCGTTATTGTTATATAAATATATATCTACAAATATACACGAAACAATAACAAAACCATTTTCCGGATATAGTTACAAAACCTCATTCAACTTTCTTTAGTCGATTACTACACGCCACATTTTTTCTCTATCTGATTTTTTAGGAACTACGAGTAAAGGGAAATTCCAACCGCTTTTGCTAGGTTCAATAATATTATCTGCACTGCCAACATTTCGTTAATCTGACTATCGATTTCTCGTTTGGTTGCTTCATGCTATATGGTTTTAAATGTATTGTATATATATACGCAAAACCCATATATGCTTCACAGCATTTGTGGTTGTTAATTGATCACCGGTTAAATGGAAAACGTCATTAAGCTTACGAATTATTTTTAAAAGTAAGGAATGCTCTCCATCGTTAAGATTGTTAAAGATTGGTTTCCCTAGCTTAATCTCATTATTTAAAATTTTTTATGTTGTGTTTATGTAGCACTGATTGTATTGTATAATAGATGGATAATCTTTGTAGTAAACTATTCGGATTTATCTTGTTGTCAATATCGTAAAGTGATTAATATTAAGAATTAGTCCAGTAATTCTGTATGTATTTACTAGCTATGTACGTTCGCGTCCACACCTTTATGAGTAATAGAAGGTGCGAATTTTAGAGTATATTTAGTATTAATTAACCAGGGATGATATTTGTAAGACGTGGCTAGCTAGTTACTGAATTAAGTGGGTACTTGAAGTACTGCTCCATTTCGTTATGCTTCTCTGTTTTGCCATACAGAAGTAAACCCGTTGTTACAAAGATCTCGGTACCCGTGTATTAGTTGTTTGTTAGTTAATACTTACCTATTTCTGGATTGAATGTATCTCGCGATTTAATCAGGGTCCTTCTCTAGATTTTCAGGATTCTCGGTATTATGTAAAGATTTTATAGGATCCATTCTTATATGAATGAATTATTTATGTGTCCCTTATTTCACTTCATATAATATGTTACGGCCATTCAAATAAATTTAGTTTAAGAATTAAAATTATATACGATCGTTAAAGAATGATCTTATATGACAGCCTTTAACTAAACAAGTATATGAGATGGATATTGATTATTGAATTTGAATTTTTTTTTTAGTAAATAGGTCATTGAACTTTTATTTATTTGTTTTATGTACTCGGCCTATTTACTTCTTTTTTATTTTTTTTGATGATGATGTGTAGTGAGTCATTGTTTTTATAATATAATTGGTGAAAAATACGTGAAATCACAAATTTACTATATGGAGCCATAAGTCATGTTTGAATTTTATGATTTTTATGTTTTGACTGTGTAGCCTTGGTTAAAAAAAAAATTTTAAAATGTTTTTTTTTTTTGTTGTTGTTGTTGTTAAAGATACAGGGTGTCAAATTTTGAGAAAAATGATATTCATGATGTAGAATTTATGGCAATAAAAAGAAAACTAATTATCCGATAATAATGATTTTGAGCTCATTTGAAAGGTAAGTTAATAGTGATTAATAAAAAAATATAAAAATAGCATGTTGTTTAATTTTTTCTGTTTTAAATTTCCCGCCAAAAATGTTCTTTTTCAATTTTCTCAAAAACCTATTTTTTTTTTTTTTTTTTTTTTTTTAATGAATTTGACAATTCATATTTTACAACATATTAAAAAATTGGAACACCGTTATTTTTTGTTTTCGTGTAAAATACGTTTAAATATAATAAATTTGTAGATTTGTAACAATTTAATTTAAAATTGTTACTGGGGTGCGAATATAAATCAATATTTCTCCTCTTGATCATTGATGATGATGATCACTGTGTTGCGATGTATGTATGGGTTGAGTCAGCGGTTTATCCCGGTTTGTTTTTTTTGCTTGGTTGAGAATAAGCGGGAGCATCAAAGGGTGGGGGAGATGTTTTTTTGTTGAGATTAAAAATTTTCAAGAATTGATCGTGAGATAATTTTTTTTTGGTCAGTCGAGTTATGATTTCGATGTTGAAATAATCAACAAGTTTTTTTTTCACAAAAATACTGTGGTGTAAAATATCAGTAAAATAAATTCTTTAAGTGTAAAGTTAAAAGCTTAATAATAAAATAATGGAACCATAATTATAAACAATCCTATGTGATAATATTATAAATTGAAATTTTTTTTTGGATTATATTTGATTGTTGGTTAAAAGTTTGTAAACTTATAATTTTTTTTAGTACATATATAAAAAAAAAATTTTTGTGTACTTTAAATAAAAGACAACAAAAAAAAAAAGATAAAAATAGTGAATCAAAACCTACAGTGTTTTTATTTATATTTTAGTGGGTTTTTTTTTTTGGTAATTTTCAATACCAAAGTTGATTTTCTTTGGAGGACTTATTAAAGCGTGTGTTACGATATTACTGCAACACAAGTGAGGTGCCAGTGAATCGTGGGTTTTTTTCTGGTGTGATTTTTATTTTTGGAAACCTAGTACGAAGCATCGTACTAGGTACATGGTACGTAATCTGGTGTTACGACCACATATTGTGTTTATATCCTGGAGGAAGTACTGCGTTTGTTTTTTTTTGTTTCTTACTTTTTGCATAGAATCGCCGCGGGTCAACGTGTGTAATTATAATCAATCGAATACCGTATGTCAAGTTGTAAACGGAAAGAGGGTCAATCAGTATCACCAATAACAGGACATTTCAACTGTATTTAACACCCTATCCCCGTGGTGTTCTTTTGTTTGTCATCATTTTTTTTTAATCCGCTATTGTACGAGAAAGTTCGAAAGAAAAGCAGGAAAAAAATTATCTCGTGGGAGCATCAGCGGATACAATCGTTCCACAGCCAGGACAACCAATTTCCAGTCACCAGATATGCGCAGCTAAGATTATTTTCTTTTATTATTTTTATTTTTCATTTATTTTTTTATTATTTTCTTAAATTATTTGATTGGCAAAGTTCAATTACATAAATATTTGCAAAATTCTTGTAAATTTTCGCCACAATATTTTTGTCTTTGCATCCTCATTAATTTTTTGTTTTCTTCTCAAAGATTTAGGATTTTTCACTCCACCTTTTGGATTTCTTGTATATATTTTGAGTTAATTTTAAGTATGAGTGAGTAAATTTAGCATATAGGGGATGGGTCATTGAAATGTGGCTGAGAGAGAGATCGGATGTTATCTGTTTTGTTTATTTTCCGAATTATTTTAGAGTAGTTGTGAAAACGGATTACCCACGACCAAATTATACCTCGGAAGACTGAGTTCAGGCTAAACCAAATTCCTCTGGTTTACAGGGGAAAGACTCCGTTTAGAAACTACTAACAAACACGTAATGTGTTTTATGCTTACGTATGGGATAGTTTTTATATCCATACCGTAACATAATGGCGCCCAAATCTTAGGGACCTTGAATCACAGTCACGTTTTCAAATGGAATGATTTTCATTGGTTTCCGGTGGAATGCAGTTACTAATATTCTCCGCATATCGGATTTGAAGTTGTAAAATCATTTAACCGTTTAGATTCCGGTCAGATCTTTGTTTGACTCGTGACGTTTCTAGAATTATTTTTAAGGTACATTGTCCCACCATCAATTTAAATTTTCATATTAGAGTTCAAATTTTTTCTTAATTTTTTTGTTTTGCCTAGAATAATTATAATAGTATTGTTGTCCTTTTATGCTCAATTTATCGTTTTTTTTCTTCATCAGCATATCTACTTTTAAAGTATTTGATTTGTGGCAAAAGATAAAAGAATTGATTATTGATTACTGAATAATTGTTAGAACCAATCGTATAATGTTTCATGGTACAACTTACTGTCGTAAATTTTTCAATTTAATTTTTATAAATAATAATTTAATGTCCGATGGTTTCCGACCGATCTTGGCTTTCGTCTCAATGGTTCATCTCCTTATTCTCGTGTGTATACATTTTTTTTTTTCGTCTTAATTACTTCATAATTTCAACACATACTTGATTATGTAAGGTTAAGGGATATTTTCTTTATTTAATTTTTTTTTAAATTTATTATCGATTATTCTAAGTACACAGACTACTGTGTAAACCGTATTGAATTATACCTATACATACATTGAAATATTGAAAATTTAGTAACGTTTTGTTTTCTAAAAACTTTCGCTTTTAAAATATCAACATTTTTTTTTTCTTTGTTCATCAAATTCTAAATAATGAACGCGGAACATTTAAACCCGGACGAGTTCGTCATAGAATGTTTAGTTCGTCAATTAAACAGTGGCCCTTTGGCTAATCTGGAATTATTGCAAAAGTCACTAATTGATGAAACTGCCCATCCGACTATTAAACCAAGTCGTGCCCACCCATCGGCCATAAAAAGGCCACAAGACGAAATTCGGGCATGCAGCAATAAATTAGTTGAGCATCGAAATGCCTTGCTAGGAATTACCAGTGCCAATGATGCTAAATCGGAAGTGATTTTGCGCACAGACTCCCGTATTTTGCACGTAACGGAACGATTAAAACGTTTATCTTTTACTAGTCGTAAGTACAAACAGCAATGTCTCGATCTTATCGATACCTCACTGCAGCTTAGGGAAAGCATAAAATTACTTCATGATGAATCGACTGATCTCAACAAAACGATAGCTGATTTAAGTGGCAATATCTCCTTGCCAGAAGAGGAAGTACCGACATCCGAAGATGAAGCTAACACAGATGATAAAACATCGATTCAGTCTAAACCTGAAGCAGTACCATTGCACGGTATATCTGCCCAAACAAGTAGTAAAAGTGAACCCAAACAGGTAGAAAAAGGAGACAAGCAAACAGCCCCAATTCCATTTTGTTCTGACATATCGGCGGGGCCAAGTCGTTTTCACACAGATTCTCCAAAGTTACAGGATACTTACAAAACCGATGCCGGACGGAATCAAACCATCGAAATCTATCGAATGCGATATCCACCAGCAACGAAATGGAATATCTCATTTGATGGTACGCCCGATGGTCTGACGATTGAAGCGTTTTTCTTTCGTTTTGAACACCTCGCGCGACATTACCAAGTGCCAGATAGCAACCTATGTACAGAAATAGCAACAATTTTGAAAGGTGTTGCTTTAAATTGGTATTGGTGTTATTTAAAATTAAACCCCGATTTATCGTTTATTCAATTAAAAGACGGTTTAATTGAGAGGTTTCAGGACCGAAGAACAGACCTTGATATTAGACAAATGATTGACGCCAGGAAACAAAAAGTAAAAGAACCATTTATGGTGTTTTACAATGAAATTCAGGCTATGACTTTACAATACCGTATCCCACCTTTAGATTCTGAATTACTTCTTATACTCCGGAGGAATATGAGAGCTGGCCTACAGAACGCATTGGCAGATAGGGATATTCGATCTTTAAATGAGCTGGTGAGACGCTGCGTGGCCCTCGAGGATTCATGGAAGCGAACCAATTTTGAGCCAGAAATGATGTGCATTCGGAAGCATGTAAGTGAGCTAGAAACACCAAACTGGTCTCCTGATAATAACAAATATACCTATGCTTCCTCGCAGTCGAATCAGATAAGTGATCCTGAACATAAGCCAAGTAATGATTTGTGTAAAGATATATCGGCCATATCTCTTACAAAAAGAATGTCCACCAACCCAAATTTTCAACAACGAAATAAAAATGACGTTCCCTTGGTATGTTGGAATTGTTTTGATCTGGGGCACGGTTATTTTGATTGTGATAAGCCTATTACTAAAATTTTTTGTTTTGGATGTGGACGGCCAGATATTTTAAAACCAAATTGTTTTAGGTGTCAGGGAAACGAGCAACCGAGGTTTCCGAATTCGGGGAATGCGGCTCCTCGGAACAGATCAGTCCCCAAAGTAACCACAGTCGAAGCAGCGGCGAATACCGATCGCGAACTGGTGCGACGAAATCCACATCAGCCGTAGAAGATCCTAAAAATTTAAAACATTCTAAACTACCTGCTAATGTCACATCTAACTCAGATTTTTCCGTATCTTCAACTGTCAATTTACCTACTAAATTTAATTTCAAACCACCAAGCTTACCACATTTAAATCGACAATTTAACCGGGCATATCAATATTGGATTAAACGTAAACTTTTACGATCAAATATAGCTGAGACATTTATTACCGAAGAACCAGATAATCGACCTTATGCCGAGGTATTAATCGATGGCATTCCCTATCGAGGATTGATGGACAGTGGTGCTTCTGTTACTGCCTTTGGTAGTGAAAGCACATTATTCTTGAATAATCCAAAATACAAAATTTATAGTGTTCCTTCGACGATTAAAACCGCTAGTGGACATCAGGAACGTGTTTTTGGATATATTTGGATGAAAGTCGGTTTTAAAGGAATTCAGCATCCCATGCGCGTTTATTTGATACCAGGTCTGAAACAAAGTCTTTACTTAGGCATAGACTTTTGGAAACTTTTCAGAATCGAACCTAAAGTTGTGTCGGAAATCGAACCTTTTACCCCATGTTCAAATGCTAATATTGATTTTAATCGTCATACTTTAACGGATGCTCAAGAAGTCGAACTATCAAACGTTATTAAGATATTTCCTTCATTCACAGATTTAGGTCTTGGGAAAACGTCTCTACTGTCGCATCATATCGATGTTGGAAATGCGGCACCAATTAAGCAAAGGTATTATCCTGTCTCTCCACCGATACAAGCCGAACTATATAAAGAAATCGATAGGATGTTAGCTTTAGGTGTGATAGAGGAGTCAACAAGTTCGTGGAGTTCCCCGGTTACATTGGTCCGAAAAGCGAGTGGCAAAGTGCGATTATGCCTTGATGCCCGACGGTTGAACGAGAATACGGCCAAGGACGCGTACCCACTACCCATAATCGACGGACTTCTGAGTCGACTGGATCAGACCAGATATATCTCGAGCATCGATCTCAAAGATGCGTTTTGGCAGATCCCTTTGACTCAGGAGTCCCGAGACAAAACCGCTTTTACCGTCCCTGGCCGTCCGTTATACCACTATAAGGTGATGCCGTTCGGGCTATGCAACGCCCCGCAGACCATGTGTCGACTGATGCACCGGGTGATTCCGCATCAGTTGCAGGATCAAGTTTTTGTCTACTTGGACGACCTTCTCGTCACTGGTGGTTCATTCGAAGAACATATTGCTCTATTGAAAACGGTAGCCGGATATTTAGCTTCTGCTGGTTTAACAGTAAATTTAGGGAAAAGTAAATTCTTGCAAAAAAATATTCGTTACGTTGGCTATATTGTGGGCGATGGCAGTCTTCGAGTGGATCCTGACAAGGTTAAAGCAGTAAGTGAGTTCCCTATACCAAACAGTGTAAAAAAGGTTCGCAGCTTCTTGGGGATGACAGGCTGGTACCGGCGCTTTATTCCAAAGTATGCTGCCGTATCGGCTCCGTTAACGAATTTATTGAAAAAAAATACCAAATTTATCTGGAGTAAAGAAAGCCAGTTAGCATTTGATCAGTTGAAGAAAGCATTAATTACAGCACCAGTTTTGGTATACGCTAACTTCCATAAGCCATTCTTCATCCAATGTGATGCAAGCCGCTCCGGTGTCGGTAGCGTACTCTTTCAGATCGATGAAGATGGCGCCGAACATCCGATAGCATACATGTCGAAGAGATTGAATCCGGCGCAACAAAACTATTCTATAACAGAGCTTGAGTGCTATGCTGCCATACTTAGTGTGAAGAAGTTTCGGGCTTACGTAGAGGGATCCACTTTCACCATTCTGACAGACCACGCTAGTCTTAAATGGCTCATGAGCCAGAAGGATCTGACCGGGAGATTGGCTAGATGGAGTTTAAAACTTCAATCTTTTAATTTCCACATCGAACATAGAAAAGGTTCGCAAAATGTCGTTCCCGACACTCTGTCTAGAGCTTTTATCGAAGAAAGTAACATTAGTCCTCTTACTACGGTTCCAAATATAGATTTAGATTCTCCGGCTTTCCAAACTAGGCAATATTTAGATCTCATACAAGAAATACAGCAGGCTCCAAAGCAACTTAACAATTTTTCCGTGGTAGATGGTAAAATTTATGTGAATACTTCTACTAATCAAGCAGTGGAAACAACGGATGTACCTATTTGGAAGCTATACATTCCACTAGAATTAGTAAACAATCTAGTTTCACTAGCACACGATCCACCACTGTCGGCGCATCAGGGAATTTTTAAAACCCTTGAGAAACTGCAACGTTTCTACTATTGGCCGAGCATGGCGCACGACGTACGAATGTACATCAATCAGTGTCGAATTTGTAAACAGACAAAGCCGTTAAATTTCTCTTTGCAACCACCCATGGGTAATCGAATCCACAGAACGGTCCTTGCAAACACTTTACATGGACTTTCTTGGGCCGTATCCACGATCAAAATTGGGTAATTCTTGTTTGTTTATTGTACTAGACGCTTTCAGTAAATATGTTTTTCTAAAGCCCATGCGACAGGCCCTGTCTACCGCAGTATGTAAGGTTCTCGAAAATGATATTTTTAAAGGTTATTCTGTGCCTGAGACTGTAATTTCGGATAACGGTCCTCAGTTTAGTTCGAAAAATTTGCAAGGTCTCCTGGAAAAATACGGCGTAAAACATATGTATACGCCTAAATATTCTCCACAGTCGAACGCTTCAGAGCGAGTTAATCGCTCTATCATATCTGCTATTCGGGCTTATATTTCTGATGAACATCAAAATTGGGATGTTCATATTCCGGATATAGCTTGCGCTCTCCGGAATACGGTACACAGTTCCACTGGTTTCTCTCCGCATTTTATTATGTTTGGCCAGCATATGATTATGCATGGAGATGAATACAAAATATTAAATAAATTAAATTTGACTAACGAAAGGGAGGTGTCAGTACAAACCAAAACTAATCGGCTAAATATGTGTCAAGAACTTATCAAATGTCATTTAAAAAGAGCATATGAACGTGGAGCTCATAATTATGACTTACGAAGTAAGCCTCGAATACTAGATGAGGATCAAACAGTATATGTGCGAAATTTCGCACAAAGCGATGCATCACGGAAATTTTCGGCGAAGCTTGCTCCAAAATTCCTAGAAGCAAAGGTAATCCGGAAGATCGGGAATGTAGCTTACGAATTAGCGCTCAAAAATGGCAAAAATATTGGTATTTTTCATGCCAAGGATATTCGGTCTTAAAATTTAACTACCCCTCATTACCATTTACTTTAAGTTACCGTAATTATGTCATCGTTCATCATACCTCGAACCTTTACTCCAATTTCGTTAGTTTTAAATAATTTTGTTTGTTAGCATTTAATTATAGCCTGGCCGATGAGACACTCAGGGAATCGATGGGTACGTCCACACGATTGTAACAATTTAATTTAAAATTGTTACTGGGGTGCGAATATAAATCAATATTTCTCCTCTTGATCATTGATGATGATGATCACTGTGTTGCGATGTATGTATGGGTTGAGTCAGCGGTTTATCCCGGTTTGTTTTTTTTGCTTGGTTGAGAATAAGCGGGAGCATCAAAGGGTGGGGGAGATGTTTTTTTGTTGAGATTAAAAATTTTCAAGAATTGATCGTGAGATAATTTTTTTTTTGGTCAGTCGAGTTATGATTTCGATGTTGAAATAATCAACAAGTTTTTTTTTCACAAAAATACTGTGGTGTAAAATATCAGTAAAATAAATTCTTTAAGTGTAAAGTTAAAAGCTTAATAATAAAATAATGGAACCATAATTATAAACAATCCTATGTGATAATATTATAAATTGAAATTTTTGTTTGGATTATATTTGATTGTTGGTTAAAAGTTTGTAAACTTATAATTTTTTTTAGTACATATATAAAAAAAAAATTTTTGTGTACTTTAAATAAAAGACAACAAAAAAAAAAAGATAAAAATAGTGAATCAAAACCTACAGTGTTTTTATTTATATTTTAGTGGGTTTTTTTTTTTGGTAATTTTCAATACCAAAGTTGATTTTCTTTGGAGGACTTATTAAAGCGTGTGTTACGATATTACTGCAACACAAGTGAGGTGCCAGTGAATCGTGGGTTTTTTTCTGGTGTGATTTTTATTTTTGGAAACCTAGTACGAAGCATCGTACTAGGTACATGGTACGTAATCTGGTGTTACGACCACATATTGTGTTTATATCCTGGAGGAAGTACTGCGTTTGTTTTTTTTTGTTTCTTACTTTTTGCATAGAATCGCCGCGGGTCAACGTGTGTAATTATAATCAATCGAATACCGTATGTCAAGTTGTAAACGGAAAGAGGGTCAATCAGTATCACCAATAACAGGACATTTCAACTGTATTTAACACCCTATCCCCGTGGTGTTCTTTTGTTTGTCATCATTTTTTTTTAATCCGCTATTGTACGAGAAAGTTCGAAAGAAAAGCAGGAAAAAAATTATCTCGTGGGAGCATCAGCGGATACAATCGTTCCACAGCCAGGACAACCAATTTCCAGTCACCAGATATGCGCAGCTAAGATTATTTTCTTTTATTATTTTTATTTTTCATTTATTTTTTTATTATTTTCTTAAATTATTTGATTGGCAAAGTTCAATTACATAAATATTTGCAAAATTCTTGTAAATTTTCGCCACAATATTTTTGTCTTTGCATCCTCATTAATTTTTTGTTTTCTTCTCAAAGATTTAGGATTTTTCACTCCACCTTTTGGATTTCTTGTATATATTTTGAGTTAATTTTAAGTATGAGTGAGTAAATTTAGCATATAGGGGATGGGTCATTGAGATGTGGCTGAGAGAGAGATCGGATGTTATCTGTTTTGTTTATTTTCCGAATTATTTTAGAGTAGTTGTGAAAACGGATTACCCACGACCAAATTATACCTCGGAAGACTGAGTTCAGGCTAAACCAAATTCCTCTGGTTTACAGGGGAAAGACTCCGTTTAGAAACTACTAACAAACACGTAATGTGTTTTATGCTTACGTATGGGATAGTTTTTATATCCATACCGTAACAGATTGTCATACTAAAATGTTTTTTGCAAGAATACAAAAAATAACGGTGTTCCAATTTTTTAATATGTATGTTGTAAAATATAAATTGTCAAATTCATTAAAAAAAAAAAAAAAAAAAAAAAAAATAGGTTTTTGTGAAAATTGAAAAAGAACATTTTTGGCGGGAAATTTAAAACAGAAAAAATTAAACAACATACTATTTTTATATTTTTTTATTAATCACTATTAACTTACCTTTCAAATGAGCTCAAAATCATTATTATCGGATAATTAGTTTTCTTTTTATTGCCATAAATTCAACATCATGAATATCATTTTTCTCAAAATTTGACACCCTGTATCTTTAACAACAACAACAAAAAGAAAACCATTTTACAATTTTTTTTTTAACCAAGGCTACACATTCAAAACATAAAAATCATAAAACTCAAATATGACTTACAAAAATTTGTGATTTCACGTATTTTTCACCAATTGCATTTTGCATTTTTTTCTATGTATATAATTCCAAAACGATATCGTATGCATCGATAGAGTATGTACGTGCTGTACTTGTATTTCGACATTTATTGGTTTAAAATAAAGATATACAAGTCTATATACATGACAAAATGAGCGATATACATACATATTCCATGGAGTATATAATATAATTCTTTATATAATTCTGATCTTTCTGGAAATTTGCAATTGTACATAGATATATTTTTTTTGAGATGATTGTTGAGATTACCGCCGATGAAGCCTGTGCTTAAGTTTGGTGACAAAAATTAATTAAAAAAAAAAAAAAAACGGTGTTAGTGGTATATTATATTTATTAAAGTAGAATTATAATTATTTTTCTGAAAAAATTACTTATCATTATTTTTGTTTAAGTGATGGGATCAAATAAATTCTGTCAAACCTATTAGTGATTCCGAATAGTTATTAGTGAATTATATTTTGTAAACGGTAAGCTGATAGTTCAGTAAACATATTTTTTACTTTATTTATGAGGAATATTTTTTTGATTTTCTCATATAGATAAACAAATAAAAAAAAAACATAAAATCAAAATAGGTGAAATTTATATCTCGTGCGATAGGACCGCTGCATTAGCGGGTAAGTCTTTCATATAACCTCCAACTTTTATACCGCTTTGCCGGTACTAAAGAGAATATTTTCGTTTATAGTCTTAGGGGAGCCCCATATAGTAGATTGGAGGATAAATTGTACGCGTCATCAATTACGAATTCCGTAGTGATCAATAGGAATCAAAATCCCACCTTAGTGAATAGTGATCCGTTAGAATTAAAAAGTTCATTGTAGTGATCAATAAGAGTCAGGTAATTTTTTTTTTTTTGATTATTATATTTATTGCTGAGTCTGTGTGCTCCCAGCATTATTGTGTGCTAATTTACTTTTCGGGTGAATTGTTACATTTACAATTTTTTTTTATATTTGTGCGATACGTACACATATATGTATATGTGGGTACAGCTTTTAGTTTTTTTTTATGCTTTTTCAAAACAAATTGTCGAATGTTACAAATTTTAATTTTGACTTGAAATAAATTATTTAAAATGAAGCATTAAATTTTTTCAATGGTGATGATGTTGGATTGGTGAAGTTCAGATGAGTGTAATGCTGTATGTTTTGTTGTCGTTTGTTTTTTATTTTCAACACGTAAAGATTTGTGCGATGTAGAAGTTTAATTGGCGGCAAAGAACCTCCCATGCGGCTGAAGTATATCCGAACAATAAAGAAACGTGTTAGCCGCCAAAAGATCGGTTACAAATATTATAACAAAATTTTTAAATTTTATTAATTTTATTTTTCTTCCTTATAGTGAAAAAATTCTTGTTTTTCAAAAAAACAAGAATTTTTTCACTATAAGGAAGAAAAATAAAATTAATAAAATTTAAAAATTTTGTTATAATATTAGTAAAGATTTTGATATTTTTCTTGTTACTGTCATGTATTTCAATTTTTATTTCTTTTACTTTGACTAATGATTTGAACAATTTTATAATACAGTCAAACCTGTTTTTGTGCGGTAGATAGGGACCGTACAAAAAAAATCGCACAAAAAAAAATATTCGCAAACTCCATAAATCGCTATAATAAATAATTTTGTACAAAAATTACAAAAAAATTTTTTTTATGCGGTGAAAAGGGACCGATAAAAAAAGTTTCCCTTAGAAAATACATATGTCAAAGTTTCACAAAATAGCGAGAAAGTGCTTTCTAAACAAAATAAATAATTAAATTACACATGGAAACATTTTAAAAAATTTTAATTTCTCATTTTTAAATAAAACGGTAAATTTCCTTTTTTCTTACATAATGTATATTTGTTTAGTTTATGTTCAAGGTTAACAATTAGTGTGGCTATTACTACGCATTTCGTTGGTTGTGAAATAAACATTTCTTTTAACTAAATTATATTCTTTGTGTGCAAGATAATATGCAATTTTTACATATTGAAATTTGCTGGAATATGGAATATATAAGAATATTGAGCATGTCTAATGATTAATGAAATTGGCTGATGCAATAGGTATGAAAATGGCTGAACAGAATCTCGATATTCATATACCGCATAAAAAAAAATCGCACAAAAAAAAATCGCATAGAAGAAAAAATCGCACGAAAAAAACGCATAAAAAAAATCGCATAAAAATAGACCGCACAAAAACAGGTTTGACTGTATATTTTTATGTTATGTTCCGTTAGATTAATTTAAGATGATTATAAATTTACTTTTGAAAATTTTATTTATTTATTTATTTATTTTATTTATTTATTTGGTAACATGAATTTTGAATTTTCACAAGTGACCTCCACTCCACCATAAACACTCTATTTTGAGCGTAGAAGCTCATTCATAATAGTGCATCAATGCAAGAGGTGGCAACGTAATTTTATTTTAAAAAAAAATTGTTTATTTTAGCCAAGATTACTTCTAAGATGGTATGTGTATTCATAATGGCGTATGCTCTTTCCGATTCTGCTTGTATGTTAATTAATACTCTGTATTTTTATTTATTGAGGGCCACCCAGTTGAAAGATCTTGACCGGTTGACTCTTCTGTAATACAAACGACATTCAATATGTTTCTGTTTGGAGTTATGTTGAACGCTTTGCATCACGTTATGTTCTTCAAGTCTTAATTCACAAATTAGAATTTAAAATTTTGAAAAATTGAAAATAAAAATATTTTTAACGTCTGGCTGACCGGAAAGTCAAAGCCTAAGATAACTATAGCCAGCTAGCCTTTTAGATAACTATTAACCAGCGGTTATGTGTTTCGTTTAAAATTTTAAGTAACTATTGATTTGCAAATGTTCTACACTAACAACATCTCTTCTTTATTCCATAAAAATTTTACTTCCTAATTAATTTTGTGTCAACTTAGTGAATTTGTAATTATGTTTTTCTTTCAACTTATGAAATATTACATTTTCCAAATTTCGCCTGGAATTATACAAATAATTTTTGAAAATAAAAAAGTACAAAACATTTTTATTTTCGTTATGTAAAATATTGCGTTAATTTTTGAATTTATATGCTGTATAACCTATGCAATCCTAGAAAAATGTATAGTCGCAAAGATCAGGCCGAAAAATGTTTAGGTTTGCAAGTTATGGGGTTTCAAAGTCTCCAAGTGACCGGAAACTAATTTGATTTAATACGCCATTTGAATCGTTAATATTCAAAAATAAACTATATCTAATAAGCTTTTATTAATAGCAACACATTCTCATTTCTGTGACATTGACATTTTTTTGACGTCTTCGTGACATTTTATTGATTGAAATTTCAACGATATATTGATCGATGCATTATTTGTGAATTGCTTTCTTAAAATCGCATTTAAAAAGGTATTATTTCAGAGTAATAAATAAATTCTCTCGATATAAGGTCGTATATAAACCTTAACAGCAAATAATTATGTGACGCTCTTAAAATAGTATCACGGAGCAAGTTTAGGAGAAAGCCGCTTTGAGATGTATAAAATGAAATGGAATGGCGAGGAGGTGGAATTCGGAGACAAAAGATAATTAACGTTAATTCTGATTTTGTATTATTTGTGTTTTATTATTTTGTATTCTCCAATGTCTACAGGTTGTGATTTCCATAGGTTGTGACACGAACCACTTAGTGAAGAATCATATTGGGTAATTCTGACTAGAGATGGAAAAAAACCTGTTATTTTGCAATCACTGTTCCTACCTGTTCCTGTTATTTTAAAATAACAGTGGTAAATACTTGTTCCTAAAATAACAGTTGTTCTTTTTTGGTTACTTATTCTGACATATGCGAATCGCATATGTCAGAATAAGTAACTAAAAAAGAAAAACTGTTATTTTAGGAACAAGTATTTACCACTGGCATTTTAAAATAACAGGAACAGGTAGGAACAGTGATTGCAAAATAACAGGTTTTTTTCCATCTCTAATTCTGACGTTGCTCACATAATATTGTGAAGCGGCACAAAATTTTCAGAAAATAAATTTTGAACATGAAATGGAAAACAAATTTTGAACTGGATCTAATTGTTAAAGGTCGAAGATGAAAACACCTGCCGGTTCTAATTAATCTAAGAAGGATACCTTTTGAACTGTTAAATCCAAACAATTAACTATTCTAAGATTTTTGCTATAATGAACATTTCTGATAATTTTTCATTTGATATTTTAATTAATCTCTCTTAAGAACATTGAGTGTCTGTATATGTCTCTTATGTTATCGACTTGACATAGTTCATTTACTGTGATAGATATTTGAACACCAGCCTAATGTTGAGATTTGTGGTATATGCCCATATATGTGGTGTTAAAACCACCTCTTATAACCTTAAAAAACGCTTTTTTCGATCTATAGTAGCTTGACTACTACTGCACTTTTTTTGATAAAACAAATTGGTAATTCTTCCTCATAAAAAGTACAACAAATTAATAGTAATTTAGATTATAAGAGTTGCATCTCTATTTTTTTAGCGTATGCAATTTCCTTTTTTTCGCAAATTAATGGGTGGTTTTAACGTCTAAAAAGGGCTTGATTGCCGATAAAAAATGGTTTCGTTATTGTCTCACAGAGTACTACAACTTAGAATGGTTTTTATATTGTAATTTTTTGAATTTGACAGTACAAAAGGATCCCTTGTAAGATTATTTGTAAGTCTGTGATTTGGCGGCGTGAGAATAGAAGATTTATATTGCCGTGACCAATTGTGATATTCGGGAAGAGGTCTCCAAAGGACCCCGCAATAATTATTATGTAAATTGGGTTTCGGTCAAATTTTCTGAATTTTTAATATGTTGTATATTTTATCATCCTGAACAAAAGTCTCCATGGGCAAAAAGCTCCAAATTCAATATTTTGGCAGCTACGGAGCTCCAAAGCTCCACAGATCCCATACAAAACTATTCATTTTTAATACTATTTATAGATGGCAAAAGCATATTTTAATTATTTAAATATATAAGTTTATATTTTTGAGGTCGCTGAATTCAAATCTGATGTCTAACCGTATACTATATACGTTACTAAAATCAAAAATTCTAAATAATACTCTATATTTTTGTATTTCTTAATTATTTAAATTTCCATTTTTCTAAAATTTACAATTTCCATATTTTTTAATTTTTTAAATTTCCAAAATCTTAAATTTAATATATAGTATTTAGTATTACATGTCAAAATTAACTAATGCTTAATACAAATTCTAGATTTCAAATATGTTGCAAATATTCTCTAAGTATCAGGATTCTTAAATTTGACGAATTTCTAAGTTTATACTAACTTTAAAGATTTAGATCTTTAAGCTCCCATTTTCCAGTTTTACCTTCTCAAATTCAATAATTTTATTAAATTTTAATATTCCCACAAATAATTATTTTAAATTTTCTTAAATTTATTTTCTTTCCAAACTACATAAAATTTGTAAAATCCTAAAACATGTTTCCACTATTAAAATTTCCAAACTCTAGAACTCTTAAATTTGATAAAATCCCTATTCAAGCTTCTAAGGGATTTCGCTTTCTAAATTCCTGACGCTTAAGGTGAATTTTAGAGTGAAGTTCAGGATTAGTTTTAGAGAGGCGTTCCTCTGAATTCTAAGTACACTTTTAGGGTTAATTTTAGAGTGACTTGTCGGTTGAACTTAATAGTGCATTTAGAATTAATTTGTCGTAATTTTAGGAAGAATTTTAAAGCAAATTTGATTTTAGGGTGATTTTAGGATAAACTTTAGGTTGGGTTGTACGGTGAAGTTTAAGGTGCGTTTTAGGGAAAATGTATAGGTAAATTTTTAGTTAAGCAGACATTAATATGGTAAATTTGAGAATGCATTTTAAGTTGAATTTAGATCAATTTGGGATCAATTCTACAGTGAATTTTACGATGACATCTAAGGTGAAGTTTATAATAAATTACAGGGTGAATTTTATTCCCCTACTATAGTAACGGTTTATTTATTTTATTATATATATATATATATATATATATATATATATATATATATATATATATATATATATATATATTGACTTGTTTTTGTATCTAGAATTTATGAATAAGTTTTAAATAAAGATGAATTGGATTTGGATAAAGACGAATTTGATTTTGAAAAGAATGATTATGTTTTGTAAAAGTTACTGCTCCTTCATTCTTTAGTCAACTTCCTCATATTATTAGACAGCAGATTGATTCGAAATCGTTTTCAAAAGAAGTTAAGTTGAGGATTTTTGAACATCCGAAAATACATTTTCTCTTTAATGTTTTTGTTTAATTTTATATTTTTATTATACATAACTTGAATATTTCGTAATTTTGCAAATTTAATTAATTTTTAATTAATTATACATATATGTAAGAATTTGACCTGAGGAATTAATTGCGGAACGAATAAAAACAATATCTATTTATTTATTAAACACTCTTTAATTTATTGATTATTTATTATTATAAACTTTTTTTATTTTTGGCGTTTTCTACACTCTTTACTTTTTTGGTTGTCGTTCTTTGCTCGTCGTTTCTTTCAACTTCAACCATTGAAAAACGATGACAGTCCTAATTTTTCGTTTGCCTTTTGAAACTCAGAGGATTTATTTTATTGTTTAATAAATAATGCTAGGTAAATGCTTTTAGTCATGGTAGCCATGAATCATCCTTTATAATCATTTAACGTTAGAAAACCACACACATCCAGTTTAAACAATTTAGAAATATTACATGTACAACTAAAAAGTTGATTTTTAGACAACTTGGAATCTTACGAAATCCTAAAAGCTATATTTCTTAACCAAAATATCAAAAACGAACAGAGAGAAATCCGTTTCTCACCAATTACCGACCCCGCACTGTTTTATTCCCTTACTCATAAAATCCCATAAAATGACTAATACGTCGGGTTATAATAAAATATAGAAGGGGGAAAAAACAACATCTGGAATTTTGTTATTCGGCCCTTGACTAATCGTATACCGGTGTTTAACTCACCACCTTTAAATTTTTAATGTTTATTGCTCTCACAATTTTTATTGTTTACCACTCCCACATTTTTTTTTTTTTATGTTTACAAAACGTTTTTGTTTCACTTGTTGCTTTTTCCAACTATATCTAACTACATTTTTATTTTTACAGTTTAGTAGATACTCCTGATGATGGCCTAACAAGCCGAAATCGACCGAGTGATTTTTTAAACCTTTTGAAATTTTTCGAAATATTTAACAAGTGTTTTTAAAAAAATTTAAAAATGTGTGTATTAAGTGTGTTTCGCCAAGTGCCCACGGCAGGTAGTGTAAAAAGTATAAATAATGGTCTTAAACTAAAATTAGAATTTCATTCTGCTTGTGAAAAAATATTAACTTAATATTAAAAATTGGCCAATTTAATTTATTTTTGTCTTGATTTTAAATTAATCTTAAATAATTATTATAATTCATACGGTGGAATAATAAACATTATTTTATAATTTTTTTTTTAATACTATTATGTGTACCGAATGAAATTTGTGATTTGTACATGAAGAATTAAAACTAAACGGCAATATATAATCATTATTTTTTTGTACTTGTTCTATTGCACATATTGTACAGTTTTTAAATAATCGTATTCATTCAAACTTTTTGTTCATTTTACGGCGAACATTCACCTTTTCATAATCCCATTTATTATGTATGGATGTGATCTTAAGCCGCATTGGCAAACTGCTTGCCAAACCATATGTTTTTTTGCCAAATTTTTCAACAGCTATGGTAGTAATTGCTCCGTCCAGTTCTTTACCTTTCTTTTTGATGTAATATTGGGGACCTGGAAGTGTCGAGAAATCCATTTTGACGTAGGTCACGTCGTTCATTACGAAACAAGAATCTTTTCTTTCGTTCAACCATTTGTTGTGTTTCTTTGCTCGATCGATCCCTCTATTAAATAGTTCAACACTTCTTTTGGGGATTTTTGACTTCTTGTATGTCCGTAGATTATTTCTGGTTTTAGCTCGTTCCACAATCGATTTGGTTGTTTTGGTTTTTCTGGCCAAATCTCGCACAGACATCGAGGGATGTTTCGAAATGACTCTTACAATTTTCTGATCCAACATTTTATTTGGGGCACCTGATTTTTCTCCGGATCCGGGCTTGCGTGATACAGAAAGATTGATTTGACATTTTTTTTTACATTTGTTACCATATTATTGGAAACACCGGCCAATTTACCAATTTTTTTATTGGTATACTCGGGATGATCATTGCACAATCTAATTATTAAATCTCATTTTTCTCCTTATGATGCGTCCATTTCGAAACAAATAAAACAAATTTCCAATTTGACGTTTATTCGTTTTTTTAAATTGTTTTTCTACAAAATAACGGTACCAGTT
The DNA here is from genome assembly GCA_963556165.1 of Tipula helvola. Lineage (NCBI taxonomy): Eukaryota > Metazoa > Arthropoda > Insecta > Diptera > Tipulidae > Tipula > Tipula helvola. Next base: position 185,681,528 of record OY744483.1, read on the forward strand.
TTTTTCTTTTGCGTAGTAACCTATGAGATAATATAAATTTGGGAATCACAAATTTCATTCGGTACACATAATAAATTATTCTTTCAAATTAATATGGAATTCTTTGCCTCAAAAGGCTTAAAAAATAAGACCACTAATATAAAAATTCATGTCGCTTATAAATAAAAATAATAATTTGCGGAAATTAAAAATAATGCATTCATTAGGCGCTTTCACGTCCGCCAACTATTGGCAACATGTTGAGTAAAATAATGCCTGTATGCCATGGGAAAAATTAACTGGGCCTCTATCATGATTTCCGCGGCGAGTCTTAAAAAATGTCGATATATTCTTTTCGACCCGAATAAACTTTCTCATTATGAATTCCGCTATCGAAGAGGCTATAAAGGCATTCATTAAACCCTCCGTGTGTACACTGGGTCTTTTAAGAAACAGTCAAAATTTGAAACTCAAATTTCCCTCACATAAATAGACGGCGGGCTTCGGTTACCTCCTCTAAAAAATCTGGGTAGTAGTGGGCACTAAAGGCCGAAATGACGCCGGGGTCTGGTAGTTTACTTGCAAACGCCAGCCAGAGCAAGTCATGTCCGTTCCCTAAAAGAGTCAGTGTACACACTACGTCAGTATTTTCGAAGGTAAATGAAAACATTTTTTTTGCGTTTCTCGTAGTTTTTCAGTTATTTTATGGCTAAAATAAATGTTTTATGTAATTTGATGCTAGTTGATGAACCACAACAATATTCATTCATAATATTCCTCCGGCACCAACATGAGCTCGCCGCGCATTGCGTGCCTCCGGTGTCATCCGGTACTCATTTTTATTGTATGTCTTCTGCCGGGACCAATCAAAAACACGAAAACAACAAAAACACACAAACAACAAAAGTTAAAACAAAATAAAATTTATTCAGTCTCGTCTCAAATTTATAAACGACAGCACGTTGGTCCATAGTGTTGCCTTTCGGCCATATTTTTAGTTCCGCGTTTTGATGGTTTTAAATAATAAAATATAAAATTGTTCAAAATAATAAATTATACATTAAATTAATTTACAAAAACTAATTTTGTTTGCAGTTGGAAGGAAAACAAAAAACGTATTCTTGTGGATCGAAATGTATTCTTGTGCATCGTTCGAAACGCCGGTTTGCGACAATCATCGAACGCACTTTTATCACAATTGCGCACAATTGCAATTAATTATTATTAATGTTTTTTATAATTTTTGTATTTGCAATAATAAAGACTCATTTTGTGCCAAATAATTACCGTTCCGTTTATTATGACATGCATGAATCCGTAAAATATTCCCCACTTTCAGGTGCTTAAATAATTCAACTTTTTGGAGCCCACGCCAAAGACAAAATCCTTTAACCGTTCTTTTTAAATATTTGTTTAGTGTAGTTATGAATTTTGTAACAAAATTCGATTTTTTAAACTTTGGATTTTGGCAACTTCTGGGCCTTATAGTAGACACTTCAAGAAGTAACCCAGAATTTTTTCAGATTTTTTGAAAGCTTAGAAATATTAATATGGACTTAGAAAACCCAACTGTTCCTTAAAAGACCCAGTGTACATACCAAGTCTCAAAAAATATAGTGTACACACGCAGGGTTAATGACGTTTGTCAATGTACGCGGCATATTTTGAGACAAGTTTTGGTTTTAGTACAATTAAATATTTAAACTTTCTCAAACTATTTTTTGAATAAAAATAACACACCTTTCAATCGAACTAACGCAAACGACAAAATACAACAAACGGGTGACCTGTCACAATCCTCAACAAAAAAATCAATCGGAAAATTGTCCGCCTTATTTTTGTTGGCGTAATTTTTCTCGCTATCGTATTGATGACGAAAAATTATCATGTTTTGTGATCCCAAATTTACGATATCGTGAAAAAATTGTTTCGCGGCGGAAATCATGATGAACCCTGTATATCTTCATGGCGGGTTGCTATCGTATTGAGCTGAAGATAAACATACAATGATATTAATACATTTGTTTTTAAAACAACTTTCAAAAAAGTTTTTAATAGAAAAATATGATTTCTAATTATGTACATACTTTCAATAAACTCTTGTGAGTTTATATCGTAGTTCATCAAATGTTTTTGCCCGTAATAATGATCCGTCGCCATTAATACTACAGTGGAATTGATAATTTGAATTTGGATTATTTAGCAATTAATTGAAAATACTTTAAATGATTTTTAATGGTAGAAACTATTTCCAAAGTGGTTGAATATATATTCAAACTTGATGATTTAATAGGCGAAACATAAAAGTCGGTTTTATTGAGAATTTGAGAACCACATACGTAAATATTGTCCTTTTTTTAAATATTGAATCTATTTTGAAAATTTCAACTACAACAAGAACATAATTATTAGAATGTGTGAGTGATAATTGATAATTTTCCAACTGAACAGTTTTGTAATAGTTGTTTCCCAGAAAACCTGAGACAATATTGGAAATGATAAAGTTGGTGGTTTAGGATCCAATTCGTAACTCTCAGAAAGCCGATTATAAAGGTGCTGCAAGGGAAGGAATCCTGATTTACTTTTTAGTTGAATAGACGACAGAAAAATTTTTGTATTTAAAGGCACTAATATCGTCTAGAGTTGAAAACTCTACACAATGATCTGCAAGATGTAATAAACTATGTATATTAAAAGTGGCGCTAGATTGCCCGTATAATTTCTCCATTTGTGTCACAAACATTTTTAGAATAGTGTCCGCCGTCGAATTTTTGGTTTGGGAATAAGTTTTATTAAGAAGAATGGAAATTCCACAAAAGATATTTAACAAATGTTGATAATGTTGGTAAGGGAGTTTATCTTTTAAAACAACAGTTCCTGTATATAAAAGGAAATTCCTTAGTTCGGTTGCTTTCCAACGTTCGAATTCTTGAAGACTTCTGGGTTGCCTATTGAATTCTTTGGGTAATTTTATATTTAACAAACGGGTCGAAATGCGTATTTCGGAAATGGGATTACGAGATATTTTAATTCTATACAACTAATATGAATTAAGTTAATACTTACGATAATTTATTATATTCTAAATGAATTTGAAGCAACTTACATTTGAAAATATTTATTTTAAAATTATATTAATTTAACATAAAAATTAAATATTACAACAATAACCAAAATTCACTTTAAGAAGAATACAAAAATTTTAATAAAATAATTCACTTCGTTTAAAAATTTTCTATTTTGCTTTAAATTTCAAAATGGCGTATGGTTTTTTAAACAACAAACATAAAATTAATCAAGCGACATATTTTCTTTAGAAAACAATAATATGTACGCATAAACACTATTACACTACTATAATGTGTAGTGTATAAAAAACCTTTATCTCTCTTTCATATGTTCCAGTGAATACTTTAAAAACGGAAAAAAAATGGAACTGTCAAACGAGTTCAATTTTGTTATACTTGGGTTGCGATTACTTGCGAATACAACATTTTATTTTATAGATTGGAGGAAAAATCAAAATTGATGAACAAATTTGAAAATAATTATCACATTTTATACATAAACAAAAAGTATTCTTATTGAATATAAAAGATAAATATTTACCAACATTTGATTTGCACTAAGCACGTGCATTCACAAATTATTTAAATTGGTTTTCTATTCATCCTTCGCGATTTCTATGAAAATGAAGGAATAGCAATAGCGACCAAGTAGGCTGGACTAAATTGCGATGTAAAATTTTCTGTGTATGCATACCAATACTATGTAGCGGTTCACCTAATTAACCACTACAAACTTGGCGGCACACATTCTACATTGAATGCTTACTGGGTTGACTTCCCCTTCATGCTCTGCTGGACCAATCACATCACAACGCACACATGCTACACACAAAACAAATTAAATTAAATTAAATAAAAATCTATAAATAGTCTCGTTTCGGATTTGATGTTGAGCACACGTACGTCTTCACTTCGCTTTAATTAAAAGTGCATTTGTGCATACTGCACAATGGTGGTGATAAAATAAACAAATAACATAGAAATTAATAATAAAATAATGTTACGTGAAATTTAATAAATTAATATTATAAATATAATTTAAAATAAAATAAATTTACTTAATTCAATTTTTAAATATAACGTTATAACTAATAGTATTGTTGAAGTCGTCTACCGTCATAATTTGTATGCGATCAAGCATGCAAGTATTGTTTATTTTATTTGTCTAACTCATTTTAGAATCTGATTGCTATCGTAGTTGTCGAATTTCATCATAATCAATTATTAAATAGCCTAGTTCTATCGAAATTGGCCATAGGCCAGAACTTAATCTAAAATCAGTTTAAGAATCTCATTTCCATCGTATATGTTGAATTTCATCATATTCGATTAATAAATAGTCCAGTTCTACCCTATATAGTTGGCCATATTTCAAAACATCGTCTGCCATGTTAAACGGATCCCCTTTTTTCGCACAGAACCGTCGTAATAAAATTTTTTGGTTTTTTCATGTAAGAGTATTTTTGCTAATTTCGATTTGTATTGTTACTGTTTATTATTATATTCTCTTGTATTGTTAATTATTTTGAATGAATAGCAGTTACGTAAATTTAAATGATGATGACGATGATGACGATGATCATGACCGATGTGATGATGAGTCTGGAAATGTAGTACATTTCTTGAATGTTGATAAATTTTTGGGAACTATTTCTAAAGATGCTAGTATGACGCTTTCTATTTTTTATATGAATATCAATAGACTCCAAAACAAACTAGAAAAGCTTGAAGAATATTCTAATAAATTGTGTGTTGACGTTATAGTTTTGGTCGAGATCTTTCTAGACGCTGCCGAAACAAAATATTTCAATATAGATGGTTTCGATGCATTTCATTTAGCTCGGGAGAATAGAACTGGTGGTGGGATATCGATTTTTACTAAAAAATGGTTGTCATTTCAATTCGAGTTTCAATTGAATGTGTTGGAAAATCAGTTTATTGTAGTTAAATCCGAAGTAGTCAAATTATCAATAATAGGGATATATTGTCCACTTCATTCGAATTTTAATACTTTCCTTGATGAATTAGATGGTATATTATCGCGATTTAAATATGGATTAGTGTTTGGCGATTTTAACGTTAATTTGTTAAACAACAGCAGCAATAAATCTAATTTGTACACAAATATCGTGAATTCTAATAACTATAATATTATGAATAAAATTCAAAAATCGTACTATACACGTAAAACCAATACGGTCCAAACGATATTAGATCATGTTCTTTGTTCCTTGGACTACAAGTGCAAATTGTTGTATGACCAGTGTTATTTAAGTGATCATAGATATTTGATTTTGAATATTAAACCAGAACCAGATATTAATAAAATAAATAGGGATTTTAAGTGTTCCGAATACATATACAAATATTAGTGCGGTAAATGATTTCTTATCGAATTTAAACTTTGAATCTTTAGATTTTGCAACTTTTTATTCCCAGCTAGTTAATGTGGTTAAACAAAATACATTGCTCAAGCAATTTCCTATTTCCAGAGCTGGTGCAAAGTATAAACTATGGTTCGACGATCGCCTAAAACAACACATTAAGCAACGAAATAAGTTCTATCGCCTGTCCAAAAAATATCCAAATAATAAATATTTTGGAACTCGGTTTTTACGATCTAAACACGAAATTGAACAAAAAATAAAAAATGATAAGCACAAATACTATTGTACTCAGTTTCAACTAAGCATAAATAATCCTAAAAAAATATGGTCAATTGTCAATGAAGTTCTGAACCGGAAGGTCAGGAATCAACGAACCATATCACTGTCAGTTGATGGAAACATAAAAGAACCTACATTGGTAGCAAACCTTTTCAATATCTTTTTTAATAAAACCGCAGTAAATTTGGCAAAATGCTCAGGTAGTACTTTAGGAGAACCACCTCAATATTTAAATTTTTCTGGAGAAACTGAATTAATCAATTTTGCGTTCACTTTTGAGGATGAAGTAAAAAATATTATATCAAACCTTGACAAAACTTGTGCAAAAGGCCACGACGGAATATCATTCGGAATGCTCAATAAAATAAAAGACCAAAGCGTAAGCCTGATTACCAGTGCAGTTAACCAATGTTTAACAACGGGCGAATTTCCGGAGTCATTTAAAATTGCTAAAATTACACCAATTTGGAAAGGTGGTTGCAAGTCGGATACAAATAATTATCGCTCGATATCTGTCCTACCGATATTATCAAAAATTTTTGAACGTGTTATACTTATCAGAATGCAAAAACATATTGAAGAAAATGAGTTAGTTCACAGCCAGCAGTTTGGGTTTACCAAAAAGAGCAATACCTCTGCAGCAGTGGTTAATTTATTTAAAAATATATACGCTGGGTTAGAGAAGCGTGATAATACTTCGTCACTATTTATTGATTTAACAAAAGCTTTCGACTGCATAGACTATAATGTCTTAATGATAAAATACTTCTTACACTTTCTGCCGTAGGCACTTGGCGAAACACACTTAATACACACATTTTTTAAAATTTTTTTAAAACACTTGTTAAATATTTCGCAAAATTATAATTTTGCGAAATATTTAACAAGTGTTTTAAAAAAATTTTAAAAAATGTGTGTATTAATGATAAAACTATCACAGTTTGGATTTTCTGGAACAGCTATTTCGCTTTTACGAAATTATCTATCAAATCGCAAGCATTATGTTCAAATTAGTAATTCAAAATCAGAAGAATTAACAGCTGTATGTGGTATTCCGCAAGGGTCAATTTTGGGTCCCTTATTATTCCTAATTTATATAAACGACATCTTTCTTGTTTCCACTCACGGTACCAAACAGCTTTATGCCGATGATATTGTGTTGACATATACAGGAATGACACTTGAAGTGCTAAAACAGAAAATGGAATTGGATTTACAAGTCTTAGGGAAGTATTTCGCTCACAACAAATTAACATTAAATCTGTGGCAATATAACATAACCACTTAAGTCGAGATAAGTGGTTTTGTTGAACTCTATTCCAACCGGCAGTATTTGCCGTTATTTCTTTCCTTTCAATTTTTCATCAAAATCGGACTATTTTTGACCAAATTATGAGCGAAAAACAAAACCACTTATGTCTCTTTCTGGTGTGTAGACCCAACGATAATTTAATAATTTCCCATCCTTTTTTCACAAATTAATTTTAAATTTAATTTTGCTCTCCTGCAAACTAGCTAAAAAATAGATAAGTGGTTTTGTTGAATTGCCACAGAAATATAAAGAAATCCAACTACCTATATTGTATTTAAATTAAATAATAAATTTGATAAACTCTACGAAGACTTTAAACATATTTCATATGGGAAAGAAAAAATCTATCGGGTTAATGTCACTGTTTACTTAGGATTGAACATTTCTGCGCAATTGAACTGGAATTCACATTATCAACAGTTATGTCGAAAAATAGCACCAATGATAGGAGTTTTTTCCACAATAGGGCATTATCTAACAAGATCAGTTGGCTTACAAATGTATTATGCATTTATTCAGTCCCATCTTGTATATTTATTATGTCTGGGGGAATACCACTGATAAAAATATACGTAGTCTGCAAGTTTTGCAGAATAAAGCCATTAAAGGTATTTGTAACCTACCCAGAAGGACACCTTTAGTTAACTTATATTCGAAGCAGCTATTACCAGTCCACAGCTTAATCCAATTGGAGTTTTATATTTTCCATTATAAAGTTACCAATAATCTTATCAAGTATGAGTACGATAGACCAACCAACTTTTCTGTTACTGCGCGTGAAACAAGGAATTCAGCTCAATATCGACTTCCGGCCTATACTCTCGAACATACACAATCATGTTTGTTCTATGAAGAGTTATCTAACTACAATAAATTGCCACAAAATATAAGATCATCGAAGCTATCTATATTTAAATCTGAAATCAAAGAAATCTTATATAGTCAATATAAGGATGAATACAGTGAATTGCATTCTTAAACCTAAATCGCCACTTAAGCGGACTTAAATTATTTTCGTTATCATCACATCATATTAATCATATTAAACCAGTGTTGCAAAACGAAAAAAAAAAATCATTACGTTATACATTTCGTTTTTATAACAATATGTTTATTTTTTCGTTAAGTTATTTCGTTATGCAACAGAAAAAGATTTTATTTCGTTACGTTTTATAACGTTATAATTGCGTTATTTTAAAATTTTGATCAGAATTTAGATTTCAGAATACCAGTATAAGTTTCGGGAATAAAAGGTTCATTTTCACATAATTTGCATGTAGTTTTATCTTTTTCATCACAAAGTTTTGGTGAATACTTTTATTTTCTTCTGCTATTTTTCTTCCCCTGTGGTTGTTTTTTTTAGTTTTTATTTTTATCGCTAAAATAATAAAGTAAATAAAGTATTAGAACTATGTATTATTTATGGTGGTTTGGCGTCTATTGGAAGGGGCTCCGTAAACTTCCAATAGGCGCAGGTGTACGTACTGCCTCCTCGTGGCAACCACCGGTAACTGTAACCAATAGGCTGAATGTGGCCTTTGGTGACAGGCTAAAGTACGACGCTAAAGGAGAAAACCTTGACAAAAAATCCCTAATCTAAGGTGGAACAGCATATGCCGATGGATGAATGGCTGATAGGTTAATCAGTCTATATATGCGGACTCTGGATACCAGGCACCCTCCAGTTTTATTTAGCCTTCCTGTAGTAAACCTGGGTGACCTACAGGCGACTTTTTATTCCCAGCAACTCGCAAGAGTTAAATCAAAACGGTAGACGAGGCACGGGAAGGAATACACGGGAGTGGGTTTGCCCTCTCAAAGTCCTTGAGTCCCAATGCTACCGCTTTTCTATCAGAAGTAAATGTCATTACATCTAGGAGGGAGAGCAATGAGCCCAGATAGTATGTAACGCGTGTAGAAGTACTTCCTACAGTAAACATTTAGGAGGGAGAGCAATGAGCCCAGATAATATGTATCGCGTGTAGAGGTACTTCCAACAGTAAACATCTAGGAGGGAGAGCAGTGAGCCCAGATAGTATGTCCCAGCAACTCGCAAGAGTAAAATCAGAACGGTAGACGAGGCATGGATAGGAATATACGGGAGTGGGTCTGCCCTCTCGATGTCCTTGAGTCCCAATGCTACCGCTCTTCTAGCAGAAGTAAATGTTGTTACATCTAGGAGGGAGAGCAATGAGCCCAGATAGTGTGTATCACACACCGGTCGGCAGTATTATCAGGTTCTTTAAGGGACTGAATATTGGCTGGACGGATAATTAAAACATCTAGGAGGGAGAGCAATGAGCCCAGATAGTATGTATCACGTACCGTTAGGCAGTATTATCAGGTTCATTAAGAGCTTGAATATTGACTGGACGGATAATTAAGTAGGGCTTAATGCACAAAAGATCTTTTAGGTCGCAGTGCGGGGTGGCTTGAGCCCCCACATGGCCCTCAAGTAATAATAATAATAATAATAATGTATTATTTATAGCATCGGCTGCCGCCCCAGTGATACAGTGGTTAGTTAGCGTGCTTGCTTTAAGCTCCGGAGGTCCCGGGTTCGATTCCCGGCGGGTGATGAAAAAATCACTGCTGGTTAATGTAGGACCAATGAATTTAAAAAAAAAAATATCGCAAAACGAAAAATGTTTTTTACGTTATCGTTACGTTTAACGTTATTGTAACGCAATTTAATTTATATAACGTTATGAAACCTAATTATGATCAATAACGCTATTTTATTTCGTTATTGCGTTACGTTTTGTGTAACGTTTTGCAACACTGTATTAAACGTATTAGTAAACATTCATTATTAAAACTGCAAATTGTATATTATATTATTTCTTAAATTATCGTCACATCATATTCAACATAAATTTTAAATTTAAATTCATTTACAATTAAAATTCTTATTAACTTAAAGGTAAACAATTTGGAATTAGAATCTCTAAACTTATCTAAACTTATGTAATTATAAATATAATATTTTCCTGTATATAAACTCTATGTTAATTTTGGAAAATAAATAAAAATAAAAAAATAAAAAAAAAATAAAAATAACTTTCTTCATGGCTTGTTGTTTATGGAACGAAGTACTTTATATTTATTCACAATAGATTTTCGAATCATTGCCACGTTTTAACATACTTTGATAAACTGCCATATTACTTGAGAGTATGTTGGCTTTGCATTTAACTGTGTTGTCTTTTTGCAACATTGGCACCATTTTTTCGATAATATTCGATGTTTCTAAACTGTTATTCACCTATATCGTATAATCCGGCATTGTGGGTACGAAGGGTGAATTCAAACACCCAACGAAGGAACATTTCCTTTCGTTGGTGTTTGTAATCCACCGTTCGTACTCACGATGCCGGATTACACGATAGCCTATACTCTTTTTTTTGTTTTTTGTTTCACAATCACTTTTTAGTCACATACTCTGCTTCGTGGCCTTTTTTATTATTTTAAATAATATGCATCAAGGGCCATTGTGGTGTTAATCTGTAACTTTCCTGTATTCAGGAGCCAGTATTAATAGAGGTTTTTCTAGCTTCCCCGTCACTTTCACATTTACTCTTTATTACAAAGTGCTGTTACTAGTGGCAACTGCACCGTAGTTAAAAATCCAAATTTTTTAGCATATCCTGCCAAATATTGAAAATTTCAATAAATTAATTTTCCTTAGAACTTTCTAATTAATTTACAATTTGAAAGAGTATTTTAATATTTTATTAAACATGTCACAAGCATTATTATGTTATCCAACATATAAGGGGATAGTAATAAAAATAACTTATCTTCTATATTGATAAGGGTTCTTATCATAAATGATTATAACATTTCGGTGAAATTCGTTCGACAAAACTTTATGAGTGTTTCATTTATTAGATATTATGTATAAGGTAAAAACAATACTTTACGACAGATTCAATTGATGTTAAAACTTTTAGAAACAAATTTCAGACTACATGCGTACATAATATATATATTGGTATGTATAACACCAAAAAGGTCACTCAAGGAGATCTATATCTAACGAGAGTGGCAGTAATGGTAAAGATTTTACTTTTAATTTACTTTCGAAAAAAACATGAACATATTTTTACAGTGTTTTCTGGATTGTTCTTGTTTTTCTATTTTCTTTATGCTTTTCATTATTTCATTACAAAATTTTCATTTTTCTTTTATGTTTTTAATTAAAATTTCATTTGGAGCGAATGGAAATAAACCGGGGGGACGTAATAACGATTTAATTTTAATTCAGTTATAAATTTTAGATGAATGGTAAAAAAAATTATAATCATTAACCAGAAGCTTGGTTATAAGTAGCATTTCTTTCCATGGTTGTTCAAAAATGTTTTAATATTGTTTGGGACTGCTGGTCGGGTCGGTACATGAAATGTTTTTCAATGTTTGCTTACAGGAGTACATATTCATATTTCAAACCAATGTGATATCTAAATGAAAACATTTAACCACCAAACATGAACAGGAGAACAAAAAAAAAATTTAACGACTTGAGATGACGACGTGACTATGGTATTTAAGTGTCTTAATAAGTTCACAATTTTTTTGTATTTATATTCTATCGCATCTTTCCATTATTTTTTTTTTTTTGGTTGTGTCTCTTATATCTGGTTATGTAATATAATACATTATACAACGTTATCGTTATGACATACATTTTGTGTTGATCTTAAATTAAAAAAGTTAATTTTTAATTCAATTTATTGAATTAGATGACGAAACCGCAATTTTTTTTGTAATGCTGGGTGTACACGCTCAAATAATTGGCACAAGTTCAATTGAGTCAATCCAGTTTGTGTAGTAATATAATGTTATTTGAGGAAGCACAATCAAACAAAATTTATTTTTGCTCATGCCAAGTTGTATGTATGGCTTGCGCGAGCCACGATTTGTTGTTTAAACAAGGGGCTTTTAAAATCAAGGGACAACCGTGATAGACATTCGAGCACCAGTCATCCATTGTAATTAACAATCTGCCGGCTTCCCCATAGTTCTATATAAATTTAACATAGTTTTAAACATTTACTTCGGTCTAAAGAGACTAAAGTGTTGAAATCCTGTCAAAAATGACGAAAAATTTGGTTGCTCCAAAACCAGTTTTATCGACGTTTTGAAAGTCCCTGAGTCTGAAAAAACAAAAAAAATGTCCGTCGGTCTGTCTGCACGTCTGAATGTCTGTACTCATGGTATCTTGAGAAAAGCTTTTACGATTTAGAATATGTTTGCCAATCTGTTTCTATGGTCCCGCGAAAATTTGAAAAGCTTTTGGAACCTTTACGTCAAGAGGGTCGGGTACCAGCCGGTTATAAAAATATTTACCAATATTTTATAAATGCTGGTTTGAGGATTGAGTATGGCGTAGAGTTTTGTGTTGAGTTGAGGGTTTAGTTGGGTCCCGTTTGCGTTGAGTTTTAGTCTAATCTATTTTTCTCGACGTTTTGAAAGTTTCTGAGTCTAAAAAAAAAATCTCCGTTCATCTGTCTGGACGTCTGGATGTCTGGATGTCTGTACCCATGGTATCTCGAGAACGGTTTGTACGATTTAGAATTTTTTTTGCCAATCTGTTTCTATGTTCAAGCCGGAGATTTGAAAAGCTTTTGGACCCAGTACATAAAGGTGGTCGTATAACACCTGGTTATAGAAATATTTACCAATTTTTTATAAATGCTGGTTTGAATATTGAGTTGCGCATTCATTGAGTTAGGGGTTGGGTTGAAGGTTAATTGGTCAATTTGCAGATTGAGTTCAAGTTGAGTTGGAGTTCAATTGCAGTTGGATTAAGATATAGTGAGCAGTTGACCAATTTTTTTTATATATGTGGGTTTGAGCATTGAGTTAAAAGATAGTTTGTGGTTGGGTTGAGGGTTGAATTATGGACCGTTTGCGGGTTGAATTGGAATTGAGTTGGGGTTGGATTAGTGCTTAGTGAGCAGTTACGCAATCATATACAGTCAAACCTGCGATTTTTTATGTATATATATATATATGAATTATGCCGTATACAAATAATCACACAAAAACAGGTTTGACTGTAAATATACATAAGTGATTGATTGTATGTAGGTATGTACAGCATCTGTGTATGATATTTCAAATAAACCACACGCCCTGAACAATTTGAAGCAAACTTTTCACCAATATTGTTTAAGTCAAGGTCACTGTTAATATCTCAAACCTCAAATTGAACCTTTTACATTTCAAATTGAACCTTAAGCTTAATTATACGAATGGCCAATTAGGATGGAACTTATCTATTTCTTAACGGATTTTAGTAAAATTTGACATCCGGGCTTAAAAAATACCCTAATTTTTTTAAACTACAAAACGAGCGTATCCAAAAGATGGTATAATTTTAACAGACTTGGGTAAAACGCTAAAAAATCTGACTTTTAGACAATTTTGCCAAAAATAGGTTAAAAATTGTCGAAAAGTCTTTAAAACTGCCGTAAACTTTCAACAACGAAAAGCGTCGAAAGCGCCAGAAAGTTTCAAAAACTGTGCGTGAGTTATTGCGAAAAAAGGAAACAAAATATCCTGATTGCTTCATGAGTAAGTAATACCGGTAAATTGTAAAACTGTTGAAACTGATCTGAGAGTACATGAAAATTGAATTGTACATTTTTGGGTAGTTGTACAGGTTTTGAAAGACTGGCAAGAACTCATGTCAAAAAGGATCGAAAACTGTGTCATCAATATACCAGTTTTCGGCATTCTGTTTTTTATCTCAACTTTTTTTTGGATTTTTTCCGAATTTTTTGACAGCTCCCGTTTTGAAAAATATTGCTGTAATCGACATCATTAATTTTGACATTTAAATATTGGGAGGTAAACATTTCTAATATCGGGTCAGCTCTCTATCAAATTGAAGGCTCTTCGTACGAGTACGAAGAAAATTATGATTCGGAAGTAGTACACAAATATTGCTGAAATCAGGAAGTTTAATGTAAGCAACAAATTACAATTATAGTTTTGTAATTGTCCCTACTCCCCCACCTCTCCTGATAAATTGTACACGTAAGTTCGGCAATTGTTCCATTTTCCAGTAAAAATACAAATATTTCCACAAATGGTTCAGATTCAGAATCTAGTTTCAAAAATATTACAAATGAAATGTCGGATCCTGATATACTAGAAACACTGCGGATTAGCAAAACCAAATTAGCTGAACTCTATCAGCATCTCATGCAATAAAACACGGTTTATCAAAACTGAGGTTGATATAATGCGACTAAAATCAAAACCAACTCCATAATTTTTCTCTTTGTCGAAAATAAAAATTAATAAAGAAGGGCGGATCAATAAAATCTCGCGCATGGTGCTCAGAGCTCTAGAGCCGGCACTGCTTAATGGTTATCAAACCATCGATGATATAACGATGTTATCAAGGTATCCCGGTATGATGGTAGGATTGTACGATGGTTTGATAGCATCTTGGTAAGATGTTATATATGATGGTAAAAGTTGGCTTTGATTTTCATGTCGATTGGACACGTCTTGCCCTTTGAAATTAATTTTTCTATATATTTGTATTTTGTTTCCAAATTTTAATTCTTGTCACATTGTGCAGAATCCCCGGAACGCAAATCATTATGTGGAAAATTGTTCTATTCCCAGAGCAAGGATCACAGTTAATGAAGGATTCAATATTGGATTTGGAATATTCAGGTTACATCACAATTCGTCGAGGAAAGGTTTCTAATGTTTTATGTAATTCATTATAGATGGAAGCATTTTCGTATTTACTATAATACCGGTTGATCCGATTTTACATTCAACGCGGTATAGATTGTTTTTGTAGTGCAGTGGACGCTACCGATAATACACTTGATATCAACAAAACAAACAAAACAAAAAAAAAAATTATTTTTATAAAACAAGAAATGAGAAGGGAGCAGTTATAATTGTGGCAGCAAAGAAGGAAGATTAGAAACAAAAATAAAACATAAAAAAGTCACCCAAATCAATGCCGTCTTGAATATACAGGCCTATGACTACAAACAGTGACGACACACTATGTCTCCGCCGCTACGTGGCAGTGTAGTACAGTAAAGATTTTTTTTTTTGTTTTGTGTATTGTTTTGTTTCATGTTTCATGTTAAAAATTCATTTTTCGTCCCCTTCTTTAATCTCTCTCTGCGGAAGGAAACAAAACATTTTTCATTTTATTTGGAGAACGAAATTTAAAATAATAAAATATCTCTTTCTCTCCTCGTATAAAAAACAAAGGGAAGGGAAGAGATAGGGAATGAAACAGCGACAGCGATCGATTTATTTCTTTTCTAAAGAGAGGAAACAAAAATGTATTTATAAACAAGAAACAACTAAACCATAGTTCAATAAAGCCAAGGTTAGCTCGAAATAGGTAAACAAATGGCCATCTTTTTTTTTTGAAGTCACTCAATTCTCAATACGTATATAAATTACAACAACAAATAAAAAAACGAAAAGTAAAAAAGAATTGCATGACGTCACGAACACGTGTTTTGAAAAATCGAGCTAAACTGCGATTTATAGAATCATGCAACTAAACAAAGGAGGGAAGCGAAAAATAAACAAAAATCGAAATGATAAATTTTAAATTTGTTCGCTGAGTTTTTTTTTTGATTTAGTGCATTATATTACGTCAAAGGGAGATGCCACGCGTTTCTGTTACGCTTTGATTTGTTTTCAAATCGAGTACATTTGTTTTTTTTTTTTTTTGTTAAAATAAATTTTATTTATTTATTTAATGTTATTACAATCTAGTCTCCTGGACGAATGTGCAATTTGTTTCTGACTTAATTTACTAACTTAATATTAATCTATGGCTTCTTCCCATTGGCGTTCCATAGAGGCTGGTAAATTGAATTAAACCACATCTTTGTAGTGGGCTTTACACAGCACAATGCTGTTTAAGCTAACAATTACACCAACTCAAAAGGTTTGGTTCTTTTAAGTCTACGTATTAAATTCGTGTTGCTTAGAAGCTGAGTTGCCTCAATGTTCACATGATGCCGGAGCCTCTCTTCATGTCTCCGCGCTTTCTCCTGAATTTCATTTACGATGAGGTTCACTTTAAGGTCCCTATGGAGATCATTGTTCCTGACATACCAAGGTGCATCAACGATGTTCCTTAATACCATATTCTGAAATCTTTGGATGATATTCACGTTGCTCTGTTTGGTACAACCCCAAAGTTGAATACCATACGTCCAAACGGGTTTCAATATTTGCTTATAAAGTAGCAGCTTGTTGTATGTTGATAAAGAAGAGTTCCTTCCCATCAGCCAATACATCTTTCTGTATTTAATTCTTAGTTCTTCACTTTTCTTCTTGACATGTGCTTTCCATCGCAGTTTAGCATCCAGGGTCATGCCGAGATACTTAGCTGTGTTCGCATACGGTACTATTTCTTGATTTATGGTAATCAGGATATGTTCGAATCGCCTGTTTGTACAGTTGATGTGAACAGATTTAGTTTCATTTAGTTTTATCCGCCATCTTTTTGTCCAATTATAAATTTTAGTTATTGCTGTTTGTAACTTTTGTGTTGACTCTTCGTTGCTTGTGCCAACAGCTAAGATCGCCGTGTCATCTGCAAAAGTCGCCACTGTATTGTTTTCTAATGCAGGAAGATCATAAGTGTATATTAGGTATAAAACCGGCCCTAATACACTGCCCTGTGGAACTCCTGCGTTGATTGTTTTCAATTCAGAGAAAGTGTCATCTAACTTAATCCTGAAGAATCTATCTTTTAAGTAAGATTCCAGTATATTAGCAAATTGGATTGGTAGAAGATTTCTTAATTTATGGTTAAGTGCTTCATGCCACACTCTATCAAATGCTTGGGCAACGTCTAGAAATATTGCTGAACAGATTTTTTTCTCCTCTAGTGCTTTCTCAATTATACTGGTTATTCGGTGAACTTGATCAATTATTGAGTGTTGGTTACGAAAACCGAACTGATGATTTGGGATTAAGTTTTTACTCTCGATTATCGGATTTAACCTTTTTACCAGAAGCTTCTCAAAGAGTTTGGACATGACTGGCAATAGCGAAATTGGCCTATAAGATGAGGTTATGTGTGGTGGTTTCCCAGGTTTTGGGATCATGATTACTTCTGCAATTTTCCACAAGCTTGGTACATATTTGATTCTAAATGCTGCATTTATAAGATTGGTGAGCTTTACCAGAGCTTTCCTTGGCAGTTCTTTTAAGATTTCTGCTGTAATAAGATCGTAGCCAGGAGCTTTTTTCATATTCATATTAGTTTTTATCTCACACGCGACTTCTTTTGGTGTTGTCGGTAGGATTTCTTTACTTTCTTGCACAGCTTGTTCAGATATTATCTCGGCTTCTAATGTTTCATCTTGATGTGGCTGGAATATTTTTTCAAGATGTTCAGCAAATTCTCGAGCTTTGTCTTCATTATTCCTAGCCCATTTATCACCTGCTACTCTTATTGGAGGGTTCTGTATTATTGGTCTTTTAATTCTTTTGGTTGCTTTCCAAAGAGAATAATCAGTACTGCTATCATTAGTTAATTTTCTTAAATAGTTGCTGACTGATTCATTTTTCAATTCTTGGATCTCTCTTCTTAATTGTTGAGTGAGATTGTTCAAATTAGTTTTATCTTGAGGGGCCCTTGTTTGTTGCCATACTCTTCTCGCTCTTCTTTTTTCTGCTAGGAGTTCCCTAATTTCCAAAGGGTAGTTGTTTCCCTTGATTTTCTTTTTAACCTCAGGGGTATTTTCCCAAGCTGATTGCTGTATATCGTCTACAAATTTGTGAACTTCTTTGTCTAATTGCTCCTCGGTCTTTAATGGAACCATTAAGTTAATTTTTTCTTCTAGCGATAGTCTAAAGCATTCCCAATTAGTGTGATTATTTACTAGAAAAGGGTTCCTTTCTTTCTGAATAATTTTTTCACTTAACGTTAAAAGTATCGGTGAATGATCAGAGTTTAGGTTGTGGCTTTCATCTACTTGTATATAATTTACAGATATCTTCTTCATTATAAAGAAATCAATCAGGTCTGGTACTTTATTTGGATCAGTAGGCCAGTAAGTTGGTTTTCCAGTTGAGAGAGCTTCACAACTGCATTTCCTAATGGCTTTTAGGAGTTCTTTACCCTTAGTTGTTGTTAATCTGGAGCCCCAGTGGACATTTTTGGCATTGAAGTCTCCTCCAAGTATAAACCGTTTTCCTAATTTACTGAGGAACTCGAGATAATCCTTTTCTTTCAACGAGTGCTTCGGTGGGCAGTACACACCAGCAATACAAATAGAACCATTTTTGGTTTTGACGTTAACAGCAGTTGCTGGTATTTCTTCTGTTTCATATTTTAACTCTTCATAGTGGTGGATACTATTTCTGATTATAACCGCACTACCTCCTTTAGCAGTGTTTTCCGGATGAATGGTATGATATATATGATAATTTTTAAATTTAATGATTGTTTGTCTAGTGAAATGTGTTTCCGTGATGAGACATACATCGATTTTTTCTGTGTCCAGGACCACTTGCAATTCTTGTTGATGTTGCATAAGTCCATTGGCATTCCAACATAAGATTCTAAGATCATCGGCCATTTTTCTGTTTAGGGATGGCTCCCTTAGTGCTGTATTCTAATTTCTGTAATCGCTCATCAAATGTATTGAGCCTGCTTAAAATTAATTTAAGTGTTTGACTTATTTCGTCATTTTGACCAGTTTTCCCTGGATTTCCGTTACTCATCGTTACTTGAGCAAAAGTCATTTTACCCAATTGTCCATGAGTAGTTCCCAACTCACTACGATTTACTTCGGGTTGGGTCATCTTAACTGCCTGCTGCCTGAATAATCTTGGATTTTTAGCAATCACATTCCTATTTTTGATGTTTTGCAGTTCAATGGCAACGCTGCATCCTCTATAGTTAGCCGGATGGTTTTCTCCACAGTGAACACATTTAGGCTGAACATTTCTATCTTTTACACAATCTTTGGTATGATGTTTACCTAAACATTTGACACACCTGGGTTCCCTGCTGCAATATTTTTGTGTAAGTCCATAGGCTTGACATTGTTTACATTGTGGTATTAGTTTGGACCGTCTTAGAGGCTGAATAACTACTTTGCACCCTAAGATGTACTTAATTTGATAAATTTTTTCGATATCTTCATCATTATCGAAGGTCAACATAAACATGTTGAGAGGTACTTTGCCTCTCCGTTTTAGCTTAATTGATGCTTCAGTAGCCTTAAATCCTTTTGCTTTCAGATCATCAATTATTTTTTCTGGTTTACACGTAGAGTGTAGATTTTTAGCCATAACCCTTATTGGTCTGGTTTGTTTATCTTCAAACGTGTGCCAAGCACGGTTTTCTTCATTTAACATACTTGTCATTTTTCTGTAAGTTTCACCATCTTCCAAGTTTATTTTGATGGTGTTTCCATTCATCACCTTTGCATTAAACTTATCAGTTGTAGTAATTTTTTTTAATTTCTCATAGAGTAGATCGTAGTCTTTGACTTCATCTATTACTATTGGTGGTGGTGGAGGTATTTTTTTTTATGGTTTCTGGATAATATTAGGAACATCATCCTTTAATTGAGGTGGGGAGGGCGTATTATTCAATTTTCTTTTTTTTCTTCTAACTCCTTTAACTCTTATCCACTCAGTTTCTCGAGCTAGTTCGTCTTCATCCGTATGGTACTCTTGTTCAATTGTAGTCTGGCTAGGAGTAGGATAGATTGCCTCCTTTGGCTTAAGAGCTTTAACTTCGTTTTCAAGCGTTTTCATACGCTCCTGCATCAATGCAATTGTATCATTCAATTGCTTGTTAATATTGTTGGCTTCAACTAGTGCATTATTAGCTCTACACAATTCATTGTGAAGCTTTTCTTCGTTTGTAGAACGAATGTTCTTGCTACTGGCCCCAATGGAAGGACTACGGCCTCTTATCGGAGAATACGATACTTTATTACTCCTCTCGAAGGGATGTATAATATTATTTTCTGATTCGCTCAGTTGAGCTTGTTTATTCACCAACATATCTAGTAATTGGTTAAAATATTTGTAGTTTAGCAATGGCTGGTCTCCCCCAGAATCCACGAGACCGGCCTCCGAAGAGGGTGGATTTACCTGATTAACAGGTGTACCACCTGGGGTATTATTTTCCATATTCGTTCCGCTCATTGCTCATTTATAGTGTACTGCACTCGCATCTAGTATTTAGCCGACGTATTCACATCGTTGCCCGGGTGTTACCACTTGGAGGTATACTAGACACATTTGGTGGTTTCTACATAGTTGCAGCGTTGGAATATAGACCACGAGATACATGGCTATAGACGGTCAACCCCTACCCTATTGAGACGCACCCAACACCCAATCGAGTAAATAAATTAATTTTTATTTGATTTAATTTATTTTCAATAATATTTGTAATATTTTATTATTAAAATACATAATACACTACATTTATCTAAAAAATTTAAATTTACATGAATAAATAAAATCCACATGGTATTCCTCTTTGATCAGAAAGTGCATGTCTTCCTTCTTTGAAGCATTATACTGCACTAAAAGACTAATATGTCGTTTTCGATTCACCAAAAAAAACTGATCTCGAGCAAAAAATACTGAACTCCTCATAGTCAAAAATTGACCAGTTCAGATTTTTTTTGCTCGAGATCAGTTTTTTTTGGTGAATCGAAAACGACATAAATCAATATTAAAATGTTTTTGGACAAAACAAAAACAAAAAAATATCTTTTCTTTATTATACTGCCGCGTAGCGGGGAGACTTAATGTGTGTTCAATTTGTAAAAATTGCTTGTAGTCATAGGCTTGTATATCTAGTAGGCATTGTATGGGTATATTCAAGACGACATTGCCCAAAAAAGAAATAAAATAACAAGAAAATGGCTGTGTAGATGAAAATAATTTTTTTTTCTAAACAACAAACAAAATAAAATTTAAAAGTCAAGAGTGGATAACGTACCTCAACAGTCAACAATATTAAAAGAGACGAGATAAAAATAAGAATTTTAAGCAAATTAAATCAATAACAGATTATTTGCGAGCAATTCAACGTAATTGGTGATATTGACGCGGTGCAGCAGTTGGGCGTGTGTCCGTGTGATTTGCGGAGTGTTGGACTTGGTGGCTGAGTACATTGATAGAAGATTCCGTCATTATCTGGTGCAATTGCACGCAATCTTAGCAGCTTCGGAGTTCTTGTGTGGTAGAAACAAAAAAAACACAGGAGGAATTGAGTTTAGGTTTTGAATCATCGTCCTAAGTGGAAAAGACAAAATGGATGCCCTACCCAGCGGAACAACCGCCATGTGAGGTCAAAGTGTCGACAAAGAAAAATTTTATTTTGTTTATTTATATTTTTTTTTTTTAGGTAAAGTGGGGTACATTCATCAGTGGGGTACATTCGTCAACAGTGTTTTAACAGGGTTAATTTTGTTCAAATTTATTTACAAAAATTGTGAATTACCTATTTTGTAATGTCTACATCCTACTGAAGTTTGGTAGTCATTCGTAGACATTTGAATGTGTAGCACGTGTTTTCCTTTTTTTACCAATATTTTTGTTATTTTTCGACCGTATTAGGTAAGTGTTTTTGGCTAGTTATTTCTAAGTGATTTACAATTTGGTTTGTGATACTTGTTTTTCATACATTTGTACTGTAGATCGTAAAACTGAAAATAACGGTAAATCATCTTACACATTTTTTTTTATAAAATTGTTTTTTAACCTAGTTTGGGGTGCATACGTCACACGTGTCCGGGGTACTTTCATCTATGACGAATGTACCCCAAAAATGACGAATGTGCCCCATTTAATTATTTATTTTTTATATTTAGTAAAATCATTGTTATTCGTATTCATAGACGCATTAGTATTTTATTAGTACGTTATCATGGTCCGGAATTATAAGCGAAAAACTGAGAGAATCAATATCAGTGAAGCTGACGTAAGAAAGGAAATTTCAGATATATTGAAGAGAATTGAAACGCCAACGAGCGCCTCAGTTAAATATAACATAAAAAGACAAACACTAAATAGCAGGCTAAAGAAGAAAAGAGCTACGATGGATTCACTTGCACTGAATTCTGTATCAGATTCAGGTAATAGTAGTGATTGTGAGTCAAACGGAGATTATTACCAATCGAAATACACTGGAAAGCAAACGTTTTCGAAATCGCAAGAAGATGATTTTGCTACGTATATGCAAAAGTGTGCCAAACTGCAGTATGGATTAACATATGATTCCGCCAGGCAGTTTGCCTATAGTTATGCGAAAGTAAATAATATTATATATCCACCAGCATGGGATGCCAAAAAGAAAGCTGGTGTAGATTGGCTCTATGGTTTTTAAAGCGAAATCCATCTCTTGTATTAAGGAAACCGGAAAAAACCAGCTTATCTAGGTTGCCTGGATTTAATAAGATGTCGGTTAACGAATTTTTTGAAAATTTAAAGGCAGTGCAGAAAAAATATTCATTTGCTCCACAAAATATATATAATTTAGATGAAACAGGAATCACGACGGTTTTAGATCCACCAAAGGTACGAATATATAATTTTGTTGTTAATAGGAGTAACAATTCTCTAAATATTCCTATATAATTATTAGGTTATTGCACAAAAAGGACAGCGTAACGTTTCACAGGCAGTTTCAGCAGAACGCGGATCTTTAGTCACCATTGTCGGAATAATAAATGCTGCTGGTAACCAAATTGCCCCTGTGTATATATTTCCTAGAGTCAGATACACGGAACGGTTTTTAGTTGGAGGAATTGTGGGATCAGTTGCCTTTAACTCAAAAAGTGGATGGATAACGGCCGAAATATTTATAAACATATTGATGCACATCAAAAATCACACCAACTGTTCCGTTGAAAAGCCAATATTATTACTCATGGATAATCATAGCTCACACTGCTCTTTAGAATCAATTTTGTTTGGTCGAGATGACGGCATAGTTATGTTATCATTTTCACCGCACACATTTCACAAGCTCCAACCATTGGATGTATCAGTTTATGGTCCGTTCAAAAAATATTGCAGAACTTCTTTTAATGACTTTCTGAGCAATAATCCTAATAAAGCAATTAACATATACGACATTGCGCTTCTTACAAAAAATCCGTTTCTTAAAGCATTTTCTCCGGAAAACATAATAAAAAGCTTCAATAGTACAGGCATTTTTCCTATTAACACGATGGTATTTAATGATGAAGATTTTATAGTTAACGAAAATTTAAATGAAGGGGAGCTGGCTACCTTAGTTGAAGTTTTGCCCGAAATCAGTATATTGGAGGGCTTACCTGAAAATCACAATACAAAGGAAATTGAAAATCCTATCCAAAATAATAACCAGAACAATAAAACAATTCAATTATGTATTGACTCCAGAACAAATACATACGCCCTATTGCGCGTATTTTTAAATTTGACAAAGAAATGTGGAAAATCTCGGATCTACACATCTACGCCAGAGAAACAAAGATTGGAACAACAGCGAAAAGGAAAAATAGATAAAGTAAATGCAACGAATTCGAAAAATCGTGTCGGAACCGTAAATAAGAAAATTGGTAAAAAACAATGTGTTAAAAAAGTTGTGACATTTTCTTCCTCTGAAGAAGAATCAGATATACCATATGAAGAATCGGGGCAATCCTTATCCTTATCTACAGACGAAGAGAGCTCGAATGAAGAAAGAGAAATGCTTCTGATTGATTCAGATGTTTTGGTAGAGGGAGACTATGTGCTCGTTAGATTTAATGTTAAATCGAAGCATATATTTTAT
Source organism: Tipula helvola (assembly GCA_963556165.1). Lineage (NCBI taxonomy): Eukaryota > Metazoa > Arthropoda > Insecta > Diptera > Tipulidae > Tipula > Tipula helvola. Next base: position 185,705,369 of record OY744483.1, read on the forward strand.
GCTGCACAAATTATTGAAGCTGAAAAAAACGAAAGCTATGTTGTAAAATTTTTGAAAAAGCAATGCTTCAGCAGTTATTTTTATGAGCCTGACCACGAAGACATCTTATATTTTTTGAAGTGACGTTGTAATGAAGTTGCCAATTCCAGAGCATCCAGCAGGCACATCACGTTCTGCCACAAAATTCAATTTTGAAATTGACTTGACGAAATACAATTTACGATAGTTTTATTTTAATTTAATATGTTTGTAATTTTTGTTATATTATTTTTTGTATTTTTTTTTCGCTGACGCTACATCCCATAGAGAGATTTGGCCGCTTCATAGTGAAGTTTCGTAATCATTTTTACAACGGATAATGAGTGATTAGTTCATTGATCCTTACATTAACCAGCCGTGATTTTTTCATCACCCGCCGGGAATCGAACCCGGGACCTCCGGAGCTTAAAGCAAACATACTAACCACTGTGCCACCGGGGCGGCTTATGGTGTTGAATGATAGTTTAAAGTTATGATTGTACGTTGCTATTGTATGATGGTAAAAAGGGTTTGAGGTAAAATTGAGTTGGATTTAAGTGAGAAGTTCGGTTTAGGATTGTTGGATTGGCGTCTATTCGAGGGGGGGGGGGAGCAAAGTTGAGTAGATTAATCGACCAGCTCCGTAACCTTTCAGTAGGGTGCGCTAGGCAGCTGCGTGATGGGTACAATGGTGTAAGGGGTAACCTGATCGCAATTCGCAAGTGTAAGTGCTGCCTCCTTGAGGCAACCACATGTAACTGAGACCATTAGGCAGAATGTCAGAATGTGGCATTGTGGCACAGGCTAGAGTACGGCGCTAAAGGAGAAAACCTTGAAAAAACCTAATCTAATGTGGAACAGCATATGACGATGAATGAATGGCTGATAGATTAATCAGTCCGGGCAAGTATGCGGACTCTGGATACTAATCAACCTCCAATTTTATTTAGCATTCCTGTAGTATAGCTGGGTGACTTACCATTCCCACTAAACGGATGTTCGTACAGGGATCGGTATATACGGGAGTGGGACTGCCCTCTCGAGGTCCTTGGGAACCAATGCTACCGTCTTTCCAGTAGAAGTACTTCCTACAGTAAACATCTAGGAGGGAGAGCAATGATCCCAGATAGTATGTGTCGCTTATCGGCCGGCAGTTTTATTAGGTTTATTAAGAGCCTGAATATTAACTGGACGGATAATTAAGCAGAGTCTAAGCTTCAACAATTATAATAATAGATTTGGGATTAATTTGGAGTCGAATTTAGGGTTTAGTAGGAGGATAGATTGAGTTGAGTTCATACACACATGTAGCTTTCGAATCAAATTGATTTTGGGAATTGGTTGATCACTAATTATCGAGCTAAACAGACGGTTGAGATTTGGTTCGAGCTAAGTTGAGATAAAGTTTAGTTAGGATTTAGTTAGCTTGCATTGGGTTTAGCTGAGTTGCTTGGTTGGGGAATAATTTAAGTGTTGATTTGGGGTTGGGTTAAGGGTTGATTTGAAAGTTGATTTGATTGTTGATTTGAGGGATGGGTTGGCGGTTAATTTGATGATTGCGATTGAGTTGGAGGTTTAGTTGTAAATTGAGTTGAAGGTTGAGCTGAAAATTGACTTAAGAAGTTCAATTAGGGATTGATTTGGGAGTTAAATTGTCCGAAGTTCTGATCACATAATGAGGATTCAGCGCTTTATATTTTATAGGTTATATCTAAAAAGATCTTATTGGGCCGGCAATTATTCTTTATGTTTGGAATTGGCAATGGTTGTTATTTATGGTGTGCGTTAATTCTAAAAAGAATCATAACCCAACTGTAAAGAACGGTTTAATCGATTTGTTCTTTTCTGGACCAATCGCAAACAGATAAAATATATTGTGGCCACAATAAATGCAGAAATTATAAATTAAAACTTCTAATCTTAACAAGTGAAATATCGGGGCTTGGTGTAAATATAAATGGATATTAATATACGCCCGATAGTTTATATTAAACGTGTAAACTTCACAACTTTATTGTTCTTGTACACAATTTATCTAAACGCACATATTCTTATTACTTGCACAATTTATTTTTAGTTATTATTAGCTTTACGTTAGATTTAGATTATTTTTTATTTTTTATTTTCGACACCACATTATATGCTTTTATCACGGAGAAGAATTGACGAGAAGAAATTTTTCTAATTTTTATTTTCTTCAATAAATGATAAAATATTTGAAATACCTCAATGTGTCGATAAACTTGGAAACAACTTGAATTAGTGTTTAGTACTTAATAATCTTATTTCCCAGCAATGTTCTAATATTAATCGTATTTTGTTTAACATTTGTTCTAGAATAACATCGCAAAGAATTTACATATTGCGGTCAACTTCGTTTATAGCTAAATTGACGTTTCGCAAAACAATCACCCATCACGTCAAAGTAAGCAAAATGGCATCCAACCAATCTCAAATTAACAAAAACACCAGCATAATCAATATTATTCCGCTTTAGATTCGACCAGCAGCAATCTATATTGCAGGAAACCTCCACTCAGTCAAATTAAACGCCGCTTAGCCGGCACATTCCTCACTAAATCCATTCGAAGACTTTAAATAACATTGTTTCAATCCGACTACAAATTGTAAACCAGCATTATGTGAATCTTATTATAAATGTGAATAAAGAGACAACACAACGTATGCTCACCCGTCTTCGGGACCCGATCTACAATTTGTTCAAAAGCCATTGGAAATGTTTTTTTGTCTGTTTTGATCATGCGCATTTCAAAAAATGGCACGAACAAAAATGAATTTCAGAGGTCCAAACATAAACTACCAAAAAAACCTCCAGGTTACATCCACCACGAAGAGAATGGAAAATGAAAAAGAATCGAGACCGAATCCAGGACAACCACAAAACACGCTCCCATTTTAACATTTGTAATTTTTAAATTATAGGTCACACAATCCACCTCAATTTAACTCCGAATTCACAGAAAAAACACCTTCGACGTACGTGCGTCGTCCAATCAACAATAAATTGTTAAATTAACAATAAATAATTATTTTTAATAAAATAAATTTTTAAAGGACCTTATAAAATGTAAAAGTTTGTATAAATTCAACATTTAAAGTGTGATGTCTAGAAATAATTTTAATTAGTAAGTCTAGCCAACCGTTATCCAAAGAAAAATTATCAGGACAAGTTTTATTTGAGGAGCCCGGGAAAATTCGTTTGAATTAAAGGCCCTCACAAAAAAATTTTATTAATTCATCCTTTAAAGTGGCATGTCTGAAAAGTATTTCAACTAGTGTGCCTATCCAACAGTTATTCCTAGAATAAATTCCCCTTTTCCTAAATAATTTTACAGAATTTCTCTCAAATTTTTCCAGAATATAATACTAGAAAGAGCGGAAAATTACCCCAGAATATGTATCCGCAAACTTCACCAAAATCGTCAGAAGATAAACTTTTAACGCTGTGCTCTGACATCACCTTTTCTGGGAATCTATTTTCGGGATGGCATCTGCATAGCTCGATCATTTCCACCGACGTAAAAGTCAAAGCTTATTTAATCCGTTGTTATCAAAAACATGTAATTACGTTGCATATTAGTAGCGCGTGATGGCCTAGAATAACAAAAAAAATTGAAAAGGGAGAAGAGGAGTTCAATTTTAGATTTAACTGCTATTCAACTCCTTTTTCTAGTTACTTAATAAGAAAAAGTGGAATATATTCTGGAAACGAGCCGGGACATATTCTGAAAAAACGGGGTTAAATTCTTAAAAAAAATTTGGAAAAGAGGGAATTTTCTGCCCTGTCTAGTATCATATTCTGGAGAAGAGCCGAGGGAAAAAAATTGAGGAAAATTATTTAAAAATATTTTGGAAAATGGGGACTGACTTTACTGTTCTTTCTAGTAATATATTTTCGAAAAGAGCCGGGTCACATTCTGAAAAAAACGGAGGAAAATTCAATACAAATATTTTGGAAAAAGGGAATTTACTGAGCCTTCTAGACCTTTGTGAAGTTAGCCCAAAATTCTATCCCCGAAAACTTAAAAAGTAGCATATGGCAATACCTATACAAAAATGACTATCGTTTTCGGCTTTTTATAGACAACATACTATTTGTAATGACATACTCATTATTTTCGATTTGGCAAATCAGAAAAATAATGGAGTCATACTCCTAATATATCTACCAGCAAAAGTAGAAAATATTCATCCCCTCCCCCTTTTCTTTCCCGCAGAGTCAATACAAAGTGTATCAACTCTCAAAAATGAGAAATCTCTTTGAGATTTTGTGTTGGTAATTCGGTTTCGTACAGAAAAGTAAGGTCTACTCATCAGGTAGCTACGACCGAACTACAAAAATTCAACTCTCGAAAAATACATTAAGTATTTAACTAGAGGGTATTGAGTTAGCGAATTATATTCTCTAGCTCGAACTCAAAATTCCAAGCAGAAATCTCATTTGTGTGCGTATAATGCCCGCACTAATATTTACGATGTTAAAATTGTCTGATTTAATATAAATTGTTTTCGGCTTTTTATAGACAACATACTATTTGTAATGACATACTCATTATTTTCGATTTGCCTCTAGTTAAATACTTAATGTATTTTTCGAGAGTTGAATTTTTGTAGTTCGGTCGTAGCTACCTGATGAGTAGACCTTACTTTTCTGTACGAAACCGAATTACCAACACAAAATCTCAAAGAGATTTCTCATTTTTGAGAGTTGATACACTTTGTATTGACTCTGCGGGAAAGAAAAGGGGGAGGGGATGAATATTTTCTACTTTTGCTGGTAGATATATTAGGAGTATGACTCCATTATTTTTCTGATTTGCCAAATCGAAAATAATGAGTATGTCATTACAAATAGTATGTTGTCTATAAAAAGCCGAAAACAATTTATTTTAAATCAGACAATTTTAACATCGTAAAAATGACTATCATGACATTTTATTTAGCTTTAATATCAAAAAAGATAATAATTACTTGAAATTGAAAAAAAAAACGTTAAATAGAAAAAGGAAAAAAGAATATAAATGGCAGATAGTAGAAAATTAGTAAACGTAGAAATTAATACCATTTCAATCATGTCATGTCACAAATAAAATTTTTGGAAGAACCATGTCAATTATTACTTACATATAATTTATTTGGGTCCCGGTCGATACGGCATATTTCATTACGGAATATGAAAAAACGGCATATTTCAAAACGGCATATGGTACACTACGGCATATGGTACACTATGGCATATTTCAAAATGGCATATTTTAAAACGGCATATGGTACACTACGGCATATGGTACACTACGGCATATGGTACACTATGGCATATTTAAAAACGGCATATTTTAAAACGACATATGGTCAGTGGCGTAGCCAGAAATTCGTCGAGGAGGGGGGGGGGGGGTTTAAAAAAAATTCTATAGGAAAATAATTCGTCGATCGATGACACTAAGGCCAATTCATCGTGACACTAAGGCCAATTCATCGAGGACACAGTCTATTTATATAACCACACCTCTATGAATATTTAATGATGCCAATCCATTTAGTCGCTTCCCACCGATTGCGTTTCTTAGGTAATTCTTAAGGCGCCTGAACGTCTTAGAACTCTTCAATTGGAGAGATTATCCAGGTTAAGAGTACTACTAAAAATCTGACAAATATTTTGTGCTAATTTTGTTATTATAGGTACAAGCGTTTAACCGGTAGATACCTGACCGCCTTTTAAACATTTTAATTAACTTCGCTTATGTAATCTAATTTCAACTTAATCTGGAAAAATGATCTACACAGATCTATAAAAGTTACGTCTAATATTACGCCGCTTTGTTTAAATTTCTTTTATGTGAAGAATCAAAAACAGGTTACTTGCATATTATAACAGGTAATGAGCCTTATTCGAATTATAAACTATTTTGTGTGGATCAACACATCAACATGTAATGATTTTAGTATAATATGTGAAACTCAGGGGGGGGATTCAACCCCCCCGCAACCCCCTTCCTTACGCCGCTGCATATGGTACGTAACGGCATAGGGTTGGCCACGTATTACTGTTTTTCAAAAGACTGTTTACAAAAGACTGTTTCTAAAATCTTTTCTCCCAAATCTTGTTACCAAAATCTTATTTACTTTTATGTTTACTTTTATATATAGATAATAGTTATTTATGGTACTAGTGAGCAAAGCGAGATGTTATCCATAAGGGATAAGTTTGCCCCACGAGGCGATAGCCTAGTAAAAATTCATATTATGAGTTTTTTATGAGCTATTCCAAATTGCTTTTTCTCATTTCATTAATTTACTTCCTACAAGAATTATTTCAGATTTTGAACTAGCTTCAGTTTCTGCACTAAAAAATTTCCTGCCGGATGTAATTTTAAGGATTGTTTATTTCATTTTACCCAAATTATTTGGCGAAAAGTACAGAAAGAAAAATTGGCTTCCAGATATGGTAACGACGTAGATTTTAGAATTAAGATTCGAATGCCCTAGCCTTCGTTCCACCTGATGAAATTTGTTATTATTTATCTAAATTAGAGGATGTTTTGGATGAAGATGGAAAAATTTTAGTATCATGGATAAATACAAATTATATTTCGGGCCGTGCTGTTAAAAACAATAAACCGCCACGATATGGTCCCAATTTTTGGTCTATTGCTGACTCTTTTGAGAATAACTTTCCACGAACTCAAAACAATTTAAAGCCTTGGCATAGGAGGCAAGTTGTTGTTGGAAAATTGCATGTTGTACATTATAAGCTATCTTGTCAGCTTATAATGTACAACATGCATTTAAAGGAAAATGCGTTAAGTGAAGGAAAATTATTTTAAAAGAACGAATTTCGAAATAATCAGTTAAGAAATAGCCACATTCCAGATTTATTTAACTTATTCTAGAACGTCATCTACAAATTATTTTAATATCCCATTTCCATTGCATTTGTCGAATTTGATCATAATCGGTTAAGAAATACCCAAGTTTCATCCTAATTAACAACATTCTAGAGTTTTATCACAAAGAATTAAGAAGAAAATTTTCTGTTCTTTTATCTAAAAACCATTTTCATCTTATAAACGAGTTCATACTAGTAATTCGAAAAAAAATCATTACTAAATAATAAAAAATCCTTGAATATGTAAATACGCTTCTAGAAATTTCATCTAGAAACCATTTAACAATCCCATTTCCATCACTCGTTCCGAATTTCATCATAATCCGCCAATAAATAGAGAAATTCTATCAAAATTAACCATATTTCAGAACTTCTATTAAAACTCATTTTAGGATCCCATTTCCATCACACTTGTCGAATTTCATCATAATCGTTTAAGAAATACCTAAGTTCCATCATGATTGGCCATGTTCTAGAAATTCATCCAAAACTCTTTTTAGAATACCATTTCTAAAGTATATGTTGAATTTCATCATATTCGGTTAATTAATATCTAAGTTTCACCCTAATTGGCCATATTACAGAACTTCGTCTAAAATCCGGTTAAGTATTCCATTTTCATTGCACTTGCCAAATTTCATCATACTCGGCTAAGAAATAACCCAGTTTTAGAAAATGCCATATTATACCATATTTTTTTTTTTTTTTTTTTTTTTCGCTGGCGCTACATCCCATAGAGGGATTTGGCCGCTTCATTTGAAGTTTCGTAATCATTTTTTTTTTTAAAGGATAATGAGTGATTAATTCATTGATCCAACATTAACCAGCCGTGATTTTTTCATCACCCGCCGGGAATCGAACCCGGGACCTCCGGAGCTTAAAGCAAGCATGCTAACAACTGTGCCACCGGGGAGGTTCCATATATGCCATATGGAAATATACCGTAGTGTAGCTTATGCCATAAGCATCTATATGCCGTTTTAAAATATGCCATTTTGAAATATGCCATAGTGTACCATATGCCATAATGTACCACATGTCGTTTTGAAATATGCCATAGTGTACCATATGCCATAGCGTACCATATGCCGTTTTAAAATATGCCATTTTGAAATATGCCATAGTGTACCATATGCCATAATGTACCATATGTCGTTTTGAAATATGCCGTTTTGAAATATGCCATAGTGTACCATATGCCATAGCGTACCATATGCCGTTTTGAAATATGCCATTTTGAAATATGCCATAGTGTACCATATGCCATATTTTCATATTCCATTTTGAAATATTCCGTTTTGAAATATGCCATGTTGAACGGATTCGAATTTATTTAGCTCTCATTCCCGAAAAATATCACCGTCGCGATAGTCAAAATACACTATTCCAAGAAACAATTTTTGGATTTACTATGTGGTTCAGATTTCTTGTGATACAGGTAATAAGCGTTAGTCCCTTGAAGTCCGAAAATGTTTGTTGGCCGGCTCAGATGAATACAGCATTAGATAGACTAGAGGATGGTTTAATGTATTTGTTGTGAAATTTTTAGAATTTTTGTATGTCGGTGATCGATGTATTAAACGATTTTCAAGAATTTTGAAATACCGACAAAACTCGAATGTCAAAGATATTTTCAGTTCTCGTAATGCTTACATAAACAAGTTTCCTAGCAATTGTGATCAATTGTCGAAAGTCGTAACTCGAAATATACGAGAGATACATTATTGAGGGGTAGGGTGACCAGACGCCCTGGTTTCCTCGGACATGTTCTGGGTTTTCAATCTTTCGCGAGCGTCCAGGAAAATGTTTTTCTTTGTCCTAGTTTCTAGATAATATTCATTGGGGTCGCTAAATTAAATAGCAGCAACGGAAACTGCCAGAGGAACCAGAAACATATTTTCAACACTTTCAATAAGTTGGAATGGCATAATTTATGGAAGAACTTTAGAAATGGTCGGAATATTTCAGACAGCTGCAAACCATTGAACTTTGATCTGAAATTTAAAAATATGCCAATATGTGTTTGCCCTTTTGAACATAAAGGCGATAGTGAGCGAATATTTTCCTTTATATCGATCCAGTGATGCAAAGAATCTTTTCAATTATGTACTACTTATGTAAACTTTTATAATTTCCTCCAAGTATAATTAGTAAGTGTATCGTAAATATTTTATTTAGAAACCAAACTCCACCCCAAATAATATGGCCCTAAAATATTCTTTAGGAAGTGATTTAGTCTATTTTTGATTAGCAACTATGTATTTAGAGAATAAGTTTAACATTAAAATACCGAAAAATATGCGTGTGCCGTTTGGTTCTGGTTCCAAAATATTTTTTGTAGTTGGGCCATATTTAAAAAATTTAATCCCAACCTTATGCCCATTTGGCCGACCAATTCTTTAGAATACATCACAAAAAGTAAATAATAAGCATCGGTTGCCTATCCTTCATCTGAATCAAGCATCTCTTTGATACTTCTTTGGATAAACAATCTTGCATGATTGAAACTTCTCGGCTTCATACATTGTCGTTTCTTCATAACTCTTTTTTTGCTACATAACTCAAAAGTGTCGACTGACCGTTGAAACAAAATAGCGAAGATTCATATGGTCTTATGTTAATATATGATTTATGACCGAATCCTTCATAATGTTTGGTTTGTTGCTCCTAATGACTAATGTCGCCGATTACTGTGGTTTTCTTTCTTTGCAGCAATTGTTCCCTCAATTTGCAACTAGTAAAGATACTGTCCGTGGTTACGCATTGTAGGTATTATTCTTCGAGTGAGTACCAGCTGCTCATCGATGTCTTATAGGGCTTATAGGGAAAATAATTGTTTTTCATCATAATGCCAGTTTATTGGTATTCAAACGTGCTTGGCTCATCGAATCGCAAGCTGCGTCATTGCAACCCGAAATAACGGAAGGTGTATCTGCTATAAATGTCACCCCAATTCAATAAATTAATGTTATAAAATATTTTGATTGAATTCGTGTCATACGAAATTGTGGATTTTATTTCACGTTTACTGTAGCCTGTAGTCCTCAAGGGCTTTCTGTGCGTCTCAGAGGCAACAACTTTTACCAATGGTGGTAAAAGATGTTTACGATTTTATTTTGTGAGGATTGCGGTTTTTACATATAAAATGAATAAATAAATGTTGGGGTTAGCCTGACCTCTGTTAACCGTTTTAGGCTTAAAATATTCAGGACATAATAAACACCTTAAACACAATCGTTTTTCATCCGGTGTTTATTTTAAATATTTAAAAACATTCCAGCACAAGCAATTCTGGAATATCAGCCACGTTCATCGCTCCAAAAGTTTATAATTAAACTTGAAACACGCCTGGGGTCAGCCTGACCCCTGTTTACCGACAGAAGGTTAAGTGTCATGTCTAGAAAAAATTTTAATTAGTGAATCTAGCCCACAGATATCCAAAGAAAAATCATCTGGACAAGTTTCATGTGGGGAGCCCGGGAAAATTCGTTTGAATGAAAGGCACATATAAAATGTAAAAATTTGTTTAAATTCAACCTTTAAAGTATCATGTCTGGAAAGTATTTCAACTAGTGTGCCTAGCCAACAGTTATCCCTAGAGTAAATTCCCCCCTTTCCAAAATAATTTTAAAGCATTTCTCTCAATTTTTTTCCAGAATATGTCTCGGGTATTTTCCAGAATATAATACAAGATATAGAGCAGAAAATTACCCCAGAATATGTATCCGCAAACTTCATCAAAATCGTCAGAAAATAAACTTTGAACGTTGTGCTCTGACATCACCTTTTCTGGAAATTAGTTTTCGGGATGGCATCTGCATGGCTCGAGCATTTCCACTGACGTAAAAGTCAAAGCTTATTTAATCCATTGTTTTCAGGAAGATGTGCATACGTTGTATATTACTAGCGCGTGATGGCCTAAAGTAACAAAAAAATTTAAAAGGGCGAAGAGGGGTTCAATTTTATATTTAACTGCTTATAGTATCCATTAGAACCCTTTTATGCTGAGTTTATGACATAGGAACATAGGAACATAGGAAGATAGGGTGTGTGACACGACCAATTAAATTATTTAAAATATCACAAGCCCCGCCTATTACTTCCATGCTCTAGTTGAAAAATTTCTTACTTTTGGTCAAAGTAGGCTAGTAGGCGGAGCTGGTGACATTTTAAATAATTTAGTTGGTCGTGTCACACTCCCTATCTTCCTATGTTCCTATGTCATAAACACAGCATTAATCAAACGAATTTTCCCAGGCTTAACACTTTGAAGTTTGAATTATACAAATTTTTAAATTTTTTGTACGCCTTACATTCAAACAAATTTTTCTGGGCTCCCAACATAAAACTTGGCATGATAGTTTTTCTAGGGATAACTGCTGCTTAGGCACAATAATTAAAATAATTTCCAGACATAACATTTCAAAGGTAGAATTTATACAAAATTTAAATTTTATATAGTAATTTAATTCAAATAGAGCTCGTATTACCCGGGTACGCGGGTATTTTCCCAAATTTTTAACTACCCGGGTACCCTATACCCGAGAATACGTTTTTAACTACCAGGGTATTCGGGTAGTTAAATATTTGGGAAAATACCCGGGTACCCGGGAATTTTCCCGTGCTCCCCAAATGAAACTTGCCTTGATAATTCTAGTAGAGATAACTGTTGTCTAGGCACACTAATTGAAATACTTTCCGACATGATCCGTGAAACGTTGAATTTATACAAATTTTTAAATTTTCCATGAGCCTTTACACTTAATGAAATTTTTCCGGGCTCCCCACATGAAACTTGCCTTGATAATTCTACTAGAAGTAAGTACTGCTAAGGTACACTAACAAAAATCGTTTCCAGACATGACATTTGAAAGATTGAATTTATACAACTTTTTCAATTTTATGTGAGCCTTTTAATCAAACGAACTTACCTGGGCTCCCCACAGGTAAATTAACCGGATTATTTTTCAAGGTATAACTACTGCTAAGGCGCCCTAATTAAAATTCTTTCCAGACATGATACTTTAAGTTTTGAATTTATACAAATATTCAAAAGGTCTTTCATGTCTTTCATTTAAACGAATTTTCCCGGTCTCCCCACATGAAGCGTGACCTCGTATAACCTGTTAAAGTTCCATTTATGTTAAGTTAAGGAACATTATTTATCGTAAATTATTTTCTTTTATTGTGACTTTTTCAGAGTGTGCTAAATTTATAGAATTGCTATACCTAGAAGGACTCAACAAGGTCTTGAAGGTATTTGGGTATTTATAAAACATGAGCATATTAAGAAGAGGTTTTGAAAGAGAAATAAGAAAAACCAAAATTTAATAGAAAAAAATACTTCAAGGACTCTCTTTTATGATTTTATCAATGCAAACTGAATAGCATATTATATTGTTACAAATCTCCGTTATGGAATCATTATTTATTAGCAATACACCACCCTTCCTGAGAAAAGTATTGCCCAAGGAATTGGCTAGATTTTGTATTTTATTTTATTATTCGTTCGATAGAATTATTGGATTTGTGTATGTTCTTTTTGGAATGCTGTCATTTCCGATTAATTTGGAAATGTTGAATTTTTTTTTCTGTTTTGTTGTTTTGGTGGAACGAAGATTTCCTATAATAGGTTTATCGTATAAATGTACTTTTATTGAAATGTGATTCAGCCTGATATAGCACAAATCAAAATACGTATACTTATATAGTAGACTCGTTTCCATACTATGTATATTGTGGCTTAGGTATCGGGACAATTAATCTAACTCAAATAAAATGAAATAAAAATCCGCCTGTGTTCGTCATTCTTTTATTTTATGGTTAGAATTCCATCTTCGTTTCATCAGGCTTTTATATGTTTTTGTTTTGTGATGATATAATGCCTATTCGACTGAAGTTGAGGTTAGGTTCTTTTCATTATTTCAGGTATAATTAAACATTCCAATCGATATGTATAATATAACAACGATTTTCGTGTATTGTGTATTAGGATTCTGTTAAATTGATTTTTTTCACAAGCGGAATGCCAACAACAAACCATAAAATATATACGTAACGATATCTTCTAATGGCAAAAAAAAGCACACAAAATATGTTTATTGTATTGATATCGATGATACATTGCTTCAATAGCATGTTCATGGTTTTATATTTTTGGCAAAAAAGAAATTCCATTAAAAAAAATATTTTGTTGTGTTATGTATACTTAGCCTCCAAGGATCCACCCTGCCATGTGAAACATTTTATAATCAACGTTCTTTTGGCCTTGAGTACAAAAAAACACATTTTACAATACGATTTTTTGGGAAAATTAGATTTATATGGCCTCATCATTTTGATCCAAAATTTTCGCCACCTTAATACATTAATCTATGTGTTAATACTTTAAAATAATTACAACAACTGTTTTATACGCCTTTAGCTTTCAAAATTGTTATTGTTAGAAATAAATTTAAACGCTACTGTTGTGTACTGCTTTAATAAATGGAGTTTAAATTATCATTATAAGTGGTTTAGATAAAAATATAGAAAAGTGCTGGAAACTTTTTTTTGCCTTCTCTAGCCATTAAATTCTAATTTATAATGAAAAGATAATAATTGTGTCGTAACGGGTATAATAATAAGCGTAGTATATGTAGGATGGGTGGCAGTTTTGCGATATTTATGATATAACTGTGTGTATAAAGATGTGTACTGTTATATAAATTTACTGTAAAGATATGACTGCTGTAATTAAAATGTGTTTTTATCCACTGTATACGAACATACTTCATTGGCAAAATAGAAATATTCTTCACTTACATAACACTAGTTAGAGAACCTTAAACAACCGTAAATAATATATTTTAATTGAGAAACACGTACCTTAGACACGAGTTTTTATTTTGTATACCAAATATTCATCCGGTGATATTAATTTGTTTTGTTGATAAAATACTAAATACATAAAAATCATCTAGCTTTACAAGTGTAAGTATTCACATAAAATTAGTAGTTGTATAGGACTTTTTCTAAAATATGTTCATTGTTAAACAAATACCATAGCTAATTTTCACCTTTATTTTCCGAGATTCTATAATAAAGCACGTGATATAAATTGTAAACGGATGTTAAACACGGAGAAAAACGATTACTAATTTCTTTCCTATATAATGTTACGGCAGTCAGATTGTTGTCTTCGATGCTTAATTTGTTTATAAAATGCACTATGTGCATAGCTTACTTTCTAATTTGCTTAGGAGTAAGTGTAAAATACCCGTGGCAGTGAACTGTAATTAATTTGTTTATCCGGACTCAGCTTCATAGGTATTTCACTTTGATATTATAAAGATAAGTTGTGGACTTGCACAATTTTTATTATTAACATTTATTATTTTAATAGGCACATTGAATATTTACTTGTTAACTCTTTCACATATTTTTTCATTCTCTTACTATTTTTTAATACAAAAAGAAATGTCACCTTTCTTATTTTTTAGAAAGAGACAACATAATACAAAAACCATAGCAGAATGCCATCTATCGAAAATATAAATAAAGCCTAACAATTAATTTAATACTATAAAATTTTATTACCTCCTTTGTTGATGTAAATAAGTAAATTGCATATTTATTACGTTTTTGTTTTAGCATTAGCGTATCTGAACATCTGTCAAAAAACAAAACCGATCAACAAAAAAGGTAAGTTTTTAGAATTAATAATTAATAATACATAATCTTAATAGCTAAATCTTAATTTCATTGCAGGTACATGTTGTAATGCTGACAGAGATGGGCGATTACGCGTCGACTACTAATTTTTACGCGAATGTGTCGACAACCGTCGACAACGTCGACAACTCGTAGACAACGTCGACAACTCGTCGACAACGTCGACTATTCGTAGATAACGCCGACTATTCGTAGACAACGTCGACTATTCGTAGGCAACGTCGACAACTTGTTTATGCCTGCAGTCGAAATATTTAGTAGCTGCTTCTTCTTCTATTTTTAGATAGATGTCATAGCTGAATAGATATTTTAAATTTATTCCCAATATTTTTATTTTAAAAATTGAGGGTACAAATTTGAATTATGTCAAATTATTGATGTAATATATAAGTATTTTAGTAATTGTGCATAATTTACTCTATATTGTTGTATAGGATCGAATTAAAAATAACTATGATAGTCACTTAGTCAGTTCACGTACCAATGAGTAATTTACGTGATTTATTATCAAAATGTAACCTTTTTTGATCCCTAGGTTATTTAGACAATGACTTATTTATTAACAGACAGCAATACGATCAGACCGGCTAAATAAATGAGAAAATTAATCATTTCGTAGGTTGTCGACGTTGTCGACGCCAAAAACGCAAAAAATTGCTAGGTAATCTACGTAATAGATTACGCGTCGACAACACCGTAACACCGCTCAAAATCCCTTGCTTATATTTTGTGTTTTCATTTCATTTTAGGTATTTGGAAGCTGCCGTAATGCGGATGTTAAACATTCTCCGCCACCTTGAATCAATCAGATTCAATAAAGATGTAATACAATATTGAACGTCGAATAACATCCTTCATTCGTTAGAGATCCTGCTGGACATCATATATGTTTTTTTTTTCCAAATTTGTTTCATTAGTTGAAAATAAATTAATGAATTTATCTGCTGTGTTTATTGCATTTATCATGGTGAAATGAATGTATGACTACAGCAATCGGCAATCCGTTGGCATCGGGCGGTTTGATTCATACAGGTAGGTGTATAGGTAATTTAATTCGCTGGCACAATAATTGGATCGGTACTGGAAAACTGGAGCGTTGGATTTGAGTGGGTAACGTAGTGGTAGTGTATGCAGGTAATTTCGTTTGTGTAGGTAACTACATCACCGGTAGGTATCTCACATCATCTTACATAAGCGGATATGCTTCACCAGGATCAGACCCTTATATTTGCACCAACGATACTTGATATCTACAAGGAAAACAAAAAAACTAAATGCCACGATTAACAGTCTAAACTAGGGTTTTCATAACATAATTTGTATCGGCGGTAACGATATTAAATTTGACTAATTCGACAAATCTCCGGAAATGTTTTCATTGCGTGGGTAGCGGACATAGCTTGTGTATTACCCGTTGAATCTCGCAATTTGCTGTTTTTAAGGTTACTAGACGAACCTGTCCATCAGACCCAGGATGCAGCTTCAGTACCTTTCCCAATCTCCAATTATTAAAAAGTGTGTTTTCATCTTTTATAAGCACAATTTGATCTACTTTTAAGTTGGCTTTATCTTGTTTCCATTTAAATCTCTGCTGTAAACTATGGATATAATTGTTGTACCATCTTCTCCATATTAGCTGGGTCATCTTCTGGATAGCTTGCCAATGACTTAACCGATTGTATGCAATTTTCTGAACAGAACATCTGGATATACCAATGAAACCAGTTGACTACCGACCAAATAATATGCCGGGGTGAGTACATTTTGCAGTTCTGGACCATTTACACATAATGGGCGGTTGTTTAACATAGATTCTATCTGAACCAATAGCGTGTAAAGCTCCTCATAAGATAAAAGCTTTTCACCGGTTACTCTGTGTAAGTGCGTTTTGACGGATTTTACTCCGGCGTCCCAGATCCCTCCGAAGTGTGGCGCATGCACTGGGATGAAATGCCAATTTGCCAATAAGCTATTCTATCCACATTTTGTATTATAAATTGATTTAGTTCGTCGATTACGCGCTTAGCCAAAGCAACCTTGATTATACAAGCCATAATCTAAAAAACGAAGCTTTTATAAGGGAATTAGAAACGAGGAAAAAACCAAAATTTCCATAGTAAAACACATAAAACATATGGGAAATCACTTTTTTTCCTAAGACAAATTTGTAAATGAAAACGTTGCAAATTCTTAATTATGATTTCTGAAATAATTTCATAAATGTTTGAATTTTTAAAAGTAAATCGTTTTCATTTTCTTGTAATAATTGATTTATTTAAACCAAAATTTAAGAAAAAGTTCATAACAATAGCATTCTGCATAGGAATTAAGCGCAAAATTTATCAATATACAAAAATCAACATAATTTCTTGTAATTTGCTAGAAAAACGTATGTTCAACACTAAACAAATTCTTCTTACACTTTCTGCCGTAGGCACTTGGCGAAACACACTTAATACACACATTTTTAAAAATTTTAAAAACACTTGTTAAATATTTCGCAAAATTACAAAAGGTTTAAAAAAACACTCGATCGATTTCGGCTTATTAGGCCATCATCAGGAGTATCTACTAAACTGTAAAAATAAAAATGTAGTTAGATATATATATATATAGTTGGAAAAAGCAAAAAGTGAAACCAAAATATACCAATAAAAAAATGTGGGAGTGGTAAACAATAAAATTGGTGACAGCAATAAACATTAAAAATTAAAAATTAAAAGGGGGTGAGTTAAACACAGGTATATGCTTATTGATTAGTCAACGGTCGAATAACAAAATTCCAGATGTTGATTTTTTTTTTTTTTTTTTTTTTCTTACCCTTTCTTTATTTTATTATAACCCGACGTAATAGTAATTTTATGGTATGGAATGAGTATGTGAATAAAACAATGCGGGGTCGGTAATTGGTGAGAAACGGATTTCTCTCTGTTCGTTGAGGATATTTTGGTTAAGAAATATAGCTTTTCGGATTTCGTAAGATTCTAAGTTGTCTAAACGTCTGCTTTTTGGTTGTACATGTAATATTTCTAAATTGTTTAAACTGGATGTGTGATTTTCTAACGTTAAATGATTATAAAGGGATGATTCATGGCTACCAGATAAATGTTCTTTAACTCTAACTTCAAAATTGCGCCCAGTCTGTCCGATATAAGAGGAACTACAATCATTGCAATTGATCTTATAAACGCCAGACTTGGAAAGGCGATCAATTCTTGGTTTATTGTTAAAAATCATTTTCTTAATTGTATTATTGTTATAAAAAGCAAAGCTAATATCTGTATATTGTGTCACGGTGTTACTAATCCGTTGACTAGTTTTTCCTATATACTCTAAGCGGCGCCAATTTTTCGGCATTGGGCTATCAGGTGGATAAATGTTAGCTAAAGCTTTATGTTTCAGTTTTCTGTTTAATAGCTTTAATATAGTCTTAGCTGCATAACCGTTATTCGCTGCTATTTCTAAAATTATATTAAGCTCTTTGTTATAATTGGATATGGTCAAAGGAATGTTTATTAATCTATCTAAGAATGAGTGGAAAGCTGACATTTTAATATTATGGGGATGGTTTGACGAGTTAGGTATAATGGCGTCGGTATACGTGGGTTTTCTATAAATTTTGAACTCTAATGAAGAATTAATTCTGGTTATTGTTATATCTAGAAAGTTAATAGATTTGTTTTCTTCTTTTTCTACCGTAAAATTAATGGTGGGATATTGAGAATTTAACCAAGTGAGAAAAGAGGTTAATAGCCTATCAGTTCCATTCCATAGACATAGTATGTCATCAACATATCTGTACCAAAAGATCATATGACGGAAATAAGGATTATTGCTTGATACAATCGTTTGTTCGAAGAAATTCATGAAAATTTCTGCTAACAAAGGTGACAGAGGGGAGCCCATCGGTAGACCATCAGTGAACTTGAAATACTTATTATCAAAGCAAAAATATTTTGTTTAATACCAGTTTACTAATAATACTAAATCTTTAGAGGGTAGAAGGGCTATTAATTTAGCTCGTAGTAGTTGGAGGAATAGTGAGCTACGTAAAGGGTATGCTACCAGGAACAACTTATGTCTCCATCTTAAAGTTGTTCATACTGAGTTAGCGGCTCGCTTGCATTCTGTTGAGTTTGACTGGTTGGATAATAAGTTTCGTGCCGAGGTAGCCGAAATTTCTCATATTCAATATGTAAAGCAAAAAGCTAAACTGGATGTGTTGCGAGACAAGGCGTATCCACGTAACCATAGAGGTAATAGTGGTATGTCTGGTTTCCAATTCCATTCACGTTTTAAGAACTTGTCTTCCGTTGGCTTCAGTGGCGTAGAGGTTCAAATGCTGAGCAATGGAGTAAATTTTGCTCCTGTGCCAAATACAATCGGCGTTCAGTGATTTGAGAGTCTCGCTATAGATGCCGAAACTGCCTTATCCGGCCAGTCAACCCAACTGAAAGCAATATGTGCGTTACAAATTAAGAAAGGCTTGAGTAACGCTTCCTCCTCTATCTCCTCTCATTCTTCTGTTTCTTCTTCTAATAATAACCTTAAAGTGATTGGTACGATTAAGAAAAAGTTACGTGATCATGACCTGATAGCCTGTAAAGCGGATAAAGGCAATACGATCACTGTTCTCACAAGAATCGATTATTACAATAAAATTTCTGCTTTCATTACAGAAAGCAACGCATTAGAGCTCAATAGAGATCCTACTAGGTCATTTAAGACTTTGGTCAGTAAGTGTATCAACCAATGCCCAAAGGTCTTTGATGGCACTGGTTGGAGGTACACGGTTATGAATCCATCTGCCCCAATTCTTTATGGTTTACCTAAAATCCATAAAGAAGGCATTCCAATTAGACCAATAGTAGCGTATTGCAATGCACCTGCCTACAAGCTATGTAAGGGTTTCATAAACTTTTTCAACAGTCATACCAATTTACATAACTATATGTAGAACCCGTTTGTATAAACATTTTGTAACATTTTTGCTTTTTTCATTGAAAAACTTGAAGCTAAAAAATACAATTTTTACTATGGATTCCTATGGAAATCAGTGAAAAGTTATACCACTAAAAAAGCTTCGAAAAAATACGTCATAATGATTATGGCTCTATACTCTAGAAGGCTCTGGCTTAGCACCTCGAAAATTAGATCCATTGTCGGAATATACATCTGAACATGTTCCACGTCTTGCAATAAATCGATCGAATGCCGCCAAAAATGCCTCTGTTGATAGATCTCGGGTGACCTCTATGTGTAGAGCCTTGGTACACATGCAAACGAATAAACATATGTACGTTTTTCGGATTCGTTGACCTCGACCATGTTGTTATAGATGTAGTCGATTGTTATATTCGATTCATCTATTTTTCTCAACCTAACTTATTGACTTGATGCCTATCTAGAGTTATAGAGTTAGTTATAGAGAACCGACTCACATGAGATATTTTGTGTTATTTGACTAGTCTTAAACTAAGAAATTTCCTTTTCTCAATTAATCAATTATTGCAGCGTAACCGCCGATTTTCTCTCGATTAATTGATCTAAGGAAACCCCGACCACGTTTGTTAGTAGTTGATATTAGTTTATACTTACCAATTTGTTGGTGTTGTGGATATGTTGCGAATATTCTGCTTCCCAATTCTCGAATAGTGATAAGATTTTATTCTTTTTTTTACTTTTTGTTAAATTACTTTTATTTTCTTAGGAGGTAACAATGTCTCCTTTTAATATAAAATTATGAATGTTGAGTTACGAATGACTTATTAAGAATGATCTATTTTTAGTTACAATTTCTGTTCTTATATTCTAAAATATTGTGTGTTTCCAACAACAACACATATACAAATATAATTGCTGATTTTCAATATTCTAAAATCATTTCCCCATATCCATATTTTAATTATTTTGTTAACATAAAATTCTATTTTGTTTCGTTCCGCATATTTTATTTATTTTAGGTCATTATATATTACACATATGTATGTCGGTTCTTTACTTTGGGTTACATCATATATTGTTTTTTTATTTATTATTGATGTCCCACATTTTATTACTACCAGACGTTTATATTTTAATTTTGACAATTTTGTATTTCCTCATATTTCATTACCATCAGACTTTATTATATACTTTTACGCATACAATATTTCGTAATTTATTATTTACTTTAGATCGCTTTTCTGTGTGATCTTTTATGTTATCCTTTTTACGGCTATTTATATTCGTCTCCTATATTATCATTTACATTTTATTTTTATGCCATATGTTTCACAACAATGTATTAGAACTGTCTGTATTGGCCCGGCAAAATCAACACCGACATGTAGAAATGTACATTGTACGCAACTACGAAAAATACCCCTGATTGTGCTTCGAATACCCAAGATCCAATACTTCTTGCGTAATAGGTGTAACAGATACGAAGGACCGCAGTGAAAATTTGGTGATTTGGTAAAATGATTGGATGAACTTGCTCATAAGGAATTGGTGCCTTGGCAATTCGACCTCCTACTCGTAAAACGCCATCCTCATCTAGAAATGGATCGAGGGTTACCAATTTACTTGGTCGTGGAATTGGTTTTCCTGCTTGCAACATCTACAACTCCACCTCAAAATGTCTTGACTGAATTGCCAAATGGATCTTTATGGTAGTTTGGACCATCTCGTCACTGATTAGTCTATCTTTACCTTTAGACCTCCTCTTCTTTAAAATATTCACGACACGATAGATGTATGAAAGTACCATGACAAACTTAATAAAGCGGGAATATCTTTCCTGCAGCTCGTAGATAAAATTTGCTTCCTTGCCTCGATTACATGAACGCACGACTAAACATTTTCGTGATTCCACTTGATTCTTGATACTCGGACGATCTAATTTAGGCCATTCCTCACTGGCACACAATAAATAGTCTGGACCATGCCACCATAATTTAAATTGCTGTAATTCTCTAGGAGATAAACCATGCGTTGCACAATCGGCTGGATTCAATTCTGATGAAACGTGATGCCAATGGTTTCTAGGAAGTACCTTCAATATTTTGCTGGTACAGTTCGCGACGTAAGTTTTCCATCTCTGAGGAATATCAGCTAACCAATCGAGGACTATGCTGGAATCAGTCCATGCCACCATCTTTTCGGTGGGAATTTCCAAAATGGTGCCTATCTGTTCCATTAGCCTTGTTAGCAACAATGCGCCACAAAGTTCTAACCGAGCTACAGATACCGTATTAGTTGGCGCAACCTTCGTTTTCGCTGTGATTAATCGTGCTCTTACGATCTCGTCTTCTTCTGTGCATAGGTATACTACGGCCGCATACGCCCTTTCACTGGCATCCGAAAACCCGTGAATCGTAGTTTCTTCGTTTGTTACCCCTAACCATCGGGAAATCTTGACTGTTTTAATGTCGGATATTTGATTCCTTAAATCCAACCATTCTTGTTGCTCCTTCAATGGTAACGGCTCATCCCATGTCAGCTTTAATAACCATAATTGTTGGAACATTACCTTAATCTTTATGATGAACGATGCCAATAACCCCAATGGATCGAAGATTCTACTGAATTCGGACAGCATCTTGCGCTTCGTAAATGTTGGTTTCGCATCTAATTGGATACGATAGGTAAACACATCAGCATCCGGTATCCATTGTAACCCAAGAACTTGTGTAATGTCGCTATAGGTCAAACTAATTGGTAATTGCGCATCAACTTCAGTTGGCCTAACCATGTGCAGAAACGGTTGAGAATTGGATCTCCACTTTCTAAGATTCATGCCAGCTCCTTTTAAAATAGTATCTATCTCACGACTCAACCTTCGCTACTGAATTTGCGCCGCTCATTAAATCATCTATATACATATCTTCACGTATAATTTTTCCGGCTTCCGGATAACGATCTTGATGTTCATCTGCGACTGCTTGCAACACCCGCGTGGCCAAAAATGATGACGGTGTAATGCCATATGTCACTGTGTTCAATTCGTATACTTGAATCGGATCTTCCACGCTATTACGCCATAATATGTGCTGATACTTGCGGTCAACTGGATGCACTAAGATTTGGCGGTACATTTTTTCAATGTCCGCCGTGAATGGTATGCGATTTTTTCGGAAATGCACCAAAATATGATACAGCGAATTTTGTATAGTGGGTCCAACTTCCAATGTGTTGTTTAATGATATTCCGGTTGATGTTTCTGCGGATGCATCAAATACCACCCTTAATTTTGTGGTGGTGCTCGATTCTTTGAGAACCCCATGGTATGGTAGATAAATCGCTGCTTCGTTCTCTGGCTTTGATACTGCTGTCACATGATTTAATGCCTGATATTCCTTCATAAACGTTAGATACATCTGATGAAACTGCGTTTTTACCCTGAACTTCCTTTCCATAGAGAATAGCCTGCTCTTCGCGATTTCATAAGAATTTCCCAATAACTGGCGAGTAATAGGGATAACATGATACAAATAAGAGAAATAAGCTCAGAAGAGAACGATTGAGAGGATGTATTAGGAGAGACTGAGATAGAACAACAAATTCCGAAATAAAAAAAAATTAAAAATATTGCGAAGCGAGAGAGACTCAAAATAAAAAATATGTTATTAACCAAAAAAAAAAACAAAAAGTTAGAAAACAAAACGATTTTGTTTATTTTGTTTAGTATTGTCATAGGCAATCATATTAGATTACTCATTTGACTAAAAACACAAAAAAAAATAAAAATGTCCATTCAAATGTTATCGGTGTATTGCATATACGTATTATATTTGCAAGGCATTCTAAAATCATTGCCTTATAAAATACACGACACAACGATAACATTGAAATTATCTGAAGTTCTGTCTTTTTCCTTTAGTTATAATGAAATGAGAAATCTAGTATCAATGTCTATGGTATTGTGTTGCAACTCATGATGGGCGGTTGCTCCTATACGATTGCCGTATTTTTTTATAAGTCTCGATAGATCTCAATAGATCGCATCCAAATGTTCTCTATTTTTGTGGTTAAACTGCAATTGATTCAGTTTAATTGAATCAAGAGTAACTAACTATTCAACATTATATCATTTTAATTTATTCCCTTGAATTACACAACTTATTAATTGTACATGAAAATCTTGCTTTTTATCCAGATATGCTATCGAGACTACAGATTTCCCTTTTATGAGTAAAGACACATATTAAAAATTTGTATTTTAGCAGGGAAGCATACCAAGGTCAATTTTTAGTAGAGCTATCATACAATAGGAAACTAGTAGCTGATTTACATTTAATCTTTTGCTCTATTTTAAAAGACAGAAGATGTACGATAAAAGTATTCATTTTTTTATTATTTCCTTCCATAATGAAGAGGCATATTCAAAATGTGTTATTTAATACTATTTACCGAATTCCACAATTTGTTTGGCTAAAAAGAATGGAAAAATCAAAAAATTAACCTGGTTAACATTTTTCGTAAAAGTTGCTCAACATTTAAAAGATCATAGTAGCATTTTGAAAGAAAAAGTTTTAGTATATCCGTCTCATTTTTATATATGGATAAAATGTATTCGAACTTTTCCTCATGTATTTATACTTTTGGAATAACAAAATAATATTGAAAAAATGACGTAGCGTTGTCAAAATAAACACAAATTCTTAGTGCTGCGAGAAAAAATCAATTTATTTCAATTAGATTTAAAATAAGATTGTTCTATTTTTTAAAGAAAAAACTAATAAATAAATACAGTAAATAATATAAAAATAATTCGTTTCCTTAAAAATATTAATAGCCACATTAATTAAGATTATTAATTGGTACTTCGTTACTAGTTAACAATGTTAACTTGATCACAGGCATTTATAGTCTTAATTATCTAAATCTCCTTCAGTTTCATCGTCATCACTCTCATTCAATACGTCTTGAATAGACGAACTTGTTTGCAGCACTTTGAAGTCATTATGATACATTTCTGGTATAATGTTTTTTGAGCACATATGTAAATCACTGTATTTCTTTATATTAATAGGAAGTTCGGAAATATAGGCTATACGAGGAAAATGTGATTTCGTTTTCATTTCTACATCTACGCCACTTTCTGTGTATGTATCCACAACAATTTTAGATTTACAAATTTTTATTTTTTTAATATCCTTTAATTTTATTTTCTTGTAGGGTTTACGAATACATTTAATTTTTGAATTCTTCACCACTAGTGAGATCCAATCATAAAAGTCAATGAACTTCATATTTTCAATATCAAACGGCTTTGGATTTCTTCTGAAATTTCTAAGCAATGTTGGGAATTCATTGTATGACCAAACTGTTTGGTTTTTTAGATGGTTTTCAATAACAGCATGCAGTGAATCAACAGGCCTATACGTATGCCCGGTAATTAGAAATGTTAACGTTATTTCCTTAACGTGTTTAGCCATTGATATAAAGTGTTTTATCATTCCGATGGTGAAGCGATTTTTATTTTGGCCGACACAATTATCACAATAAAGCGATATTTTAATAACCGTTTGCCGATTATCAATTAAATTTAAAAATTTAAAGAGGTTGCTACATATTTCGTTAGCTCCGCGTTTTCCTTGATTTTCATTCCATAAATAGCAGTGACCATTTCTTGTGGCTGATGCGTATGCAATAAAGTTATATACTGCAAACTTTCGATAGTATCCTAAAAGCATACTGTTTCCTTTAGGCACATTAAGTATACCTTTTGTAAATCAAAGGAACAGACTAAAAGGGATGGATCTGCTTTAGCTTCTGACTGCTCATTTAAAAATTCCTGCTTTAACTTGTCCTTGAGTTTAATATGGGCAACGTATTTATTATTCAATTCGGCTGTTTTATGGAGTGTATTTCGTTAAGCTTCGCACTTGACCTTTTTCGGTTTGTTTTATTCCAATATTAAAGTTTTTTTTTTAAAACAGTACGAAACATATCGTCTCCTATAAAGCTCAATCCTAATTCAGTTTGTTTCTGCTTATACAATCTAAATGTGGTTAGTTGGCTAACGTGCCAATTTCCGCAGGTAAATATTTCTTCGTCGACGAAGATCGACAGTAGTGTGAAGGAACAGCAGGCAAACTTGAAATAAACTGAACCAAATGGAGTTGTTCAGATTGTAAAATACTGCGATAACTCCTAGTACACTTTTAGGGATTTTTAATATGACATCAACATTTTTGAAGTTGTTTGCGACTGTTCGGACTCTGGAAGCGGTTATATCTAGAGTATTCATCAAAAATTGTTTGCAAATAGATTTTTTTATATTTCCAATTGGACATGTTACGCTATAAACCTGAGTACATTTACATACTGTTGAATCTTTTCTTCGTTTTCGGTTTATAACTTTCTTGTCTATGCAATTGCTGAGATATTTGTCTTTACCTGCTTGAGTTGTTATGTTCCAGTAATCATTGAACAATCGTTGTCTGACTCCACTTGGAATACTTGCACAATCATTGTAACAACTAGCACGATTATCACAGGGATTTGATTTCATTCGATTTTATGGTATTAAAATTCCCTTTTTAGCATGATATTCTGCACCCGATTTGCTTTTAGAACTATTAAAAATGTTTGGTGTCTTTGGCTGCTTTTTTAGATTTCGCTTTGATTTATGGCATTTGGTGTAATTTTATCTGCTGAATTGTCCATATCTTCTAGACAAATATATGTAAGCGGTAGAGTGACTGTTGTGTTGGTCTATAATACATCTCTTGAACTTCTACTATTACCTCGTGATGGTCATACAGTACCTATATTTTCTTGCATATCATTATTATATTTATCAACTTCAAAGTGGTCTTCGGAATCAATATGTGGGTTTCAATTACCATAATATGTGCTACATTTATACAAATAATTTTTTCACTGTTATTGTTGATTGAGCTAATTGATGGTTTGTGATCCGGAATCGCTTGTACTGGTGGAAAGAGAACATCTGCATTCAGATCCAATAAACTCGTCGATGGTTTGCTCACAATTACGTTTTTTTTTGCGCCAAAGCCAATGTAGTAAATAATTTACCTCTGGAACTCATTTTCTGTATGAAAAACGCAAATAACCCAAACGCCAAATTATAAAACTTATAATGTTTTAAAACTAGCGAATATTATAAAAATTAATATAATTGAAACGGAAAATCTTAAATATTTCGTATTTATGATTGACTGACAAATTTATAATATTTCAAGTAATTCAATATATTAATTGAAATAACAATTAAAGTTGCGCCAAAATTGTATGCAATTACTGTCGCTTATGCGATTTTTTCCAATTTTATCAAAAGGCATATAGGTACTCGACTCACCAATAACAACTTCGTGGTCGTCCTACTTTATTTCCACTTGTATTTTAAATCAATAAAACTACTCTGGTATACTGTTATATAAATTATGCACGAATTCTTCCGCGTTTATTTTTACAACTTTTAATTTAATTTTTATTCCAGGTTTTTAATTAATTAAAAATTTACAAAATTATTATATTATTATTAAACGCCACTCTTTTAATTTAATTTTATTTTTATTTATCAATAATAAATCGACCATCAATAGTCGAAACTCTGAACGCAATTAATATTTTTTACTGTACATCCACTTGTACATTCCAAAAACAAAATATATAAATTATATGTACATAAGAAAACCGCGCGCACAGTGTGGCAAAATGAAACGACAGTATAAGTAAATAACAATATATACTTGTGTTAGAAACACCAAGTATATGGGAAGTTGACTACACAACAAAAGAAATTAGCACTCCACGTGAAAAGTATTACTGAGTACTAATAAAACGTAAACCAAGAAACAAACATAGACTAAAATAAAATGATAGCTATTGTACTAAAATAATGGACACCTGCAGTAAACTGCATAAATGAAAAATGGTTCCAATCTCCACTAGTCGATAGTGTAGTTAGAAACATAAAATTCGAAAATGCTATCATTAATTCGTAGCGCGATTTAAAAATGTTATTTATGAATATAAATATTTAATTTACATTTTAAGATCGGCCGCTACAGTACTCCTCTCCTAGTTGTGTTCCAGTAAGACTTGAACACTAACGATCAAAATGCACTGCTGTTTGGTTGCGAGGTGGAAGATTATTATCAACCGAACTAACTATTCCAAAAGCAGGTTTCAATCTATCAATCGAGATATTACAATTCTTATCTCGAATCAAGATAATAAAATGTTTACGAAAGCGCCTAACAACTTTAAATGGTCCTTCGTAAGGAGGAGTAAGTCCAACACGAACCTTGTCAGACCTTATAAAAACAAAATCACAGTTGTCCAAAGTTTTCGGGACAAATATGTCATCTTGTTTAGCTTTACGCGTAGGTGACGGTATAAGGTTCCTCATTGCATTACGCAATTGGTCGATAACTGTGTCGCTACTAGGTAACGTTGAAAGAGGCTTCTCAATAAAAAATTCACCGGGCAGTTTAATGGGTTGCCCATAAACCATCTCGGCTGGAGAGCACTTTAAATCTTCTTTCACGGTAGCCCGAATTCCTAATAAAATAATTGGAATTTCAGAACTCCAATGAACTGAATCACCTCTGGCCATAAGAGCAGCTTTAAGCTGCCTATGGAAACGTTCAACCATGCCGTTGGCTTTAGGATTATAAGCCGTAGTACGTATCCTATGAGCCCCTAAAAGAATTGTTAGCTCATTAAAAAGTTTTGATTCAAACTGTGATCCCTGATCCGTAGTAATCTGAGATGGAACGCCATAGCGTGACACGTAATTATTGACAAAAGAAGTGGCAATGGTTGCAGCTGTCATGTTCGCTATGCAGTACGCTTCAGGCCAGCGAGTAAAACGATCGACACAAGTAAGAATATATGAACATCCATTCGAAATAGGCAAAGGCCCAACAATATCCAAATGTATATGTTCAAAACGACCAGGTGGAATATCAAATTGTCCGTGGGGTGAAATAGTGTGCCGTTGAACTTTAGCACGTTGGCAGGATAAACAAGAACTAGCCCAATGGTTTACGTCCTTGTTAATACTAGGCCAAAAATAACGAGCCGTAATCAACTTACGAGTGGCTCGGACACCAGCATGCGCTATATTATGTAAAGAGTCGAACACAAGTCGACGTAAAGAAGCTGCGATGTATGGGCGATTATTACCCGTCGAAGTTTCGCAGTAGACTTCAAGGCCAGGCAATTTAAATAACTCAAGCTTCATGGAAGCTGAGCGACAACCGGTATCAGAAAGTAACTTCTGAAGTTCTTCATCTGATTGTTGTGCCTTAATAATATCTAAATAATCAAAAAAAATTTCATTTGTGGCCGAGTCAATATTTGTGGTCCGAGACAGTGTATCTGCGACAACATTGTCGGAACCAAGCACATGCTGAATATCTGAGGTAAATTGACTAATATAATCCAAGTGGCGTGACTGCCTTGGATTTCTTTCAGTTTTAGACTGAAGGGCTCTAGTCAAAGGCTTATGGTCAGTATAAATCGTGAAATCACGACCCTCAACAAAATATCTAAAATGCTTAATTGCCAGATATATTGCGAGAAGTTCTCTATCGAATGCAGAATATTTAATTTCCGCCGTCGTTAATTTTTTAGAGAAAAATCCTAAAGGTTCCCACTTCTTCTTATTATACTGTTGCAGGACAGCGCCAACGGCGGTGCTCGATGCATCAGTAGTAATACTAAATTTCGCATTTCCTATAGGATGCGACAGAAGAGTGACATTTGCCAATTCATTATTTAAAGCAATGAATGCATCATTGCATTCGGAAGGCCAAGAAAAATTCTTGGGTGTCTTAGGCAACTTAAGCAGTGCTGACAAATGCGAATGAATTGGACTTAGAAATTCAGCCAACTTTGGTATAAATCGATGATAGTAATTTACCATCCCGATATACCGCTGAATGTGTTTAATGGAACCAGGAGCAGGAAAATCCCTGATGGCACGTATTCGTTCCTCAGAGGGTTGAATACCATCAAGGGAAATCTTGTGGCTTAAAAAATCAAGCGAAGCAACGCCAAAAACACATTTCGGTGTCTTAATATGGACGTCAAAATCAACCAATCTCTGAAACAACTGTTCTAAATGAACCAAATGTTGCTCTTCTGACTGGGATGCCACCAAGATATCATCAATATAAACAAAAACGAAGTCAAGTCCGCGGACAACTTCGTTAATAAAACGCTGGAATGTCTGAGCGGCATTACGCAAACCAAATGGCATCCGAGTAAACTCAAATAAGCCAAAAGGTGTTGTGATAGCCGTCTTATGCACGTCTTCAACAGCGACTGGAATTAAATGATAAGCCCTGACCAAATCAATCTTAGAAAAAATGGTACAACCATGTAAATTCATGGAAAAATTTTGAATGTGGGAAATCGGATATCTATCCGGTACTGTGATCGAATTTAATCTTCGATAACCACCACATGGCCTCCAATCTAAATCCTTTTTTCTAACCATATGTAAAGGACTTGAAGCAGAGGATGCCGACGGACGACAAATACCTAACTCCACCATATGTTGGAATTCTAATAAACCGGCTTTATGCCGATCCGGATCTAGTCTGCGAGGTCTCGCCACAGGTAAATGTCCGTTTGTAACAATATGATGTACAACAGAGTGGCGGACAGGCAAATTAAAATTGGGCAACGCTGTAAGTGTGGGAAATTTATTAAGGAGCGTGCCATAACCATTGTCAATGGAAAAATGCACCGGAGTCGGAGTTTCAAAACTCTTCACCATCGCATCAACTGACAATTTAGTGGTCGAATCTACCAGCTGTTTATGCTTCAGATCCACTAAAAGACCAAACTTTGCCAAAAAATCAGCACCAATGATTGGCCTATCCACAGAAGCTATTAAAAAAACATGTGGAAAATCTCGTTTTAAACCGAGATTGACCTTAATCAACCTTGTACCATAGGTACGAATAGTTGATCCATTGGCTGCTGTCAGAACTAGATCACTTGAAAAACTGTTTACGTTAATATGAAAAAATTTAACTGGTAACACTGAAATATCAGCGCCAGTATCGATCAAAAAAGTTAAATTAATATTGCTGTCGTGTATAAAAAGTCGACTGGTGGGGTTTCTAATAAAATTAGTCGACTCAACGCTGTGCGGCCCTACTCGTTTTTTGTATTGTCAAACGATTTATCTGAATTGTCTGACTTAGATTGCTTGTCATGATAATATGAGCAAGGTTGCCTACAGAAATGAGCCTTTGGGCCAAAAAGACGGTGTAACTTGCACCACGGATCATCGGATGTCTGTTTATTGTTACTACCAGTCTTATTTTGTCGAGAATTGTCAAAAGACGAATTTCGACGATAGTACCTTGAGTTCCTTGAATTGCTCCGAGACCTGCCCTTATCATTATAAAGATTATTCATCCGGGCTTCTAACGAATTTAATCGAGATTCGATGGTCTTTAATGTCGTCGGCGTGTCTCGCCCATTCGACTTGGTTGGAGTTTTTTTCGAAGTATCAGAAATATTTGAAATATTCGACAAATTAGTTGGTTTTGAGGTTGAACTCGAAGGTCTGTTTAATGTTGCTAATCTGGGAGTTCGATTCATGGCTTCATGAATCTTATCCGCTGTCTTAGCGAGATCATCGGGGGTTAATGTATCGGGTTGCGCTACCAGTGCCAACATTATGACTTCCGGTAAACGGCGAATCCATAAAGCCTTAATGACTTTGTCGCTAATGGAACTACCCGCGAGTGATCGAATATGTCTAAGTAATTCGGAGGGTCGTCTGTCGCCTATATCTAAACCACTCAAAAGCTTCCATAATTGGGCTTCACTCGAAGGTGAGAGGCGTTCTAGTAAAGTGTTTTTTATTGTTTCGTAGAAATTATCCTTCGGTGGTGTTCGTAGCAAATCTGAAATCAGATCGCTGGTCTCTGGCGACAGAGAAGCCAACACGTGCAAAAATTTTGCCTTGTCACCTTTAATTTTCAGTAAATCAAACTGCAGCTCAGCCGTGTGAAACCAATTTTCCGGGCTCGTAATCCAAAACGGCTGCAATTTGATATTAATAGAGGCAGCATTGTCTGGTGCCTGAGGCATTTCGACATCTGCAGCTTCCAATAGTTTTTTTTTATCAGCGTCTGCTTCCGCGGACGTTGCCGGTGTATTAGGCATCTTGAACCAAAAACCAATTGGAATCTATGAATCTGATAAATATTATCTAGTACGTTTTTTTCTAGATTACTGGCAAATTGTCAGTGTTAAGTCGCTGACAAATAGTTGTGACAAGTCAAAATAAAGAACAGTACGGCGAACACTAGGGCTCGTACTTCTAAAATGAACTGAAATATAAATTGATTCTATTGCGAGATGCAATGTGAAAATGTTACGTGGAAACAGTCGGAACGATATTAATTGGTTGATGAATTGATTAGAAAACGTTTTCTTTTGATACCGGGGAATTTAAAAATATAATAAAAAATTATGTAAATAAGTAACCACAAAATTGTAGTGTTGATCAAAATTTCTATACCGTTACGAAATTTAATATTTTGATTCCGTTATTAAAATATTAATGTAAAATTAATTAAAGAAATGGCGTTAAATTTACATTTACTTGAAGCTACGTTAAAATTTTAAAAAGAAACCAAAAAATTGAAATTTTATATAAGAAATTAAGTGTGTACAATAAACTATTTGTTTGTTTATAAAAAAAACTTTTAAACACTTAGCTGATTTTAGTTCAGTTATAGAACTTAGTTGTATATCGGATTAATCTTCGTTGGACCGGGTAATGTCACGGTATAATGTCCCACGCTGAACCGTTCACTGTCTACGGTATTACTGTTAATTCATCTGTTGTCCCACGTTGCACCTGGTAATATTGCGGTGTTGAATTATTTTAAGGTTACCAAACGGTAAATTATTTATATAAATATTATCCGGTAAAGTTTTATTTATGTATTATCCAGTAAAATTGTTGTCCAGAATTGTTTGGTTTTTTGGAAACGGTACTGTAATGGGTTCCCGTTTTAAAGGTGTGTTCTCCAATATACGTATAATGTCGACAAAACTTTTAAATTCGATGATTCTCGGAAATATTTGAAACACAATTCAAAGAGAAAAGAGACAAATTAGTATCCGTTAAATTACGGCTTATATATTATATATTGTTATATGTTTAATCAACGACACTAACCTTTTTCTTGGTACGGTGGCCGTACCAAGATTCCAAAACCAAAACTTATAAAATGTTGAATTCCGCGTTGTTGCGTATTCTACGCATGTATTTTGCGTGAAAAAAATATCCGCGGCTGCGGATCTGCCCTAAACAGGGACTTTCGGGGTCACCACTTATAGGTACTCGACTCACCAATAACAACTTCGTGGTCGTCCTACTTTATTTCCACTTGTATTTTAAATCAATAAAACTACTCTGGTATACTGTTATATAAATTATGCACGAATTCTTCCGCGTTTATTTTTACAACTTTTAATTTAATTTTTATTCCAGGTTTTTAATTAATTAAAAATTTACAAAATTATTATATTATTATTAAACGCCACTCTTTTAATTTAATTTTATTTTTATTTATCAATAATAAATCGACCATCAATAGTCGAAACTCTGAACGCAATTAATATTTTTTACTGTACATCCACTTGTACATTCCAAAAACAAAATATATAAATTATATGTACATAAGAAAACCGCGCGCACAGTGTGGCAAAATGAAACGACAGTATAAGTAAATAACAATATATACTTGTGTTAGAAACACCAAGTATATGGGAAGTTGACTACACAACAAAAGAAATTAGCACTCCACGTGAAAAGTATTACTGAGTACTAATAAAACGTAAACCAAGAAACAAACATAGACTAAAATAAAATGATAGCTATTGTACTAAAATAATGGACACCTGCAGTAAACTGCATAAATGAAAAATGGTTCCAATCTCCACTAGTCGATAGTGTAGTTAGAAACATAAAATTCGAAAATGCTATCATTAATTCGTAGCGCGATTTAAAAATGTTATTTATGAATATAAATATTTAATTTACATTTTAAGATCGGCCGCTACAGGCACAAGCGACCATATTAAACAATTTTTCAAACTAATACTTTTTTATTTATTTCGTATATTGCTAATTATTATTTATATTTATTGAAGAAAACGCACTTTAATTTACATTTCAAATCACATAAACATACCGTATCAGTGAAAATGATTAATATTTTTAGATGTTAATGACACCGCTACCGTTTGACAGTTTACCACCTACTTCAGTCGCTTAGCTCAAATTAATTTCGTGATTTATGTCGGTTAGGTTTTTGTGAGTCATTTTTGTAGAAAATAACGGGTTTTCCTATCAACAATTTTACTGAATGTAAACAGACAGATAGGGCAAAATCAGCGCTTTCCAATGATATAAAAACCATAAATTTGAAAAATTGGCGCTTGTGCTGTTTGATTAAA
Source organism: Tipula helvola (assembly GCA_963556165.1). Lineage (NCBI taxonomy): Eukaryota > Metazoa > Arthropoda > Insecta > Diptera > Tipulidae > Tipula > Tipula helvola. The sequence goes on from OY744483.1 coordinate 185,739,465, forward strand.
GTATCGTCGATAAATTAAAAATCATTCATTTATGTTGCTTTTTGTTTTTTTTTATTTGCGAGAAATTTTTTTGTTTACGTACATTGTTTTGGTTTTTTATTAACGAAACCAAATGAATGTCGTCGGTTACAACAGCGATAAAGACAAAAACATGAATTTCTCATGTTAGAAGAATGGGAAAAATTACTCAAGGCGAGCGTTAGTACCAAAAGTTTGAACCGATTTCACCCGCTTCACTTATTTTTAATACTTACCATGACAAAAACGCATGAGAAAATACACTAATAAAATACAAATTTTTGACGGCACACAATATCAAAATGTATATTATACACCGTGTTTACATACAAATTCTCAATCCTCATTTTGCGACCAAAATCGACCTACAGATAACAAAAATAATTAACTAATGTGCAGTTACTCACATCGTCCTCTTCTGAATGCAGGCCTTCCAACAAATTACCTGTAATAATTATAGCCATTAGTGTTCTGACTAAAGGGATAAACAGCGTTTGTTTAGACTATTATCAAACTTCCAAGATATTACAAGACAACAAAAGGGATCGAACTGTGTAATAAATATTTATTTGTAAAGTAGGTCACTGGACTTTAGCGGTCATAGATTTCGAAAAATCAAACGTAATTACTTACGATCCGCTAAACCCTATAAGGCGACAATTTAAAGATGGTAACAAATCAAAAAAAATGTGTCAATATCCTGTTCACATATTACGAGAAACGTGTACCGAATTTCGAAGTAAATTCAATAAGTTCGCTGCAGCAACAAAATGTAAAACTATCATATCATTGCGGACCTTTAGTAATTTATGCAGCAAAGCATATCTGTGATTTTTTGAGAAACTAGTTAACTGCATTTTTGTCGATTTTGAGTTATGAATGAAAATCATTCTAAAATTATGAAATGATCAGATAACTTTGCTAATTTTTCCAAATTTCCCTTATTTTCCCCAAAAAAAAATTATTAAAAGTGAATAATAACTGCTTCAAAAAATAAATATTTTTGTCCACGACTAACGTATAATATGTACATTATACGTTTGTTTCATCAATTATAATGATATTCATTATTCACTGCTAGTTTATCTAGTAGTTTCTTCTTTCATTATTCAATATTTCCAAGTAAATTATTTAATTTTTGAAATTTTATCTAGTAGTCTCTTGCCATTTTCATTATTATTAAACTGTGACGTCAAATTGTCGGTCGTGGACAAAGTATCGTATTCTACTCGCATATAATGGCTGTTATTCACTCAGATGATTTACCACACTCGCCTATCGGCTCGTGTCGGCAAACTTCATCTTCGTGAATAACAGCTATCATTATATATGCTCGTTGAATAATATACTATTATTAAATAAAAAGATAAGTGAAATTATTACTATATTAGTTAAATTTACATAATTTTTTTTTTCAATGAACTTGTTATATTAAGTTATATAGTTGCTATAAAACAAAAAATGTTTTTTGAAACTCTTCCATTTTATTAAATATAAATAACTTCAATTACCGACTTGTTATGAAATTAAAAAAACGCGATTATAGCATTTATAAATGTATGTAGTTAATTCGCAATTTCGCATCGGATGTCTCAATCGATCGGATGTCTTTATATTTTCTACTTTTCTGTGTATTTATTGTTAGTATAATCATAATTATAATAAACATAATCTTATACTTTAGTAAACCGTAAGTTGCACTCATATTATATTAAAATTCTTGTGATATAAAAAGAATATTGTGTTCTTCATAATCCCACTTTTAAATTTTGTTTTATATTGTTAATAAAACACGTTTGTAATTTTTGTAAATGAAGCTAATGTGTTTCAGAAAACTCGGGATTTTAAACCCGACGATTCCGGGTCCAATATTTTGGAAATTCGACGGATCCAGGTCGGTTTCGGGCCCAAACTCAAAAACATATTGAAAAAATGCTTTTTCAAAATTTCAAATTGTTTATTGCAACTTAATCGGAATAATAAATAATTTTACAAACTATTTTATTTTACCAGCTCCAATGTAATGATATTTAAGGAACACAAAAGCATTGAGAGGCTAATCCCCCAATGCAGATCTAAGGTTGGTGCAAAAATATGCCGTTGAGTAGGTTTCACTGTACATAGCTCATCATAGAGCTTCTCAAGACTTATAGGCCGTTTGTTTGTGGTATTTAATAGTGTAAACTCTTGATTTAGCTGAACAAATTGATCAAATTTTAGTGCATTCATCCGTTTCTCGATATTTTGCAGCAATTCACTCGAAATTTGACTTTTGTAATCCGCAATCCTTTTCTTCCTCAAAATCCGCAATCCTTTTATTCACGTAATTCAGTGTGATCTCGGCTGAATAGAGAGTTGTGTCGTTACCACTTCAACGGGATGTGCCACAAATTCTTGCATTTCAAAATCTTGCATCACAAAATCTTGCTATATTTGTATTAATTGTAAAATTTTGTATTTGATGCGAGTGAATTTTTTCCTAACATTACCTAAAAAATTACAACAACAATGTTATTGCATTAGTAGTGGTGAAAAAAGAAGTCATTAAAACAACAGCGACAATTAAACATTTTATTAAAAGATCAACTTGATTCCTCATAAAACATAAAAAATGTGCAGTAATTAAAATTATATAAAATTAGAAAATATTGGCTTACATAAATAAAACAAATGTAAACATATTGCAAAGCAGCGTTCCAAATTAATAATAACTATGTACTTTCTAACCATATTTAGTATCAACTTCAGTGATATGGCTAGAATTCTCAGATCAATAGGAATATTTTTACATGATTTCAGAAATATCTAATGGGTCTCACAGGGTGTCCATGGCAATACATTGCGTTCGGTTGATCTCGACGGTTGGGAGGTTGCATGCTTACTGCATAAACCCGCCGGCATAGGGGCTCCACTGTACACCGACCGCTCTTCAATAGGTGAGAATTTGGTTGGTTTATTATATACAGGGTTCCATCTTTACTGCCAAGTATCTATCGACCTATCCAAGTAAGAATATGATAAGTGGAAAATACTGTTTTTCAGGAGAGCAGTATAAAGGTTTAATTAGTTCTTTTCGCTGCTAGGAATAAATGGATCACTTTTTGTTCTACGATTTTTCTTTGTATTATAAACATATGCATTTGGAATAAAACTGTACATGTTTTATAAACACAAATTCAAAGTTTTTCATTAAAAATGATCAAAGGTCAAATTCTCCATGGAACAAAAATATAACCGTACTTATTGAATGAACAAAATAAAAATATTCCCACAAAAAATATGATAACCGTCCTTTTCAATCGAACAGTTGGAAAAATATTCCAGGGATAAAATTATAACGAACTTTGTTATACATATTTAAAACATTATTTCCGAAGAAGAATATGATAAGTGACTTTATGGTTGATTACCAAAAGAAGTTTTTCGTTATAAATTAATGCTAAGTCACTTATAGAAACGTTAATTGTATATCGTGTATACTGAAGAGTATTATAAAGTAGCTTTGAATTCTTTTAACTGGATTTTTAATTAAAAACGCATTATTTTAAGAATATAAAATCAGTCATAAACTTATCAATTTTAGAGATAATACTTTGAGATTTTGTCATAATAAGAATTCGACATATTAGAGTGTAAAATTCGTATTCCCGTAAAACTATGACAACTGACGTTTTCATGGTCTTAATTAGATAGGTCGAAATCACAAAAGTAATGTAATTAAAATATAAAATACAGTTACATGGAAAGTGATTAATTAAATTTAGTAATTACAATTGTAATTTATATTTTAATTAAGTAATTCATTACTGCCCAGACTTGATATTATTATTACGTAAATGTACGATAACATAATAAATATTACCTGTATAGAGAAAGAAGCCTTAATAAACAGTAAAGGTACATTTCTTTGTATGTTAAAATTTCAAACATGTAATGCGGGAGATTAAAAATACAAAATATTTATGTTGGTATGCCATTGCTTAATAAAATAATAAAAATAAAACGGAAAATAAATTAAACTGGAAAAACAAAAAGGAAAATTTATTTCCAGGCTTTCTTGTGTATTGTAGTAATTTTGTGTATACATATGTACATACATACCTGCTTGTACCTGTTAGCTTGTTTGTTTATTTTGAATTCGAACATGTTTAGAATTTGGAATAGAGTTGATGTAATACTCGTATGTATGTAGAGTGCAACAGATGGACAAGTATATAGTTTTGCTATGTATGGATGGGCCTTTTGAACCAAACACATCATCGTCAACAATAAATGATCATAAGAAATAAAAAAAAATTAGTAATACATAAATAGGTTGCGATGAAATTGAAATGCGAAATTTTTCTTTTTATACTGTACGAGTACTTTGTCTTGAATTTAAATGACATATGTACACATACACACATTTAAAATATTAGTTTTTGCTTGGTATATTATACGAGAATGACATACGGATGACAAAATGGCAGCAGCAATCAACATTACAACCAAATGTTTTATTTGGGTTGAATACAATTGCTTAAACCCTAAGTGGATTGAACTTGCTTGTCGTCTAAACGGTTTTACCAAAGATGATCTAATAACAAGATTGGAAAACACGAACAATATAGTTGGTACACCCACTTTTTGATTATAAATCCAAATTTGGAAAAGACACCTAGCGGACGATATATAATTGCTCTAAACCTCAGAAACAAACCATTATAAATACATTGATACGGTGTCGAATTATCGAACTAATTTTCTTATGTATAGTAATAAAATAATATTTCGGTGAAAATTCTATTTCTTTCATTCTCGAGTAAATACAACAACAAATTAAGTTTTTATTGTTGTTTTACTCGAGAAAGAAAGAATACACAGTTTCAGCGAGATATAATTTTAACCATACATATGGTATGTATTGATATACATACAATAAAACTAAAAAATTTATTTACGAACGATGCAATGGTGTGACGATGAAAGAAAATCAAACAACTTTGTTTTCTATTTGTTATGAAATGTATGTACATACATAAATTAAAAATTGAAAATACATTTATTAAGGATAAATACATTTATTGAAATAAGAAGTTCATTTAAACGAGTACAATTATGTCTATGTACATATTGTAAAAATTACGAATGATAATACCTACCTTTTTTTTTTTTTTTTTCAAATCATCTACATAATAATTTTAAGGCCAACAAAATTTAAAAGGACAAAATAGATGTTGGTTGTGTAGATAAATACGAGTATAAAAAATAAATTTTGATGGTTTATTTTTTACTATGAAGAGAAAACACCATAAATCATCCATAACAAAATTTTGTGAATTTTTTTAGCATGTAGATGAAAATGCAGAAAATGCAAAAATCAAAACCCATGAAATAATTACATGATCGTAGGAAAATAAATAAAAACAGGAACAAAATTAGTTTAATTTTTCAACAATATATTTCAAATTTACGTATGTACTCGAATATGGAAGAGGAAAAGCCACATGGAAGCATATTTAGGAATTAAAAAATGCATACTTCCATTAGGCGTAAAAACCTCTTCCAAAACGATGACGTATGTTTAAAGGTACCAATAGTGAAATAATTATTTAGTTATAATATGTAATACAAATTGTAATGATTAATGATATTTATACATTCTAAAAGCGAAAAATGTATTTTTCACAAAATTTAATTTTTTTTAGCTTTACTGTTATTTCAGATACATGAAAAATAAAATAATCAATTCAGTAAATTTTTAAAAATTTTAAAACTGTATACCTATACATAATTATAAAATTAAACTATATAATATGCAATAAAGTTTTGTCTTCATTAATCCAAATTAAGCCATAGACACAGTAATTACTCTTTCAAAATTTCAGTCTTCGGTTGTGTTTGTCAACAGGGACATTTTGATTTGTATTTGAATATATTTTTTTACTGTTGTTGGTGCGCGCTTCTTCGTTTTAATTTTCTTTAATAGCCATATGCAGTTTTTTCGAATTAATACGAGAATTAAAAATTTAAGTGCATTTTGCTTGTGCTCCTTACAGGTTCCTGTGAACCATGTGGAATATTTTCCGTCTGCGGTGGTTGCATCTACATACACATTTATCATAAATGGTTGGTAAAATATCTTTATTATGAACGTGTCGTGCAAAATATTTTGCAAAAATTGTTACGTAAATTACAGAAATTTCCAAAAAAAGTCTGTTGGATTTCTTAAATAATTATTTCTTAATAAGAAAAGGTTTATTTTTTTACTCCTAGCAATTTGTTCGCGCTTCTATTGTTGGTGCCTTGATCACAAACAACTCCTCTAACTATTACACCTAGTTTGTGTAATACTTCAATATTGTTTAAAATTAGTTCTTTTAGCTTGGTTCAATATCCACCAAATGATACAATGTCCACCAAATTTCAAATTTTGAGGCATTTTAAATTAAAAAGATTCTGACACAAAAACCCAAACTTGCAAAATTCGAAATATACTATAAATCAACGGCGTTTGGCGCAAAGCATAGAGTATCGGTCTCACACTCTCACTCGACTTACCAATATTTCAGAAATACATACATAATAGAACAAATTGGAATAAAAGTTAAGAGTATGTCTAATAGATTAAAACACCATGTCCTATTATTCGATGAAATTAAAATTCAGGCTGATCTCAAATACAATAGAGTGAGTAATCAAACTGTCGGTTTAGTTAATTTTGGTAATGATGAAAAAGAACCAAACATTGCAAAATATATTTGTTTATTTATGTCAAGAGGCTTATTTAGCACGGATAAATTTGTCATAATCATAAGCTATGTCGCAACTGAAGGTCCTATATTTGGAACTAAGCTAAAAGAACTAATTTTAAAAAATATTGAAGTATTACACAAACTAGGTACATATGTATGTATAATAGTTAGAGGAGTTGCTTGTGATTAAGGCATCGCCCGCTTTTCAAAATCCCGAAATCAAAATCCCAATTTTGAAAACCCGCGCTTTTTAAAATTCCGCTTTTCAAACTCCCGCTTTTCAAAATCTTGCTTTCGAAATTTGAAAGACGTATTTTTTTTAATTCGAGCCGCGCTTTCTGGTGAAGGAAAATTTTATACAGTAAAAGGGTTGGCTACCTTATCTAGAAAAAAATAATATAGATACTGAAAATCCCGAAAAAAAAATCCAGAAAAAAAAATCCAGAAACAAAAAAATTCAGAAAAATAAACATCCAGAAACATAAATATCAAAATGCGGCCCAAATTATAATTAAAATTTATAAAATGTCTATCAAATTTGAGGTTTTACGTAGAGTTCTTAATATTTATGATAATGGAAATTGCATCGTCAACCTTTCAGACACAGATCAAAGGAATCGTATCGCTCATATCGCTTCTCCTGATAGTTCTACCACAAATGTTTCAAGTTATTTTGTGGTTAGCTTCATTCGTTGGGTTAGTATGGTATCGACGGATGTATTCGAGCGACTTATGGATTTAATGCTTCGTAAATGCTTCGTCAACCTTGCAGACACAGATTTTTCTGGATTTTTTTCTGGATTGCTTTTCCGGTAATTTGTAGATTTTTTTTTCGGGATTTTATTTTTCTGGATTTTTACTTTGCAACTATTCGGGATTTTAAAATTTCCGGTTTTTTTTTCAGGCAAATGTAGTGATCCCAAAGTAAAACAAAAATCAAAACCGGGATTTTCTGAAAAGCGGGATTTAAATTTTTGCAGAATCGGGATTTTGAAAGCGGGATTTTGAAAAGCGGGATTTTAAAAAGCGGAATTTTTTTCTTGAGCGGGATTTTGATAAAGCGGGATTTTGAAATGCGGGATATCGTTACGACCCCCTGTCTGACACACCACACTTATTTAAATCTATACGGAATACATTTTGACGTGATAACGTTTTACACCGCATGTTCAGAAAACTGACCCGAAATTTAGCCCTTGGTCGGGGGCAATTACTCATCAACTATAAGCATTACCTTTAATTTAAAGATATGATTGCTTCGATTAATCCTTCGGCTTTATGTGTCACGCATAATATTATTGCAATGACGTCATCCGGCGGCAAAGGAACCCGCGCCGCGAACCTCTGATTTCGATTGATTTGAATGCTTGAACCAGTGTAGCGAGAGAATGGCCCATCCGATCGGAGATCAGATGGTGCCAATTTTTGCGTAAAAATCCAGTGGTGGTTAATTTATTTTAAATTAAATTAATTAATCATCCCATAAATTTTAATTAAAAATTCAAACTAGAAAATAGCGATTGTAGTTTAGCCCTTGGTCGTGGGCAATTACTCCTCGACTATAAGCACTACTTTGGCTTTATGTGTCACGCATAATATTATCGCAATGACGTCATTGGGCGGCACAGCCGCGCCGCGAACCTCTGATTTCGGCCGTTTTAAATGCTTGAACCAGTGTAGCAAGAGAACGGCTCATCCGATCGGAGATCCGATGGTGCCAATTTTTGCGTAAAAAACCAGTGGTAGCTAATTAATTTTAAATTAAATTAATTAATCTCCTGATCGGAGCAATTCTAGTGCTAATTTGTGAGAAAAGAAACTGTGGCAGATAATTTATTGTAAATTAAAATAATTAATTTTCACATAAATGTTAATTAAAATTTAGATCTACAAAGTGGCGATTTACAATGCTAGAGAACACTATAAAGGGGGAATGCCTGATCTGATAGGTCATATATCACTGTGGACTCTGATATATATTTGACCTAGACTGCGTGTCCACCACACTAGCCTCGGCGACTTTGGGAAGCACTTGTCTGGAATTCACATTCATCAGGCACATCTCCGCTGAGACCCTGCGCTTCATATCGTACTTCTCATACTATCGCCCAGTACTTTATCGTTTGCAAACAATCACTGTACTCTCATTTCATGATGCTAATAATAAAAAAATTTATTTTAACAAACCCATACATCATGCCATTTCTCGCACCACTTATAAACGTTATCACGGAAAACACCTACGGCCGTGTAGAAGACACAGCCTACCCCGACTTTCTTTTTTTATCATACGATATAATTACGCCAGAAGAATTGGCTACATGGAGTGTAATAAAGGAGTTATATCAGATTGACTGTCAATCCATGACCAGAGTTTGCTCCAAATTGAAAACTGTCAAAAATCAAGTTAATTCTGCATTACGTGCAATTTATTTGTTACGTAAATTTTGTCCATCCAATGTTTTAATCAATTTTTATTTTGCTTGCGTGGACTCTCGCATCAGTTATGGTTTACCATGTTGGGGTGGAGTTTATTTTGATACCATAGAACCGCTATTAATTTTACAAAAGTATATTATTCGGGTTATGTTTTTCAAGCGTCGATACGATCATTCTTGGCCTATTTTCAATGCCTGCAAAATTTTGCCTTTACGGCACTTATATATTTTTAAAGTCTTGAGATTGTTTTTTTTGCGGAGTAGTCATCGGTTGCCGCGAATTGTTTCCACATATCAAGTTCGAAATAATTATCGAAATTTGTACTCTGTTCCACCATTTTCATCTGAATTATTTCGCAAATATTATATAGTTTCTGCGCCCACTTTTTTTAATCGATTGCCGCCTCATATAAGGACGATGATTTATGATAGGAAATTTTTGCGTTTGGTCAAAGATTGGATATTTGAAACTAAAGATGTGGGGTTTATGTTTGCTAAATAAGTTTTGTTTTATATAATTTAATTTTTCTTTTTTATTGTGGTTCTTTTTTTTGTCATTATTATACTAATATTGTAAATTTAATTTTTATCACTTGGGAGAATCGAAACTGTCTTTTTGACAAAGATTATCCAATCTTCTTAACCACATTTTTTGTATAAGTTTATAAAAAAATTGTATTTTTAAATGTTTTTGTTATGTATGGTTAAGAGAAATAAATAAATAAATAAATAAATTAACATCAAGATATAATACCCTGATACATTTGAGAGAATGAGGGTAAATTTGGCGACTCAAGTTCTGAGCCGTAGCTGCACAAATGGTATAAAAAGATTGAATCATTTAAACAAGTTTAAAACAGAAAAAGGCAAACAACATGCTTCTGCCACAGCTATAATTTTAGAAAATTTCAACAAATTGTTCGATACTTTAAATAGCAAAGGCTAATTCTGCTCGAACAAAGCAAATGCAGGACTGTCTTTAGTTTGTGGCAATGCACCTTATACCATTTTAAGAGACATGTGCAACTATTTGAGAAATTTAAAGGTTCAAAGTAAAAATAAGGTTTTTTGCATAGATGGTCTTATTCAAACAATTATAGCTGTTTTACAATTGGCCAGTGCAGTATTTGAACAAGACCCCGACATAACTTACATATTAACATCGAAATTACAAACGGATGCAGAAGAAAACTTATTTTCGCAAATTCGGTCGAAAGGTGGATATAATTTTAATCCTTCAGTTTATGATTTTAATTTTATTGTCGCTAAAATAATATCCAGTAAATTAATTTTCCACGCATCAACTTTTAATTATGAGCCAGACAACTGTACATATATTTTAGAGCCAAATGAATATAATTTTTCAAATCAAATAGAAGAAAATGAAAATTCAAACAATCAAATACAATCGACACCAAATAATGACGTAGTGGAATTTGACGATTCGGATTTTAATGAAATAGCATTCGTTGAAAACTTTATTAATCAATCATTTGAAGTATATTTACCATCTTTGCGGTATTTTTTGGGATATGTAATCTATAAAATAACGAAAAAATCGAATTGCGAAAGTTGTTTGGAATGTATGGTCAAGCAAGACGAAAATTTATCATTACCATCCGAATATCTATTAAAATTCAGAAATTATTTAAATTCTTCGGGAGAAATTTATTTAAGAAACCCAACAGACTTTTTTTGGAAATCTCTGTAATTCACGTAACAATTTTTGCAAAATATTTTGCACGACACGTTCATAATAAAGATATTTTACCAACCATTTATGATAAATGTGTATGTAGATGCAACCACCGCAGACGGAAAATATTCCACATGGTTCACAGGAACCTGTAAGGAGCACAAGCAAAATGCACTTAAATTTTGAATTCTCGTATTAATTCGAAAAAACTGCATATGGCTGTTAGAGAAAATTAAAACGAAGAAGCGCGCACCAACAACAGTAAAAAAATATATTCAAATACAAATCAAAATGTCCCTGTTGACAAACACAACCGAAGACTGAAAATTTTGAAAGAGTAATTACTGTGTCTATGACTTAATTTGGATTAATGAAGACAAAACTTTATTGCATATTATATAGTTTAATTTTATAATTATGTATAGGTATACAGTTTTAAAATTTTTAAAAATTTACTGAATTGATTATTTTATTTTTCATGTATCTGAAATAACAGTAAAGCTAAAAAAAATTAAATTTTGTGAAAAATACATTTTTCGCTTTTAGAATGTATAAATATCATTAATCATTACAATTTGTATTACATATTATAACTAAATAATTATTTCACTATTGGTACCTTTAAACATACGTCATCGTTTTGGAAGAGGTTTTTACGCCTAATGGAAGTATGCATTTTTTAATTCCTAAATATGCTTCCACGTGGCTTTTCCTCTTCCATATTCGAGTACATACGTAAATTTGAAATATATTGTTGAAAAATTAAACTAATTTTGTTCCTGTTTTTATTTATTTTCCTACGATCATGTAATTATTTCATGGGTTTTGATTTTTGCATTTTCTGCATTTTCATCTACATGCTAAAAAAATTCACAAAATTTTGTTATGGATGATTTATGGTGTTTTCTCTTCATAGTAAAAAATAAACCATCAAAATTATTTTTTATACTCGTATTTATCTACACAACCAACATCTATTTTGTCCTTTTAAATTTTGTTGACCTTAAAATTATTATGTAGATTGTAGATGATTTGAAAAAAAAAAAAAAAAAAAGGTAGGTATTATCATTCGTAATTTTTACAATATGTACATAGACATAATTGTACTCGTTTAAATGAACTTCTTATTTCAATAAATGTATTTATCCTTAATAAATGTATTTTCAATTTTTAATTTATGTATGTACATACATTTCATAACAAATAGAAAACAAAGTTGTTTGATTTTCTTTCATCGTCACACCAATGCATCGTTCGTAAATAAATTTTTTAGTTTTATTGTATGTATATCAATACATACCATATGTATGGTTAAAATTATATCTCGCTGAAACTGTGTATTCTTTCTTTCTCGAGTAAAACAACAATAAAAACTTAATTTGTTGTTGTATTTACTCGAGAATGAAAGAAATAGAATTTTCACCGAAATATTATTTTATTACTATACATAAGAAAATTAGTTCGATAATTCGACACCGTATCAATGTATTTATAATGGTTTGTTTCTGAGGTTTAGAGCAATTATATATCGTCCGCTAGGTGTCTTTTCCAAATTTGGATTTATAATCAAAAAGTGGGTGTACCAACTATATTGTTCGTGTTTTCCAATCTTGTTATTAGATCATCTTTGGTTTTACATTAATTTGGGTTGTATCATCGTATTTTATATTAAAATACAAATCACAATAACTTGTATCGAAGTTCAATCTAAACGTCAAACAAAGTATAGTTTGTGCATCATTTTTTGTTGTAAAATGAAGTTTAATGGGTAAAAGAGTGTATGTACATATATGTTGTCTTACAATTCAAGAGAAATACTATTGTGCTTTTCCATATACATATAAAGATCAACGACTGTCTGTTTGTACAAAACAATTTTATAAACTACAGAACTAGTATTTGTGGGAGTTTCACCACAGGTCGGGGTTTCAGTTCTCACAGGCTAGAAGATACGGTATATCTAAATCGGTTGTTGTTTTAGAGATTTGGTAAAATTTGTAAGCTGTTAGTGGTTATTTTCTTAAGACACTCACAAAATTTCTTTTACGGGATAAAGGATTTTGACGACCAACCTTTCAAAAATCGATAGAAAATAAAAAAATTATTGAAGTAAAACTATTTAAACGAAGAATGAGAAATTGTGCGACGAAATAAATCAACACAGTCATTTTATGGGTCCCGGTCGAAATGGCATATTTCAAGACGACATAATGTACAAAATATGATATTTTTAACCAATTTTGATGAAATTCAACATGTGTGATGGAAATGGGATTTCAAACTGATTTTTAGATGATATTCTGGAATATGGCCAATTAGGAAGGAATTTGGTTCGTGATTGGCCACTGATGATGGAACGGCAATTCGTGATACTTGTTTTGAGTTATAATTTTTAATTTTATCAAGAATATATTTTATTACTTTTATTACTATACCGGGTGTTTCTTTTAAACTGAGACGATCAAATATCTCGAAAAATAGCCACTCTACGGAAAAAATGTCCATAATCAAAATTTAATCATACCGCGGGGGAAATACATTAGTGCCAAAAAAATAGTCCCCCACCCCCCGCTTTGTAGGTGGGGCGGGGGGTAACTTTGAAACTAAGATAGGAACCCCTATTTTTTATTGCAGATTCGGATTCTACGGCTAAAAATACGTAGGATTTGACTGAAACATTTTTATCGATTCATGATAGATGGCGCTGGAAATACATTAGTGTTAAAATTAGTACCCCCACCTACAAGGAGGGGGTGAGGGTACTAATTTTAACACTAATGTATTTCCCCCGCGGAATAATTCAATTTTGATCTCTATCATTTTTTTCGTAGAGTGCTTATTTTCCGAGATATTTAATCCGAGATAAAAATTGAATATCGTCAATTACAGCGCCATCTAACATGAATCGAAAAAAATGTTTCAGTCAAATCCTACGTATTTTGAGCCGTAGAATCTGAATCTGCAATAAAAAATAGGGGTTCATATCTTAGTTTCAAAGTTACCCCGCGCCCCACCTACAAAGCGGGGGGTAGGGGACTATTTTTTTGCACTAATGTATTTCCCCCGCGGTATGATTAAATTTTGATTATGGAAATTTTTACCGTAGAGTGGCTATTTTTCGAGATATTTGATCGTCTCAGTTTAAAAGAAACACCCGGTATACTATAGACAACAAAAAATTTACTAACTAACTGAAAAGGAATGTTATGTTAAAAAAACCTTGATTTAACAATATTTAAGAACACTTTTGAATATTTAACATATTAACTCGTGGAAGTTGATTAAAAAACGAAGGTTAAGACACCAGCCTTCTACTAAGAATGTTTTTCTAAAATGTTCGAACTGATCATTATTTCTAAAATTACTCCACAAATAAAATAAGCATAGGTCTTCAAATACATAAAGGTGTTGCAAAAACGTTCAAATTAGTAAATATAGGCCAACAAGATAGACCTTACTCCAACAAGGAATAATTATAGCCATAAAAAAATTTAAATAAAACTGATCGAGGAGCGACTCTTCGTAGTGAATTGTCAAGCGATATGTTTAGCTTAGCAAGGTGAAGCTTACAATTGAGTGTACTATCTAGATTCAAATTTAAACATATATTACAATAGAAATGTAATGACATGATTATACCCAATTAATGAGTTGTAGTCAAACCACTTTCTTAGAAAAAAAGGTCTACTATTTAAATTGCTTCACCCAATATGGAGAACCATATATGGAGAAGTAAATCATGATCTACCACATGAAAAGCCTCTTTAATATCAATAAACAACCCAGCAAAAGAATCGAAACTGTTTAATGAATTAGGCACAGTATTAAATAACTCCCCGTTATATTGCGTAAAACTGATTGCAAAACAGTAGGTCGATAGTTGTTCAGGTCGCTGTAACGATTAAGAATGTGTACTAATATAGGAACGACAATATTTGCAGCAATTTTATTAAATAATTAGGTACTCTTTTCGAAAATATCATATGAACTGTTCGATTTAAGAGAACGAAGTCCCTCTCAATCTCATAATTACATAATATATCAATTGGATGAAGGTAGAGTTTCACCAACATAATTCTGTGTTTTTTTTTTGAGAAACTAGTTAACTGCAAAAAGACCATTTTTCGGAAATTGCATTTGAAACAAAAATGACTATAATTCAAATAATTTTGAATAATTTATTTATTTTGTTTGTATTATCAAATTAACAAGATGGCAGAAATTAATTTACATAAACATACTATTTTGTAAAACCAGTTTTGTTATGCTGTAAAATGGAAATATGTATATCAAATATCCTGTTTTGATTTATCTGAATTTAAATTCATACAAAGTCGATATCTGCATAATAGCTAGTTTTATTAACAAACAAACAAGAGGCACTTTGTAAATATTTATGTAAAGATAACTAGTTTAAAAAAAAACAAAATTTTTGCATAAATTAAAAAGTTTGAATGAAAATCGAAAATTAATAGGCGTTTCCGGAAATAGATCCTGAATAACTTCAGGCTAACTTTCGACCATTAAGCTTATTCATCTATTTACGAACAAAAAAGATAGCTTCAGGATAGTTCTGTAAATACAAATAAATATAAAAAAGAATACATTATTAGGATCAATATGAATTTGTTTTAGACAAATTATTTTGTATTTCTTTGAATTATCTTTCAAAAGTAATTTTCTACCTTTTACTTTCATATCATAATTTATTTTTAACTTTTTGTATGTGATGGATAACTTGGATAATTTTTTACCAACATTAGGAAAATTAAAAGTTAGCCAGGATCTATTTCCGAAAACGTCTATTGTGTAAGGTTTCTGAACCCGATTCGACACGGACCCGGACCCACCGGGTAAAGAGCTTAAACCCGGACCCGAGAACCGTATTTAAAAATCCGGCGGGTTCGGGTAATTAGAATTTCAAGTTATAAAATTAAATAATTGTTAATTAAATAATGCTACTAACAATATATCGGCCTATGGCAGTTCAGAAAAACCACTTATCTCTATAAGAAACTCATAAGTGTTTTTTCTGAATTGTCACATAAATAAAAACTTCAAATATACGACAAAAGAAAAAAATGTAATCAAATATTTTACACATACGCAAAAGTACAAACATACACGTACGAAATTGTATTGAAGTCGTGGATTTTTTAATAATTGGTAAAGATTTCCGCATTGATAGAGCAAATATCTAATAATCAACAATTCAGTTTAGACCAGCGCTTCAACCAAGAAGTGTAAAACTCTTTGAAACTCTTTAGCAAATATGATCAATGTTTTCGTGAAACATCAGTAATTTATTGGGCCTACACCCGTTAGATATTGGGCCTACACCCGTTGTTGGGTGGTAATCCCAATTAAATTTTATTTTAATAACTTTGTCGCGGTATAAATTAAATACTTTTTTAATTTGGGTGTACACAATATTTAATATATACACTGATTTTATTGTGTACCCAACTTAATATTAAATATAATTATAGTACAGTAGTTTAATTATTTTCACTACCAGAAATTCACTTGAATATTTTGTAATAATTAATGTTTTATTTGCGACCGCACAAAATGGAGAACCGAAATTTTTCTTGCAAAAAGCAAACTTTTGCACGTATCAAAAGCTGAGAATAGAATGTCCACCAAATTGACAGCCGAGCATTAATCGTCATTTTGTTGTGTGAAGTTAGTTGCTGTGATGGTTAAAATTTAAAAGTATAACAGAAAAGATGGTATAATAAATAATAGCCGATGCGCAAACCTCTGAAAGTTGAGTATTGAATATAGTTTTCCTACTGTGCGTTTTGCAGCGCTGCGGTCAGTAAAAGTATTAATTGGAATTTAAAATATTTCGTTAATATTTTGTGGCGATGAATGAAATGACCGCCACAGGACTTCCCTGCGAGTGATTGTCCCATAGTTGAGGACAATAATGACTATAAAGCGATACGGACTGTTTTTGCTTGTTTTGATCCTGATGATTGATCAGGTGTGTGTAAGATTCCGTACGCTGGTTTCAATCGGTCGATGGAAATATTTTGATTTCTATTCTTAATCGACACGACGAAGTGCTTACGAAGGCGTCGTATGACCTTAAAAGGGCCTTCATAAGGAGGAGAAAGTCCTGTGCGAACCTTGTCTGTCCTCACGAAAACAAATTCGCAGTTGCTCAAAGATTTGGGCACAAAAATATCAGTTTGTTTAGCTTGGCGAGTTTGTGAGGGAATAAGGTTTTGCATGGTTTGCCGTAGTTGGTCGATGACTGTGTCCGTTGTTGGCATAGGTGAAAGAGGATTTTCTACAAAGAACTCACCGGGTAGCTTGATGGTTTGTCCAAAGACCATTTCAGCTGGTGAGCACTTAAGATCTTCTTTCACTGCTGCTCGGATTCCAAGTAGGACGATTGGGATTTCCGAGCTCCAATGAGTTGTATTGCCTCTGGCCATGAGAGCAGCTTTGAGTTGTCGATGGAAACGTTCGACCATGCCATTGGCTTGCGGGTGATAAGCCGTTGTACGTATCCGATGAGATCCGAGGAGTTTCGTTAACTCTGTAAATAATTTAGACTCGAATTGCGTTCCCTGATCAGTTGTGATATGTAGCGGAACGCCGAATCGTGATACGTAGTTGTTTACGAAGGTAGTGGCAATGGTTGCAGCTGACATGTCGTTCATGCAGTATGCTTCGGGCCAGCGGGTGAATCTATCGACACAGGTGAGTAAATATGTATATCCATTAGACGGAGGGAGTGGACCTACGATGTCTAAATGGATATGTTCAAATCGACCAGGTGGAATGTCAAATTGTCCGTGAGTTGATTTTGTATGTCGTTGGACTTTAGATTGTTGGCAGGATAAACAAGACTGAGCCCAGTGGCCTACGTCTTTGTTTATACTGGGCCAAAAGTAACGAGCCGTAATCAATTTACGAGTGGCACGGACTCCAGGATGTGATAAGTTATGTAGTGCGTCGAAAATAGTTCGACGTAGTGGTTCTGCGATATACGGGCGATTGTTGCCGGTAGATGTTTCACACACGATTTCAAGGCCAGGTAATTTCAAAAGCTCTAGTTTCATGTTGGAACTAGGATGACATTCGGAACCAGAAAATAAATTCTGAAGTTCTAGGTCGGCTTTTTGAGTGCTTGCAATTTTTTGTAAGTCGATGTGAGTCTCGACTGCGGCCGTTTCGTTATCGGAGGTGCGAGACAGTGTGTCTGCGACTACGTTGTCAGTACCGTGCACATGCTGGATATCGGTGGTAAATTGACTAATAAAATCCAGGTGGCGAGACTGCCTAGGATTGCGTTCAGTTTTAGACTGAATTGCTCTAGTCAGAGGCTTATGGTCGGTGTAAATTGTGAAGTCCCGACCTTCAACAAAATATCTAAAGTGCTTGATTGACAGATAGATTGCGAGTAATTCCCGATCGAATGCAGAATATTTCTTTTCGGCATCCGATAGTTTCTTTGAGAAGAATCCCAGTGGCTCCCAACGTTTCTTGTTATACTGTTGCAAAACTGCCCCGACGGCAGTACCCGATGCGTCAGTAGCAATGCTGAGCTTTGAGTCGCTCAGTGGATGTGCAAGTAGCGTTATTTTAACCAATTCATTTTTAACTGACATAAATGCGTTGTGGCAAGCGTCAGGCCAAGAAAAGTTCTTGGGTGTCTTGGGCAATTTGAGTAGTGCTGCCAAGTGTGCATGAATTGGAGCGAGTATCTCAGCGAGCTTTGGAATAAATCGGTGGTAGTAGTTTACCATGCCGAGAAATCGCTGAATGCTTTTTATATTCGCTGGAGCTGGGAATTCTCTAATGGCATTAACTCGTTCTTCAGACGGCAGAATACCATTAGGTGTAATTTTGTGGCTGGGGAAATCAAGAGTGGTTGCGCCAAATACGCATTTAGCGCTCTTGATATGAACATCAAACTCTGATAATTTTTGGAAGAGTTGTTCCAAATGCTGTTTGTGTTGCTCCTCAGTTTGAGATGCCACAAGAATATCGTCAATGTAGACGAAGACGAAGTCTAGATCGCGAACGACTTCGTTGATAAATCGCTGAAACGTTTGCGCGGCATTGCGTAGCCCGAATGGCATTCGGGTGAATTCGAAGAGGCCAAATGGGGTCGTGATTGCCGTTTTGTAAACGTCTTCAGGAGCGACGGGAATTAAGTGGTAAGCTCTGACAAGATCTATTTTGGAGAAGATTTTGGAACCATGCAAGTGCGTGGTGAAATTCTGAATGTGGGGTATCGGATAACGGTCAGGCGTTGTGACCATATTTAGTTTACGATAGTCCCCACATGGTCTCCAATCTTGATCTTTCTTCTTCACTAAGTGAAGTGGACATGACACGGAAGATGCAGATGGCCTGCAAATCCCTAATTCCACCATGTGTTGGAATTCCGTCAATGCTGCTTTGTGACGCGCTGGATCTAGTCTGCGTGGCCTTGATACTGGTAAATGACCAGAAGTAACAATGTGATGGACCACGTTATGGCAAACTGGTAAATTGTAATTCGGCTCCGCTGTTAAGGAAGGGAACTTCTTAAGTAGCGCGCCGTAGCCATTGTCGATAGCGAAATGGATCGGTGTAGGAGTTGCAACTCGAACCATTGCGGCATTGATTGACAATTGTGTCATTGAATCAACCAGCCGTTTGCGCTTTAGATCTACAAGGATGCCAAATTTGCTTAAAAAGTCGGCGCCAATGATCGGACGGTTTACTGCTGCTAGTGTGAAAGCATGAGTAAATGTTCGTTTAAGTCCGATGTTTACCTGTAGCAATTTTGTGCCGTAGGTGTTAATAATTGAGCCATTGGCGGCCGATAGAACTAGATCGTGTGATTTTTGAGTTAAAAATAAAGATTTTGCGTAAAATCTTACTGGGATGACCGACAGGTCAGCGCCAGTGTCTATTAAGAAAGTCAGGTGGTTTGCGGAGTCGTGTATGAATAAGCGGCTTGATTGATTGATATTTTGCGTGGCCGTTTCGACCCGGTGGATAATTAGTTTTTTGAATCCTTATCCACCACCATGTTGTTCATGGATTGTGTTGCTGGACCGAATTTGCATGGCTTGATACACTTGTGCGCAGCTGCACCATGTTTTAAATGGTACCAGCAAATGTTGTGCTGGCGTCGATTACTAGGACTGCGCGAATGCGACTGATAACCACGGCCTCTGGAACGTGACGGAGACCGCCGATCCGTCGATCGGCTTCTATTCGTGTTAAATAGTGTATTAATTTTTGATTCGAGTCGATTTAATCGCTCCTCGAATGTGTGTATGCTCGATGCGGGAGGCCGAACTTCGACATGTCCCGGCTGGCGACGTACCGTCGAGCTTGTTTGTGGTCTAATCGCTGATATTTGTGCACCAGGCGAAATTGCCTCGTACATTTTATCCGCGGTACGAGCGAGTTCATCAATATGTGTGGTGTCGTGTTGCGCCAACATAGCTATTCGGATGATCTCCGGCAATTTCCTTATCCATAACGACTTAATGATGTCTAAGGTAAATTTATTTGCGGCTAGAGTTTGAATGTGCCTAAGTGTTTCAGACGGGCGCCTATCTCCCATGTCCTGCCCACTCAGGAGCGTTTCAAGTTTCCGCTCGTCTGAGGGTGATAGCCGTTCTATCAAAGCTTGCTTTAATGACAGGTACATGTTTTCGGTGGGTGGCGCTGCGAGTATATCGGAAATGGTATTACTCGCTGTTGGGGACAGGGCGGACAAAACGTGAGCGAACTTCATTTTATCGCTTGTAATTTTTTGGATTGTGAACATTATCTCGGCTGCATTGAACCAGTTGATTGCGTTATCCATCCAAAATGGCTGGAGCTTAATCAACATAGCTGCTTCTACCGTTTTAACATCATGTTCAATTTCCATTTTGGTTGCGTCGTCTTGTCCTGAATCTGTCGCTTGTTTGCCTGAACTTGTTCCGTTAACCATTATTTTAAAATGGATGATTCGTTTTTAATAAAACTTAGTACCGCGTTTTACAAGAAATTGTAATATATGTAATTCAATTTAAAAAAAATAAGTACGTGAATGAAAGTGAATAATATTTCGCGCTTTGAGAATTTTATCTAAAAATGAGACGGGATACCCCTGAATGCCCGTGCTTTCTTCGAATAATTGGGGTGGCCCGTTGAAAATTTCGGAGAAAACACAACAACAAATGCAACCAAAATACTGACGTCAAAACTTGATAGCAAAATATTTCAAAAATTTCTATGCGAAAATGCGGAAATAGAAATGCGATTGGGGAGCGGAAAAAAAAATTTTTAAAGTGAAGTAAACAAGTAAAGATTTCTAGTGGTGAAAACTTACATAGTAGAATTTAAAGTTAATATGAAAGTAAAATTGATTTTACGTTACAGGGTTTCATACCCTTGATCATTCAAATATATAAAAAAATATATGTAATTTGTTACGTTAAAATGAAAATGAAATCAATATCAAAACTTGCTGTTTTTATTTATTTGATGATGTCTAAACTGCTTGGCTTCCGTTGCCTCTGGATCTGCTATGCACACATATACGGTTACTTGCTCCGTATATCTTTCACTGTTCGGCTCCCGTTGCCTTTGGATTATTATATGATGCCTTTAACCTTGAACGGTTAAATATTTTTCTCCGAATTCGGCTCCGGTTATAATGATTCTTGTATAAATACGATGAATAACCTTGAACGGTTAAATGTTTCTTTTTGTGTTTGTTATACTTATTTGTATCCCTCGTTGTGTTTACTGCATATGTTGGTTCTCGTGGCCTATGGTTTAATTTGTTTTTTGTTCAATACGTTCGAACTTGTTGTTGTTGTTGTTGCGCTTGCGGCCAAATGTATACCGTATGTAACGGGCGTTTGTCATCCCCGTTACAAAGTACACCAATCCACCAAACCCACACCTCAAACTGTACCCCACTTTTGAAGGTATTTTCTTCTAAAATATTAAACAAATCCCTATGACAATATCCGGGTACAGATTATGTTCAAATTACATTAATTATGTTGGTTTAATCGTGTGTTGTGCATATTAAAACATGCACATAAACAAGATTCATAACCAACAACTAAATTAGTGTAAAACTAAAATGTTCTCAATGGCGCGTACCATATGACACATTTTCTTTTTACGTTTATTTACAAATCTCATGTTTCGTAAATAAACGTAAAAACATATTTTATTCTTATCGCACATACTTGGGCTAGTATGTGTATAAAAAATTGTTGTTTTGCTTATTAGCAATTTTCTTTGATTCATTCACCCAAGGTTATTGTCAGCCAATTTGAATTCCACTGGGTGAATGAATTCAAAAACGTTTTTCTGCATTTCTTTTTTTTCGTGTTGTTGGGTTTTCACCTGTAACCAAAAAAACGTGCCGGTTATTAGCAAGCTTTGCACAATAATCCATAAACCACATAAAATAATGCAGGGGCAATTATGGAATTTTTGAGAGTTGATTGATCAAAAATAATACGTCTTTTTGGTCAATCAGCAGAAAAAATGATATAAAAACCTCGCCAAAATTTTATTTGGGGCCAGTAGTTTTTTTTTGCTTTCGGGTTGTTAGTGGGTGTTAAATTTTATTTTCTGAGAACAAAATTTTGTCAATTTAATTTTCTTTGTTTAATTTTTTTGTTTTTAATATAAAAATAAATTCTGTAACTATTTTAATTAAATTTTTTTTTTTTTTGAGAATTTTTTTTTTGTTCGTTCGTAAAAGAAAAGAAAAGGTGAAACAATGGTGAGTATAACCTTTAAAAAAATCCCCACCTACTAACCACAAGTAACCAAAATTTGGTGGTGTGTCAATCCAGCGGTCTCATTAGAGACGGGAGAAAGTAAGTGGAAACGCTTCTTCACCCTTTCTGCTGGAAACACAGCACCAAAAAAAAACCCCACAAAAAAATAATTCTTACTAACCCCTGATTTTTCATTTCTTTCACATTCAAATGGCTCAGAGCTAAGCTCACAATTATTGACTATGGTCGAAGAACTCGCACCATAATAATTCCCTTAAGAGCCCAAAAAAAAAAAAACCTCATACCTTCTAATTAATATGTCCGTTGACCAAGTTTTGGTCCAAACTCTAAGTTGTGCTTTTTTTTTTTCAATAATGCGGTATAACTAGGTTTCTTGACCGCGTCACCCCAAACCCCACGACGAAGTTACCTCTACCGGCCTTGAGCTCAGGTAAATGCCGCATGGGGTGACTATAAGCGGTTGGGAAACAAACTTTGTAAACGATTGAGTTGAGGTAACTCGATTCTCTCGCGTTACACGTACACCAAAAATGAAAATGAAAGTATATGTGTAAGACGCGTTGTCTCAAACTTGTAGCAAACTGTATAATTTTCGGTATTACGTACCTTTTGCTTGATACGAGGATTCGTATCAAGCTTCAAAATATTTTATCCTAATACCGTAAAAACGGTCGTCGGGGTCACCAGATATTGGGCCTACACCCGTTGTTGGGTGGTAATCCCAATTAAATTTTATTTTAATAACTTTGTCGCGGTATAAATTAAATACTTTTTTAATTTGGGTGTACACAATATTTAATATATACACTGATTTTATTGTGTACCCAACTTAATATTAAATATAATTATAGTACAGTAGTTTAATTATTTTCACTACCAGAAATTCACTTGAATATTTTGTAATAATTAATGTTTTATTTGCGACCGCACAAAATGGAGAACCGAAATTTTTCTTGCAAAAAGCAAACTTTTGCACGTATCAAAAGCTGAGAATAGAATGTCCACCAAATTGACAGCCGAGCATTAATCGTCATTTTGTTGTGTGAAGTTAGTTGCTGTGATGGTTAAAATTTAAAAGTATAACAGAAAAGATGGTATAATAAATAATAGCCGATGCGCAAACCTCTGAAAGTTGAGTATTGAATATAGTTTTCCTACTGTGCGTTTTGCAGCGCTGCGGTCAGTATAAGTATTAATTGGAATTTAAAATATTTCGTTAATATTTTGTGGCGATGAATGAAATGACCGCCACAAATTCATCGGGCAGGCTTTGTTAGCGGTAAACTGCCCACAAATGTTGGATTTAATAGATTTGTGCTAGGTAAATAGGTTTTAGTGCTTAAAAACCTTGTTAATGAACTCGAAGCTGCCAAATTGGCCGTTGAAGGGGATCGCCTCGAAATCTTGCATTACAAATATAACAAGTACAAACTCTTGGAATTTAAAAATCTTTCAAGCAGGTAGTTCAAAATCTTGCAAATATAAAACCTTGCATTACAAAATCTTCCAACTAAGAAATCTTTGATTACAAAATCATTCAAATACATGCGAGTGAATTTTTTCCTAACATTACCTAAAAAATTACAACAACAATGTTATTGCATTAGTAGTGGTGAAAAAAGAAGTCATTAAAACAACAGCGACAATTAAACATTTTATTAAAAGATCAACTTGATTCCTCATAAAACATAAAAAATGTGCAGTAATTAAAATTATATAAAATTAGAAAATATTGGCTTACATAAATAAAATAAATGTAAACATATTGCAAAGCAGCGTTCCAAATTAATAATAACTACTTTCTAGCCATATTTAGTATCAACTTCAATGATATGGCTAGAATTCTCAAATCAATAGGAACATTTTTACAAGATTTCAGAAATATCTAATGGGGCTCACAGGGCGATTGAAAAATATAAAAAAATTTAATTGGGTCATAGAAGTATTCCTAAGCAATACTAACTATTTAGCATCAAATTCAGTGATATGGCTAGAATTCTCAGATCAATAGGAACATTTTTACAAGATTTCAGAAATATCTAATGGGTCTCACAAGGTGTTCATAGCAATTGAAAAATATAAAAAATTTAATTGCATTCCTAAGCAATACTAACTACTTTCTAAACATTTAGCATCAACTTCAGTGGTATGGTAAATTTAGCTCCTCATTTAACTTCATAAAAAAAAGAAATAGAAAGATGGATGTTTTAGAAAAACATAAAAAAACATTGATATCTACACCTAAAACTTTCACAGCTCATGATGAATTAGATCATATGGAACCTAATTTAGAGGAAAATGGGGGAAAACGATCTAAAAGAAAATCTAAATATTGAGGAAGAGATATACTTCAACAAATTTTAAGCAGCCAAAAATTTAAATTAAAGGAATAGCAAATAAATAATTACGCGTAATTATGTAAATATAATTTTTGTTTATAAATTAATTATAAATTTTGTTCACTAAATTTTTCAATTCTGTCTGCATCCTTTGTATCCGAAGTCCACTTGAACCAATCTTCGAAGTATTCCGATCATTACCACTTGAATGATTTATTTCATTTAAACTAAGAACATTATTTCTTGATATTTTTAGTTTCTGATAATTTTTGCGATTTGTAAGCTTTACCAAAGTGAAGAAAACTATTATATTTTAACGAACATAAACTACAGGGTGGTTTATCACATAACCCAACCTTATGTTTGTTAATTAGGCAGTTCGTACATAATTGATTATTACAAACAAATTGAAATCGCATATGTGGACTAACTTTGGAATCAGAAAATGCTGAGCAATTAAGAAGTAATTGTGGTCCACAACAATAAGGACACTTGCAACTATTTGATATAAACAAAGTAGATTTACCTTTAGAATAATTATATTTTTTGAACTCAGTCGACTGTTTCGAAGTTGTTGCACCCTTAATCGCTTCTAAGATGCGAACAAGATTTTTTAAAATAATTATAAATTTTTCGAAACTTAGTAATTTGTTCATTCGTTCATTTGGTAGTTTGAATTTGATGTAATTCAATTACATTTTAGCCACTGGACACGAATGTCCTTGGATGATTGATTACACAGCACACAAATGAAATGCACGTTTTGAGAAATTGTGATGATACGTGAACTAGTCAACAGCGATATAATAGTGTTTCACAATGTGGTGTTATTATTCCAAGGCGTATATTGGAACTGATTACGATTATTAATCACTCTGATGATTCACACAATTTATAGTAATTATTAACATTAACAGCATAAGATGGTTCACTAGTTTTGCAATTTGAGTGGTTGGCAAATTGTATTTTTGCACAATACTTTAAACTTGAACCTCTAATCACCAGGAATGTTTGTGCACTTAATAATTACGGCGCCAGTTTCACATCCGGCTCGAAGGACCAAAAATATGAATAAACTAAAATTCAAGTTTATTACAGTGCGTGACTAGTGGCGCATTGATATATTGGGGATGAAATTGTCATACGCCATGCGTAAAACTTGGTAAAACGTAGGCGATTATATCCAGTTCATTCGCCGCCGTCGCGTTAATTCAACCTTATTGTGCGATTATTTTATTTTAATATCACCAAATCGATTGCCCAGCGATTCATTCCATTAATAAATAACACCAAAATTGGTACAGCGTTCCACATTATCCCACTCCTTTACACATGTATAAATTACACTAAAACGGTTAGATATTTATGGGCTATGAATTTGTAATTTGTACCCCGGATACTATCTCAATACATAATATAGATTTTCCACACAATTACCTAATATTATTGTGCAGCATCATCATCTCGTAATACCCAGATTTTCCGCACAAACAGAATATCAAAACCATAAAAACTTTTTGGTATGCGAGTTTTGCAATGATCATGAATAAATTTCCATAAATAATTTCCAATAACATTGTTACCCCCAAAACAAAAACAAAAAAATATTGATTCAATATACATATACTAACCCCTTTATTGGAAAGGGTGGTTTGTATTTCGTTAACATACTAGGTATCATAAATATAGAAACGTATCGTAAAATGTATAAATTTATATCAATTTTCGTTCACAAAAACCTAAGATAAACAATTATGTTGGTGTTTGCAGAAAACTCAACAAGTACGGTTTCTTTTTAATTAGGAAAGATTTTAAATGGAACAATATACATATGAAAAAGGAAATCAAAACCCTGCTATTGTTGCCATGAGCACACGTCTTAATTTTGGGAAAAATTTCTACGATTTGGTATAATTGACCTACTTTACCCCATCCCACTCTGTAAAACCTGAATCTAGTCATAAAGCACATCTACCCAATTAATTAGTATTGCATTGTGTATAAAGCAGGATACCTATTTCTAGGACAACGCGTATCGTTGCGTTTTTGTATATGAAAAACCATAATTATACGAGTACGATAAAATATGTAGACAAAAATCTGTAATAATTTATTTGATTTCGGCATTGTTGTTGCTGTTGCTACTCTTATATCTTTTCGGTTAATTATGTATAATTATAAAATATTTTCTGTATTTTAGGGAGAACAGTCTTAGAATATTAAAAAACAAATCATTTGCGAACAAACGCAAATAATTAGTGTGTATACGTATGATAGATGGTTCAATGTTTACTCGGCACTTTTATAATGTGTTTAAGACGGTATAGTTAGTAAATGTAATAAACGTATTACACATTTTATTATAAACAACACGAATAATTAATTTTTTGAACAAACAATATTTTCAAAAACGTGAAAAATTCTTTTAATTTATGACGGTGATGATGATGGAATTGTTCGTCTTAAAAACACAAAATTATATTAGCGTACATGGTATAAGTATGTATATGTATAAAATATGTGATATTATTTAAATTTTCATTTAAAAAATAAACATGTAATTTACATACATATAATGTATAATAGGTTCCCCTCAGCTCCACATTTCTTCTGTTTTATGAAATTATATGGGTTAATTTAGTCGTATTTATTTAATTTTTGGAGTTTGTGTGATATGCGTTAATTAATCATCCCTTATAAATACGTATACAGACGCCATATGGAGAAAGAATTTAAAAGAATTTAAAAGTTTAAGATTGATATTTTTACAAGTCTTTGTTTAACTTGCCTTGTCGTGTGCTACGAGTGAAGATTATCCGTTAAATTGGGATCATCTCAGATATCTCATATCCGTGTCCCGCCAATTTAAAAAAGTGTTTTACCAATCCAAAATATTCTTTCAGCTTCATCCGAGTTACAGGTAAATAAATTTCTGTACGCAAAAATTGTAGAATTCCAGGAAATTGGTAAGCTTGATTTTAAGGAACTATTAAAAATTAGATACTAAAACTTTTAGATACTTTCTAGATACTTTTTGTGTCCAAAAAGCAAAGCCCGTTTTCAATTTAAATTGCGCGGGTAAACCGCACATCATAAATATTTTTTTCTAAGTTGTCAGTATTGTGATAGGCATTTGTGACAAATTTTATGTCAAAACATTTTTGAGTTTTTGTTTTACGCTTGGTTTTATACGACGCTAAAAGTGCATTCGGCGACTTTTACAATTTCTAATTATACCTATAGTCAGCGCCGGCTCCAGACATTTGAGCGCCCTGTGCGAGAATTGTTGGAGCGCCTCAGTTATTTTTTTTAATTGATAAAAAACTGAATTATAAAAATGATAGTTTGGTAAAAAAATAAGAAGTCAAATTTAGAGCAAGTTGTAATCTGACATTTTATTGGAACTATCTAGTTTTAAAACTGCATAGGCTTGAAAGAGGGAAAACCTAATGTAAGGATGTTAAAGTAGGGAATTGGTTAGAAGGAGGTTAGATTAATTTGAGATTAATAGTAATCACTATAATTTTATTTTGTTGCTTTTAGTTAATAATAATATGTAGGGACAATAAGAGTCAAATAGTATAGTATTTCATAAATATTTTATTTAATAGAAATATTTGCATGGAATAATTTTATTTATTCATATTTATTTTATTGTATTTATAGGTACAAGGTTAGGCATAAAGAATATATTATGTTAATATTAATTTAATAATGAATCATTAAACACAGTTTTCTTTTAAAAATTAACTTTTCGCGCTTTCTTACTTGCGAAAGATTTTAGTACTTCGGAGAAATCGATACTTTGGGCTACATCATTTTCAATTGAAAGAATTGCTAATGAACTCAACTTTTTTTGCGACATAGTTGACCTCAAATATGTTTTAATTAATTTTAATTTTGAAAAACTTCTTTCACCACTGGCAACCGAAACAGGTGTAGTTAATAATATTCTTAAACTAACCCATACATTAGGATATAAATCTTCAATTTTATTTTTGATAATGAAATTAAGAATATTGATTGGGGACGAATCATCAAGAAGTTCGACAAATTTTTTAATACTGATGAGTTCATCACATAAAATAGCCCCTTCAATATCAGAAGTCTCACCAACTGTTAAAATCAACTGAAGATCACTACAATGCTTTTCAAGTTCTTCCTTGAACTTCCAATTCCTTGTTGAAAATTACCTAAGAATAAACCTTGCTCATTTTTTTTTTTAACCGACCTCCGCGAGATTTTTAGGGGTTTCCACACTTTTTCTCACCCTGTATGTATATTTGTTTTCGTTTATTTAACCCACTGAATGTCATTTATTGGTGTTGCTTGTTAAATATTAAAATCGCCTTTACAAGTTAGCTACTAACATGTTAGCAGAAACACTTAAAAAAATTGTTTTTTCCGAAATACATGTAGTGGCATGCTAACATTAGAATGCAATACAGGATAATAAAAAATTTTCTTATTTTATATTCATCATTTAGCAAGTTCCTTTTTTAATGTGTAAAATATAATTTTGCGCCCCCTAAAAGTTTTGCGCCCTGTGCGGCCGCACAGCCCGACCACCCCTCGAGCCGGGCCTGCCTATAGTGCAAAGAAGTTACATTAAATTTTGTTTGCGGAATGAAATTTCGGGCGCAGAAACGATAAGGATGTTGCAGAAAGTCTTCGGGGGCCATTTTAAAGAAGGACCAGTTCAAAGAAGATCATGAAAGTGTTGAAGCGTTGAAGATATTGCCAGTTTTCATTGATTATCGTGGTGTTGTTCATTCAAAATGCCTTCCACCCGGCCAAACCGTCATAAACAGTATTATTTGAGTGTTATGCGTCGTTTGCGTGAAGCTATTCACAAGAAGAGGCCAGAATTGTCAGCAGACAATTTTTGGTATTTGCACCACGATAATGCACCTTCTCACACTGCACTCGTTCTTGTGATTTTTTCGCCAAAAATTCGATCCATATCGTTCCACAACCACCGTATTCATCTAATTTAGCACCGTGTGACTTTTGGCTATTCCTGAAACTCAAAAGACCACTGCAGGGAAATCGTTTTGAGACGATAGAAGAGATAAAACGTGAATCGCTACGCGCTCTGAAGGCTGAAAAATTTGTTGGCATAAGTGTATTATGTTGGGAGGGCATTACTTTGAAGGCGACGAAATAGATTTGGAAGAATAAATAAATATTTTTTTAAATAAATGAAAACTGGCTTTACTTTTTGGCACAGTAGTATAGCTGTGAAAATTTCGAAACTAAATAGTTTAGCTGGCATATGAGTGGAGTTACTTATTGAAACGGATGGTAGAGATAATAATTTACAAAAATCGGAACACCTCGATCAGGTTAAACTAAATCATAAGTAAGCGGAACAATTTTCAAATTGAACAAAGAAAACCCTGAAATGTCGATTTTTTGGGTATAAAAAGCGGAGAAAAATCGTTCTATTATTCAATAAAATTTTAGTAGCGTTCAACTATAAGTATATATCGAAATCGATTTTGTAAAATCAAAATAAATAAATAATTTCACTATAAGGAAATAAACTTATAAAATAAATATAAAAAATTGGGTCTATCTATTTATTTTTTTTTATTTATTTATTTATTTATTGTACTTTAACAATAATTTAGTATTAAAAAAAAGTATCCGACTCTCGGATGACACGTTTCCCAGGAAGCATCCGTTAAACACCACCAAACCAACCATTTATATTTTACAAACATTTTCCGTTATTTTGGACAGGCGTTATTTTGGGCTGGCACAATATGGTACGGTTTTTCTTAAATTTGGAGACTTCTTCCACAATATCACAATTGATCACAACAAATTAAATCTTCTACTCTCATACCGCCAAATCACAGATCCACAAATAATGTTAAATTATTTAGAACTGACATGTGTTGAGCAGCAATCAAATTCGTATTTGCCATTTTTCATCTTCGACCTTTAACAATTAGATCCAGTTACACATATATAGTATATCGTTGAAAGTCCTCAAGAATTTAATTTACTCCATTCAGAGAGTATCCACAATGTTCAAAAATTTATTATTTATTATATTTACAATATTATGTAAGCAACGTGAGAATTGGCCGATATAATTCTTTACTCAGTGCTTCAGTCTGGACGGGATTATTCGAAAATACAAAATAATAAAACACAAACAATACAAAATCAGAATTAACGTTAATTATCATTTGTTACCGAACCCCACCTCCTTGTCATATAGCATTTCATTTTATATATCTCCCAGCCAGAGATGGGCGATTACGCGTTGACTACTAATTTTTACGCGAATGCGTCGACAACCGTCGACAACGTCGACAACTCGTAGACAACGTCGACTATTCGTGGGCAACGCCGCTTCTTCTTGTCACTAGCTGAATAGATATTTCAAATTTAAGCCCAATATTTTTATTTTAAAAATTGAGGGTACAAATCTGAATTATGTCAAATTGTTAATGTAATATATAATTATTTTAGTAATTGTGCATAATTTACACTATATAGTTGTATAGAATCGAATGAAAAATAACTATGATAGTCACTTAGTCAGTTCATGTACCAGTGAGTAATTTATGTGATTTATTATCAAAATGTAATCTTTTTTTGATACCTAGGTTAGTTAGGCAATGCCGTATTTATTAACAGACAGCAATATGATCAGACCGGCTAAATAAATGAGGAAATTAATCATTTCGTAGGTTGTCGACGTTGTCTACGTTGTCAACGCCAAAAACGCAAAAAATCGCGAGGTAATCTACGTAATAGATTACTCGTCGAGAACCGCGTAGATTACATCACGTAATCTATCACCTCACCTATCTCTGCTCCCAGCTCTTCTAAACAGTGGTGTGATATTATTTAAAACCTCCCATAGTAATTTGCTATTATGATTTATACCGGGTGATTTTTTTAACCTGATACACTCAAATATCTCGGAAAATAAGCACTCTACGAAAAAAATGGTAAAGAACAAAATTTAATTATTCCGCGGGGAAATAGATTAGTGTTCAAATTAGTACCCCTACCGCCTCCTTGTATGTGGGGCGATGGGTAACTTTGAAACTAAGACAGGAACCTCTATTTTTTAATTGCAGATTCGGATTCTACGGCTGAAAATACGTAGGATTTAGCTGAAACATTTTTTCCATTCATGATGGCGCTGTAATTGACGATATTCAATTCTTTTTTATTTCTCCTACTGAGAACCTACGCAAACGATTCTGCAATACGTCTGCAATAAAAATACACGAAGGTAGTCATAAACAATTTGTATTTTTTAAATTTTCAATTACTGAAAAATGGCTTGTCAATATCGTAACCCAGCGACATGTGTTTAAATCGGCTTTCAAATTAATGAAATTGTTTTTATTTTGTTTTCAAAATACCGATTCAGTCCGATGGTTATTTCGAAAACAACAATACCTGTGTCAAGCTATGAATACTACTTTAGAATGGTGTATCTAACTGTACAAGAGAAAATTGAAATGATTCTGGTTTATGGAGAAGCTGGCCAGAGTCTTGATAATGCTGTCACTCTCTACGCTTCGCGTTTTCCGGATAGGATTCGGTCACATGCGTCATTTCAGCGTACTGCCAAACAATTTATCACCCTTCTCCCAGTTATTCGAAAATTGTAAAATGATTAAATTGTTTAAGACTACCTTCGTGTATTTACAACGAAACCATGATATTTTTAATGTAGCCGTATTGCAGAAACGTTTGCGTAGGTTATCAGTAGGAGAAATAAAAAGAAATTGAATATTGTCAATTACAGCGCCATCTATCATGAATGGAAAAAAATGTTTCAGCTAAATCCTACGTATTTTTAGCCGTAGAATCCGAATCTGCAATAAAGAATAGGGGTTCCTATCTTAGTTTCAAGGAGGGTTAGGGTCACCTACAAGGAGGGGGGAGGGGGTTTTAATTTTAACACTAATGTATTTCCCCGCGGAATAATTAAATTTTAATCTCTACCATTTTTTTCGTAGAGTGCTTATTTTCCGAGATATTTGAGTGTATCAGGTTAAAAAAATCACCCGGTATACTGCCCATAATATGTATGTATACAAATTTATTGCCCTTGCTGAGGTTAAAAGGTTATGAAATGCATCAAAAATTTATTAGTTGTGAAATTTACAAAAAAATAAAAAATAAATTCTCCAACTTCAGACTCAATTCACAAAAGTTACGAAAAATTGCGTTCAATCGAAAATTATTGTTTCAGAAAATGATTTATATTTTTTGATCCACGTAAGATATCAAAGAGTATAATATCACGTTTAAAAGGTTATTAAGTGCTCTATAATAACGTGTATTTTCCGTATTTAAAAATACAAGATGTACCCTCGACCTGCAAAGCTTTTTACGAAAAATGCGAAAAAAGTCATAGAATTTTACAAAAAAGTGCTCGGAACTACCCTTAATGATAACAAAACAAGAACTTTTATGATTTTAATCAATAGTTCATACAATTTTACTTCAAGAAATGGTATAATCAATTTTTTTTTTAAAACATCTGTGACATTTATATTTTATTGACAAGAATTTGGCAATTTTTAAATTTTTTTTGCACGTTTTTGCGTTGAGCACCATCTAATTTTTAACTTTTCTAATTTTGTTTTTCGCCTAAATTCATTATTTTGAACCTACTTTCAGATTTTGCCCATTTATATTTATATATATATATATATATATATATATATATATATATATATATATAAGTTAACGACTAGGAGCACTAGCCTAGTTATAAAAATGCTGATTCTGTACAACGTGACTTTAATTTCATTTGCAACGTGCTATTTAGTTTCCCACATAATTATTCGTAATTTAATCATTTAAATTCCTTTGTAATTAGATTATTTAAAATCGCTTACAACAAAATTATTAATATAAAAAATAGAGTAACATAAAAAATCTGCTTACTACAGATTTTCGAATATAGAAATTTCTGTTATATTTAAGTTTAGTTTTAGTTTGGAATTGTAAGAGAAAAGATCGAAATAAATTTCATTTTTTTTTAATCGCTCCGAATTGAAATTCGTAACTGGCGCCGAAACAGGGACCGCCACATCATAGTTAAAAATAATAACTCGTGCAAGTAGTGAAAGTTGAGTGAATCACAGTAACGAAACTGTAGTAGGAAAAAGTGAATAAGTTACGCGTATTAAGTCATCACCATAAGAACATAACATAATTCGCCAATCCGTACCACAAGTAGGTGCTCTGCAATATTCAACGCAGAACTCCAAACGGGAAATTACGGCTTATCCCAGTAGAAGCTACACAGAAGACACACCGACGGCTGATCCCTAAAAATACCCATCCGGCAAGGAAAAAACTAACCTCTAAAGAAACTCAAATCTTTAGACAGGAAATGCAAATCCTGATAATCTTAATGTAAGTGTAACTAAAATTTTCATTTAATTCTTAATGCTCAAAAAACAAAAAGTAATATAAACGTGAATAATAATAAACGTACGTAATATCATAATAAAGCTATAATAACAAATTCAATTTAATTTAACTTTAATATTTTTTTGACAAACTCTAAAATAAAAATCCTAAATATAATATCAGTGAATAATAAGAAAGTGTAATAATCTCAGTTTACAAAATAAAAAAAATGTCGCAAATCGATATATCAACTGATCAAATAAAACAATTGACTGGTGCTGTTAATGCTCAAATTGAATTATCAAAAAAAATCGAGCAGAGATTATTGAAACTCGAGAATCCCGTAATCCACAAACCAGAAGCACCAACATCACCAAGAACCGAACAAGATCTACAAGAGATTAGTAGACTCCCAGATTGTGTCAAGGAGTTACAAACATTTGATGGCAACCCCACTCAGTATATATCGTGGATCCATAATGTAGAAAATATATTGAAAGATTACGAAATCGTACGTAATAAACCGATATTTAGAGCTATACTCCAAAGTATAAGGCAAAAGATCAGAGGCAACGCCGATGCCGCTCTGATATCCTACAACATCTTTAGCGATGATTGGGCTTCCATAAAAAAATGCCTGTCTCTGCATTATGCTGACAAAAGAGACCTTAGGACATTAGAACACCAACTCAGTAGCATCATGCAGAGAAATATGACCATAGATGAGTTCTACGCGAACATTAATCATCAATTCTCTCTGATCGTGAATAAAATAAAAACAGAGGAATACTCTCCCGATACAATAGAAGTTTTAATAGAAACATACCGGAACCGGGCATTAGACGTTTTTATTCGAGGATTAAACGGCGAATTATCTAAAATGCTAATCATTCAACGACCTCAGACGTTACCAGAGGCATACGCTTCATGCTTGGAATTTCAAAATCTAAACTTTAGAAATTTAGTAATACACAAAAGGAATTTTAACAATCCAATAGTAGCTCCAATAAATCAGCTAACTCCCACGAACAATCAAAATCTACCAAGGAAGCCTACGTATACTCCAATGCCACAACACAATATGACCACGCCACAACGGAATATGGCCTATAACATACAACATAACGCACAATATCAAAATAATAGGATGCCGCCCCCTCGACCAGTTGAACCTAAACCACCAACACCAATGGAGATAGACTCATCTATTAACTCAAAGCGAGTTAACTACCAAAACCGCCCAGTAAACGCTAACTATCAAACAGCATTTAAACGCGAAGCTTCGTATCAGAACGAGCCACGAAAAACCCAAAGAATTTATCACCTTGAAAATGTCGATGAAGAAGAACAATACAATCAATTAATCAACGAGAATTCGGACATCAATGTATCCGAAGAAGAACATGAAGAAGAAGACAACTCCGAATTAAATTTTATGATGGCAGCCTCTCTAGCGTACCTTACCTAGAGTACAAAACTAGAGATAATAAAACTCTCAAGTTCCTGATAGCCACAGGAGCCAATAAAAATTTCGTAAAACCAGAACTAGCAATAAATTCTATTCCCGCAGAGGCGCAATTCAACATCAGGTCCGCTGGTGGGACCATCTTAATAACAAAGAAGATTGTGGGAAAATTTTTCGAAAGTGTTGGAATTAACAAAAACATAGAATTTTTTGTGCTGCCCGGACTTAGATCATTTGACGGAATAATCGGTGACGACACCTTAAAGGAACTAGGAGCCATCATCGATAGGAAACACAACGTCTTACTCTTAACACCAAATATTAAGATACCACTGAGGGAGAAAACATCATCTCAAGTGAATAATCGGGAAATACGAGATGGCCATCTGTAACAAAAAATGAAACAAAATCTTCAAAAGATGCTATCAAGATTCAATACATTATTCGGACCAGTCAATAATATGGAACCAATCGATACCGATATAAAAGCCGAGATCAAAACGAATACAGAAGAACCTATTTATGCTAAATCGTATCCATACCCCGTTAGCATGAGAAGCGAAGTCGAGAAACAAATTGAAAAACTATTGAAAGATGGAATTATAAGACCATCTAAAAGCCCGTACAACTCCCCAATATGGGTAGTAGAAAAAAAACTAGACGCATCAGGCATCAAGAAATATAGGATGATCATCGACTACAAACGATTGAATGCCGTAACAACACCAGATGCCTACCCAATTCCAGATATATCAAATACCCTGGCAAATCTGGGGAATTCTAAATATTTTACGACTATCGACCTTACTTCTGGATTCCATCAAATCCAGATGAAAGAAGCCGACATACCCAAAACATCATTCTCAACGATGAACGGCAAATATGAGTTTTTAAGACTCTCCTTCGGATTGAAGAATGCTCCGGCCATTTTTCAACGAATGATCGATAACGTTCTGAAGGAGTATATAGGGAGAATATGTTACGTCTATATAGACGATATTATCATATTTGGAGGAAACACCGAGGAAGAACACCTGGCTAATATTGACCGAATATTCTCGAAATTGGAAAAGGCCAACCTACGGGTTAATCTCGATAAGACAGAATTCCTAAAACAAGAAACGGAATTCCTTGGCTACGTTATAACAAATCAAGGCCTTAGACCCGATGAAAAAAAGGTGTTTGCCATTCGGAAAATTAAGAGTCCAGAAAACTTAAAAGATCTAAAATCATTCCTGGGACTCACTTCATATTACAGGCGCTTCATTAAAGATTACGCTAAAATCGCCAAACCATTGACAAATATCACCAGAGGAGAAAACGCTCAAATTCCGGCCAACCAATCAAGAAAAGTTAAAATCACCTTTACCGATGAGGAACATCGCGCATTTCAACAAATTAAGGATTTATTGTCATCCACGGAAATACTGATCTTTCCCAACTTCGAAAAACCGTTCATCTTGACAACAGATGCCTCGAATACAGCAATTGGCGCTGTACTGTCTCAAGGCGAACTCGGCAAAGACAGACCAATCACGTTCATCTCCAGGTCATTGAATAAGACAGAGGAAAATTACGCCGTTAATGAGAAGGAAATGCTTGCCATTATCTGGGCTCTGGACAGCTTAAGAAACTATTTATATGGCGCGAAAAAAATTAGGATTGTCACAGATCATCAACCTCTGACATTCTCCTTAAGTAACAAAAACCATAACGTCAAACTAAAAAGATGGAAGTCAAGACTAGAAGAGTATAACTATGAGTTGATTTACAAACCTGGTTGTACCAACAAAATTGCAGATGCTCTATCCCGACTAGAGATAGAGGCCAATATTCTATCAACAGATGGCACAATTCATAGCGCGGATCAGGATAGTTCAGATTTGATTCCATACTGTGATGCACCGATAAACGTCTTTAAGAACCAACTTATTTTTACGGAGAATAAGAATGTTTACGGCTATGAAGAACCACATCCAAATTACCACAGACATTTTATCAGCTTACAGGAAATAACTAAAGAGGCCTTGATGAACGCACTCAAAGAAAGGCTGAACCCTACAACAATTAATGGTGTGAAGATTCCGGAACAATACATCCAAATTTTACAAGAATTATACACAGAACATTTCGCTGGATTCAAAATCCGCCTAACTCAAAGAATCGTACGAGACATCAAGAATGAAGATAATAAATTCAACATTATTCAGCAAGAACATAAGAGAGCTCATCGCAACTGGAAGGAGAATAAAGAACAAATTCTGGAAAACTATTACTTCCCACACATGGCCAACTTGATAAAAAAGTGCACACGGAACTGCGAAATCTGCCACACAAATAAATATGATCGCCACCCGGAAAAGGTTAAACTTCAACCCACACCAATACCGACTTATCCAACGGAGATTATCCACATAGACATTATTGACATCAAGAAAGAAAAGTTCATCACTTGTATAGATAAGTTCACGAAATTCACGAAATTCTTCCATATTAAGAACAGATCAGCTCCGCATATTAGAGATAAACTCATCAAAGTGTTGCATTACTTCACGACACCCAGAGTAATGGTGATGGACAATGAGTCAAGTTTTATTAGCCCCATGGTATCGGATTACATCAAGACGCTCGGAATACAAATTTATCTTACGCCATCCCAAAAGAGCGAGGTAAATGGAACAGTCGAGAGAGTCCATTCAACCATCATAGAATTGATAAGATGTCTACAAAATGAACTTAAGGACCTAACCACAAAAGAGCAAGTAAACGTTGCTGTAGATAGATACAATAATACAATTCATTCAGTCATTGGAAGAAAACCCAGTGATATATTCTTTGGACGAACCAATCGCATCAACTTCCAAAATATGTTGAACTATAAGGATAAGGTAAACGCCGATGTTATCCAACGAATCCAAAGCTCCCAACAACTTAAGCTACAAAATGAAAATTCAAGGAAACCAGAACCAAAAACATACAAGGTTGGAGATACGATATACGTTGCGATAAAACAAATCCAATCAAAAGACAAAGCGAAGTTTAGAAAAGAAATTGTTGCAAAAAACAACAACGTTACAGTGATAACTGAATCCGGAAAAAAAATACACAAAACTCACATAAAAAACATAGCTGAATGAAAACTATCTCTATCATTTTTAGCCCCTGCCTTTGGACAGCAACAATGTGCCTGAACATCTATGAATACAATCACCCGCTCGTAACACTCAAGCAGGGAACCGGAAGAATTATCAATGGGAAATTCAAGCTGATCCACATCATCAACTTGACCAGCTATGAAGAAATAATAAATAGAATTTCACCTGAAATCAACCGCATTGATCGAGAAAGCAACTTTAAACCCCAACTGATGCACCAAATTGAACAAATAAACCGATTATTATCGGAACTCAAAGGTCAAAATACACGAACCAGACGATCAATCGACTGGATTGGGACAGCGTGGAAATGGGTTGCAGGATCCCCAGATGCAACAGACTGGGACAAAATCGTCAACGGTCAAAATGAACTCATCAACAACAATAATGAACAGTACCACCGCATTAATGAACACCGCTGAAAAAATCCTTAGCGAATACAACAAAATTGTCGACTCACTACACGAAGACTCTGAAGGACGGATTCAACAAATATTATTTAACCGGCTCACTATTGTCAAAGAGGAAATAAAAGAAATCATCAGAGCCGCACAACTAGCAAAGGGTAAAATAATTAACACGAATTTACTAGACAAAGTAGAAATCGGACGGTTGGTTGCGGAAATTGAAACACTTCCCTACACAAATGAAGTAGAAGCAATAGAATACGCGGAACCGATGATGCTTGTTAAAAGTTCTACCATCTTATATGTAATATCGATACCTAAGACAAGCAGCCAGGAATATAATCATGTCATCATTAGATCGACCATCAAACAGAACAAACAAATACACTTAGAGTACAAGGAGCTTCTCATTAATCAACACGAACTATTTGGAATCACTGGAAAATGCAATTCGTTTCGTGAAACTACAATTTGCGAAATGAACAACTTAGAAGAGATACAGAGAGACCATTGCATCAGTCAGCTAATAAAAGGAACGCACGCTAAATGTGATTACCGATTTAATAAAAACCAGATAATCGAGACCTTGAACGAAAACACAATCTACCTAAGCAATTTTAACGGGACCGTTAGTAATAACAACACGAACAAACATCTGAAAGGGAACTTCTTAATACAATATAACAACGAAATCATAAAAATCGACAATCAAACATTCATCAACCAAGAGGTTAGAACCTCTCAAGTCCTGCCATCAATCCTCCAGCCCAACATAACGGAAAAAGGCATCAAGATCGACCCAGAATACCTCCACGATTTACACCTAAACAACGTGAAACATCTTCAAAATTTATTCTCAAAACATAAAGTATCAGAACTTATGGACCTTGGAGTTATAGCTGTGATTTGCATAGCTATATTTATCTTCTCAACACAAAAGACCATTCATCAGTATAAAATAAGGCGGAACAGATCAACTCATCAACCAGAGATCATTCAACAACTCGGGATTCAACCAATTAACTTAAATATCTGACCCACGGGCCGTGGATCTTTAAAAGGGGAAGAGTTAACGACTAGGAGCACTAGCCTAGTTATAAAAATGCTGATTCTGTACAACGTGACTTTAATTTCATTTGCAACGTGCTATTTAGTTTCCCACATAATTATTCGTAATTTAATCATTTAAATTCCTTTGTAATTAGATTATTTAAAATCGCTTACAACAAAATTATTAATATAAAAAATAGAGTAACATAAAAAATCTGCTTACTACAGATTTTCGAATATAGAAATTTCTGTTATATTTAAGTTTAGTTTTAGTTTGGAATTGTAAGAGAAAAGATCGAAATAAATTTCATTTTTTTTTAATCGCTCCGAATTGAAATTCGTAACTTATATAATATAAATATCTATACTTAAGTATAATTGTTTTAAAATAAATAAATTAAAAATAAATTCAAATTCTATACTGCCTCTACAGGATATTAGATGCGTAATAGTAACAAGTTCGTAATAAAAGTAAATAATAAAAAATTGTTCATCTCATTTAAGTTTAACAAAATTAATCAAATTTCCTTAAAAAAATCTAATCTGGAATATCGTTTTTTAAAGATTTGATTAATGTTGTGACAGACAAGTGAATTGTTTCATTTTCCAAAATAATATCGTAAAAATATGTTTGTATAAATTGCCACACTTTACTGCATTCTTTTGGATATTCTAAATTGAATACAAAAAAAATTTTGAAAACGGTGTCTACGGCCAACTGAACATTTGGCAATACATATTTTATATCATCAAAATATACATATATTGATTTAGGGTTAATGATGGTTCCTTCTACGAAGATAAATGGCTGAATCCGTTGATGATTTTCCTTTTTCGCTGCAATAAAATTATTTATCTCATTTGTCGAATCAGAAATTTTAATGAAAGTTTCC
This sequence comes from Tipula helvola, assembly GCA_963556165.1. NCBI lineage: Eukaryota > Metazoa > Arthropoda > Insecta > Diptera > Tipulidae > Tipula > Tipula helvola. Next base: position 185,780,842 of record OY744483.1, read on the forward strand.
TGTGAGTGTAATATTGAAAATTTGGTGTACTGCTTAGATCCATTTTCTGATTTGGTACATCTAGCAGTAGTCGGTTTCAATACGGCATGCAATAAAAAAAATATAGCAGTAACCTTTCCATCTGAAAATATTCGCATTGTAACCAAGTTAGAAAGGGTTTATTTATTTGAATCATTGAAAGATATATGTACCTACTTACTTTTGCAAATATTATTATTCTGCTTGATTTCATTGAGAAGCTTAACAGATCCAACATCTTTAATTTCCCGTTCAAATATTCTTATGATATTTTCTTCAAAATATTCGTATTGGTCGAAAATTTTGTATTTTTCGATATATATCCCTTTGGAATCTATGTCAATCTGAAAATATATGATTCAAAATTAAGCTAAATCATAGTCTTTAAATTTAACAAAAAAATTAACAAAATTACCAATTTAAATCCATTAGAATTTCGGAATTGTGGCCATTCTGCAATACAATCACTGGTGTTCTTAGAATTTTTAATTCCGTTGAGACGATAACATGTAGTAGAGGCCCAATGATAAAATAGCTCCTCTTCCGTCAATACATTAAATTTTATGCTTCGTAAATGACCATCAATGGATTCAACCGCAGGAGGTTCTACTTTTTTGGTATAGCAATGTCGTTCACAACTCTTTGGTTTTTCTTATGTGAAAATTGGTAGTTTAGTCCCGATTTTTTATAAATGTTTCTTTTATTGTGGTATTTTGTGTAGAGGCGCCCTAAAGGGGCTAAATTTTTTCGTTTATGATAATAAACTGTCTGAAAATTATAAATACAAAATAATGTAATAAGTGTAAGTAATTGGGTGTAGAATTTCTTACTTCCTCTTCTGTTGGGAACATTTCAACTATTTCAGTTGCAATTGCTTCACAGTCGGTCGTCGAAAATGGAAGACTATTTTTTAAAAAATAATCTACAATAATGTCAACCAATAAACGACGGTTTGGTTCGTTGAACTCCTTCTTTGATTCGTAGCATGCCTTGAGCATTTCTCCTTGATTATCATTTACTAATATTTCACTAAGGTTGGCATTTGAATAATTTTTATTTGATGTGGATGACATCGGCGATACCGGCATACTCGTATTTGTTAACCATGATGAAACCGTTGTTGAAGAACTAGTTATTGGTTTGTTAGTAGTTAACCCTTGCCCATCTTGCCATTGAACTAATGCATATTCAAAGTCTACTCTATCACCAAAACTGAACCCGTCCAGAAGTTTTTCAATGTGGTACATTGTTAGACATTTAATTTGCTTAAGGTACATCTTTTCATCTAGTATTTTTTATTTTTTATTAATAATATTTAGAAAAAATTCAAATGAAACTTCGGTGACTTTTACTTACCATCTAAGCGGCGATATAACTGCATTAAATTCCACTGTTCTAGCAAATTCTGGAGTTCTGATTGCTCAGTAGTAAGAGTTGAACTGGTATTATCTGGTGGTACCATTAAGTAATAAGTAATTTCTTGCCGTTCCAAATCACTTTCATTTGATGAATCGATTTGTTTTAGGTTTATCATACTTTGTGATTTTTGAAGATCATTAATTTCAGTGGCCTCCATCGTAAAACAATTTTTCAATATGACTTAACTATAATTCAATTTCAAACTCTATTTCAGACAAAATTAAATAAAAAATTAATTTAAACAATTTATGATTTTAAAATCGGTTGAATTTATATAATTGTTTAAGCCTTATCATATATGAACCATTTGAAAGCTTTCATATCTCAATAGGGGGACCGCTAAGCTTATCAATATCGACTAGATTTACACTGTCAGAGTCCAGGTCTACAAAGTAACCTCTATGGTGTGAACTGTAATCCTTTATTTCTAATTTGATGCATAAGAATTTAACTTCTGTATTGAAAAGTATTACTACTTCTAGAATTTTATAAAACCTCAGTAGACTGCCATCGCATTTATCTTCAGTAAGACAAAATCCGGTTTTTAATATCGTTCCATCAGGGTGCTTTTTCCCGGGTTTTTATTGTTCCCGGGAAACGGGAAATTTGAAACCAATTTTCCCGGGTTTCCCGGGATTCCCGAGAAATTAAAAAAAAGAAATTATAGGAATTTGAAAAACAAAAAAAAAATAAATAATACATTAAATTTATTTCAAAATATAAAAATAAAGTAAAATCATAAATTACGAATACACTGTGTACTACACATATCAACACAACATAAAATGTATATAAAACTACTTCATCTTAAACTTAATTTTATTAAGTGAACTAAATCTTATTATTTGTTTAGAAAAGCAAAGGCAGTCAATGGAAATATCGCTCAACGATGTTCGCTTCTTTGAGTAAAAATTAGACGAGGCCGACAATACCCTTTCAACCTCAATTGAAGTAGGTTGGATGGTTAGTACAGCATCCAGAAACTACTGCAGATTTATTGTAATGTTTCCCGTATTTTCGTATATTTGTAACTCTTTTGTATATTTGTTCACAGTTTGTTTGACGACGTTGCAATTTTTTTAGTTCTAAGCGCTGCGTTTATTGTGCCAGCCAACCTTTCGTTAATATCTGAAACCAACAGAGAGTGTTCCGATTCGTCATCTTCCGTGAATGTATCCTCACCCTCCAGTTCTATTCCAAACTCTTCTTTGTTGAATAACCTATTAAAAATCTGGTTGCTACACAGGATTTTTGACGAACATGATGATGACGGAAAGCCTGCTGTAGCAGTTGATTGGATGTCGAGTGTCTGCATGTATTTGACTGAAGACACAAGATCTTGATTTCTTCGTTCTTTAATGCGACGTGATAAAACTTCCAATAACTCTGTTGAAATCATTTTCACGTAAAGATTTAAACAAAAACTTTAAAATCGCATCAGCTATAACCAAATTTGCATTACGTCTTCCCAAAGCTTCCACAGCTAATTTAAACGGCTGAAGCGCATTGAAAATATTCGACAATATTGGGATATAATTGTGATTCAGTAATATTAGGGATCCCAAATTATTGAATGCCTCTCGAACTGAGTCAACAATTATTATAAATCTTTCAATCATGATCACAATGCTAATCCAATGTCTGTGAAGTTAGCCCGAAAATTATCCCGGAAAAGTGTGTTGGCAACACTAATATATCGTGATATAACAATATCACGATACTTTACTTGTCATCCCAGAAAAAATATGTCTGTCATGACATTATTTAGTGTCAGCCCGAAAAAAAACTATCATGAAATTTTTACGTCATCCCCATAAAACTGTCATGACATTATTTATCCCGAAATAATATTTTTACAAGATATTAAATCATGGGTATTTTTATGTGTTTTCTAGCCAATAGCTGCACATTTTCAATATGAAAATGATTCAGCTATAGTCAAATGTTAGTTGTAATCCCCTGAATTGGTGCAAGAAACTATCTTGGAACAAGTAGAACGATTCTAGATCCCTCTAAGATCCCTAGAAGTCATACAAGATATCAATTAACGAGCACGGCTTGGTATAGGTTTTGTAGGACATGGATACAACTTGCATATGGCCAAAGTAAAAAAAAAGTCTATTAGCCGTTAGGCAGATATAGTCCCTAGAAGTCATACAAGATATCAATTAACGAGCACGGATTGGTATAGATTTTGTAGGGTATGGATACAACTTGACTATGGCCAAAGTAAAAAAAAATTCTATTAGCCGTTAGGCAGATATAGTCCCTAGAAGTCATACAAGATATCAATTAACGAGCACGGCTTGGTATAGATTTTGTAGGACATGGATACAAGTTGCATCTGGCCAAAATAAAAAAAAATTCTATTAGCCATTAGGTAGATATAGTCCCTAGAATTCATACAATATATCAATTAACGAGCACGGCTTGGTATAGATTTTGTAGGACATGGATACAACTTGACTATGGCCAAAGTAAAAAAAAATTTTATAAGCCGTTAGGCTATTGATAATTGCTATTGATAATTGATATCTTGTATGACTTCTAGGGACTATATCTGCCTAACGGCTAATAGAATTTTTTTTTATTTTGGCCATAAGCAAGGTGTATCCATGTCCTACAAAACCTATACCAAGCCGTGCTCGTTAATTGATATATTGTATGAATTCTAGGGACTATATCTACCTAATGGCTAATAGAATTTTTTTTTTACTTTGGCCATAGTCAAGTTGTATCCATTCCCTACAAAACCTATACCAAGCCGTGCTCGTTAATTGATATCTTGTATGAATTCTAGGGACTATATCTGCCTAACGGCTAATAGACTTTTTTTTTACTTTGGCCATATGCAACTTGTATCCATGTCCTACAAAACCTATACCAAGCCGTGCTCGTTAATTGATATCTTGTATGAACTCTAGGGACTATATCTGCCTAACGGCTAATAGATTTTTTTTTGTTTTGGCCATATGCAACTTGTATCCATGTCCTACAAAACCTATACCAAGCCGTGCTCGTTAATTGATATCTTGTATGAATTCTAGGGACTATATCTGCCTAACGGCTAATAGAATTTTTTTTTATTTTGGCCATAAGCAAGGTGTATCCATGTCCTACAAAACCTATACCAAGCCGTGCTCGTTAATTGATATCTTGTATGAACTCTAGGGACTATATCTGCCTAATGGCTAATAGAATTTTTTTTTATTTTGGCCAGATGCAACTTGTATCCATGTCCTACGAAACCTATACCAAGCCGTGCTCGTTAATTGATATCTTGTATGACTTCTAGGGACTATATCTGCCTAACGGCTAATAGAATTTTTTTTTATTTTGGCCAGATGCAACTTGTATCCATGTCCTCCAAAACCTATACCAAGCCGTGCTCGTTAATTGATATCTTGTATGAATTCTAGGGACTATATCTGCCTAACGGCTAATAGAATTTTTTTTTACTTTGGCCATATGCAAGTTGTATCCATGTCCTATAAAACCAATGCCAATCCGTGCTCGTTAATTGATATCTTGTATGACTTCTAGGGACTATATCTGCCTAACGGCTAATAGATTTTTTTTTTTATTTTGGCCATAAGCAAGGTGTATCCATGTCCTACAAAACCTATACCAAGCCGTGCTCGTTAATTGATATCTTGTATGACTTCTAGGGACTATATCTGCCTAACGGCTAAAAGATTTTTTTTTTTTTTTGGCCATATGCAACTTGTATCCTTGTCCTACGAAACCTATACCAAGCCGTGCTCGTTAATTGATATCTTGTATGACTTCTAGGGACTATATCTGCCTAATGGCTAATAGAATTTTTTTTTATTTTGGCCAGATGCAACTTGTATCCATGTCCTACAAAACCTATACCAAGCCGTGCTCGTTAATTGATATCTTGTATGACTTCTAGGGACTATATCTGCCTAATGGCTAATAGAATTTTTTTTTATTATAGCCATATGCAACTTGTATCCATGTCCTACAAAACCTATACCAAGCCGTGCTCGTTAATTGATATCTTGTATGAATTCTAGGGACTATATCTGCCTAACGGCTAATAGAATTTTTTTTTGTTTTGGCCAGATGCAACTTGTATCCATGTCCTACAAAACCTATACCAAGCCGTGCTCGTTAATTGATATCTTGTATGAATTCTAGGGACTATATCTGCCTAACGGCTAATAGAATTTTTTTTTGTTTTGGCCAGATGCAACTTGTATCCATGTCCTACAAAACCTATACCAAGCCGTGCTCGTTAATTGATATCTTGTATGACTTCTAGGGACTATATCTGCCTAACGGCTAAAAGATTTTTTTTTTTTTTTTGGCCATATGCAACTTGTATCCTTGTCCTACGAAACCTATACCAAGCCGTGCTCGTTAATTGATATCTTGTATGACTTCTAGGGACTATATCTGCCTAACGGCTAATAGAATTTTTTTTTATTTTGGCCAGATGCAACTTGTATCCATGTCCTCCAAAACCTATACCAAGCCGTGCTCGTTAATTGATATCTTGTATGAATTCTAGGGACTATATCTGCCTAACGGCTAATAGAATTTTTTTTTGTTTTGGCCAGATGCAACTTGTATCCATGTCCTACAAAACCTATACCAAGCCGTGCTCGTTAATTGATATCTTGTATGACTTCTAGGGACTATATCTGCCTAACGGCTAAAAGATTTTTTTTTTTTTTTGGCCATATGCAACTTGTATCCTTGTCCTACGAAACCTATACCAAGCCGTGCTCGTTAATTGATATCTTGTATGACTTCTAGGGACTATATCTGCCTAACGGCTAATAGAATTTTTTTTTATTTTGGCCAGATGCAACTTGTATCCATGTCCTCCAAAACCTATACCAAGCCGTGCTCGTTAATTGATATCTTGTATGAATTCTAGGGACTATATCTGCCTAACGGCTAATAGAATTTTTTTTTACTTTGGCCATATGCAAGTTGTATCCATGTCCTATAAAACCAATGCCAATCCGTGCTCGTTAATTGATATCTTGTATGACTTCTAGGGACTATATCTGCCTAACGGCTAATAGATTTTTTTTTTTATTTTGGCCATAAGCAAGGTGTATCCATGTCCTACAAAACCTATACCAAGCCGTGCTCGTTAATTGATATCTTGTATGACTTCTAGGGACTATATCTGCCTAACGGCTAAAAGATTTTTTTTTTTTTTTGGCCATATGCAACTTGTATCCTTGTCCTACGAAACCTATACCAAGCCGTGCTCGTTAATTGATATCTTGTATGACTTCTAGGGACTATATCTGCCTAATGGCTAATAGAATTTTTTTTTATTTTGGCCAGATGCAACTTGTATCCATGTCCTACAAAACCTATACCAAGCCGTGCTCGTTAATTGATATCTTGTATGACTTCTAGGGACTATATCTGCCTAATGGCTAATAGAATTTTTTTTTATTATAGCCATATGCAACTTGTATCCATGTCCTACAAAACCTATACCAAGCCGTGCTCGTTAATTGATATCTTGTATGAATTCTAGGGACTATATCTGCCTAACGGCTAATAGAATTTTTTTTTGTTTTGGCCAGATGCAACTTGTATCCATGTCCTACAAAACCTATACCAAGCCGTGCTCGTTAATTGATATCTTGTATGACTTCTAGGGACTATATCTGCCTAACGGCTAAAAGATTTTTTTTTTTTTTGGCCATATGCAACTTGTATCCTTGTCCTACGAAACCTATACCAAGCCGTGCTCGTTAATTGATATCTTGTATGACTTCTAGGGACTATATCTGCCTAACGGCTAATAGAATTTTTTTTTATTTTGGCCAGATGCAACTTGTATCCATGTCCTCCAAAACCTATACCAAGCCGTGCTCGTTAATTGATATCTTGTATGAATTCTAGGGACTATATCTGCCTAACGGCTAATAGAATTTTTTTTTACTTTGGCCATATGCAAGTTGTATCCATGTCCTACAAAACCTATACCAAGCCGTGCTCGTTAATTGATATCTTGTATGACTTCTAGGGACTATATCTGCCTAACGGCTAATAGAATTTTTTTTTATTTTGGCCAAATGCAAGTGGTATCCATGTCCTACAAAACCTATACCAAGCCGTGCTCGTTAATTGATATCTTGTATGACTTCTAGGGACTATATCTGCCTAACGGCTAATAGAATTTTTTTTTATTTTGGCCAAATGCAAGTGGTATCCATGTCCTACAAAACCTATACCAAGCCGTGCTCGTTAATTGTTATCTTGTATGACTTCTAGGGACTATATCTGCCTAACGGCTAATAGAATTTTTTTTTACTTTGGCCATAGGCAAGTTGTCTCCATGTCCTACAAAACCTATACCAAGCCGTGCTCGTTAATTGATATCTTGTATGAATTCTAGGGACTATATCTGCCTAACGGCTAATAGAATTTTTTTTTGTTTTGGCCAGATGCAACTTGTATCCATGTCCTACAAAACCTATACCAAGCCGTGCTCGTTAATTGATATCTTGTATGACTTCTAGGGACTATATCTGCCTAACGGCTAAAAGATTTTTTATTTTTTTTGGCCATATGCAACTTGTATCCTTGTCCTACGAAACCTATACCAAGCCGTGCTCGTTAATTGATATCTTGTATGAATTCTAGGGACTATATCTGCCTAAAGGCTAATAGAATTTTTTTTTACTTTGGCCATAGGCAAGTTGTATCTATGTCCTACAAAACCTATACCAAGCCGTGCTCGTTAATTGATATCTTGTATGACTTCTAGGGACTATATCTGCCTAACGGCTAATAGAATTTTTTTTTATTTTGGCCAAATGCAACTTGTATCCATGTCCTACAAAACCTATACCAAGCCGTGCTCGTTAATTGATATCTTGTATGAATTCTAGGGACCATATCTGCCTAACGGCTAATAGAATTTTTTTTTGTTTTGGCCATATGCAACTTGTATCCATGTCCTACAAAACCTATACCAAGCCGTGCTCGTTAATTGATATCTTGTATGACTTCTAGGGACTATATCTGCCTAACGGCTAATAGAATTTTTTTTTATTTTGGCCAAATGCAAGTGGTATCCATGTCCTACAAAACCTATACCAAGCCGTGCTCGTTAATTGATATCTTGTATGACTTCTAGGGACTATATCTGCCTAACGGCTAATAGAATTTTTTTTTATTTTGGCCAAATGCAAGTGGTATCCATGTCCTACAAAACCTATACCAAGCCTTGCTCGTTAATTGATATCTTGTATGAATTCTAGGGACTATATCTGCCTAACGGCTAATAGAATTTTTTTTTATTTTGGCCAAATGCAAGTGGTATCCATGTCCTACAAAACCTATACCAAGCCGTGCTCGTTAATTGATATCTTGTATGACTTCTAGGGACTATATCTGCCTAACGGCTAATAGAATTTTTTTTTACTTTGGCCATAGGCAAGTTGTCTCCATGTCCTACAAAACCTATACCAAGCCGTGCTCGTTAATTGATATCTTGTATGAATTCTAGGGACTATATCTGCCTAACGGCTAATAGAATTTTTTTTTACTTTGGCCATAGGCAAGTTGTCTCCATGTCCTACAAAACCTATACCAAGCCGTGCTCGTTAATTGATATCTTGTATGACTTCTAGGGACTATATCTGCCTAACGGCTAATAGAATTTTTTTTTATTTTGGCCAGATGCAACTTGTATCCATGTCCTACAAAACCTATACCAAGCCCTGCTCGTTAATTGATATCTTGTATGAACTCTAGGGACTATATCTGCCTAACGGCTAATAGAATTTTTTTTTGTTTTGGCCATATGCAACTTGTATCCATGTCCTACAAAACCTATACCAAGCCGTGCTCGTTAATTGATATCTTGTATGAATTCTAGGGACCATATCTGCCTAAAGGCTAATAGAATTTTTTTTTACTTTGGCCATACGCAAGTTGTATCTATGTCCTACAAAACCTATACCAAGCCGTGCTCGTTAATTGATATCTTGTATGAATTCTAGGGACTATATCTGCCTAACGGCTAATAGAATTTTTTTTTGTTTTGGCCATATGCAACTTGTATCCATGTCCTACAAAACCTATACCAAGCCGTGCTCGTTAATTGATATCTTGTATGACTTCTAGGGACTATATCTGCCTAACGGCTAATAGAATTTTTTTTTATTTTGGCCAAATGCAAGTGGTATCCATGTCCTACAAAACCTATACCAAGCCGTGCTCGTTAATTGATATCTTGTATGAATTCTAGGGACCATATCTGCCTAACGGCTAATAGAATTTTTTTTTGTTTTGGCCAGATGCAACTTGTATCCATGTCCTACAAAACCTATACCAAGCCCTGCTCGTTAATTGATATCTTGTATGAATTCTAGGGACTATATCTGCCTAACGGCTAATAGAATTTTTTTTTATTTTGGCCATATGCAACTTGTATCCATGTCCTACAAAACCTATACCAAGCCGTGCTCGTTAATTGATATCTTGTATGAATTCTAGGGACTATATCTGCCTAACGGCTAATAGAATTTTTTTTTATTTTGGCCAAATGCAAGTGGTATCCATGTCCTACAAAACCTATACCAAGCCGTGCTCGTTAATTGATATCTTGTATGAATTCTAGGGACCATATCTGCCTAACGGCTAATAGAATTTTTTTTTGTTTTGGCCATATGCAACTTGTATCCATGTCCTACAAAACCTATACCAAGCCGTGCTCGTTAATTGATATCTTGTATGAATTCTAGGGACTATATCTGCCTAACGGCTAATAGAATTTTTTTTTATTTTGGCCAGATGCAACTTGTATCCATGTCCTACAAAACCTATACCAAGCCCTGCTCGTTAATTGATATCTTGTATGAACTCTAGGGACTATATCTGCCTAACGGCTAATAGAATTTTTTTTTGTTTTTTCCATATGCAACTTGTATCCATGTCCTACAAAACCTATACCAAGCCGTGCTCGTTAATTGATATCTTGTATGACTTCTAGGGACTATATCTGCCTAACGGCTAAAAGATTTTTTTTTTTTTTTTGGCCATATGCAACTTGTATCCTTGTCCTACGAAACCTATACCAAGCCGTGCTCGTTAATTGATATCTTGTATGACTTCTAGGGACTATATCTGCCTAACGGCTAATAGAATTTTTTTTTGTTTTGGCCATATGCAACTTGTATCCATGTCCTACAAAACCTATACCAAGCCGTGCTCGTTAATTGATATCTTGTATGACTTCTAGGGACTATATCTGCCTAACGGCTAATAGAATTTTTTTTTATTTTGGCCAAATGCAAGTGGTATCCATGTCCTACAAAACCTATACCAAGCCGTGCTCGTTAATTGATATCTTGTATGACTTCTAGGGACTATATCTGCCTAACGGCTAATAGAATTTTTTTTTGTTTTGGCCATATGCAACTTGTATCCATGTCCTACAAAACCTATACCAAGCCGTGCTCGTTAATTGATATCTTGTATGACTTCTAGGGACTATATCTGCCTAACGGCTAATAGAATTTTTTTTTATTTTGGCCAAATGCAAGTGGTATCCATGTCCTACAAAACCTATACCAAGCCGTGCTCGTTAATTGATATCTTGTATGACTTCTAGGGACTATATCTGCCTAACGGCTAATAGAATTTTTTTTTATTTTGGCCAAATGCAAGTGGTATCCATGTCCTACAAAACCTATACCAAGCCTTGCTCGTTAATTGATATCTTGTATGAATTCTAGGGACTATATCTGCCTAACGGCTAATAGAATTTTTTTTTATTTTGGCCAAATGCAAGTGGTATCCATGTCCTACAAAACCTATACCAAGCCGTGCTCGTTAATTGATATCTTGTATGACTTCTAGGGACTATATCTGCCTAACGGCTAATAGAATTTTTTTTTACTTTGGCCATAGGCAAGTTGTCTCCATGTCCTACAAAACCTATACCAAGCCGTGCTCGTTAATTGATATCTTGTATGAATTCTAGGGACTATATCTGCCTAACGGCTAATAGAATTTTTTTTTACTTTGGCCATAGGCAAGTTGTCTCCATGTCCTACAAAACCTATACCAAGCCGTGCTCGTTAATTGATATCTTGTATGACTTCTAGGGACTATATCTGCCTAACGGCTAATAGAATTTTTTTTTATTTTGGCCAGATGCAACTTGTATCCATGTCCTACAAAACCTATACCAAGCCCTGCTCGTTAATTGATATCTTGTATGAACTCTAGGGACTATATCTGCCTAACGGCTAATAGAATTTTTTTTTGTTTTGGCCATATGCAACTTGTATCCATGTCCTACAAAACCTATACCAAGCCGTGCTCGTTAATTGATATCTTGTATGAATTCTAGGGACTATATCTGCCTAAAGGCTAATAGAATTTTTTTTTACTTTGGCCATAGGCAAGTTGTATCTATGTCCTACAAAACCTATACCAAGCCGTGCTCGTTAATTGATATCTTGTATGAATTCTAGGGACTATATCTGCCTAACGGCTAATAGAATTTTTTTTTTGTTTTGGCCATATGCAACTTGTATCCATGTCCTACAAAACCTATACCAAGCCGTGCTCGTTAATTGATATCTTGTATGACTTCTAGGGACTATATCTGCCTAACGGCTAATAGAATTTTTTTTTATTTTGGCCAAATGCAAGTGGTATCCATGTCCTACAAAACCTATACCAAGCCGTGCTCGTTAATTGATATCTTGTATGAATTCTAGGGACCATATCTGCCTAACGGCTAATAGAATTTTTTTTTGTTTTGGCCATATGCAACTTGTATCCATGTCCTACAAAACCTATATCAAGCCGTGCTCGTTAATTGATATCTTGTATGAATTCTAGGGACTATATCTGCCTAACGGCTAATAGAATTTTTTTTTATTTTGGCCAGATGCAACTTGTATCCATGTCCTACAAAACCTATACCATGCCCTGCTCGTTAATTGATATCTTGTATGAATTCTAGGGACTATATCTGCCTAACGGCTAATAGAATTTTTTTTTATTTTGGCCATATGCAACTTGTATCCATGTCCTACAAAACCTATACCAAGCCGTGCTCGTTAATTGATATCTTGTATGAATTCTAGGGACTATATCTGCCTAACGGCTAATAGAATTTTTTTTTATTTTGGCCAAATGCAAGTGGTATCCATGTCCTACAAAACCTATACCAAGCCGTGCTCGTTAATTGATATCTTATATGAATTCTAGGGACTATATCTGCCTAACGGCTAATAGAATTTTTTTTTATTTTGGCCATATGCAACTTGTATCCATGTCCTACAAAACCTATACCAAGCCGTGCTCGTTAATTGATATCTTGTATGAATTATAGGGACTATATCTGCCTAACGGCTAATAGAATTTTTTTTTATTTTGGCCATATGCAACTTGTATCCATGTCCTACAAAACCTATACCAAGCCGTGCTCGTTAATTGATATCTTGTATGAATTCTAGGGACTATATCTGCCTAACGGCTAATAGAATTTTTTTTTATTTTGGCCAAATGCAAGTGGTATCCATGTCCTACAAAACCTATACCAAGCCGTGCTCGTTAATTGATATCTTATATGAATTCTAGGGACTATATCTGCCTAACGGCTAATAGAATTTTTTTTTATTTTGGCCATATGCAACTTGTATCCATGTCCTACAAAACCTATACCAAGCCGTGCTCGTTAATTGATATCTTGTATGAATTATAGGGACTATATCTGCCTAACGGCTAATAGAATTTTTTTTTATTTTGGCCAGATGCAACTTGTATCCATGTCCTACAAGGTCTATACCAAGCCGTGCTCGTTAATTGATATCTTGTATGATTTCTAGGGACTATAACTGCCTAACGGCTAATAGAATTTTTTTTTATTTTGGCCATATAGGCAAGTTGTATCCATGTCCTACAAAACCTATATCAAGCCGTGCTCGTTAATTGATATCTTGTATGACTTCTAGGGACGATAGTGGTTATACTTTGTTGAACTTCAATATAATTTATCAAATTATTTGAATAAGTGGATATTGTTATGGTAATCCAGTGTAAATTACTGTGTGCTAATAAATTTTTAAAATACTGAAATTATTGAATTTATTTATAATCATTCGTATGTACCTAATAGTGTTTTTATTAATCACATACAAACAACTATTTCATTTTGTTTTACTTTGCTTACTCAATTTCTACGACATATATTAGCCGCATTTCTTGACGCATTTGTGATCCGGATCAGATCAAAGTTTACATTGAAAACAACAACAACAATTAAATTTTTGTTGTTGTTTTCAATGTAAACTTTGATTTGATCCGGATCACTAACGCGTCAAGAAATGCGGCTATTATATAAATATATTTACTTTCGTTATAGTTTTCATAATACGCTAGTTATAATATATTAGTATTACCATATTTAACTATAATCGTTTTCTGGGATTTTTTTTCGGGCTAATTTCACAGAGGTGCTAATCCATCTGGCCTTACAATCTAAAAGCAAACTTAATTCCATTCCGTAATTTTGCTTCACATACTCTTGAAGAATTGAATTTCTTTTCGGTGACATTTTAAAATTTTTTACAATTTTTCTTACCATTTGCAACGCACCATTAATATCGTCTCGTTCACAACTCGGGCTACATATAAATCACATCTACAACAGCTAAATGTATGCAATGATTGTAACATAATTGGTGGGTATATTCAGACAATTCTCCAAATTTTACCATCACGGCAGCATCATCTTAAAACCAGGGACAGGCCATGTGCTAACTGAGAGAAAAAGGCCGTTTGTCAATTGATTAAAAAATAGAGAATAGACAAAAAAATCCCGGGAATTTTTAGTTTTTTTCCCGGGAAACGGGAAACAAAAAATTAGGAAATTTCCCGGGAATTCCCGCCCGGGAATTCCCGGGAAGAACCCTCTAGTTCCATCATATTCAATATTTGAAACACAGAGAAAATCCTCACTGCAAATATTAAGGCTATGTGAAATATAACTGCTGTATTTACTGATAATAATATTAGTTGTTTCAAACTGAACAGGATGATATGTCAAATCATTGCATATAGAACTGGCGAATTTCAATTGAAATTTCTTGGCCAGTGTTAATGAAACCTGTTTTCTTGATGTAGTAGAATTTGCGTACAGTTTAAATTCCCTATGTTTTCCTTCGTATCTCATGCTCCAAAAATGACGCGGTGGACCAGAATATTCTATTACGCTTGGATAATGCGTTAAAAAATGGAACTTGGGTTTTAGAGAATCATTGAATAGTCGCTGGAATTCCATATTGTGAGTTTTAATTTTGTCTTTTAAAAGTAAAATATTCGTGTTCGAAAATTCATAACTTAGTAAAATATCATTTATATCTATTAGGTTTAATAAAAATGTCCAAACTTCATCATTTTCAGGAATTTTGTCACCTACCATAAGAGGCAGAAAATGCAGAAAAGTCATCATTTCACGAGTGCACATTTTTAGATGGACATTTTTAATGTTTTTCTGAGAAATTGGTGGAGACATATGTTTACATTCTAAATAACCATAGTTGAAGTTTTGTTTACGTTCATTCAAAAATTCTAACGAAATATATTTTTTAATATAAACTAAATTATTAAGTACATGACACAGGTCGTAATGGCAAATACCTTCGTACAAATCATGCATCAAATCGACAGCAAAGTTAGTTGAAACGTTGAAACTCGGAATTTGGTTAAAAATAGATTCTTGCTGTATACCAGTCGAACATGGCTTGTTCGCTTCAACATCAAGTTTGTAGTTAATTTCGTTTCGTAAATTACTACTGTTTCTTCTCCTAACTGTTTTGTGTTTGTTTTATTTTCTCGACAGAGTCTACAAAAATAATTTGAAGAAACGGAACTGTTGAAATCTAAAACTGCATTCAAACCTAAATTATCTCCTAAAATTAATCCTAACAGAAATCGAACCTTTTTCGTCCCCTGGCTAGTTGCAATATTTAAACCTTCTTCTTCTAAATATTTTAATTCGTTAACCAAAGATTTTAACGCCATCGAGTTGCCATATTCTTTTAAATCTATTGCTTTAATGGAAGCTGCTAGGTAAATATTTTCTAATTTAGACGAATTTTCAAGAATTGGGAACGAGTAATAGAAAATTGCAACTGATTTATCTTTCGAGTGTGAACCTAAAGGATTGTTAATTCCAAATTCATCAACAAATAAGAAATATGGAACAGAAATACTGTTGGGATATTTATTTATTTTTTCTTGCCACAATTTTCCTTGCGTAAAATTTGAAACTGTTTGTCTTTTAGTAGACAAGAGTTCCAATCTATTCAAGGACTTCAGTAAATTATCATGGCGTTCAAATACTTTTCGGAATTGAAATTGAAGCGGTAACAGTGTGCCGACAGAATGTAATTCATCGATAATTATTTCACCGTTTCTATAAACTTCCGTGATTTCCTTATTAATTGTAAATTGCTTTGGGCTTTCTGTTAAATCACTCGATTCTAAATATTTGGTGAACTTATACTTTGTATCAAACTTACAAAACGGATTTTCGCAAACTTTAACTAGTTTTTTAAATTCGAAACTCATATCCATATTTAAACATTCATTTAAAGAATCTAAAATAGGTTTTAAAATTGCGTTTTGAACTCCTTTTTGTATTTCAATCACATCTTTTTTATTTAAGTTATTTTTATTATGAAGGCTTAAAAGAAATCTGCATGCTTTATTTTCTATCATTTCTATTGCAGTATTACAATTAAATTCGATTTTTGGTTCACTATTGAAATCAGGATTTCGATAATCATTTTGAGAATGTGCAAAAGAAATAAAAGATTCAGATAAAGGTTTGGGATGTGGATGACCAGTGGATTTATGTACACCAGATTCTAATTTATTTTCGTTAAAATGTTTCACTATGGCATGTCTACGAAAAGACCGCACGTTTTGGAAAGAACTCGAACAATTTTCTTCACAACAACGATAAGTATCATAGGTTGTTAATTTATGAACTTTATGATAATGGGATATCAAATCTTTCAAATTGTTATATAATTTAAAACACTTAAAACATTTCATTTTAACGCAATAGGTACAATAAAAAAAACGTTATATAGTGTAGTTATAACAAACTATATGTAAATAGATACGAAGAACTAACACCAAATTGTAAAATTAATTAAAATAAACTGCGTATTGTATGTAATTGAGACACGTGTTTTTATCTTAAACAAAACAAAATGCACTATTTAAAATACAAATAAACATAATTATAAAGTATTAACTAACCACAACAAAATCTATTTTAATTATTTAAACAAATAAATTTAAATATTTGCCTTCGCTTTCACTTGCACAAAACAACTCAATTTAATTAAAACAAAATGGTTGTACCACTGTGCGCTATAAAAATAGTATATTATTCAACGAGCATATAATGATAGCTGTTATTCACGAAGATGAAGTTTGCCGACACGAGCCGATAGGCGAGTGTCGTAAATCATCTTAGTGAATAACAGCCATTATATGCGAGTAGAATACGATACTTTGTCCACGACCGACAAATATCATCATATTTTATAATCAAATCCTTTAAATACTCTTCAAATTATTTCCGTCGACATTTTGACGTCTCAGTTTAATAATAATGAAAATGGCAAGAGACTACTAGATAAAATTTCAAAAATTAAATAATTTACTTGGAAGTATTGAATAATGAAAGAAGAGACTACTAGATAAACTAGCAGTGAATAATGGATATCATTATAAGTGATGAAACAAACGTATAATGAACATATTATACGTTAGTCGTGGACAAATAACCTTTTGCACTAATATCCCGAATATAAATGAACGCACAACGGCTCAACGGCACAAAAACGAGAAAAGAGAGAACGGAAACGATGTATGCCTATCTCTGTTTTTTGTTTGTCAAATAATTTTTTTGTTATTATAACTAAATTTCATTCTAAAATAACGAAAGACTTCTTTCTCTTTTGTTTTAGTATTATTACAGAAACATTTTGTTATATCAAATAATTTTCTTTCTTTAATAAACTAAAAGTTTTGTTCTGCACACAAAATATTTATTTACAACAGAAACTTGTAGTTTGTTATCGACCCTTCTCAAAATAGAGAATTATTGTTTGTAGTAAACATAATTTTATTTATATTTACTAATTTATTTATTAAATTTAACTATGATAAAAATTTGAAAAAAACCATTTATTTGTGATAACTCATGATTTTTATAAAAGAGAGAAGATTTTTTGTGACCATAAATAAATTTTTGTAACTGGGACGAAAAATTAGTAACTAAAGTTCTTTATTTACTAATAACACAGGATTTTTTTCAGTGCATAGAACCCGAATCTGCAATTAAAAAATAGGGGTTCCTGTCTTAGTTTCAAAGTTACCCACCGC
Organism: Tipula helvola; assembly: GCA_963556165.1. Classification (NCBI taxonomy): domain Eukaryota; kingdom Metazoa; phylum Arthropoda; class Insecta; order Diptera; family Tipulidae; genus Tipula; species Tipula helvola. The sequence goes on from OY744483.1 coordinate 185,798,713, forward strand.
CCCACATACAAGGAGGGGGTAGGGGGTACTAATTTTAACACTAATGTATTTCCCCGCGGAATAATTAAATTTTGATCTCTACCATTTTTTTCGTAGAGTGCTTATTTATCCGAGATATTTGAGTGTATCTGGTTAAAAAAATCACCCGGTATATACGACTTTGAATACCAATAGAATTTATTATTCAAAAATAATACCTTTAAAGGTGATTTAATGAAAGCAATTCACAAATAATGTATCGATCAATATGTCGTTGAAATTTCAATCATAAAAAAGTAGTAAAATGTCAATAAAACGTCGCCGAAATGTCAATGCCAGAAATGTCATTGTCATAGAAACGGGAATATCATTGGTATATTTAAAAGCTCATTAGATTTAATTATTTTTAAATGTTGACGATATTACGAGCCACCAGCAAAGTATGTTCTATCTATTTGGTAGTTTTCTCTTCTACTGCAACCCGCTCTATTCTATACTCGAATGGACCTAAAAGTTAACACAAACGGACTATTACTAAAATCTTTCTTTGTACAAAATTTCGATCAAAACTATCAATATTTGTGAGAATGGGAGGCAAAACAAAAATAATAAAAATGTGCGACTGGAAGGACGGACGGACGGGCGGAAGGACGGATAAGACATTTTTCTGATCGGTGTTTCCGGGTCCTGCTAACCTAATTCGCCGAGAAATGTGAAAATCTGGAACAAATTTCTTTCGCGATTACAATACTTACCCAATATAACTTCGTTATAGTGGGAAAAGTAAAAGTTAACAAATATAAAATAAAATTTGTATTTTTAATTTTAATAAATCATTAAAAGTGAAATAATATAGACAAAAAATATATTTTAAATATGAATTTAAATGTTATTTTTAATTAACTTCCCCAAAGACTGAACGCACCAAATTTGGCATACAATTTTTACTTTCTTTTACGTAAGTAAAATAAAGTATAGTAATCATGAAAATTTTCGACCTTGAGATTATTGAAGATTTATCTGTTTTGAGGTCCCCTGAGTCCGAAAAAATGGGTTTCGAAATGATGTCTGTCTGTCAGTCCGTCTGTCTGTCCGTCTGTCTGTCCGTCTGTCTGTCAGTCTGTGTCCTCTCTACAGCCCAGATGGCTTAACCAATCGAACTGAAACTTCAGATTTAAGCTTTTTGGATAAATTGGGAGGTCCCAGTGAATTTTACTTCAAATCGGTCCACCGGAAGTGGCCACTCCCTTGGGCCAGAAAATTTCTTTTGCAAATATCTTAAAAAGTATAAGGTTTACAAAAAATTACTAATACAAAATGTTTCCAAAAATCAAAAAAAAAAAAAATAAACAAATTAAAAATTAAAAAAAAAAATTTAAAAAAAAATTTAAAAATTTTATAAAAAAAAATTAAATATTGTTTTGCCAACACATAAATATATGTGTATATACAGCCTAATTATGCTAATTATAATTAATTTGCACACTACAGTGACATACTTCCGGTTTTTAATGCAAATATTACATAATTGAATGTGGATCATTTTTTCATGTTTCTTAACTTTTTTAACGACTTATTAGGGTTTGTAATACTTAAGTATATATATCGTTTTATAATTGCAAAAATATTTCGCAACTCTTGCCCCCCCCCCCTCCCCCCACACTTTTTTACAGGGAGTTACAGCAGTTCTTGCATTTGTCATTTTAATTATTGTGTGTATTAGCCCAATTATGCTAATTATAATTAATTTGCACACTTCAGTGACGTACTGTATGTTATAAAAATATTTAGCCTACATGTATGTTAAATTGCCAAATCGGTCAACCGGAAGTGGCCACTCTCGGCCCGAAAATGTGTTTTGCACATATTTTAAAAAGTATAAGATTTACAAAAAATCACTAATACAAATTCCAAAAAATTAAAAGAAAAAATTTAAATTCATAAATATCACCTTTTATTTCTTTTACGTGTGTACTAATGAGTTCAAAAAATTGAGTTTTGAAGTGGTGTCTGTTGGTATATACATATGACTGTCAATTTGTAGTCCAAATGGTTTAAGCAATCAAACTGCAACTTCATGTTTAAACTTTTTACATAAATTTTGGGGTCCCAGTTCCCAGCTCCCAGATTCCGTAAAACAGAAAATTTATTTTGCAAATATTTCAAAAATATACAATTTACAGAAAACATGAAATAATAAAAACAATCTTAATTAAGTTTGCGGGAAATTTGAATTATAAAAGTTTTTCAAAATTCGCTGTTCGTAAAAGAAAGTCGTGTGTTGACCACACCTCCATTTTTTTTTTTCGTGAGAGATTTTCAACTATCGAAATTTAGCTTACACTAATTGTTTAAAAGAAGAAAGTATTGAAATATTATTTAACTGACAGTTGGCTGCTTTTATTTTTTTGTGCAATTATTGATGTAAACGAGGAAATATCAATGTTTTTAGATGAGCAGTTCCCTCGGGTCATATTAAATTTGAGAAACCAAGAGCTTATCGCCCCCATTTCTTTCATCTTCCATAAAACTTAATTTCAGCTTCCACTAAATATTACAATTTATAATTGAAATCGTCAAGAAAATGAAAATGTTCGTATTATGATGGATGATCACGTTTGCTAACATTCCATTATTAAAATGGTTTTATTCATAAGAATCGATATATTCAACTAAAAAGCTTTAAGATTTACATAAATTGTTACAATAACAAAAAATCCAGCCGCATAGTATAATACCATTGATGTTGTGGTCATCATTAATCAAATCATAAAATATTCTGTAATTTTTTAATTGATTATTTTCGTGTTTTATACAAAACCATAGATTGTTATATTAAAGTTTATCGTTTACGTCTCGCTGTATGTGGCAGATGGTATTCCCAAATTGCAATAACATAAATTTCAACGACCAAGCTAACCACATTTGATGAATTAAAAATAAAAATATTTCAACATTGGGGCTTGTATAAATAAAGGAGACCGATATTTAATTTTATAACATCCAAACTTTGCTAAATTTAGCCATAAACGTTAGAAGTCATTATCTTTAACAATATTTATACAATGAACAAATCATATAAATATATCGTATGTATTTGTATCAAATTTATTTATAACTAGGAAGGGTAGTTTATAACATCAACTAATTGTTATCATCAAACAGAAGAGAATGAGGTTAATAATTTCAATTCAACCGTTCAATGAAAAGTTACAACTACGATTTTCACCCCCCAGCGACAGCGCAAACATTCAATAATTGTATAACCCAAGATATAAATGAACTCAACCGCAAACGAAGAAAAGATAAGTGGCGAAGAAAATGATTACTTGGTGGGGTATGAGTATTATTGGGGTAGTTGAGAATATAAATGAGGTTTTTATTTTGCTGGTGTTGTTCAAGAGACAAGGAAAAAAAATTCATTTCCTTTATTGCGTTTGTTGAGAATTTTTACGATTTTTTGTTTTCGACTGTTTGCTTAATGCGATATAGTTATAAGGAAACTTTAACAAAACAGTTATTAGTTATATGAATGACTGTAATCAACTTAAACGTATTGTAATTTTAGTGTTTTGTTTTTAGTTTTATTTTGGAGAAGTGGGACGGGCGATACATAAATTTACCACCTATTTTTTAGGAAGGATATCTTCACTTTAAAATGTATTTGAGAGTATTTATTTCAATCAGACAATGCAATCAATGTTTATGATTTATAACGAACCCAATGATAAATAGTTTGCGGAACAAATATTTCTGACTGATGGCGATATTTTACTTATCCTTTGTATAGAATAAAGAGAGTAAAGGGACAACTCGATATTTTAATGGAAATGAACATCTTCAGTAAAGCAAAGTTCCAATTAACCATTACTGGAAAAAAATCTGTTTGTTGGGGTGAGTTAATTAATAAAATAACTTATGCACTTATGTACAGTAATTACTACTTTTCATAATTCCTCTTACTTTATTAATTTTTTATTCATTCTGTTTATTTTGAATAGCTCACAGTACAATGGGTACTTTCTGGGCCGCCAACTGTTGGCAACGTGCTGACTAAAATAAACATGTTGTTTCTCGAATTCTTTCGATTTATCGAAAATTGCATGGCAAAGTGATAGATTGAGTGTCCTTTTTTCCATCAATTAATTTTCAAAGCCAATATAACATGTTGCGGGACCTGAAAGCGCCCAATAGCGTCTTATATTTTGATTATAAACATACCATTTGTCAGTAGTCCTGCTCTTATGGGTCCTCCAATTTCCAATAACACAATCTTAGCTCAGCCGTAAATTTGATCGACCATTTTGATTGATGTACAGCTAGCAGAGATTTATTAAGATACATTGTTCCTCAAAATCTTCGTCAGGCGTTTCATTAAATGATAAATTTTTCGTTGTCGAACTCGACTCCTTGATCACCGCATGATGTGGGAGATAAACTATTTTCGTGGTACTGCCCTTAATTTCATTGGAAGTAATAAGCGACATGTGACCCAACCTGGCGTATTCCGTGATAAACTTTGAATACTCCTCCTTTCTTAATTCTGGAAATTGTTCGAATCGCAGCTCCATAGAGAGAAGTCTTCTGGTTGCCATAGAGAGCGAGTCTCCGAGATCGGGGGAATTTGGTTTGAATGGCAACCGCACGACATATACCGCGCGACTTTCAAAACCTGTCTGGGTTACGGTAACCCAGTCAGTACCCTGAGGGTTATATTCACACAAGCGTGATTACGTGTCAGGTTTAAGGATTGAACACATTTTTCAGTTATCAAACTGGTTTCGGCAGCTGAGTCTAACAACGCGCGGAATTTCTGATAATATCCTCTGGAGTTCTGTACCATGATTAAGGCAACAAGGTCAGAGAAGGATTTGCAAATCTGTAAGCCACAGACTCTTTTGGATATGGGTTCGCTACGTTTAAGGTAGAATCAGATGAACCGGATGCGTTAATTGATAAAGGGTTAGATTCTATTGGGTAGATTTAATGGGCTAAATGAACTGAAACGAGGATGATGTTGAATTTGTATCGTTGTTGTTGATTGGCGAAACTGGTTGTGTAATTAATTGTCATTTAACTTCTTCCGAACTGTCTTTTGTAGATTCTGGGTTGTCTTCTGCTATCTGTATATCAACTGTGGAAAGAAAAGTGTTATTATTTGACGTGGTTGCTCTATCTGATGAGTCTTCATGGAGCAACGAATTATTTCGTTGGCCGAAACTTTGACATGAGAAACTAGACGAACATTCAGACGTCAAGAGGTTCTGAGTCAAGCAATTCAAACAAAAATTAAAATCCTTCGCAATCTTAATACGGTTTGAAATACTTAACCTCCTATACCTGAAACATCTGAAAAGAGGATGATTATTTTTCTTGCAACAGGGACAGTTGAACGTTTCGGTGGCTGTGTGCACGTTGGAATCTTGAATGTCGATAGCTTCAGTCGCTGAAACCTTTGATGGTAAAAAAAACTCAAATGTGTCACATTTTTATCAATCAATCTCAAAAATTCCTCGAAAGAGGGAAATTCCTTGTCAACGGAAAAATTTGCCCACGCCTCCTTGGTTTGTATGTCGAGCTTATTCAAAATAAAATAAATTAGCCAAGGGTCACGTTTGTCGTTTTGAGAGCCCAGACCCCTTAATTCACGAATCACTCCATCAGACACATCAGTCTGTGCACCATTGGTGCATTGGTTTTTGGTCATCAGTCATCATGACTAGAATCGACTAAGAGAATACCAATTTATAGTTTTAGTGCCACGTCGAATAAAGTGGGGATAAAGATAAGTTGAAATATGTAAAATTATATTATTATAGAGCACATTCGCCATTTTTTGATCTATACTAATCAATCCAGATATTTTGAAGAACTATTTAATAAAAATTTCTAACCGCATGGAATCATTTGTAAATACATAATTCTGGGTATGAAATATGCAAAATATGTAACAACAAATTTTTAAGAATTTTCAGCCCAACTGTGGGAAAATAATAAATCAAATCTTAAATCAATTTTTAAAAGATAAATCACACACACTTATCCCCAAGGTCCAATCACTTTAAAATATTAATAGAAAGTGTTATCACCGAAGTTAGTAAAGTTTCCAAATTTTTAGGCTCCCGGCTTTAGTCTAAGTGCGTAAAAAGTGCTCCAATTCATACTGTAGAAAATTCAGCTGGGACATACTCGTATTTACATACATACTGTATCGCAGCAAACTTAATAAAGGTTATAAAAAAAAAAAGAAATGCTTGCTTTTATTTGGGCGCATTACTAAATGATAAATTGGATTCTGGGCCATCAATACTGCCAAAGCTATTTTCGATTCTAGTTCGATTTAGGAAACACAGGATTGCGTTTGCAGCTGACGTGGAAAAAATGTTCCGCCAAGTCGAAGTACACGAAGATCAACGAGACTATCAGCGTATTATCTGGCGTGAGAACCCAAATTCTCCCATCTTACATTACCGTTAAAACACGATCACATATGGAACAGTCTGTGCAACGTTTCTGGCTTCTCGGACTATCCATCAAATTGTAGATGTCCTTCCCGTAGATTTTTCCGACATAAAACAGATCATTAAATCGGATTTCTATGTCGAAGATTTGCCCTCGGGTAGCGCTGAGATATGCGAAGCTAAACATTTACAACAAAGGATAGCGGAGGGTTTGAGCAGCGGCGGTTTTAGATTAAGGAAATGGGTGTCCAACAGCCAGGAATTATTAAGATCTATACCAATAAGGAGGAGCAGGAGATTCTGGTTGAATTTGGCAATGGAGAGACATTCGTTAAAACGCTGGGTCTAGTTTGGATGACACTTTCGGATTGTTTCACCTTCAAAATCGAGGAACTTGACAACTGCGGCCCTACCACGAAAAGAAAGTTTTTGTCTATCACTGGCCGTATCTTCCATCCATTAGGATTCCTCTCGCCTTGTACGGTCGTAGCCAAAATCCTTTTTCAAAAGCTTTGGCTTCGTAAACTCGACTGGGATGATCCGCTGCCCGAGAAAATGGAGCCAGAATGGAAGAAGCTACGTTCAAATTTTAGTGTATTCGAAAAAATCTAAATCCCTCGCTTTTTAAACATTTCTCCATCAGCCGTCAAATCAGAATTACATGGATTCTTTGACGGATCAGAAGACGCTTATGCAGCTGTTGTCTATTTAAGGACTGTTGCCTTAAATGGTTCCATTTCGATGCGAATAGTAGCAGCCAAAACAAAGGTTGCTCCACTAAAACAAGTCTGTTTGCCGCGCCTTGAGTTATGCGCCGCTGTTTTATTGACAAATTTATTAACTGCACTAAATCATTCTTTAGGAATTCCGGATGTACAAACATTTGGTTGGACAGACTCCACGATCGTTCAAGCTTGGCGGTCTGATGTTCCCAGATGGTGGAAAACGTTCATCGCTAATCGCACCTCATTTATTCTGGAACGTCTTCCACGGCTGAAATGGAATAATGTTTCCTCAAAGGAGAACCCTGCAGATTTGGCATCGCGCGATTTCCGGATCAATTGGTCAACAACTTGCTGCGGTAGGAGGGCCAGATTTCCTACGAGGATCATCCGAGCGCTGGCCGAAATTAGTTGACGATCAGCTCTCTAACGTAAACCGGAGGATTTAGAAGCCGAAAGGTCATTCGTCTATACCGCCGCGACTCATTTAGTGCCAACCGATTACACGGTTGTTGCAAATTTATTCGAAAAGTCTTAATCTTTTCTTTTAATAATTCGAATATTAGCCCAGTGCTATCGCTTTTATGATAAATTTAAAATTAAAAATCCTTCTTTATATTTGACAGGATCTCAAATTAAGCGGGCTACAATAGTTGCGGTGCGTTGGTCTCAAAATGAGAGCTTTCAAGAAGACTTCATGCGAATCACCAACGGTTCCAACTTACGAGGTACTAGCAAGCTTCGGTCTTTATCTCCATTCATCGATGATCAGGGTACATTAAGAGTTGGCGGGAGGATTGGGTTGACAAAATGCATTTCATATGCCACCAAGTATCCTGTGATTCTTGATGCCCGCCATCCGTTTACGCTAGCTCTTGTGAAGGCCTATCACGTGCGGTATCTCCACCCCACGCAACAACAATTAATCGCCATCATCCGACAGAATTACTTCATAGTTGGTGCTAAAAGCCTGGCTAGAGAAGTAGCTCGTTCCTGCGTCACCTGCAGCCGCCATCGTTTAAGCACGTATCAACAACAGATGGGAAATCACTCGTCGTTTCGGATAACACCCTCCAGACCATTTTCCACAGTTGGTGTCGACTTTGCAGGACCGGTGAAGGTAAAATCTAAAGCTGGACGAGGTGCTAAAATATATAAGGGATACATTGCGGTATTCGTCTGTCTGGTCGTTAAAGCCGTACACGTAGAACTAGTATCGGACCTCACTACTGAGGCGTTTCTGGCCTGTTTGAGACGCTTTATTGGTCGACGTGGTCTTCCCGCCCAAATATTTTCGGACACCGGATCGAACTTCGTCGGCGCCAAGAGAAAGATCAGCAAGCTCTACGAGGTCTGTGCCCAAGTTTCCGAAAAAGAATTGCAGGACTTCCTTTCCATCAAGCAGATCGACTGGCACTTTATTCCACCATCCTCACCGCACTTTGGCGGTATCTGGGAAGCCGGGGTCAAGTCGATTAAGAGGCACCTCACGCGTACAATAGGTGAGTCTTCGCTAACTTTTGAGGAATATTCCACCGTATTGTGCTAAATAGAATGTCTTTTAAATTCACGACCAATTGCCCCTATGGATACGACATTCTCCGAGAATTGTGAGATATTAACACCAGGACATTTTCTGATGGGCTGCTCTCCTAGTATGTTACCCGATGTGCCTACAGATGAGTCTAAGTTTTACACCAATCGCTGGCAGTTTCTTCAAAATATGGTTAAAGGGTTTTGGAAGTTGTGGCGGTGCAACTATCTTACAATGTTGCAGCAACGCCCTAAATGGAGAACGAAACATGCCAACCTTAAAAAAGATGATGTTGTTCTGGTAATGGATGACAATGTGCCACCAGGATCCTGGCCTCTCGGACGCATAATCGAGGTTCATTCAGGGCCTGATGGTCTTGTTCGAACGGTCAGAGTGAAAACTAAACACGGCACCTACACTAGATCAATTGGGAAAATCGGCCCCCTAATATTGGATTGACTCATTGAATTCCTCAATGGCCGGGAGTATGTTCTGACCGAAAGAAATAAAACCACTTGTTAAGACTTTTGGTTGAAATTAAAATGTAATTTGTTCCCCTTTTTGTTCCCCTTTTTCCCCTTATTACTCCAATGAACGAATAGCCAACGTTGTATGATATGTAATGGGCAACATCACAGCCTACTGCATGCAAATACTTAGTAACTACTGACGCAAAAATCATAGAAGCGACCAGCGCAAAAATTGTTAATGAGGCACTTTTGCACAATGCTGTAGTGAACTCAACGATGGAATAGGAGAGGTTCTCAGATTGCAATTCGACACAATCATCATTAATCACAGCAGAAGCTAAACAACGATTGGATTCAACAGAACGCAGAATCAGCGCCGAAATTCTTAGAGTAGGGAGTGAAAAAGCTGAGAAGTTAAATAGTATCGTGAGCATCAACCTACATCCAAAATATGCGTCAATATACGCGATTGAGATTGAGGCCTTGGTAATAAGTAAAACAAGTGGAAATCTTCCAGAAGCACCCTTTCCATTTCACAAATGAGAACATTTGAACAAAATACTACTGGCTGCATGCAAATACTATGGAAACATTATAAAATCACAGTTACTCAAAGGAGAAAGAAACGAGCCATTTGGCAACTGGCAGAATTCGGATGGGTAATTTTGGGCAAAATAGCAATACCAAGCCATCATAAAGTGGTCAAAATTGAATCCCACATCACGTCAGTGGAAATATATGAACAACTCAAAAGTTTTTGGGAAATAAAAGAACTTCATCCTCCTCGGAATGAAACAAAACCAGAAGCAGATTGTGAGATTTTTTTTCAAACGGCTTAGTAAAGTGTGGCACGAAACTTGAATACCTTTCCGGAAAGATCCTGAGGCACACTTAGGAGAAAAAATCGCATTAGCTAGATTCCTGCTGAAAGAAGATTTAATCAACAAATCAAACCGTCAGAGAAGGGTACATACAATTCATGAAATCTGTGGTAACAAGGCAAAACGTAACAACTGAATTTATTCCATATTACATTTTATTTCAAATTTGAAATCTCCATACTCGAAACGTTTTCCTGAAAAAGTATGAAAAACGAGTTAATACATTTTACCTTGTTACCACAGAAATTATTCGACGCATCAGCAAAAATTACCTCTGAAATATCAGGAATAATAAATTGTTGCTATCATTAAACCCATTTATCGACGATGATGACCTTTTAAGAGTTTGTGGTAAACTGCAAAACTCCAACTCGTAACTTAAATCACTTTTACGAAAATGATCACTAGGGAATCATCCTAGTTAATAATACGTAGTGGTATTCAAGCTGGCTCAAAAAGAAGTAATATTGGATCTTTGACACCAATCGAGATTACAGCTCTCGCATCTAGAATGAGGGGAACAGGGCCGAAAGGCCGATTGCCGAAAGGCCATTTTTAAGAATGAAAATTTTCAAAATTTATATTTTTATGAAAACCTAATAAAAAAAATGGAGGTGTGGCCAACACACGACTTTCTTTTACGAACAGCGAATTTTAAGAAACTATTATAATGCAAATTTCTTGCAAAATTTATTAAGATTGTTTTATTTTTTCATGTTTTCTGTAAATTGTCTATTTTTGAAATGTTTATAAAATAAATTTTCTGTTTCACGTAATATGGGAGCTGGGACCCCAAATATTTTGTAAGAGATTAATGAAGAATTGAAGATATATCTGTTTTGAGGTCCCCTTAGTGCGAAAAAGTGGGTTTCGAAATTATGTCTGTCTATCCGTTTGTCCGTCCGTCTATCAGTCTGTGTCTTCTCTATAGCCCAGATGGCTTAACCAATCGATCAAAAATTTTAGATTTAAGCTTTAGTTATGTAAAAGAAAGTAATAAAAAATAATAAATTTGTAAGAAGTTTGCGTAATTGGTTTCTCAAAAATCCCTGTTCGTAGAAGAAATATGTTGGCCACACATCAATTTTATTTTTTTTATAAAATTTTTTAATTTTTTTTTTTAATTTTTATTTTTTTATTTTTTTTTTACTTTTATTTTTTGGAAACATTTTATTTTAGTAGTTTTTTGTAAACCTTATACTTTTTGAGATATTTGCAAAACAAATTTTCTGGCCCAAGGGAGTGGCCACTTCCGGTTGCCCGATTTGGACTAAAATTCACTGGGGCCTTCCAATTTATCAAAAAAGCTTAAATCTGAAGTTTCAGCTGGATTGGTTAAGCCATCTGGGCTGTAGAGAGGACACAGACTGACAGACGGACAGACGGACAGACGGACAGACGGACAGACAGACTGACAGACAGACATCATTTCGAAACTCACTTTTTCGGACTCAGGGGACCTCAAAACAGATAAATCTTCAATAATCTCAAGGTCGAAAATTTTCATGATTACTATACTTTATTTTACTTCGTAAAAGAAAGTAAAAGAAAATAATAAATAATTTTTTTTTGAGTTAGCTACCTAAAAAAATAATACAGAAACTGAAAATCCCGAAAAAAAAAATTCAGAAAAAAAATCGACAGCTTTATTAAAATATCTGAGAAATTAACATTAGCGAACTCAAATTTTGGGCGGGAAAATTATTTTTGTATTCGTATTATGGTTTGCACAAAGACAAAATTAATTTAATTCTAAAAATAGGAGACCTTTATTATTAGAATCTATGGTACATACGCATCTATGAAAATGAACTCAGCAAATGAAAACAAATTGAAGCAACCTTTGTTAAATAAGCGGCACTAATCGAGAAGAAAAGATTAAATTTAATTTTTTGTTTACTTGTTCCTCCAGCGAAATTTAATTGTTCGACTAGATTTGGTTGCTATATACAGGATTACGATGAAAGTACAAATTTAATTAGATTCGAAAAGCGTTTTTTTATATTAATAATTAAATTAAATAAAATATTAAAAATGAAAATGATGATTGCTTTACGGTACAGTACCTTTATCGTATACTTGTTTTCCAATAAGATGGTAAAATTTTCAAGTCTAGACATTTGTTGGTCTTATTTTTTACATGTACATAATATAATCGACAGCTTTCCAATCATTATGTTCTATACCTCGTTTCTTGGAAATTATTAAATAAAATCCGAAAAGAACTTGCATTATATTATTTTAATTACCATAAACACAGTTTTCCGAGTATTTAATGTTCATAAATAACAAACAGAAAAAAAAACTTTGTAAATTTAAGAAAAGATTCAACAAAGTTGAGCTTTTTTGTATTTGAACAGTGGCAGCCTTGTTTGTTTGCTTTATATTTGTTCACTGTTTATCAACTTTTTTTATTAAATTATTCATACAAAAATAACAACGCTTTGTTCTGTAATCTGAGATAATTGAATCATGAAAAAAGTTAAGCTGTGGGTATATATGAACGAATTTTTTATTAAAAAATAATCTTGTTGTGTGGATTACTAAACATGTAAATTAATGTCTTTCTCATACATTCGTATTAAGGTTAATCTGTAGCAGTATGGAAGTGAGGCGGAATATTTGTAAAAAAACTGTTTGCCGAAAATTGGTCAGTTGCAAAAACATTACTAAGCATGTGAGCGATTTGGGTAGTAAATAAATATTCCAAGTAACCTGTATTTCTTCACAGTTTGCAAGGAATATGTAGTAGGTGCGGCGTGGATAATTTTCCAAATAATTCAAATTCTTTGGGCCGCGCCGCGCCCATTAAGATACAACTTAGAATAAAATATAGGAATGGAATATGGAAACTTGTTATATAGCATAGTTAATTACTTGTGCTATACTGTATAAAGTATAATTGCATAAATGCATATTTGTATATTGAATAATCTAAAAATCATAAATAAATAATCAGTAGAAGCTCGATCTCTAAACGAGCTGTATCAATAAATTGAAATTTGTTAAAATTGTAAACTATTTGTGTATTTTATTTACAACATAAATTGTAGTGATATTCTTGAAACTCCTTGGGCCTGGTAAAATATTTAGTGAGCTAACATATAACATATTTGGTGACAGCGGTGGGATGATTGCTGCGAAGAGCTTCGTACACAATACATTATTCTTAACCTTAGAATCGTGTTTGGGGAATACAGTTCCCCGAGTCTTTTTTGATTAATAATAGAACCTTTCTCTTCTCGCGCCGTTACATTTTCTTGGTATTATTTGATTGCTTATTACATTACTTTTCATAGCCAAACATTGTCCAAGACAACTTTTGCAGTGTACCACAAGCTCGAGAGAAAAATAAATATACTATCTATTTCGTGTTATGGGGAACTGTATTCCCCAAAACAATATTTAATGCACTTAGTATGAAAATAACATTTTGTTGCAATATTTTAGTATTTATTTCGTTTTGTCTATTTCCTAAAAGTTCATTACTAGTACCTAAACACAAAATAAATATTTTTATGCAACAGTTTTAGTTTTTTTCTGGTAAACTACCGTTTCTTAAGTTATTTTAGTTCTATCCATATACAGTTCCATGATACAAAGAATTAATAAGGTATGCTCAATAGATGTAATTACGTCATCTGGTGACAGAAATTTGTTTTTTATTTTTTAGTTTTTGTACAAATTTCTCTATTTTGTTTTGTTTTTTAGCACGTCATTCGATGCTGCACCACGATACTACCGAATGACGTGCTAAAAACAAAATAAAATAGAGAAATAACAAAAACTAAAAAACAAATTTCTGTCACCAGATGACGTAATTACATCTATTGAGCATACCTTATTAATTCTTTGTATCATGATACAGTTCGGTGAATCCCCAAAATTATATATTTTATTAATTTTTTTTCCTTTTCGGTGCATTGAATGAAAAATATTTTTTTTGGATGATTATTTGGTTTGTGCATTTGTGCAGTGATAGTGTACATACATAATATAATATTTCAGAATTTTACAGTTTTATTGGTAACCATAAAAAGTTTCAAAATTTTGTGTATAACTAATTTTCATCTGTATTAGATAGTATTTACGATTTCGGGTTTCGGTAGAGCCGTGGTTATTGTGATGTGAAAATATTTGTATGTAATTGTTTTTCTCGAGATAAGACCGTAATTGGCGATTTTCAACAAATGTAGTTAGCGTTGGTTTCTATGTAAGTAAAGGGTACGAGTATTGTCAAATTCAACTGTTTGACAGTTTTGATCACCCCTGTTCTATGGTTAAATTTTTGTTGTCAGCTACTTTGTTGGAAATCGCGAATAGTGTCGTTAGTTGGTTCTCTTATAAATAATTGATGTTTTAGGTCTTGCTAAAATGGATGCAACGGACAGATTGCTGTATTTGATAAATCGCGGTGATAGAAGGAATTCCACCGAGGAAACTGAATTTAAAGATCTTTGGAACGCTTACATGGACAGTGGATACGAAGACATGGCTGGGGCTACCCAATATGAGGAGAGTGAAAGCGAGGTGGACGATGTAGATAACAATCGAGATAGTGATCTATCCCACCTAGATGGTCCGTTCGTAAACGATCCTCCGCTTCCAGAATTACGGTTGCAAGCATTGGATGTGGATGACACTGCTGTTCCCGATTTTTCAGAGATCAGAAATATTGAAGAACCAGATCAGGCTGTCGCTCCAAATCGTGGACAAAAATATAAAGGGCAAAGTAGACGAGCCAACACCATCTGGTGGTCATTACCCAGTCCGAAAGAAATCGTCAGAACGCAAAATTTAGCGTCAAACAGATAAGTGTCCAAACCTTGTTCTTTGGTAACATTTGTAGAAAAAGACAAGGCGTTTAAACGTCTTATACCCGAGTCTCTAATTGAGTATATTGTATTGGAAACGAATCGAAACGCAAAGAAAACGTATGAAGAGAACAGTCGATCGGAACAACCAAAAAAACTTCGGCCATGGCGCGACACAAACGCAAACGAGTTATACTCATATATTGCTATAATTATTTTTGCTGGTGCGGAGAAGTCAAATTCAATATCAGCTAAGGATCTTTTAGACAAGTCACATATGGCATTTTATAGATCAGTAATGTCATTGGAAAGATTTGAACAACTCTCTAGATTTCTTTGTTTTGATGATAATAGGACCCGCCCAGCCAGATTTCTTGAAGAAAAATTAGCTCCATTCCGCCATGTTTGGACGATATTCCAAAATAATTTAAATGGGCCTTTTTTACCATCACTAGAGCTATCATTGGATGAACAATTGGTATCAACGAGAGGAAGATGTTCTTTCCGGCAATATATACCGTCAAAGCCTGGAAAGTATGGCATAAAAATATTTTGGCTTGTAGATGCTAAAACTAACTATCCTCTAAGTGGTGAAATTTACTTGGGCACCCAACGAAATGAAGTAGCTAGTGCTACGTCTTTCGAAATTTATTTTGGGTAAGGGCTATAATATAACCATGGATAATTATGTAGTCGAAATACCACTTTAGTTGGAACAGTATGACCGAATAAACCAGAAATACCGGTTGTTTTTGCGAAGAAAGAAATTGAAGCTGCTAGATGTGTTTTTAGTTCCGCTTTTTGTTTTTCGGACGAAATTTCCTTAGTTAGTTATACTACTAACAACAAGAAAAACGTTTTACTTTTATCAACTGCGCACGCTACTGATACCGTAAATGAATTAACTAAAAAACCAGAAATAATTCACAGTTATAACGAGAACAAAGGTGGCGTTGATACATTCGATAAAATGTGTCGTTCGTATACGTGCAGAAGAAAAACTAATCGTTCGCCGATGACTTTATTTTTCAATTTGGTTGACGTAGGCGCCCTCGCTGGTTATCGTCTATATGAATTAAGCCATCCAACATGGAATACACCAAAAAGCGAAAAAATAAAAGTATTTCTCAAAGAGTTGGCAATGAGTTTGGCTCAAAATCAGCTCGAATCTGTAAAATGTGCTATGAGAACACCAAGCCTGAACGATGCATACTATGTAAAGCCTCGCGAACCAATTCAAAAGACACAGAAACAACGGCTGTCTGCGATTTGTGCTCTAATGCCACATGCTCGAAGCATTATATTCAGGTCTGTGAATACTGTTACATAACAAAATGTACAATTTCCAATTTAGATGAAGAGGAGGATGCATCTTCATCAATTGATGTTTCGAGAGCATTGACGTCAAGCTCCGGAGTACCTGGTACATCTACAGCGGAACGGAGATCACGGACTTCTTCATCTTCCACTGGACCACTTCCCAAATAACGTCGCGTTACCTCCCGTTCAATTTCGCCCTTAAACTTTGGAGAACTATGATTTTTTTTTTAAATTAAGTGAATTAAAAAAATTAAGAAATTAAATTAAGCGAATTTATTATAATTATTACATTTCTTAAATAAATCTACTACATACAATGAATTAAATTTGTTGTTTTTACTTTCTTTTACGAAGTAAAATAAAGTATAGTAATCATGAAAATTTTCGACCTTGAGATTATTGAAGATTTATCTGTTTTGAGGTCCCCTGAGTCCGAAAAAGTGAGTTTCGAAATGATGTCTGTCTGTCAGTCTGTCTGTCCGTCTGTCAGTCTGTGTCCTCTCACAGCCCAGATGGCTTAACCAATCCAGCTGAAACTTCAGATTTAAGCGTTTTTGATAAATTGGAAGGCCCCAGTGAATTTTAGTCCAAATCGGGCAACCGGAAGTAGCCACTCCCTTGGGCCAGAAAATTTGTTTTGCAAATATCTCAAAAAGTATAAGGTTTACAAAAAACTACTAAAACAAAATGTTTCCAAAAAATAAAAGTAAAAATAATTAAAAAAAAAAAATTAAAAATTAAAAAAAAAAAAAATTTAAAAAAAAAAATTAAAAAAAAAAATTAAAAAATTTTATAAAAAAAATAAAATTGATGTGTGGCCAACACATTTCTTCTACGAACAGGGAATTTTGAGAAACCAATTACGCAAACTTCTTACAAATTTATTATTTTTTATTACTTTCTTTTACATAACTAAAGCTTAAATCTAAAGTTTTTGATCGATTGGTTAAGCCATCTGGGCTATAGAGAAGATACAGACTGATAGACGGACGGACAAATGGATAGACAGACATAATTTCGAAACCCACTTTTTCGCACTCAGGGGACCTCAAAACAGATATATCTTCAATTCTTCATTATCTCTTACAAAATATTTGGGGTCCCAGCTCCCATATTCCGTGAAACAGAAAATTTATTTTATAAACATTTCAAAAATAGACAATTTACAGAAAACATGAAAAAATAAAACAATCTTAATAAATTTTGCAACAAATTTGCATTATAATAGTTTCTTAAAATTCGCTGTTCGTAAAAGAAAGTCGTGTGTTGGCCACACCTCCATTTTTTTTATAGAAAGTATTAATTAGCTAATAGATTTGACGTATACACTATAAAATAATACTGGGGAATTCAATTCCCCATAACACGGGATTGAGTTGCTTTAATGAATGGTTAACGGAGAAAGGCACTTCGATAAAGCATCCGTTATAATGTTAAGTCGATCGCTAACAAAATTTTATTAATGCCAATGCGTAAAAAATAATCACATAAAATTCGATTTTTTTTTTATTAAAATAGTTACAACGAAAATAACAATATACATAAGTGAATTGTGAAAAAAGACAAATAAATAAAATAATAATTAAGTTTTATTAAAGTGATTGGCAAAATCTATGGTAAACATTATTCGTTATTGCTATTATCTTAACGAAAGTAAAAATTTACTGTACAAATGTACCACTAATCAGCAAAGTTTCCCATATGCAATAGAAACATTGTCAATAATCCAGTTATATCATGCCATAGTCATCCAGTTATATCAGTTACATATATTTGAAACAAAAAAAAATTTATTAAATCGAAATTAATTCATAAAATACAATTTTTACCTATACAAATTATGATCAACATAATATCTCAACTATAAAAAAAAAAAAAAAAATTTAAAATCGATAATCATATCGATCATCGAATCATATAGCTACGTGATATTATAACAACATTCAACGGTATCAACTTTAACAACCATATTTTATTCATTCATTTATAATAATAATAACGACTTATTCAACAATCAAAAATTTCTACATCATCGATGACCTTGCTCATTTATTATTGGGATCATCCATACTACACAATTTTATTTCATCCTACTCGTAATTGTATCAACTTTATCACATATCAATTCTTAAGATAAATATTCCAAATTGATCTATTCTATTTTACTAATTTTCCATAATAACTTTTCTAATTCGAATTGTTTTTTTTTGTTTTTTCATGAACTTCAATGAGTGACGATGAATGTATACAATTGAGGAATCGTAACATTGCAAAAATAATAAAAAGAAAATCAAAATCTTTATCGGAATTAAATCGTAAGTACTTTGATAATTTAATTGGTGTAAGCTCAAATAAACAATCAGCCAATCTGCAACCGACATTTTTGATAATTCTGAAAATCATTTAGAATTTTCTTTATCTCCTATCGAAAATCAAAATCAAAGATATACATAGTTATAATATATTAGTATTAGTAGTGATAGTGATTCAGACAGTGAACTTGGTAATCAAATAGTAGTCGAATCATTCAAAATGGCGAAAGTAGGACTAAATATAGACTTAATGTTGAAAATTATCCCAGATTTTAACGGTGAGTCGAATAACTTTCATAAATTTTTGTCATGTTGTGACGTGGTCTATTCACCTCTAACGACGGAGGCAGACTTTACGTTATTTTTAAATGTGTTGAAATAAAAACTATCAGGTACGGCGTACGATTTAGTGAAATACAAAGATTACGGGAAATGGAGTGAGTTAAAAAGTGATAAAATTCGCAGATTCTCGATCAATAGAACATTTGCAAGTTGAACTTGTACAAGCCAAACAATTAAAATCCGAAGATATTAGGACCTTTGCAACCAGAATAGAGACTCTTGTATCAAATTTAAACGATGTATGTATAGAACGAGAAGGTAACGACGCTGCAAAACATATCCAGAATCTAAACAATACAACAGCATTGCGTTCTTTCCAAGACGGGTTAAGAGATCCTATTGGAATCATCATTAAAGCATGCAGATTTACAAACTTACGAGAGTCAGTTGCCAAAACCATCGAAGAAGAAAATTCTATTCGCGAAACTAGTCATTCCATATTATCATTCACTCAGCCAGTTAAAAAACCAACACTAACATGTCAAATTTGCCATAAAATAGGACACACAGCAAATGCTTGCTACTCATTGCACCGGAGACCAGCTAATCCAAATTTTATTTCCAATTCAAGTCAAAATCGTAATAATTCACGTCAATATTTTAACCAATCTTTTCAACCAAGTCCTACAGTACGTCAATTTTCAATTATTTGTTCATATTGTAAAAATCCAGGTCATCATATAATATGTAAGTCAATGTAGAAAGAAAAAATTTAATGACGCTAAAACTTCGCCATATGGTTCAACAAATGCTGATAAACCTAACCAAGCATATTCAAATAATTTATCGGAAAACTTAAAGGCACTCGAGCAGCCATCGACGGACACGTCTGGTCGAGTGAAAGTAAAAGATATTCGTGTCCACAACCAGGGAATTCCAAATTAATAAATTCTGACGATTTTAAATCATCCAAATATATGTACTATATTAAAAAATGAAAACTTTTCTAATTCAGAGAGTATTCTCCCAAATTTAAAAGAAGTGCCAACATTATTTTCTTCGAGTTTAGATAAAGCAACAATTCAGTCTAACTATGTATTACTGGACATAGACATTCTTAATGTTCCAAGTGCGTATTTTTTAATAGATACAGGAGCTGATATCAGTACATATTGTAAATAAAAAGTTTCTTGATCCGGATACTGATTGTTTCCCAGATCAAGGATGCATAATAAAAGTTTTAACTAATCATAAAATTCACACTCTTGCTTTATGTCACGGTCAAATTCATGTTAAAGAAAATTTTACCATAAGTCATGAATTCTAAATAACTTCAGAAGATACACCTATTAATTTTGCTGGTATATTAAGATTAGATTTTCTGAATAAATTCAAATGTGAATTAAGCTTTCAAACTAATACTTTGACAGTAAAACTAAATTCTAAAACTATTTTTCTAAATCTTACCAGTTTCACAGATGTTCAAAATATTGCTCCTCCCAAAGTAGAAAAGGTTTGTTTATGTTACTTTGATGTAGAGAGAGATGGTGAATATATGTGCCCTTCTCAAGAAATCCTACAGGTGTTTATGTATGATAGCAAATACTCTTCTACGTATAAGACCGAATTATTCCTATATTAGCATTTTAAATAGTAACACATATCCTATAGATCTAAGCAAGCCTAAAATCATTCCAGTGCTGAGATGTTCTAACATCACTTTTTTCGATGTTCGATAGTATTTATGTCTCTCTTTTCAAGAATAAAATTGTATACGATTTCGACTTTTGAATTAAGCTTTTTCTATTGCGATCTCAGCATGCTCGCATAAAACATCATTCTATTTCTACTTTCATTCATCACTCTTTATCACAAAAAATTTTGTTTGCGATATTTTATCGATGTGAAGAAAAGGAAAAGTATATAGAAAGTGATGTTAGAACATCTCAGCACTGAACCTATAGATCAATTCGACGTGTTTTTTAGCAATTAACACAACAAACTATGTATTATATAAAAATATATCGACAGTCAATTACTATTTATTCCGATTATTATTTCTTTTTACCCCGGTACGGATTTAATGCAAGTGGATGGTGAATGATCATCATTTTGTTTTCCACTATAAGACCACATAAAAATAAAATTTAGAGAAAATACTTCGTCACTTTACATATTCTAAGATATATATACTTACGTCTTTGGGTCTGTTCCGTGCGGTAGATTTCCTTTTTTGACTCTTTTAAACCTGGTGGCGTTTCTAAGTACACTTTTAAAAAATTGATGAGTTCTAGCAATTGAAAATATTGGATCAGCACATACTATTATATTTGAAAGGCACTGGATAATGTTTCTAAAACTCAGGAATGGAATTTTGCCATCTTCTTGGCTCGTGGATGCACCTGTCCAAGAGCACTGAACTAAATACGACCTTTGAAAAAAAAACTATCGACTAGTTCGTAATAACATGTCCACCCTTCACCATACCTACTGCCATTTTTACCTACGACGTACCCCATTTGAGCAACCTAAAAAAACACAGATCAAATAATTATGTTGTATTTAAAGCAGCACTTATTTTTTTACCACTAAAGTTATATTTTGTTGCGATTTAAGTACAGCTTCCAAAGATTGGCCTCATCCAACGTTGAAATTTTAATAAAATTTTTCGTAGAAAATTGATTATCATCAGTGGTTTGTACGTTGCTGGATTTGACCAAATTTTCTATTTGTGTATATATTTTAAAAAAACTCCTTGCTCAATTCGTTTTTTATATCATCTTGTTGTTTTAAAATCGTTCGTTGGTTTTCAAAAAGCTAGGACATGATATCTGTTACGTCTGTAGCGTAAGTTATTTCACTTGCTAGCGGCTCGACACTCGGTTGGGCCGCCTCGTCTATTGGTGTATCATCACCATCATGGGCTGCATGCTGCATCAATTATATAAATGTCGTTTAAATTTTTAATATGATCCGATGAACTCAGTGGCAAAGACTTGCTTTCAGCAATTGTGTCTAAATTTGGTTGAGGAGAACGTGTAACATTAAATTCCTTATTTTGTGAGTTGCTTCATTGGTCGAATCGGCACTATTATTACTTTCGTTTCTGTATTCTGTTGTGACGTTTTTCGACAGTAATTCTTCTTCGATTTGTTCGGTCGACGGTCATGCCAATCGTTTTTATTTTGCTTCGTTTTACAAGACGTGGTCTGGTAATCCAGGTCATTTTATCCGGTTGCGCATATTCGTTTTTTATTATCATGTTGCGCTTTCTGGTACTCCAATTAGATGGTGGATACCAAAATACACCATTGTTCTCTAGGGGCTTCTGCGGAATTATGGCCAGGACGAAACCTCTTTTAGAGGTCTCTTGCATTATTTTAAATGACATTATTTAGGCTATAACGCACTTGTAACAGTAATTATTGTTTATTAATTAATAATGCACTATTAAACCAAAAATATTTTATATACAATAGTACTTTACCACCTTTTCACAAGAATTTCAAGAACACAAAAAAATACACTTTGTACAGCCTTCGGCTTGTGTATCGAAACAATAATGACACAATAACACAAAACCCGTTATTAAAAAAAGGAAAAAGAACTTTTGTTGTAATAAAATCTATTTAGCAGCTCCAATAGAGTATCTTGCTCTATATAAATATAAAACACATGCCTTCAACAGCTTTAAGGGGCAATACACGATCAAACAATTTGCCCAACAAACACTGTAGTGCAAACATCTTGATCGTATATGGCGCTGTTTCATTGTTGCACAACATTTTGCATAAATTCAAACATGTTTGAAATTATATGCGCAACGTTTACCGTTGTGCAACTGTTTGATACGTGTATATGGATGTTTGAGAGTATTATACAACATTTATTAAGTTTTTTTGCATTCGTTGGGCAATACAGAACCAAAAATGGCAAATATGGTTGATAATAACCAATTTTGGCAAGAGTTTATTAATCTATATCGAGATTTGCCTGAATTATGGAGGGTGAAAAGTGAAGGGTACAAGAATAGATATTTAAAAAGCTGAGGTTACGACAAGCTAGTTATTAAAATGAAAGAAATGGACGAAGATGCTGATAGAGGTGAGAAAAAAAAAATTAATTGTCTTCGTACCGCTTACCGCAGGAAACTAAAAAAAGTAGTGGAGAGTACAAAATCTGGCATCGAAAGAGAGGATTTATATGTACCGTCATTATGGTATTTTGATGAAATTGATTTTTTGTGGGACCAGGAATTTCAGGTGCAGGGAACATCGACTATGGATAAGACCACTGAATCACAGGATATCGTACAGACGGCAAGTTACTGATTTTCTCATGTTTTTATTCATTCTTAAATTCATTATATATAAAACAAAATTATGTACATATTATATGTATTTTGATTTATTAGTTTGTTCACCATTATCCAGCTGGATAAGTACAATTGCACCACCATGTTTATATGAAAATAAAGCGAATTTATGAAACTAACAATCGGTTTTCATTGCGTATGGGTTATTGATTGTGGAACGCCAGGAATATACATTTGAATGTATACTGAATGGACACATTTGAATGGATTGTTGTGTGTTTTGTCAGTATAACTAAATGTGAGATTCTAAACTGATTTTTAGATGCGATTCTGAAATTTGACCACATCAGGATGAAACTTGGTTATTGCTTAACCGATCAAGATGAAATTCAACATGTAAATACGATAGAAGTGGGAGTTTTTAATGATTGCTAAATGAAGTTCTGTAAATGGAATTTTAAAATGATTGTTAGATGAAGTTCTGGAATATGGCCAATTAGGACGCACTTGTTTATTTCTTAACAGATTATAATGAAATTCGACATACAAATTGCATGTCAGCACTATAGGCTGGCATGAAGCAATGCAATGTGCAGGTGGTTTACACAACGGGTATTTAGCCGTACGTCCTCGATTTGGCAAATACTGCGTAAAGTAGGACAGTAAAAGTTAACTGCGATAGAGTTAGAAGTGCCTTGAGCCCCAGAAAAGATTGCATAGGAAAGAAAAATCTGTGATTTGATCAATTAAGGAGGAACTTGGTAATTTTTCTACATATTATGATGAAGGTCAACAAGTGCGATGGAAACGGAATTTTATATTGATTTTTAGAAGAAGTCATTAAAGGCATTAACAAAATTATTTTAGAATCTTATATGCTGAATTTCAACATAATCGGTTAAGATTTGGCCAAATCCCTTCCTAATTTGGTTTATACATCATAATCGGCTGAGAAATAACCGAGTCCCTTTCGAATTAGCCGTCTTTCAGAACTATTTCTAAAAAATATTGTAGAATCCCATTTCCGTTGTACATGCTGAATTTCATCATACTCGATTAATAAATTGCCAAGTTCCTACCTAATTTGCCATATTCCAAAAATTATCTTAGAATCTCATTTCCATCGTACTTGCTGAATTGTACCAAAACGTAAGCATATATCCCGACAAACAATCTCAATATTTAATACTGAAAAATAACTGATGAGGGACTGGAGGACCGAACTGTTTTTGGCAGACTTGACTTTCCTCACGTACTATAAAAAAAACCGTGTTTTGGAACACCTTGGGCGGGCTCTAATGTTTGAACGAGGACCATCGGTTATTTTACGGTCAAATTGCCGACAATTTGTAAGTGACATTCTCCGTAAATAAACCGTTATTTTGTGAGTATCAGATACCGTTATACAGTCCCCTCTCCCTTAATATGTATTAACGAAATTGTTGTATATAAAACAGTGCAATAGTCGAAGATTTACATGCGAAATTTGCAGTAAATTAGCCATCCCTTTTTGTGTATCAGGTAATATTCTACAGTCCTTTTGCCGTTAATATGTTAGTGAAAATGTTGGATAAAAAACCGTCCAAATGTCGAGCTTTTATATGTGAAATTTGCCGTAAATGCCTTTGTGTGAATAGGTAACATTCTATAGTCTCCTTGTCGCTATAATGCAAATGAAACATTCGGATAAAACACCGCCCAATTGACGAACATTTGCAAGTAAAATATCTTAATATCATTTTTTCGGCTTTGTTTATAGACAAATATATTATTTTTAATAGCATTCCAATATTTACGACTTGGTGAGCCAGTGAAATAAAGGAGCCATATTCTCATAACATATATACTCTAACAAAAAGTAGAAATATCATCTCCCCCATCCTTAAAAAAACAAGAAATTTCCTTCAGTTTTTTCTTTGGTAGTTTGGTTTCGTACTGAAAAGTTTGATCTAGTCATTCGGTAGCTACGACCAAACTACAAAAATACAAATCGAACTTTATACGTTATATATAAATAAGACCGTACTGATTTAGCGAATTATTATATTCGCCAAAAATAGAAAACTCAAGGAAAATTTCTTTGTATGTATTAAACTTACACTGATGTTTTAAAAAAGCTGAAAAATTCATTTTGTTAAAATTTGTAAAATATCTCGTAAATAAACCATCTTTTGTGTATACCAGAAAAAATTCTGCAGTCCCCTCGCCATTTATATGTAAGTAATATTTTCGGATAAAATACCATCCAATTCTCGGCAATTTGTACGTATACAATTTTCCGTAAATAAACCGTACTTGCGTCTGTATTAGATAAGTGAGTCTAGTTCAGAGAGTCTTATGAAGTTTCTCGCGCCTAACATCAATGTTTGTCGGGATATTTTACAGCTTACTTGACTGTAAAATGAAGGTAATTTTATTGGAATTAAAACTGTCTACGGTACGAATTTATTAAACATATCAGTATTGATTTATAACCGATATATAACTCTTCTTGCTTCAAACCATATAAATGAACCGTATTTAGGAATACCTTTGGGATTGATTTAAACGAAATTGAATTGTACGTGCCAATCCAATGTTCATTTTACTAAAAGTCTAATTTTATTAATATTAATATTGTTGAAAATCATTGTCTTTAATATTAATAAACTATGTAAATCTGTAATCAATACATTTACATTTTTTTGACGGTTGCATTTTATTTTCGTGTTTGAAACGGTTGTTGTCGATAAGCAATTTTTTAAATAATCTAATTGTGTTCGCTTAATATCTACTTCTTCAGTGTTTTTTTAAATCGGATAGCCTTTGTGTAGATATATTTTGTATTTTTTTATTTGGGTGGGTATTTGTAGCCCAGAGCACTGCGACCATTGAGGCCTATTGTGCATCCCTAGAAATTGTTAGTTGAAATGTAGGTCTATGTCCTGGATAAACGCCGCTACCTGATGCATATCCAGTGGGTCGGCATTAGGCCATTGGATTGTGTACGCATTGAGGAACTTGAATCTTTTTAGGGTGATAGCGTCGGATGTGAAGAGTACGTGTTCCGATGTCTCCTTACCGCAGTCACAGAATCTGCACTGGTCCGTAAAGGACCTTCCCATTTTGTGTAGATGGCCGTTAAAAGGGCCGTGCCCTGTTATAAACCAGGTAAGGGATCTTAGGGATAGGCGGTCCATCGTCGGTGTCTCTCCCAGACGTATAATATTATAACTTAATAATTTCTTGGCCTGTCTCATCCCAATGGAGGACTCCCAGAGTAAATTCCTATACTGCTGCTCCCAAGTCCCTTATACCATCTGCCAAATGGGTTTTTGAAAAAGCGATACTAGGACTGGGGCCCAGGAAATCTCGGCTTGCTTTCATTTTTGCACATCGGTCGGCTGCCTCATTTCCCTTAATGGTGGAGTGGTCAGGAGACCACAAAAGGGTGACTTTGTTTGCTCTACCCTGTTCTAATAAATTACTGTAGCACCTCCAGATCAATTTCGGGTTGAACACTGAAGCTCACATACCTCAATAGCAAGGGTCCCCGCCTGAAAAAACTGTAGGGGTGCTACTCAGTGGTATGCATAGTTCTAGGTCGTGTCCGACTATCCCTGCACCGGTACCCCCGTCTATCTTTGACCCATCCGTATACCATAAAGAAGCATCGCTGGGGACGGGAAAAAATATAATATTAACAATAATTTTTAGGTTCAGACCTCTTGAACCGGCTGGTTTTTTAATGTGTAGGTGCAGTGGTGAGAGCCCCAGTATTCCCTTAAGGGCAGCTGTTCGACAAGCCCTCATTACTCCAGTTGCACCCACACAAATTAACCTCTGGATCTTGTCCAGTATTCTCCGTGCACCAGTCTGCTCCGCCTTTGGCCACCACACAAACGCCGCGTAAGTGACCATAGGTTTTATGACGCCCCGGTAGAGCCAAACCAACATTTGTGGGCTCAGTCCCCACGTTTTGCCAATCATTCTTTGGTAGGTGAAGTAGGCCTTATTGGCCTTGTTTGTGGTATGATTTAAGTGGGGATTTCATGTCAATTTCTGATCAAGTACGGCACACGGCACTCAGATATTTAAACTCCTTCAACAGTTGGAGTGTCCCCCTCCCCCACCCCCACCCCCGGTTAGTAAAGAGAGTGCACTTGACCTTGTTAGGATTTACCGTAAGGCCCACTTCCGTGACCAATCATTAACTACCTCTAGGGCTTGTTGCATTCGTTCCCCTACTGTATTTTCGAATCCGCCCCTAACCATCAAGACTATTTCGTCCGCATAGATAATGTTTGAGAAGTCTAGATTTCTCAGTCTGGTAAGTAATTGATCCATCACAATCAGCCATAATAAGGGAAAGAGGACACCTCCCTGGGGGCAGCCCCTGGTGGCCAATATGGTAATGGTTTTGTCTTCAAAAGAAGCTGTAATCCTCCTGTTTCCAGCATGTTTATTATCTACCTTACGGTGGATGGGTCTATGCCCATTGTTAGTGATTATTCCTGAATTACCTCGAAACTAATATTATCAAAAGCTCCCTGGATATCAATGAAGGAGCATAATAATAATTCTGTATTCCGGAGCGTATCTTCGATTTCCATTGTCAGTTCGTGTAGAGCTGTTTCTGTTGATTTCCCTGCCTGGTAGGCGTGCTGCCTAGAGTCCAGAGGGTATCTTTGGAGAGTGTTGGATCTAATACAAAATCCCAGAATTTTCTTGATGGTTTTCAGAAGAAATGATGTGAGGCTAATAGGTCTATAAGACCTAATCTCCTCTAAGGATCTCATTCCCGCTTTTGGGATAAAAATCACCCAAACCTCTCTCCAGCGTTTTGGAACATATTCCAAGCTGTAACTGTTGTTCGATGTTACTCGATATTTACAAAACTATCCAATACTATTTGAGGGAGATTGAATATCTTATTTAAATGTTTCTTTTATTGAGCTTAGCCTTAACTTGTTTAGTAGTATTAGTACCATTAACTTACTTGGAAAATAGTTCGATAATTCCATGAATTAGCAGAATTTTTCGAAATGTTCGTGGATTTCTTAGATTTTGTTACAGGCTTTCCGAAATTACCTATTCATTAATATTATTATTGTAATTTTACAAAATCAATCGAGATTCATATAACTCAGAGTTTCTTCGATTTTTTCTGGGGTAATTGAGATTATTCCGCGGTTTATTCTAGATTTATAGAAATAATATGCGCCGGTTTTCTTCGGTTTTACATATAATCACCGTTAATTCGTTGTTTGAGATTTTTTCTTTTTTTTTCCGCTGGCGCTACATCCCATAGAAGGATCTGGCCGCTTCATAGTGAAGTTTCGTAATCATTTTTACAACGGATAATGAGTGATTAGTTCATTGATCCTACATTAACCAGCCGTGATTTTTTCATCACCCGCCGGGAATCGAACCCGGGACCTCCGGAGCTTAAAGCAAGCATGCTAACAACTGGGCCACCGGGGCGGGTTGTTTGAGATTACCTATGTGAAAATTATTGATATTTTTTCAATCATATTCGAAGTTTGTGATGTTTTATTGATATATTTAGAAATCGTCATAGCAGTGAGTTGACTGGAAGATATTTGGTTTCATTCGAGGTCATGGAAATCAATCACGTTTTGTTTCATCTCAAGTTTTAGTATCACATTTATTATATATAAAATACTAATTGATTTCCAAAAATACTAAATTGTGTATTGATTTATTCAATAACGAATTTAATCAAAATTTTGATTAATTTTAAATTACCGGTACAAATTTGCTGTAAATGGAAAAGGTTTTACCGGTAGAGAAACTATCTTACACTGCATCAGTCGAGAGTGGAAACAAAAAAAAGGTGCAAGCACTTATTTCTTCAAATATTTATAAAAGGTGGAATTAAAAAAATACCCATCTCAATGTTTATCATCCCCATTCACCACTGTGTTTAACCCTCTTTAGCCAGCACACGAAGAAACATTATTTTTCTCATAATTTTTTGCTCTTATTTTTTGTTCATTTTTGTACGTACGTGCTGGAAATATTTTAAATTATTTTCTTTAAACATCCGTGAAGCTTGTGGTGGGATGAATAGCATAAACAGAAGGCGTCAAGATGAATAACCATGTTTACAACGTGAAAAATGTATTCCAAATTGAATGCAACAAATAACATTTTTTGCTTCTCTTCCACTGGTGTCTAGATGCTTTTGACTAGTTTTCATTCAAATGTTAAATTTTGAACGCAGCACTTATATTGAAACATATACATATACAAAAGGCCATAATTATTATTTGAGAGTGACATGTCTCTTTCATCCGCATTTATTCGTTTATTCACGTGACATAATTTAAAATTCAAAACTAAGGAAATTAAAAAATCTTCAATAAACGTGATAAGAATGGTGTCTCGGTTCGGTAATGGTAAAAATGGTGAAACTCAATAAATCTTCAATCACGTTCTAACAATTCATCCAAAAAAAAAAAAACAGCAACAACAACAACTACAATCAGACTAAGAAGCAAATGTACAATTTAGGGGGGGAACAAAAATCATGATTTTTTTAGCGCTTTTTAACAACAATGATTGATTAATTGGAAAATGTCGACGAAATATATTCAAATAATCTACTCGCGTCATCAACCCCAAAATCTAAAGCAAACATGTATATATTTATAATAAATCGATCGAATCATTATACACGACTGGTACATTACGTACACACATATAACCTACCTCACGAATGATAAATTTATGTTTTTTTGGTACCCTCACCCTGACGTCGCAATGATTTTCAAAACACCAAACAAACACTGATGCCATGTGTGCGCTAGATGCTAGAAGAAACGAGAGTGGAAAATAAATATAAATTATGATTTTTTTTTTTTTGTGACAATGAAAAGTCAAAAGAAAATTTACCATATAGGGATAGGTATATGAGTGAATCTAGGTATTATACACACATGTTGTTACACAGATCTTCTAACACAAACAAAAATAGTACAAGAAAAAAAATTGTCTTGCTGCGTTTTTCTTTTTTTGTTCGACGCTAAAAATAAAAGCTTAAATTATGATTACTTTGTTTTGTGCTTGTTGGTATGAAAAAAGCTTAATTTTGTTTATAGCTTTGACTTAATCAAATAACAAACAACAACATTACGCTTTCTTTTCTTTCTTCTCTTATACATTGTGCCACCTATTTATGTATATTTGAATTTCAAATTGGCAGTAGCAAATCCATATATTATGCGATGTAGTATGACGATGGTGTGAAGTTTTCATCATATTATCATATATGTTTATGATGGGTTATGTATGTGATAGACGAGGAGCGATAATTTTATTCATAGAAAAGTATAAATCTCATATTAAATGTTTGCATAGTTACCATTTATGCGGTGCGAGGATCTCTTGCTGATTAATCAGGAATTATCTCTTGCGAGACATGATATTAAATTGTTAACGCTTTTATGTACCACAGTTGACAAAAAAAGATATACAGTGAGCTTCAAAAAAAGTGTACACCTCAATGTTTCATATTTTAAATTATCAGCAAGTGCAGTGAAAATATCAGAAGATATTGTAAAAGCTTCAGGAGTTCCCGTAAGTACCAGCATAAGCGCCGAGCGCTGCTTGATAATGGGTTACATAGTAGAGAATACCGCGGAAAAAACCGCCTGTTCTTTGCTTATAATATACAAATAAACAGAGATATTTCTTTCTGGTAAAACGTACTCTTTAGTAACGAAAGTAAATTTGCGGTTTTCAAATCAAAAAAATCAACAAAAATTTGGAGGGGCAAAAACTAAGAATTTTCGGAAAGAAATATCATACCTATCCTGGCGTTGAAAATTTGGTGTTTGTTGAAAGCAATATGAGTAAAACAGACTGTTTGCGCTTCAGCACAAAGTAAAATCATTTAAAGGTAACGAAAATAAAACATCTCTTCTTCGTACAAAGGTTCTATTGCGATTAAACGTTCTTTTATCTTGCGCCGGAGTTACGCGTTCGCCGCCACCACATAATCTATTCCAACGCGAACAGAATTAAAAACGAATCGAAATACACCCAATACAAAGACAACTGAACTATGTTATCTTCCACAACACATTACATTACAAAACAAAAATAAAATAAACTAAATAATCAGTCTGCTCTCGATCTTCAATGCGGTGACATGCCGCCCACATCGCACGTGGTGAAAATCACAACAAAATGGTGATTAATACATTACATAGCTATATAAAACACATGTAACAAATAAATAAAATTATATTTAAATGTTTTTATTAAAAACAAAAACGAATTAATCATAAATAAATATATTAATTGATAAATAATTAATTTACAATAAATAAAAATAAATAAATAATAGAAAACTTTAATGTACAAAAATAACGCAAGAAATTAGTTTCCAAAATGTAATATTCTCATGTGACAGCAATTAATGCGTTCGGTTTTCTTAATAATAGGAATGTCCATCCCTAGATGGCATTAGTTAAAATGAAAGAGAAATAATATTTTTAGTAATACTATAGAACTACAGATGGCATTAATTAATAATTATATAATTCAAATAACATCCGTTAATTCAAATAATGTATGGCTAAACGAACAAGACCCCCCATAGTGGCTCTCATCGTGGTATTGAATGATTCCATCAGATAATTCTTTCCAATTATTCCCATACAACTAGCGCGGTACAAACATGCTCTTCTCGTATACAAAATTTCATAATCAACATCCAGCATTTGCTCTAGGACACTGGGAAAACCTTAGGGAAAACTGCCATTAAAAAACGTCAAGGAAAACCAGCATCAGAAGTGACTGCTTCTTTCGATCGGTCGTACTAATTTGCCTTTCTCCGTCTTTACATCATCCATTGACTAGGTGGCGTTATTTTACTTTTACAACATTGCCCTTCGCATGACCATTCAAGTCATTTCTCTTCAAATTCCCATCGCCCCTTTGATTTGACATCCAAAAACTTCCCGAGTTGGTCCAGTGTTGGCAGGCGGCCTTCACCATCCTGATTATGATATTGCTCCCATGCATTCAATGTGTACTTAGGTAACCGTTGTTTCGCGTAATGGATCCAAATTTGACCCCAAAATTGCTCCGGCCCCGTAATAGTCTCCAGTTGTCTGATTCAAACATTTAAAGAGTCTAGTGTCACCCGCAAAGAATCATGAGTTTCACGATCCTGGTTTTTAACAGAATACATTCTTCCTAAGATGCTATGGATGACATAACTGTCATTGTATGCTTTCATCATAATTTCCCATGCTGCTTCATAATTGTCACGCGTAAGTTGCCATGGATCCAATGCCAATGCAGCCTTCCCAAACAGGCCTCCTGTAAATAAACCAGCTTAGTGACTGGGCCATAGCTCTTATCATGGACCTCAGCCAAGAACAAATCCCGAAATGCCGGCCATTCGGTTGGATTCCCGTTAAACTTCCCTATCCTAGGGGGCCCAATAGGTTGTATTATAATTACCGCGGTTAGTCGATCTCTGTAAATTTTTCCTGTCGAGCAACTACCACCTTGCCCAATACCAACTTGCTTCCCGATCCTATCCTGGATTTTACCCATTACAGACATAAATCTTCCTTATAATTCAATGTAAACGCCGCTCGTGACCAAGATGTTGCCTTGTCGATACCGCAAGGCTGCTTTTTTGAATAATTCGAAATGTCGCCTCAGTCTTTCTTGACGTATATTCAATTCGGTAACCGTCAATATTTGAAAACCTTCCTCACTAGATATTTCAGAAAAGTAACGTTCCAGTGACTCAATATGTTGCTCTCTTAGAACATATAACCGTTCTTGATTCGACGCCTTGGAATCCTTTTCCTCATCAAACATTTCGCAATCTTCCGCGTACAGTTCTGGGGATGCTTCATCCATCGTCCATTTTGCTACTCAAAATTAAACTCAATAAAAGATTAGTGTTAGCCAGTTCTTTTACTGGACTTCATTACTCATAATTCCAAATCAGTTACACCTTGATAGCTCAACTCATTGAGCGATTCATCTAATACAAAAACAAATGTTTAACCATTATAACTTAACTCATTGTGCGACTCATCCAATACGAGAACAAATATTTAACAATTACAACTCAACTCATCGTGCAAAACATACAACACGAGAACAAATATTCAACCGTTAAAACTCAAAACATCGTGCGCCTCCATACGACACGACTCATCGTACGCCTGCATACGACACGAGAACAACCTATCGTGTTTCTCGGTGTATTGTACACCAAGAAGATATTATGTATTACGCCCAAATATAAAATGCTGATGTTGGACGTCAAAGGGTTACACTAATTTTGTTGTAATGGCCCCGATACGATTTACGGAAAATTCCAATAAATTGAAAACACGCACAATTAATTTCACTGAATTTATAATTAACTATTTATTTATATATAATAAATTCACAATTGCATTTATGCATAAAACGTTATAATTATTATTTTTTTATAATTATTCACCACCGTAAGCTTGTAAAAGCAAAAATTAAAATTGGAAAATTTTAGAAATGACCCGTGTGTCATTTACTTGGAATCTTATTTAACAATGTGTATGTGTGTTCGTTTTCGACGAAAAAGGCAATTATTTCATTTTGTTTTCTTTTGGTGTTGACATACGAACAATCGTATGTCAAATCGTCGTTGTCGTGACAAGAACGAGATGGAGCAAAACAAAACAATAGTAAATCAAAGAAATTTCTGATACTGCTAGCGAAAACGAGATGGAACAAATATCACTAAAAATAATTTTAGAGTTCCGCATCATTTACGCTAGGTGAAAATGAAATTAGTTACGCTAAGAAGAATCTTGTGCGTAAACCCAAAATGTGTATGTGGTGGCGAATGAATTGCAATTTACATAAATCAAATAATTAATTTATATGATTGCAATGCGTGAGTCACTACAGGACTCCCCCGCAAGTGAGTCCCCCTCCCTACGGAAAAGTTTATTCGGCTGCGAAACGAACATGTTTATGTGAGCACTGAACTGATTTTGCATCAGTGGAACACAGTATGCCGTAAGCCGGTTTGAGCCGATCAATTGAAATGGTCTGATTCTTTCCATTAATTGAGACGGTGAATTGTTTCCGAAGGCGTCGAATGACTCTAAATGGGCCTTCATAGGGAGTGGATAAGCCTGTGCGAACCTTATCTGTTCTTACGAACACAAAATCGCAGTCGGCAAGTGCCTTAGGAACAAAAACGTCATCTTGTTTGGCTTGCCGAGTAGATTTTGGAATAAGGTTTTGCATTGTTTCACGAAGTTGGTCGATAACTGTGTCGCTGGTTGGTAGAGGTAAAAGAGGATTTTCGACGAAGAACTCACCTGGTAGCTTGATGGTTTGTCCATAAACCATTTCAGCTGGTGAGCACTTCAGATCTTCTTTTACTGTTGCTCGGATTCCCAGTAATACGATGGGTATTTCCGAACTCCAGTTGATCGTGTTTCCTCTGGCCATTAACGCAGCTTTAAGTTGCCGGTGGAAGCGTTCGACCATGCCGTTGGCTTGAGGGTGGTAAGCCGTTGTACGAATACGATGTGAGCCCAGGAGTTTTGTTAACTCGCTGAAAAGCTTGGACTCAAACTGCGTTCCTTGATCAGTAGTGATATTAAGGGGCACGCCGAATCGTGAAACGTAATTGTTGACAAAAGTCAAGGCAATGGTTGAGGCTGACATATTAGTCATGCAGTATGCTTCGGGCCATCGAGTGAAACGATCGACACAAGTTAATAAGTATGAATATCCATTAGAAGGAGGAAGAGGTCCTACAATGTCTATATGGATATGCTCAAAACGACCAGATGGTGTTTGGAATTGTCCATGGATAGATTTAGTATGCCGTTGAACTTTGGCACGTTGGCAGGATAAACAAGACTGAGCCCATTGGCTTACGTCTTTGTTCATACTAGGCCAAAAATATCGAGCAGTAATCAATTTACGAGTAGCACGAACACCAGGATGCGAAATGTTATGTAAAGTATCGAAGATAGTTCGACGCAGTGATTCTACGATAAATGGGCGGTTATACCCAGTTGATGTCTCGCAGATGATCTCGAGGCCAGGCAATTGAAAAAGCGCCAGTTTCATTGATGAACCAGAGTGACATTCGGAACCAGAAAATAAATCCTGAAGTTCTAGGTCAGCTTTTTGTAAAATTGCAATTTTGTTTAAGTCGAATTGTGTCTCGACTGCGGCCGTTTCATTGTCTAACATGCTGAATGTCCGTGGTAAATTGACTTATATAATCCAAGTGGCGAGCTTGCCTCGGATTACGTTCAGTTTTAGACTGAATTGCTCTAGTCAGAGGTTTATGATCGGTAAATATAGTGAATTCCCGACCTTCAACAAAATATCTGAAGTGTTTCACTGCCAGATAAATCGCGAGTAATTCCCGATCGAATGCGGAATATTTCTTTTCAGCATCCGATAATTTTCTTGAGAAAAATCCCAATGGCTCCCAACACTCATTGTTATACTGTTGCAGTACTGCCCCAACGGCAGTATTAGATGCGTCAGTAGTTAAACTAAGCTTTGAATCGCTCAGTGGATGTGCAAGCAGTGTTGTTTTCGCAAGTTCAGCCTTAAGTGACGTAAATGCCTGTTGACATTCGTCAGTCCAAGAGAAATTCTTAGGCGTTTTTGGTTTACGTAGAAGTACGACCAGATGGCTGTGAACAGGTGCGAGTATTTCAGCAAGCTTTGGTATAAATCGGTGATAATAATTTACCATACCGATGAATCGCTGGATATGCTTGATTGAGCTTGGAGCTGGAAATTCCCTAATGGCGTTAATTCGTTCTTCAGACGGCAGAATACCATTAGGGGTTATTTTGTGGCTAAGGAAATCAAGAGTTGTTACGCCAAAAACGCATTTGGAACTATTGATATGAACATCAAACTCAGATAACCTTTGGAAAAGTTGTTCCAGGTGGAGTTTGTGCTGTTCCTCAGATTGTGATGCCACAAGAATATCGTCAATGTAGACGAAAACAAAGTCTAAGTTACGAACGACTTCGTTCATAAAACGCTGAAATGTTTGAGCGGCATTACGTAATCCAAACGGCATTCGAGTAAATTCGAACAGGCCAAAAGGAGTTGTAATTGCTGTTTTAAAAACATCATCAGGTGAAACAGGAATCAAATGATAAGCTCTGACGAGATCGATCTTAGAGAAAAATTTGCATCCATGCAAGTGCATGGAGAAATTTTGAATGTGAGGTATCGGGTAGCGATCCGGTGTTGTTACCGTGTTTAAACGCCGATAATCCCCACATGGTCTCCAATCATGATCTTTTTTCTTAACCATGTGCAATGGACACGAGACAGGAGATGCAGATGGCCTGCAAATCCCTAATTCCACCATATGTTGAAATTCAACAAATGCGGCTTTATGGCGGACTTGATCTAGTCTTCTTGGTCGTGATACAGGGAGATGTCCTTCTGTGACAATGTGATGGACCACATTGTGTCGGACTGGCAATTTATAGTTTGGTTCTGCTGTAAGTTGAGGAAACTTTTTAAGCAGAGTACCATAGCCGTTGGTGATAGAATAATGGATCGGAGTCGGTGTGTCGACGTGACCCATTGTGGCGTCGATTGACAGCTTTGTCGCTGAATCAACCAGCCTTTTATTCTTTAAATCAACCAATAGTCCAAATTTTACCAAGAAGTCGGCGCCAATGATAGGACGATTCACAGCAGCTAGAATGAAAGCATGCGTGAATGTTCGTTTAAGTCCCAAATCCAACTGAAGCAACTTAGTGCCGTAAGTTTGGATTGTGGTGCCATTGGCGGCGGACAAAACTAGATTAGAATTTCTTTTCAGAACATTAAATTCACTCTTAAAATTATATACTGGAATAACCGAAAGGTCAGCGCCAGTGTCGACTAGGTAGGTTTGCTTGTTTATTCGGTCATAAACGAATAAACGTGACGAAATAGGGTTTTGATTTAGCGGGATCCCGACCCAGTGCCGTGATCGTTTTTTGCATGATCATCAATAACATTCATATTGCTGTTTTGGGTGCCCGACTGTCGTGACGATGAAAAATTGCATGGTGGTATGCACTTCTTCGCAGCTGGCCCGAATTTTACGTGGTACCAACATCTGCCATGGCGGCGAGAATAATTGCTGGAGCTGCGTGATCGTGATCGTGAACGAGATTTAGATTTGTCTTGGCCTCGAAACAAGCCATTTAATTTGGCCTCGAGCCGAGCGATTCTTGATTCGAGTGAACCAGAGTTTTGACTCGTTGATTGAGTACGATCAGTTTTAACAGTGGGGCGGGATTGCCGAAAAGAAACTTGAGATATACTTGTCTGATGTTGGCCGATGTTGATAACCTCGTACATCTTGTCCGCCGTTTTAGCCAGAGTATCAATGCCAATTGATTCCGGTTGCGCAACAAGAGCTAGTCTTATGATTTCGGGCATCTTCTTAATCCAAAGAGATCTAATAACTTTATCATTAAAGTTAGTGCCCGCGAGTGTACGGATTCGTCGTAGCGCGTCAGATGGTTTTCGGTCACCAAGATCTTGGTCCGAGATGAGAGCTTCTAATTGCCTCTCAAATGACGGCGCTAATCGTTCCAACAATAATTTTTTCAAACAAGTATATTGTTCCGTGGTTGGGGGTTTCGAGAGAAAGTCTGAGATACTGTCGCATGTCTCAGGCGACAGTGAAGAAATTGTATGCAAAAATTTTTGCTTCTCGGACTTTATCCCTTGGAGATCGAAAGTGATTTCAGCAAGCAAGAACCAATTATGAACTTTATGAGGCCAAAATGGTTGCAATTTAACTTTATTGCTTGAGGCTGATACCTCCAAGGGTGTATTCTCGGTTTGATCCATCTGCTCTGGTGGTTGCTGTTGGATATTTTGATCTTTCTGCTCGTTTTCATGGACCATTTTGAAAATTCTCTGGTAAATTAAATTGATTTTAAATTTACTATTTTCAAATGAATAACGAAATCCAATGTCCCGAAATTTCTTGCAGCAAAATTAATACCTCTAGTATTTACCAAAAAAAAATTTTCGAACCGACAGTAAAATTAATAATTTCTAACTTGAAAATAAAATGATAGCTAACACAAGTTTTAATGAATAAAATAAAAGGAATGGATACCTTGTAGCAGATGGTTTTTATATTAATTACAGCACTCAGGCTACGAGATACCCTCCAATTACGGGACGAGCTTGCCACTTCGTATTGGAGGGGCTCGTTGAAATTTTAATAAAATAATCTAAATAAGAAATCTATAATCACCCAAAGTGTATATAGAAAACAAGTGAGTTAATAATCACGACAAAAACAATGTAACGAGCGAAAATTGCCGTTATGTGTGAGAAATGTTCACCTAACCGAAAACAAAACAACCTCGAGAAAAAAAAAATTTCCTAAAAAAAATAAATTTTGATCACGAAAGAAAATTATCCCGAAATTTACCCGCTTAAGATAGTGAATAATTTTACATTTATATGAAATTCGTAAACAAAAAAAAAAAATTTTGCATTTAAGTGTTAAGTTGATGAAATAATGTTATAAAGAATTACATCAAAATATGTAATTTGTTTGAAGAATCAAAATAAAAAGAACACTTAGCTGTTGTTTCTACTGTTGTTGATGCTGCAGTTGTTGTTTTATTTGATGTTGTCTTCTCTTTTAGAATTATCCCTTCTGAATGTTGTTGATTAAAATCCCGTTCCGATGGTTTTTTTTTTTAATTTTCCGCTGGATTGTTGTAAATCCCAAATTTTAACTGTAGTGATGTTTTTTCAGATGTGACGAGTTGAAATAATAT
Source organism: Tipula helvola (assembly GCA_963556165.1). Classification (NCBI taxonomy): domain Eukaryota; kingdom Metazoa; phylum Arthropoda; class Insecta; order Diptera; family Tipulidae; genus Tipula; species Tipula helvola. The sequence continues at coordinate 185,837,627 of OY744483.1, forward strand.
CTGATATATTAGCTTTATTTCTATTGAACTATTTACAGTTAAACACTGATGTGTTGCCTCGTCTGCGAGCGAGTGTGCGACCCTGTGATAACTATGTCACACTGTGCAATCCGTATTTAATTGCCGTTATGATGTTTTTCATATGATTATGCTCGCCGACCGAAAATTTAATTTACACACCCGAAAAACCGAAAAATAAATAAAGAAATTATTTACGTGGATAAATTGATCTTTGTCTTCGTTTACTGCAAAAAGATACGTACCAATTGTCTGGCACGTGTTTGTGCCAGACATCCACGATTATACCGCTTTGAATTTTCCTAGTACTCTATGTACTTTTGTTCTGCAATCGTTGACGTGTCTTCGTATAGGCCCTCGTGTAGAAGAATTGTACTTGTCACGGGTTTACAGTTGACTTACCGGACCAAGTATGTAATAAACTCCAAAATAAATTCAATATCCCGTAAAAACGGGTGTCGATGGTCACCAATTATCGTGTTTCTCGGTGTATTGTACACCAAGAAGATATTATGTATTACGCCCAAATATAAAATGCTGATGTTGGACGTCAAAGGGTTACACTAATTTTGTTGTAATGGCCCCGATACGATTTACGGAAAATTCCAATAAATTGAAAACACGCACAATTAATTTCACTGAATTTATAATTAACTATTTATTTATATATAATAAATTCACAATTGCATTTATGCATAAAACGTTATAATTATTATTTTTTTATAATTATTCACCACCGTAAGCTTGTAAAAGCAAAAATTAAAATTGGAAAATTTTAGAAATGACCCGTGTGTCATTTACTTGGAATCTTATTTAACAATGTGTATGTGTGTTCGTTTTCGACGAAAAAGGCAATTATTTCATTTTGTTTTCTTTTGGTGTTGACATACGAACAATCGTATGTCAAATCGTCGTTGTCGTGACAAGAACGAGATGGAGCAAAACAAAACAATAGTAAATCAAAGAAATTTCTGATACTGCTAGCGAAAACGAGATGGAACAAATATCACTAAAAATAATTTTAGAGTTCCGCATCATTTACGCTAGGTGAAAATGAAATTAGTTACGCTAAGAAGAATCTTGTGCGTAAACCCAAAATGTGTATGTGGTGGCGAATGAATTGCAATTTACATAAATCAAATAATTAATTTATATGATTGCAATGCGTGAGTCACTACAAACCCTTACAACTTATCCCCCCAAACCGCACGTGGATTCAATCCGGCAAAGCGATCAAGCATGTGTGGCCACACAATACTGCACAATTACAATTAAGGGGTATGACAATAAATGACTAGAATAGTTACTTTACTAAGATCACTCAACCTTCATGGACCCCCGATTAGCAACGGTACGAATTTCTTCGGGCTTACAACCTTGCACACCGACGATACCTATTTTTTCGTTTCATTTTTATGTTTATTTCACATCTCACTTTTTTTCCATTTATTTACCGCAATATTTCCATGACCGTTCCCCACGTTTTAATTTTTATTCTTTACCGTAATATTTTCTTACACTGTGACGCGCCAAACTTGACCGTTTTCACAAAAATCGCCAAAATACCTCGCAATCATGTCGCTTGTTGCATACAATTAAAAAATCATCTTACCCTTTTCCTGATATCGCTATCAAAATTCAACAACAGCGCTCGCGTTGCCTCCATGCCCCAATATCTCTTTTTCCTTTTTTACTTTTTTATATATCGCTACACGCGAATACACCGCGCCTTTTTCGTTTACAACTTTGCTTTTAACTTTTAATTTACAACTTTTCTTCGTAGGTACTTTAATTTACACCTTTGGTTCGTACAAAATAATACCAATTTAATTAGACTGAATAATTATACTTTATTAAACTAAATATCACCGTCCCCCAATCGTTTCTCGGGTTTTTGGCACCATTGTTTGCGCTTCAACACAAAGTAAAATTAATTAAAGGTAACGAAAATAAAACACCCCTTATTCGTACAAAGGTTCTAACGCGATTAAACGTTCTTTTATTTCATCTTCTTACTTGACAGCAATTAATGCGTTCGGTTTTCTTAATAATAGGAATGTTCATGCCTAGATGGCATTAGTTAAAATGAAAGAGAAATAATATTTTTAGTAATACTATAAAATTACAGATGGCATTAATTAATAATTATATGTATAATTCAAATAATATCCGTTAATTTATCTCCATTACGGTCGCCGTAACACAGACAACTTAATTATTTTGAGAGAAAACTTTGTACCTAGCGTTACGAAATTGGGTTTAGATTAGTTATGGGTCTTCCAAAATGATAACGACAATGACAAACATACTGCAAAAATAGTTAAATATTACTCTATCAAACTCCTCAAGAGCTGGCCATTCTCCACAATCTGAAGACCTTAACCCGATAGAACATTTATGGTAGTATCTCGACAAACAGATTCGGAAGAGGATCATAAACAGCAAAGATTCCTTAAAATTCATATTGTTGGAGGAATGGCAGAAAATTCCAACCGAAATGACCACTAACTTAGTTGAATCACAGAAAAAAGAATATAAACAGAATTGAAAACAAGAACAAAAATTAAAAAAAAGTTTTTCAGCGAAATTCGAAAAACTACAACTTAACGTAATTTCAAAAAACAAAAAGTTTAAAGAAACTTTAGAAAATAGGTATGCGTATGCTGCCATTTTTGAATGGTTTGTGTGGCGGACTACCGACCATCGATAATCAGTATACAATTTATTATATTTACCATATGAAGCATTGTTGACGTTTCAAATTAATGAAGTTCGACATAATAGTTAGCTCCCGCATTTATTAGTTTCGTCTTTTACCCAACGTGCCATCTATCCGTCGACATCGACACCGACATCAATAACAACAAGTTGGTAGTTTGTTGGATTTGGGTTAGCAAATACATATTTCGTCGCGATAGCAGCGCGAAACAATACTGTGTGTATAAATGAGAATTTTCATTAAAAAATAAAAGGAATTATTTACCGATGCGGGATTATACGTTGTTCTTTCCAGCAAATAAACGCAACCATAATTTATAATCAATAACACTACCGTGCAAACTTTTGCCCCTGGGCAATGAATAGTTGTTTCCGAAGTAATTTTTCACGCTGAATCTGAATATGGGCTCAGATTTGCTCAATCACGTCAGGTTTATGAGATATTTGTAACGGGTGCTTGTCATCCCCGTCACAAAATAATCTTATCCATCAAATTCGCGTATAAAACTGTACCCCACATTTGAAGATTTTTTTTTTCTTCTAATAAATACCAATTTACATGACTAAATCCGGGTACAGTTCACATTACATTTACATTAATTGTGTTGGAATAATCTTGTCTGTACATATTAAAACATGCACATAAGCAAGATTCATAACCAACAACTAAATTAATGTAAAATCCTATTATCTCCAATGGCGCGTGCCCATATGACTTGGTTTTCATTTATGTTTATTTGCGGAAGCTCAAGTTTCGGTAAACAAACATAAGAATATTTTTTTTTATTATCACACATTCTTTAATCAGTGTGGAGACACATTTGTTTTTGTTGAAGTCTCAATTTTCGTTTCCGTTTATTCAACCTGGGTCATTGTCAATGTAATTGAATTTCTCAAGGTAAAAATAAGCGTGGAAATATATTTTTTTTTTTGCGACTTGGGCAGTTCATGTGGTTACACATGCAGCCAAACGTGCCTCATGTTTTCAGTTCGTGCATATTGTCCGGAAATTCGGATAAAATGTCAGTGGGGTGATTATGGAATTTTTCAAGTTGATTGGAAGAGAAAAAGAAAAAGAAAATATGTGTTTTTTTTTTTTTTTTGATCAGCAGAAAAATTGTATAAAAACTCCACAAAAATTTTATTCGTGGGTCTTTTTGGTTGATTTTTGCTAACCGTCAGGTTAGAAGTTTTCTATTTAAAAAAAAAAAAAAATAAATAAAAATTTTTTTTTGGAAAATAAATATTTTTTTTTGCAATTTATAAATTAAATTTTTTTTGGTGTTTTGTTTTGTTGCGGTCTAAATCGAGGAAAACAACGGTGAGTATAAAAAGAAAAAAAAAACCATACTAACCAAGAGAGGTCCAGTCAGTATAGTAGGAAGCCAATAGCCTCATTAGAGGCAGGTGAATGTACAGCTTCAACCGCGTCATTTACCCTTTCTTTTGGCTAACTACTTACTGACCAAGTTAATTACTAATCAAACCCTCATACAGGGACTTGCTAATTAATTATTTTTTTTGTGTGAATTTCAAATAATGCGTGGCTAAGGCCAAAAACTGTCCATTCATGTTGGACAAATAACTTAGTTTTCTGTTGGTCACTATAGACAGGTCCAACGTTTCTAATCCCCAATCCTTTTGTGATCTCAATGATCACCCAATATTTTCATCCAACCGCGGTATAACTAGGTTTCTCAACTGTGTCACCCCAAACCCATGACTAATTTTACCTCTACCGGCCTTGAGCACAGGTAAATGCCGCAGGGGTGACAACAGCGGTCGAGAAACAATTTCTTAGTAATGTTAAGCTGAGGTAACTCAGTTACTTCATGTTTTTTTTCATTACATATTCTAGCCTAAAAGTTCAAAGAACACTGTTTTTTGACATATTTGAGGTTATCTAGTACCGCGATTTTTTTTCTTCAAAAGTCCATATGTGTGGGATCTTATAGTACAAGTCTTCTTCTTTCAAATGCCTTTGAGTTTGCTCAAATATGTTTTTTTTTCGCCGAGATATCGCATTTTTAAAATTGCATGTTCGTGAATTTGTCAGTATACGAAAATTTTATACCGACAAAAGGTTGTGTATTATACAATATACCGACAAATTCACAAACATGCAATTTTAAAAATGCGATATCTCGGCGAAAAAAAAACATATTTGAGCAAACTCAAAGGCATTTGAAAGAAGAAGACTTGTACTATAAGATCCCTCACATGGACTTTTGAAGAAAAAAAAAATCGCGGTGCTAGATAACCTCAAATATGTCAAAAAACAGTGTTTTTTACACTTTTAGGTTAGAATATCTCATAAACCTGACGTGATAGAGCAAATCTGAGCCCATATTCAGATTCAGCGTGAAAAATTACTTCGGAAACAACCATTCATTGTCCAGGGGCCCCAAATTTTTAAAATTTTGCGGGGTAGTGTAATTAATAAACTCACTTAAATAAAACTTAAATAAATATTATTGTAACCAGTTATTTAATTAAATTGTGTGGGACATAAGCACACACCACAAAGTGGTGACCTCGATGTGATCAAGCAACGGGCTTCAACGAAATTTCTCCGTTGCATTTATCACGAAAAGCATCCCATACCCGAAAAAATCATGACCACCTTTAAGAAGAGCCGGCGCTCGGGTATCCGAAACAGCTAACGGTGTCAAGCACCAACATCGTTAAAGTCATGTTAGTTAGGGAAAGCTAATACCAGTCAACCCAGATGGTTGCAGTCGTGAACTTGTCGCGTGATCATTTTTTTTTTTGTTAAGTGCCCAAGTGATAATAAGCGGAACCAACCTGGCACCACAAAACTCACCGAATTTCTCAAACATAGATGCACCAAGCAACGAAAACGGTAACGAGATCATAATAAATCCAGCAGCTGATTTAGAAGTGCGCATCCAGAGCGAAGTGCGGCGAGCATTAAATGGAGCAACCACCGTCCAATCCGTATCATCGTCAAGCAGTGCACCACAGCAACCCGTTGGATCAAGCGCAGCAGTGTCCATTAAATTGGTACCCCTGGCAAATCAAGATCCAGGAATATAGTTCCACGTGATCGAGTCGCAGTTTGCGCTGGGGAGAATTTCCTCAGAAATGGCCAAGTATCACCATGTTCTGGGCGCGCTCAATGGATAAAGCGGCTTTCAATTCGAGCTCAAAAGACTTTAGCGCCTACAACCGAAGCACTAACGGAGGCAAAACTAGCCGAACTAGCAGACAGAATCCTGGAAACAATGGCACAAACGCACGTCCTGGCGGTTACTCGTTGGCCAAACAGATAAACGAGATTATTCGTAGGTTGGATAACATGGATCGCGCTTACCAGAGGAACTGCTCACAAAGCGCAACCAGCGCACAGAGCTCGTCAAGTTCAAGAAATCAGTCAGGCATTCGGCAGTCCTCGTCAAAGGACAACGATGAACGACTGCTGTGTTATTTACAATTACAAATTTAAGGAGGCAGTACAGAATTGCAGACTAAACTGCCCTAATTGGGATATGTTTAAAGCAAAAAAACTAATGTCCCCGATACAAGCGGCGGCTTGTTCCGGTAATATACAAAATGTTTGCCTGAAAATCTATGACAAAACCTCAAACAAGGCGTATTTAATAGACACGGGCGCCGACATATCTGTCGTACCATCAGAAGAAACACAACCCAGAATTTTATTTATAGGCAGCGAATGGGTCCCAACTCAAAACGTTCGGAAATCAGCGAATCAGTTTGGACCTGGGGCTTAGACGGCACTTCACTTGGACGTTCGTGGTGGCCGAGATAACAATGCCGATCATTTGGGCAGCTTTTTAAACCAGTCGGGCCTGTTAGTCGATATCTAGCATGGGCGATTACAGGATCCACTAACTTCATTATCCGCGTTAGCCGTCAAAGTACATGACTACGTACTCTCAGTCAGAATGAGCAACTCCAATACAGTCGACAATGGAATTCTTCCTATATTAGAGAAATACAAAGAAATAACCCACGAGAACCATGCGTTCTAACCTTTAAAACATAAGGTTACGCATCATATACTAACGCGTGGACCTCCGGTGTTCGCCAAACCCAAAAGATTGAGCTCAGAAAAACTGGAGATTGCCCGAAAAGAATTTCAGTACATGGTTGACCAAGGCATTTGTAGGCGTTCTGATAGTCCATGTGCAAGTCTGTTGCATCTAGTACAGAAAAAGAACGGCTCCTGGCGGCCTTGTGGGGACTATCGGGTGCTCAACAATGTTACGGTGCCAGACTGATATCCGATCCCCCTATATCCAGGATTTGACGCACCAGCGGAAGGAACCTCAATTTTTTCGACCATCGACCTTGTACGCGCTTATCACCAAATCCCAATCGAGGAGTTTGGTTTATACGAACTTACGCACATGACTTTCGGGCTAAGGAACGCCGGCAACGCCTTCCAGCGCTTTATGCACCCTACCCTACAGAACCTGAGTTTCTGTTTCGTTTATCTAGACGATGTGTTGGTGGCATCCGAAACAATGGACGAGCACTTAGAGCATCTGGAGATAATTTTTTCGAGGTTGAACGACGCAGGACTAGTGATAAACACAGATAAGTGCCATTTCGCAAAGACCCGGATCAATTTTCTGGGACATAAGGTCACTGCAGGGGGAATTAAACTGCTCCCTGAATACTTTGCAGATGTCGCTAAGATGAGTCTGCAAAAAACGGTGAACCAATTACGTCAATTTTTAGGAATCATAAATGCCTATAGAGGATTCATCCACAACGCAATCAGAAGTCAAGCTGTGATAAGTGAGTACCTAAAAGGGATCAAGAAAGACGATACGAGAGTAATCGAGTGGTCAACAGAAGCGGAAGAGGCATTTAACCTTACTACAAAAAATTCGGGGTAGGCTGTGTCTTCTACATGGCCGTAGGTATTTTTCGTGATAACGTTTATAAGAGGTGCGAAAATGGCACGATGTATGGGTTTGTTAAAATAAATTTCTTTATTATTATGATAGCATCATGAAATGAGAGTACAGTGATTGTTTGCAAACGATTAAGTACTGGGTGCTGGTATGAGAAGTACGATATGAAGCGCAGGGTCCCAGCGGTGATGTGCCTGATGAATGTGAGATCCAGACAAGTGCCTCCCAAAATCACAGAGGCTAGTGTGATGGAGACGCAGTCTAGGTCAAATGTTTAATAGAGTCCACACTGACATATGACCTTTCAGATCTGGCATTCTCTCTTTATAGTGCTCTCTAGCATTGTAAATCGCCACTTTGTAGATCTAAATTTTAATTAAAATTTATGTGTAGATTAATTAATTTAATTTAAAATAAATTATCTGCCACAGTTTCTTTACGCACAAATTGACACCAGAATTACTCCCGTCAGATAATTGATTCTCATGGTTGGTTGTAATTCGCTGTTTTGCACTTTGTAATTTTAATTAAAATTAATGTGGAGATTAATTATTTTAATTTAAAATAAATTATCTGCCATAGTATTATTAAGCACAAATTAATAACCGAATTGCTCCGATCTGATGAGGCATTCTCTTGGTATGATGCCCTCAATCTCTATTAATCCCTATTTTGTAGTTTGAATTTCTAATTAAAATTTATGTGAAGATTAATTAATTTAAATTAAAATTAATTAGCTACCACTGGTTTTTTACGCAAAAATTGACACCATCTGATCTCCGATCGGATGGTTCAAGCATTTAAATCGGTCGAAATCAGAGGTTCACGGGCGGGTTCCTTTGCCGCCTGATGACGTCATTGCGATAATATTATGCGTGACACATAGAGCCAAGGGACCAATCTAAGCAATCATATTTTTAAACTAAAGTTAATGCTTATAGTTGATGTGTAATTGTCCCGGACCAAGGGCTAAATTTCGGGTCAGTTTTCTGAACATGCGGTGTAAAACGTTATCACGTCAAAACTAACTGAGCGAAGCAACACTATTGCACCTGGCGAAAACCCACTGCAGCGGCCAGCATGGATGCGGGTCCAAGTCAAAAAAACTTATAAATCAAAGGTCCATATAAAGTCATTCGACGCCTTCACAAATAATTCACCGTGTTGATTAATGGTAAAAACCAAACGATTTCAATCGACCGGCTCGAACCGGCTTACGGTATACTGTGTTCTACTGAGCAAAAATCAGTTCATTGTACACCAAAAACTGTCGGTATTTCAGCCGAAACATTTTTTAGGGGGGAATTCACGTGAGGCAGAGTCACGTAGCGATTCACTCATTTAACTCACTAATTCTCATTCGTTTATCTCTACAATTATTTGGAATGTAGCTCATTCCAACAATCAAACATAATTGTATTTGAATAACTCTTTTCTATACAGTAATGACACTCCCGCATATTTGACTCACTAAATATATGGGTGTGTTTCTTTGATTAGCAAATGAAAATATATTCCACATATATTTCATACACCTCACTATTTCGGGCTAAAAAAAATATCTTAACTAAAAATCATTCACCACCATCTATTGTCGACATTTACAACTAATCAAAATATAATTTTGATTAGACATAAAATTCAGTTCATTGGTTTTTAACATCTCAAATATACACACACAATTTTGACAGACATAAAAAACGACAGTTTTCTTGAGAAAACTTTCAATCAGTCAACACGACCAAAGTTATTGTTACGTATCAATTATTCGAAAATTAGATACAAGTTTAGTGAAAAATAAACGTCACCAGTTAGTAAGTTTAGCATTTGTGGAAAACAATACAACACATTATTTTAAACGCGATACGCACTTTTCCGCAAAATCATAAGTGTGGTGGTGGATTTTGTATTGTTCACTTATTTTCTACTGTAAATAAAGAACGGTACATAGATTGTGATTGTGCCACCTTCATAAATTCCTATGTCTCAAATTTATTTATCTACTAGAGAATCTCACGTATCCAGCCAGCTTTAAATTATAATTATATCGGTGACGCGCAACAAGCGTTATAAAATAAACAAAAACAAACGAATTTTTATTTATATGTATTTTGTTTGATTACTCATTATTACATTCGGGTTTTTAGTTTTTATTTGATTGTCGAATTCTCTTTTTCGTTTTCTTTTATAATGTACGATCAACGAGCAGCTAAGTTATATAGCGCTAACAGCAAGAAAAGTTTGTTTCATTTATCGATGAAAATATAAACAGTTTGTTCTACTCTTCTAGCCTACAGGTGCTTTTGAAATTTTATTTATGTATTTTTTTTCTTGGCGAGAGAGAAAGAGTAAACCTCCCTGATAACCTAGAATCAATGAAAATGCATCCGATTCAGGCCTGAATGTATACCTTCTCACTTCAGTGAAATGATATAGGACGTCGGGGAAAAAAATCAGCAAGCTACTAATCCATACAAAACAGTTATTTCACTTTTGAACGGAATAAACATGAACGTTAGAGTGGGATAAATATTGTTATTATTATATTAATTACTATTGTTCAGGAACTTTTCAGCAAAAATACATCCTAGTAAGGCAACCTTCAGGACATTTTCATCGAGTAAGATAAATTACTTCTTATTCATGCCTTCTTTAGACTATACCGTAAAGAATTCTAGTACATTTTACAGTAGTTTATAAAAATAAAAATGTTTCTAAATTATTTCAAATTTCGTTCAGTTGATTCATTCAGCTGATTAATTTTATTCGCATTTCATTTATATTTATACACATAAAATATTGGATATGAATTATTAATTAGTTTTATCACTATTTGAAATGATAACCGGAGCCATTTATAAGTTCAGAATGCTGGTGCTGCCTACCAATGCTGCTGGTTTCTTTAATGATTTAATTTTGTAAAATCTGTTGTGTGCTTTTAAAACACTGTGCCGTAGTTGGTTGTTATATTCGGTGATTCCGATATCAGTACCGCAAGAATCTCAAATTTGAAAAATCATATATGTAGATGAATCATAAAAATAAATTAAAATCCAATTAACCATACCAAATAATATTTTCGAAAACATTTTGTAGCTTGTCAAAGCTTTTTTCCCCGATACCCCTTACAAGTTAAAATGACTGTAAACTTCATCGGTTACCATGAATTTGAAAACGGTTTCCACAGATTTCGTGTTCGATTTGAATCTTCTATGATAAAATAAGTTACCTGTGAAATAAAAATTACCAAAATTTATGTTATATTAGTTTCTGCCGTTAAAGCTTGAGCGAATTCTGTATCTAAAAGGCGAACTTCCATATCATTTAATTCATCGATTGTCTTAGCTGGAAATTTTGATTCAATTTCTTCATCAAATTGACTTTTTTCTTCTCCCGTTAAAATCTTCAGCATTCTTGCATTTTGCTTACTGTACATCACGCTTGCTCTCAGTAATTTATTTGTTGCCAGTTTGGATGCATCAGAAATATTATTGGTGATGATTTCTTGTACCTAAGGTAAAATAATAATAAACGTATTCGTAAAATGAATATTTGTTTATTTTAATGTCATATTTTATGTATACCTTTATATTTAATGAATCTAACTGTACTTGCATGGCGTTTTGGTTTTTTATTATGATTTCCTGATTTATTAAAAAAATTTTGTGATTGCTTAGGATTTGTTGTAACATTAAAGGATTGTCTGTAATAAAAAGGCAAATATAAATAAAATTATTCTCCTTTTTTTTTTCGCTGGCGCTACATCCCATAAAGGGATTTGGAAGCTTCATAGTGAAGTTTCGTAATCATTTGTACAACGGATAATGAGTGATTAGTTCATTGGTCCTTACATTAACCAGCCGTGATATTTTCATCACCCGCCGGGAATCGAACCCGGGACCTCTTAAAGCAAGCATGCTAACAACTGTGCCACCGGGGGCGGCGATATTCTCCTTGCTCTACATCTAACTCAAGAAAAGTATTTTGTGAGTCAAAATCCTGTGTCTGTTTCTTCTCAATGTTGTTTGGTTGCGAATGCTCGTAAAATTCATAATAATATTTATTATTTATTTTAAATTTTTTTCTGTAAGTATTTAAAGAAACAAAAATATATAATTTATTTAATTAAATACAATTCAATGTTTGCAATGACATAACTTACGGCAGTGAACTGGTGTGGATGAAAGAAATCCTTCGGGTAGATTTTCCCTGTTGAATTGGTTGTTGTAAATAGCGTTGATAGGAGATGGCGGCGTATTTGAATTCAGATTGAATATTTGTTACTATATTTTTAATGATGAAACATGTTAAATAATTCATGTAGCATGGGAATTAAAATTATTTTATTTTTGAATTTGTAGATATTATTTGATTTTGAAAACGTGGATATTTCAGATTCGAAATCACTACACGCAACAATCCCCAATGCAGAAGAGGAAACCACAGGCTCAGTAAAGAAATCAGAAATTATTTTTAAATTTATGTGTAATTACTATTTCACCTGCGGCCTGAAAACCAAATCCTATTACTTTAACAGGAATTTTATTATTAATGAGGCAAAATGAATCCTGTTCATTTTTAAACGATATATAAACATTGTTTCCTTCAGAATTGTTACTACTATTTTGAATTACATCAGCATTTTGCATTTCTTGCAATCTGTTATGTAGCTGTTGTAAAATGTTGGTAGGTTTCCTGACTAACCGTTTAATAAATTGCATAAAATTTTCTGGTTTATATGCCGAAAAGTTATCTAGCTTTGCTTAACGCAATCCGCTAAATGTAATGTACAGTGGATGTTAAACGATACAGCGATGTTCTCCAAAAATTTTCTCCGGAAAATTACCTCATTTTCCGGGAAAATTTTCACTTTTAATATTTTTTATTTTTCGAAATTAGGTAAAATGTAAATTTTTTGATAATTTTTGACGTCTAACGTGATTGTGTATTAATTAATAATAAATGCTTCGTCAACCTTGCAGACACAGATCAAATAGGTTTTATCGCTCTTATCGCTTCTTCTGATAGTACCACAAATGTTAAAAAAAGCAACTTTTGGAAATATAACAATTTGTTTAATGTAATTTTAATTCGTTGTATACCATAGAGGATAGGGGCTACCGCCCCCAACCCCCGCTTTTCATGAATTTATAAATTCTTCCTGTTTCAAATTTTATTTGTAATTTTAAACTAAGCAAAAAAAAAATTGCAAAAATTGCAAAATTTTCCCGGAAAAATTACTTGTACTGTCGAAAAACTGTTGAGATACAATCCTAATATCAAAATTTTTATAAAAATTGCACATTTTGACGTCTTTTGATGACCCGAAATAATTCGGGTGAATTCAAAAACAAGTACCAAATTTCGTTAGACGATAATTCAGCACGTTCTCAAAATCTTAGTGATGGTAGCGAAATAGTTGAAACTTGTAGATATATTCCCAAGCACAAATAATGTTGGTGTTGGTAACAATTTTGGTATTAATTTTAAAAACGTCTGGTATCTAGAAGAATCATTTAAATTTCCTGTAAGAGGAATACGAAATTTAAAATTTCAATATTCGTAGTTGGCCATAAATGGCTGGCATATTTAACAACTTTGGATGTTGCACCTTGTAAATATTGCGTGTTTTTTTTCATTGAATCACGGTGGTGTTTGGCATCAATCATTAGGTAAGCTAGTTAAAAATCCATTTTTTATTTGGAAGGGCGCCATTGAGATTTTTAAAAAACACCAGGATAATGAATATCATAAAACGTCCTTTAATCGTGCACAAAATCGATTGGATATTCATACAAAGAAAACCGAATCTTTGGAGATTTTGCTTGACTCGGCTTTGAAACAGCAAATATTAGAAAATCGTTCCAGATTACATCCAATAATTAAGACAAATATATTTTGCGGCCGCCCAGGCATTTTGTTAGGAGGGCATGTAGATTCAGGGAGCCTAACTGAAGTGAAACCTGAGATGAAGCATTAAAATTCCATCGTGAATCATCTGCGAGGAACGCCACATACAATAGTGCAATAATTAAAAACGAGATTATTAGTACGTGTTTCCATATATTAATACGGTCCATTGTAAATCGAGTTAATGCTGCCAAAGGTTTTAGTTCTTGCTGATGAGACAAGTGATCTACCCAATTTCGAGCAATTTTCGTTTTGTGTTCGCTATTTAAATTCTGACCAATACCTAATTGAACCAGGCTATGATAGAGCGTCTTCAATGAGAGGGCGTGATCATTGTGCGCAGAAATACATAAGAAATGTAAATCCTCTGGCGTTATATGTGCATTGTGCATCACACAGCTTGTGTAAGAAATTGCATGCGAGATCTTTCTAGTATTTATAACTTTTTGAACACCTCTAAGTGAGAGAACGTTTTAACACGAGGGTTAGATGACTCCACTCCCGAAATATCAGCCATGCGCTTAAAACAACTATGTCCCACCAGATGGATACAGCGCTACGAATTTGTCATTGCTAATTTACAGCTGCAAAATGCAATTATTATTGCATTAGACATAATTTCATCATGGTCTGATAAGACGGCATCATCACTAGCAGCGCAATTGTTATTGCCAAAGTTTTTGCAGTAACACTTCCACTAAGTCGATTCCTAAAAACAGAAAATTTTGACTTAGCAGCATTAAAGTGGCTGGTAACGTACAAAGTGTTTTATCCTATATGCGTAATGATGCTAGCAGTTTGTTTGCAAGTATCTTAAATGACATATCGAGTGTGTGATGAACAGGACATCAATATGCGCATTCCCCGTTGTGCGGGAAAACAAATCCATCGATGTAATATTGTTACTGAAACAATAGAACAGTATTACAGAATATCAATAATGTATATTCCGGTCCTGGGCTCTGGGTTTGGTCAAATTGACGAGCGGTTTAGTAAGCACAAAGCAATTTTTGGCAGTTTCAAATGCATTTTGCCGAATAAAGAATCTATGATCAACAAATTGAAGTAGCAGCAACGATTTTATTTATTAAATATGCACCTCTTTTAAATTGTACTGTGAAAGAAGGCTTAGGAGAATGGCAGTGTGGTGGAAACATGTTTCGGAATTAAAAGTTTGCTTAATAAATAAATGTAATGGATGTTCTTAATTTCTGTGACAAAAATATGTTAACTTGCGTTCGAAAATTAATCGAAATATTTGTCAGGGAGAGCGCTCATTTTCGACGTTAAAATTATTGAAGACGTAGTTACGTAACACGGTAAGCGCAGAATGACTAAATCGTTTAACGATTGTTTTTCAATATTTCAATTGAAGAAGTTTTAGACAAACTAGCAAACTACTGTAGAAATAATAAACAAATTTATTGTTGTCTGAATTTATTTTTAGCTTTTCCTTTGTGAAATTGAATATGCAATTTCGAAAAGGGCACATCTCGAAAATTTTGACAAAACCGTTTTTTCGCGTTAATGTGATGGAAATATATCCCCGCACCTATTTAGTTTGGAATAGGCACATTTCTTATGTTAATACGGCCACCAGTGTCGGTTTGTACAACGATAATTTCGAAAAGGTCACAACTCTTGGAGATGTGTCCTTTTCCAATTTAATGAATTTTTATATCTCTATCTGTCGCTGAAGTGATTTTGATACTTATGATAATAGTTTCATAAAGTTTATACGTTTTGTTTTTAATTAGATTTACTTTATATTTTATAAATTTTTAAAAGGGCACATCCCGTATGCATATAATACATAAAAAAATATATAAAATAAAGACTAACATTAAATATTTCTATAATTTTCAATTACTTTCTGACCCTACACTTAACCTGAAAATAAATTGTATAAATTTATGTACTACTTTAGAAAATAGATAGTTTTCTTTAATTCCTGAAAAATTTAATTTTTCAGACATGTGCCCTTTCCGAAATTGCACATTCAATTGATTTTAGAATAGTTGATTCTAAAACAAGTGAATGATAAAAATCGCGTGATAATTGCAAAGCGGTGGTAAAATAACTTGATTTTAAAACTGAGAAACTGTATTAGAACAATTGTTTATTGTGTTAATGTGATAAAGTGCATTGGGCTACATTCTCGATACCCGACTGAAAACTGAGAAACTGTATTAGAACAATTGTTTATTGTGTTAATGTGATAAAGGGCTGGGCTACATTCTCGATACCACATTGCAAGCAAATTAGAAACTTGGCTAGCTGAAATCGAGTTTTCACATTCTCAAAAATTTTTGCTAGCTATTAGCAATCAATATAGCACAAAATCTTGCTATCAAGTTTTTGAGATGTTAAATCAAATATTAAATTATTTTTAGGTTAGGTTGAGTGACATTTCAATATTTGTTTCATCTTTGTTCAAATTGTTCCATCTTTGTTTGTGACATAAACCATCTTTGTTTCAAAAATTCGGCTGTAAAACTGATTTGTTAAAACTTAAAATATTTGTTTAGAATTAAAAATGGAGTGGTTACTAATACGTCAAAGGTATCACTTCAATATTCATCGAAAAGTGTTTCGTGATAGGGAGAATCCCTTTGAATGTGAAGATGCAATTTTTTTTTAAACGGTACAGGTTTACTAAAGATGCCCCCAAATTTATTATTGAACTTTTTTCTGCATACCTGAAACGAGAAACTTTTCGAAGTAAAGCTATTCCAAGTTTTCTTTTTTTAGAGCTATCCATTTTTTGTTTCGTTACATGTCGTTGTGCAAAACCCTAATGTCAAAATTTTATTCAGCATCGCGCTGAATAAAAATAATATGGCGGATTTGCTAGACATATCGAGAATGTAATTTCTTATTTCCAAAATTGTCACTAGCAATTCCGCCATTTTTGCTAATAGCAACTGGTTGTTGTTGTCACAAAAAAAAAATATGTTAGGCACGCTGAGACATTTAAACGCGGTGATACAATAAGTAAGAAAAATAAGCCGATAAATTAGTATTTCAGTGAGCTAACCACACTTACTGTTACCATTTTCATCATTTGATACCTAAGCATGATTTTTTTTTTCCTTTCCCCATTCTTGAAACTAAATTTGTGTGTTAGTTATGAGTATCACTGATAATATGTCAGACAAAGATATTTCATTTAGCGAATATTTACAAAAATTTGAAGATAGTTTTATAGCGGTGTTGACCAAAGGAAATGAAAACTTGCAACCCGAACATGAAGGGTTAAAAACCGAGCTTGAAGAACTAAAGAATAAATTTAAATTAATGGCTATTGAAAATGAAACTCTAAAAAATAAAAATCATGGTGAAACAAGTACCCAAAATAAACACGATATTCAGGATAGTATGGAATGTCGGAAGGTAGCAAGTGAAAACATACACTCGGATGAATTAAATAACAGTAGTTCTCATGTTCAAGGTCAAACGGAAGATGTACATTTATCAAATAATCAAGGTCGCTTTGAGATGAAGAACCATCTTCAATGTAAGACAAGGAGTCACAGTACGCGTGACAATAATATTGCGGCGAGCAATAAAAAATACGATTTAGAAGATTATAATCAAGATTTACATTTATTTTAGCGATCCACAAACACCATTCAAATAAGGGATATTCAAAAATCAATCCCTAATTTTTCCCTAATGATCCCATCAAATAAAGTGTTGTTTATGGTGCTCGCTCATTCGAAGAATTAAAACGTAAAATTGAAACTTATCAAAATTTTATTGACCGTAATCTACCCTCAATAAAATCTCAAGAACAAAACAATTTTACAAGACCTTTCAAAGCTGCATCGACATCGTCACGAGACTTGTGCTTCAATTGCAGTAAGCCAGGGCACAAATTAAAATTTTGCTATAAGAAATAAGAAAGACCCAAATGTTTCAAGTGCCAGGAATTTGGACATAAAGCAACCGATTTGCAAGTAAAAGTGATAATTGTCAGCAAAGTAGACAAGAAACAAATTTGTTGGGAAATCAATCTTGTTTCGAACAAGTTGGCGAAAGCTCTAATCAATGCACCGTAATTATCAATGGTAAAACAATAGACGCAGTTATTGATACCGGCAGTGACTTCACGATTATCAGAGAGGACGAATTTCTAATACATGGTTTAGACTTTAGAGTATAACGTTGACGATACTAGGGAACTCAATGGAATTGGAAATTCAATAGTAAAGAGATTGGGTACTTTTACTTCTACTTTGAATATTGATGGTGAAACTTTTGAAGTTCCAATTAAAGTTGTGGATTCAAATATGTTACCTGTTCGATGCTTGATTGGGTACGATGTTTTAAAAGACGCTGTTATATTTACAGAAAATGGGAAGATAACCGTACGAAAATATCGCAAAGATGAATTTCCCTTTAACTGGTTATTAGTAGAAAAGGAAAATGAAATTGAAGGGTGAAAAACGATTCCACAAGGACAATCTGAAATTGGTTACAGAATACAAACCGCAGAAAGTTAAAGAATGTCCATTCTCATTAAAAATTATTTTGCGGAGTAAAATTCCAGTGTGGCAAGGCAACCACCTCGCCGACTTAGCCTGACAGAACGAGAAGAAGTTCAAAAGCAAATTGCGGATTGGTTAAAAGATGGCATTATCAAACCAAGTAGTTCCGAATATGTGTCTCCAATTGTGTTGGTTAGTAAAAAGAATGGAGGTAAGGGAATATGTATTGATTACCGCAAGCTTAACCGAGAAATTGTAATGGATAGATACCCACTACCAGTAATTGATGATTTGGTTGTACAATTACACTCGTCAAAGTATTTTTCTACTTTAGATCTGAAGAATGGATTTTTTCATGTACCAGTAGAAGAGCATAGCAGAAAATACACGACATTGGTCGCACCATTCGGACACTACGAGTTCTGCAAGGTTCCGTTTGGACTCTGTGTATCATCAGCAGCCTTCCAACGTTATATTAACTTACTCTTTAAAGATTTAATTTCAGAAGGGCGCATAATGGTGTATATGGACTATGTAATCATCCCAACCATGACGGTCAAACAAAAAATGACAATATTGAAAATAGTTAGGAAAATATCAAGCAATTTCGGGTTCAACTTTTGCTTTCGGGCAGTTGCTAAATTTCCTGAACCCAATTCTGTCAAAAATATTCAATCTTTTTTAGGACTAACCGATTATTTTCGTAAATTTATTCCAAATTACGCCTTGATAGATAGACCACTCACCGAACTATTAATGAAGGATATAAAATTCGTATTTGGTACTATTCAACGTGAAGCGTTTGTTAAATTAAAGAAACTTTTGATGTCAGATCCCGTCCTAAAAATCTTCAGACCGGAAGCTGAGACCGAGTTACATACGGACGCCTGTAAATTGGGTTATGGAGCACTTTTACTGCAAAAGGACAGTGTAGATAGCAAAATGCACCTCGAGAAATCCTGAAGATGTTGGGGCTACCGAGGCCGTATGGTGGACGAAGTTGTCAATGCGTTTGTTGACGAGCGAGACGAACTTAGGTCAAGGGTGAGAGAGGAAATAATAAGAACACAAGAGGAGCAAAGGAAAGCATACAACAAAAAACGTAAACCCGCAGTCACTTATAGTCTGAATGACGTAGTTGCAATCAAACGCACGCAGTTCGGAGCCGGATTAAAAATCAAGGCTAAATATTTGGGGCCTTATAAAATTACACAGGCGCTACCAAATGACCGGTACCATGTGGATAAAGTAGGCGAACACGAAGGCCCAATATCGACTTCTACAGCTGCAGATTTTATGAAACCTTGGGGTCACAATCTGTATATTGGCCATAGTAGCGACGAAATTGATGAAGAGGAGGCAGCGGAAGCCAGAGTAACACACAGAAAAACACAGTAACAGTCAACAACTTACCTCATAGTTAAAGATATTATCTATTCTTCAAAAATACTCAATAACCAGGTGATGAAACAACGATGTGGGAGACAACCAAGTATCTGCAAGTGCTAGTACAGCGAAGATGTTTAAATTAGGACACAAATATTTAAACAAGACGAAGATGTTACGACGATAATTAATAAGATGAATTCGTCTAACGTAAGATGAAGAGAATTTTAAGTCGTTAAGAAGCCGAATAGAAATTAGTTCAACAATGAATTAGAACGGAAATAAGACGAAAATCAGTAGCACACTATAAAGAAGACGTATAGTAGGTATCGTGAAAGAAGTATGTTGGAAAATAAATAGTTTCATCGGGGCGAATGAAACATTCAGGATGGCCGAGTGTCGGAATTGATGACCATCTTTATCAACAGTTTGCCCAGCCCTACATCGTTTCTCGTATTTAAATTATAACGAATGAACCATAATAATTGTAACGAGAAAGGGTATAAAATGTCAAAAAGCAATATATGACAATCACTGTTTTGAGTCGCATCATGAGATAATAATGTACCATTGTGAAGAATAGCTTTTATTAAATAAAATAAATTATTTGCTGTATTGTAAAAAGAAAAGTGTTTGTTATTTCTTGTAAAATTGGATTGTGAAGTATTTGGAAATTCACCAGAGTATAATCGAATCTAACATATATTATATATAATACTACAAATTTGTAAACTCCGTCACCAAATGTTGTTCCAACAAGAGATTTGCTGCCTGCTCTGGGACACCCAACATATTTTTAACTTCAATTACTTGAAGTCCATTTACATTTATGTGGATGGTTACATTATGGTCATATAGCTGCAGAAATATGCTACCTAGTAATAGTCGGTCGGGAATTATTCAGCCATAAGATGTGAAACACCGCTGCTCAAATAAACAATTATATTGGTTGTATGGCTGACCTTTTTTATGATGCACACGTACCAATACCACCCTACATAATAATGTTTCTTTTAAATTAATCAAAACTTCTTGATTCTTATATTACATAATATATTATACCAGCAAACATGAAACTTAAAACGAAACAAAGATAACACAAAAGCTTCAGTTTCACTTTGAAATTTGAAAACAAAAACAAAACTTTTGAAAGATCAAAAGTTTTATCATTTTACAGTGTAACACAAAGCAGAAAAAAAATTTAACAAACAAAACTTTTGATATTTTTGTTGCTTATTGAGCTTTTAATATTTTTATATACGGTTTTTTTTCTGGAGATTAAGCTCGAAAAGCGTGTGAATTCTGTTGTTGTATTTTTATATTGTATCTTTTTCGAGAATATATAGTACAAGAAATCAATAGAACTTTAATTTTTGTGTTAAATAAAAACTTGTTAAAAGTTTATATTTAACAACAGTAAAAAAAAGCTTTTTTTTGTTCTTTCCGGTCGTATATATGTATGTTCGTTTGAAGCAAGTTGGAAGTTAGAAAAAAAAAATTATATAATTTTTATTTTTTGTTTTGTAAGTGAGATACTAAAAAAAAAGTTTTTTGTATTCCGTTCATGCGAAGTAATTACAAAAGCTCATAATTTAAATGATTTTTTTTTTTTTGTATTTTAAGTCTTTTGTTATAAAATTTCGCACAAAAAAAAAAGTTTCTCAGTTTTATTTTCAATCAAAGTGGAAAGTTTTGAGTTTGCATTTTTTTTTTTGTTTTGTTTAATATTAATCGCGAGAGAGATGTGTAATCGGATGATAATAATTAATTTTATGGTTGTTGTTTTAATTTTAAAAATATAAAAATGTAAGATTTTAGGAAGCTTTTACCAAAATCTGTTTATTTTAAATAATGATTAATTCTTTTGTTTTGTAGTTTTATTTTATGGGTGTTTCATAATTTTTCGACAGCATATTCGAAAACTTCATTAAACAAATTTAATTAATTAATGAACTGTCACCGAAGTGAAGTTCTTTGTAAATAATAAAAAATTGTAAATGTGTGCGTAAACAACAGCATACATTTAGGCATTTTTTATCTCGTAGAATAGATAGTGGAATTTACTAAATTTGTTCAAGCAAAATCAAAAATCTCAAAGTTTAATACTTGTTAACGAATGGCCATAGAATGCGCTTGATGTAGAAGTTATCAATTGGAAGGTCCCTTGGGGTTGGCAACATAAATAACAAGCAATTTTTGAATCAAAATCATTTGACTGTGTGACTTTTGATTTTCGGAACATCGAACAACATTTGATGCAAATATTCTTATATACATAAGTATATGACCGACCTCAGGTGCTGGCTATTTCACAACTTTTACATTAAGTGTTTACATTATTTTGAATGAGACATGCTATATGAAATTTATTTCAACTTTCTATCACTAGAGGCGGCAGCGGAATTCACGTATATATGTATAAATATTTGGCCTAACGCATTTGTTTTTTAATATAAAAAATTATGTCAGAATAATTATTTAAATTTTCCGTAAAAAGTAGATGCAGTTAAATAAAATTAAAGCTCTAATTATAAAGACAAATATTTCTTTGTATCGATATTACTTATTTGTGTTTATACAATGGTTACTAGTTGTTCTATACCGAATTGCCGGAATAAATATTCTAAAAATCAGGTTTCTAATACCATCGTTTCTCAACTCAAGCCGACTGAAAAAAAATGGATTATTAAATTTAGATTAAGTTGTGGCAGCACCATAATAAGTGCTGACAAAAGCGATTCGTCAGTATCCAAATAATAAATAAAAACGTAGTCATCGTCACGAAATAAAAAGATACTAACGGGACGACGAGAAAAGACAAGAAAGAATTTATTCGCGGTGCAAGCAACACATGAAATCGCTTCACCATCTTTTATTTTTCATTCCACTAAATAAAACTTGTATTATCAATAAACATTTAATTAAATTAAATATTAAATTACAATAAAGTTTTGTGAACCATACGTAGTTCTGGTGTACGTAATCGCGAACAATTTATCAGAAAATACGACTGCATCTCAGTCGTAGCGCGCTTAATAATTATGTGTGGGGCGCAGCCAAATTAGTGTTCGCGAGGTAAACACGATAAAGTTATACTGCGACGCCAGTAATTCATACGGAATAAGACATACTACACCAGCACCCCACCATAAAGTAAAGTGCCTTCAAAGTGGATCCATGCGTGTAGTGAAATTTCTTAAAGACGATTGCAAAATACGTAATTCAGGTTAGTTTAGGTCTGGGCAAAGAAATAATAAAAATGTAATTTTGAATGTTTTTTATGCAGGTAGTTTTACCACTGTTTTACCACGGTTTGTCACGGAGAACATTTTGGGTCAATCTGACCCTACACACTTTTCGATATAATTTAATATCCATTATCCATTATGCACGTTATACATTTTCTATTAATCATTTTCCATTTCCACTATCCACAATTATCCATATAGCTATCTTTAATTATCCAATATCCAATCTCCATTTTCCATAATCAATTTTTCTGTAACCATTAACCATTATCCGTTATCCATTTTCCATTATCCAATATTCTCATTTTTTATTTTTAAATTATCCAGTTTCCATTATTCATTTTCCATTATTTATAGTTCCATTTCTCATTTCTTTTTCCCAATATCAATTTTGCGTTATCTTTCATTAATGCGCTTGCCCATTAATCATTAATAATTGTTTATTATCCATTTTTTCTAATTACCCATTAGCCATTATATAAATATTATCCGTTACTTAATATCCTGTATCCTTTATCCATTTTTCCACATTTTCCATTTTATATTTACTTTTACCTGTTTTCCATTCTCTATTAGCCATTATCTATAATTATCCATAATCCGTAATTATCAACCAAATAGTTTTCCATAACTATTCATTTTAAATTTTCTATAATTATATCCATAATTATCCTTTATCTTTCATTGTCCCTTATTCATCGTCCTATCTGGGCTCATTATTCTCCCTCCTAGATATTGCAGTCTTTGGCGGAAAATGGCACAGAACATAATATCCCGCTGATTCCGTTTCCAGGTCGCAGGAGCGGCATCCGTCTGTCGTACTTAGGCCCATTTTCTTAAGGTGAGGGATGTGACCTGTGCGGAAGCCAGTCAAGACACTCCGTAACCCTGACTGAAGAAGGTGATATAAATTTGTTCGCTTGTCGCAAACCTGGAATTCTTCCAGTTTCGGAGTATCCAAATTCTAACGTTAGGTACGAATTGGTTAGAATAAACCTGACGTCTCATGTGTTCGAGTAATGTATTAAAAAACGTCGGAGCATAAACTACACCATGCTGACCACTACGCTTAAAAAATATTCTTAAAACCTTATAAATATACAAATGTTGTAAAGATAGAATGTTGATCGATTTAAATAAAGGCGAAGATGATTCCAATATACTTCTCCTCAAAGTTGTTCGCAAAATCATTTTCTGTTATACGAACAATGGCAGTCAGGCGTGAAGTTGCTCGAGGGATTCAAGCTAACACTTGCTGTCAGTTCCGTAACTTGCAGCTTCCGCAAGTGCACGTGTTACCTCTTCGTGGTGACTGCTGGTAACTAGATTGCGGATTTTTTCGGCTTCTAGGCTAAAACATGGCGCTAAATGAGTCAACCTTAAACAAATCACAGGGCTGGTTAACGTGTTATTCATACCGTGCCGATAACCGGCTAGAATGGGGGCCCAGTTTAAAAACTAGCTCAATCGCTAACGGGGGATCCGGATACCTGGCGCCCTCTGGATTCAGTAGCTTTATCTATGTATTGCGGATCTCTGCACAGATGGACACTCTTTTCTCCGCTACTCGTGGGACCAAATATGGGAGACCTAAAAACACAAAAAACAAAAGAGTCCGGTTCTCTCCCAAAACCGGAAAATGTAGAGAAGGGGACTCGGGTCTTTAGACATACCTCTGCACCTACAAACAAACAATGGGACATAAGCTTAAATAAGGCTGGTTCCTCCACTCGGGTCACCAAACCTGATCAAAGAAATACAATGCGGAACCAAAGCACCAATGAAGATGGTTCCTCAAAACCAACCTATAATAGTAGGAGAAAGGGATGGAGGGCCCTGGACAAGATAAATAACATCTTGCCAGAAGACAAGTCACTTAACAGAAGTCGGGAGGTCCTTCAGCTGGTTTAAAGATCAAAAGAAACAGATCTCAGGAGGAAAGTCCTAAGATCGCAAAAACAACGAAGCTCTATGCTACCGAAATGAGGCCTTTTAACGAGGTACTTAAGGATCAGCTGGGTTGTGGCAGTTGTTGACCAGTCCCAAAAGGATAGCAGTATTACGCCCGCCAATTGGAGAAAGGTGGAAAGGGGCTTAACCACCACTTATCTGAATATCCTCGCAGAAAACCCAGGACCTGCTCCGACTTGTCGGGATGCGGGCTGGCACAGGAACCAGTTGAAACTGACTGCATGTGCGGATCAGAGATCTCTTCTGCTTTACACAAAGGGAGTGGAAGGACTTGGCGAGGTATAGCCCGGAGCCAGCCTTGCTGTTAAAGCTAGGGAAGAGATCCCCTGTAGGCCGAGGCCAGGGTGTGGATCCCTTCGGAGCCTAGCGATCCACAGGTGATACTCCAGTTGCTGGAGGTTGGTAACTCAGATTTGCCAACGCACATCTGGAAAGTTACTAATGGTATCGTAAACTATGGTTTCAGTGCAGTCACACTCAAAATCTACAAGAAGGACGCGCGCAAGCCGGAGGCTCCGAAGTCTGAGGAAACTACTGAAAGCTCATCTGGACGCCTTGAAGAAGGGAAGAGCCAGGCGGAAACTATCTCCACTGATACGGAGATGTCAATGTCCTTTGAGTCATTAAGGAGGATCTTAGAGGACTTCACATCAGAGGAGGACTCTGATGATACAGTGGTAGAGACAGGAAGGTCTAAGAATGGTGACGTTCGTTTAGATTAACCTACACCACTCAAAGGCAGCATCAGCTGCTCTCCTTCTAAAAATTGGAAGGGAAGGGATAGATATTGTTATAGATTAATACACACGAAGAAAGAAGGTAGGGTTCGGTCGTGCATTCTCTTTAAAAATAATATAAATTGTTTTCTGCTATCAAATTTCAGTAATAAAGATGCGTCAGCGGTCAGCATTGAGGTCAATAAGAGAAACCTCTGGCAAATATCAGCCTACCTAGCTTACGATGAAGTGGATATTCCACCAGTCATTCTAGGTAAGGCAATTTTGAAGGCTCAAAAGTGCAAGGTTGGATTCATCTTGAGGAGTGATGCAAATTCTCATCACACAATCTGGGGAAGTACGGACATAAATGAACGAGGTGAGTTACTCCGTGATTACATTCTAAGTACAAACCTTCATATATGTAACATAGGCAATAAGCCGACTTTTATAACTAGAAATAGACAGGAGGTATTGGATATTACACTTGTTTCAAACTTTTTGACGATTAGTCTATTTAACTGGAAAGTGTCGGAAGACCACTACTTTTCTAATCACTGTTAACTTCAATTTGAAATGGACTTCGTCTTTCCGAACAGCCCTCTCTACAGGAACTAGAGGAAAACCGACTGGGATATTTTCAGAACTATTCTGGGTAATTCACTACCAGTGCCGGTGCCTAAACCTCCAAAAACTACGGTAGAACTCGATGGCTTAGTGACGAACTGTTCAGCGCTTTTAACGAAGCGGTACTTGGCTCTTGTCCTCTTAGTAGGCCTATGGGTAAATCTCGGTCACCTTGGTGGTCAAAGGAGATTCAAAAAATACGGCAACGATGCAAAAGACTCTTTAAAACAGCTAGGAAAACAAAAGCCGCTGTAGACTGGGACTCCTATAAGGAGGTCCTCAAAATTTACAAATATCAACTAAGAAATGCAAAGAACAGATCTTGGAGACTATACTGTGGCAAAATTCAGGAGTCTTCAGAGATGTCCAGGCTGCGTAAAGTACTATCTGCTCGCCCTTCCATCACAAGCTTTCTTCAAAGGCCGGAGGGAGCATGGACCACAAATAGTATGGAATCGCTGGAACTACTATTGGAGACTCACTTTACTGGTTGTTCCGAATCTGCACCTACTATATCAGCAGGTAATAGAGCAAGTCAGACCGCCCAGGTGGCACAGTTGTTAGCATGCTTGCTTTAAGGTCCCGCGTTCGATTCCCGGCGGGTGATGAAAAAATCACGGCTGGTTAATGTAAGGATCAATGAACTAATCACTCATTATCCGTTGTAAAAATGATTACGAAACTTCAATATGAAGCGGCCAAGTCCCTCTATGGGATGTAGCGCCAGCGAAAAAAATAAGATAATAAAATAGAGCAAGTAGCCTCGTAGGCTAAATGATTAGCAGAAGAAAGATTCTGTGGTCGATAAGCAGCTTTAAGCCATATAAGTCGCCAGGACCAGATGGTATTATCCCTGCGGATATACAAAAAACTACGGATCGAACCATTTCCTGGTTAGAGGTCATTTTTAGAGGCAGCCTAGAACTATGTCACATTCCTAGTAAAGGGACGGAAGTGAAGGTTGTTTTCATACCTAGGGCTTGAAAACGCTCACACTGCAGTCCCAAAGACCTCCGATCGATTAGCTTGTCTTCTTTCCTTTTCAAAATACTGGAAAGACAAATTGAAGCTCATATTAGAGGCACGATTGTGCCGGCAAAGCTGTCTAAATCTCAACATGCCTATTGCAAAGGGAGATCTGTAGAAACTGCTCTTCATTCTCTTAAATATTTTATTGAAAAATCTTTCGAATATGGAGACTACGCAGTGGTAACCTTTTTGAACATTGAGGGAGCCTTTAACAACGTGCTTACAAGGGCTATAACTCGAGCACTTTCGAATCTAGGAGTCATAAATGCCAGTCTGGGGAAATTCTGTCCCCCCTGCTTTGGAACTTGGTTATAAATAATCTGTTGCTGAGACTGGAGGATAGTGGCTTCAAGGTGGTTGCCTATGCGGATGACGTCGCTATTGGTGTTCGTGGAACATATCCCGGCACACTTAGTGAGCTTATTCAAAATGCTCTGGGCATTCTTTCACTATGGGCCAATGGTTGTGAGTTAAATGTGAACCCACACAAAACCGAATTGGTACTCTTCTCCAGGAATTATAAAATTCCTCATGTCGATCCTCCCACTTTAAATGGGTTCAACTTGGCTTTTATAGGTGTAGCAAAGTTTTTGGGTCTCGTTTTGGAAAGTAAATTAAACTGGAAACCTAATATTATGGAAAGAGTAAAGAAAGCTACGGTTGTGCTATACTCTTGCAAAAATGCCATTTGGAAAGGTTGGGGGCTGGAGTCCCAGGTGGACCTTTGGCTATATACAGCATAAGTTAGACCTATTCTTCTGTATGGGGTAACAGTCTGGTGGCCTGCTCTGGACAAAACTGTCAACCTAAAGTTGTTGACAAAAGTTCAGAGAACAATCTCTCTGTGGATCAGTGGTGCACTGAGGAGCACATCCACTCAGGCACTGGAGACTCTGCTATTTCTGACTCCTCTAGATATCTTGGGAAAACAGTGGGCAGCTTGCACTGCCGTACGACTGAAATCCATGTTTATGTGGACCTGCAATAATACAGGGCACTCATCTATACTTTGTAACAAAGCGCTTCCCAAGACCACCGACTATACTGTCCCGTCACTATCTTTTGATAGAAAATTCCGGACTATTATCCCATCCAGAGAGGACTGGATGTTGGATGCAGTTTTGGAACCAGGAGTTTTAAACTTCTTCATTGATCAAAACGAGATGGAAGAGTCGGGGCTGGGGTGTTCTGCGAGGAACTTATGTTAAACCTCCCCTTCTGTCTACCTGACTTCTGTAGCAATTTGCAAGCTGAGGTAACTGCGATAAAGGAAGTCGTGGACTGGTTGAGGTATAATGTAATATCGACTTGTGATATTCGCATATATACGGACAGTCAGGCTGCCATTGAAGCGCTTCAATCACACCTTCTCATATCGAAAGTAGTCCAGGATATTGTCTCTCATCTCTTAACGAGATGACAGATCAGTTCAACATCCATATCATATGGGTGCCAGGACATTTCGTTAGTACGGAGAATATAAAAGCCGATGAACTGGGTCGACGTGGTACAACGGACCACATCTCAAACAGCAAAAAGGATATTGAAATGCCTCTTGCGGTATGCAAACTGCTGATTCAGGAGGAAGCTAGTAAGTTGACGAATGACAGATGGTCAAATAGTACCTCATGTCGGATCTAATAACTCGGCAGGTCTGGCCAAAGTTGAACTCGGCGAGATCCAAACAGCTGATCTCACGTCAGCGGAGTCAGATCAGTGTGGTTGTTGGAGTGATTACGAGGCTCTGTCTCATAGGCAGACATGCGAGTAGACTTGGTTTCTTCTCACATGACTACTGTCGTAGTTGCGAGGACGAAGAGGAGGAAGAGAGAGTACTTCATCTTCTTTGCACCTGTCCTCGTCTGTCACGAAACAGACTGAATTTTCTAGGGGCACCCTTTTTCAACGACCTGACGGAACTCAGCAGGATGGACGTCAGGATTATCCAGCGCTCAATAGCAAGCTCAAAGTGGTTTCAATGAAATGGAAGACAATTTTTAAATTGTGATACGGCTACGAACCTTTTTGTGTCTATGTCTGGTCTTAGTAGACCGCCACCCAAACCTAACCTAACACAACAGCTAAAATGGATAAAAATGGGTTTCGCCGAACCCTAGAATTCCGTGAAGTACAACCATGCTTACGAAAAATAAATAAAATAAAATAAAATCACATCCAATGGTTTTATTTTAATTCACTTTTAATTTAATTTATTGAAATAATTATTACGTTAAACTTCTTCGAGCTACGGCAAGAGCATATCTTGCCGAAAATTGCATATCTTACCGACATTTTTTACAAAACTTTTCAAATATATTTGTCACTTCAAGGAAGGAACGTGAACATTTTCACAGCTATAATGGTATACTCTATTTTATGCGATTTTTTCGGTAAAGTATAGTAATTTTTATATAGCGCGACCGAACGATCAATGGGATTTGGGGTATATTGGTCCTATAACGTAAAAGCAAAATTCTGTATATATTTTGCCTTACAAACACAAAAAAAATTGTTACATAATAATAAATTTAATTAACACCTACTTAAATTATACTTTTTACACTTTCTGCCGTAGGCACTTGGCGAAACAGACTTAATACACACATTTTTAAAATTTTTTTAAAAACACTTGTTAAATATTTCGCAAAATTACAAAAGGTTTAAAAAATCACTCGATCGATTTCGGCTTATTAGGCCATCATCAGGAGTATCTACTAAACTGTAAAAATAAAAATGTAGTTATTTATATATATATATATAGTTGGAAAAAGCAAAAAGTGAAACCAAAATATACAAATAAAAAAATGTGGGAGTGGTAAACAATAAAATTGGTGACAGCAAGAAACATTAAAAATTAAAAATTAAAAGAGGGTGAGTTAAACACAGGTATATGATTATTGATTAGTCAATTAGTGATTGGTCGAATAACAAAATTCCAGATGTTTATTATTTTTTTCCCCCTTCTTTATTTTATTATAACCCGACGTATTAGTAATTTTATGGTATGGAATGAGTATGTGAATAAAACAATGCGGGGTCGGTAGTTGGTGAGAAACGGATTTCTCTCTGTTCGTTGAGGATATTTTGGTTAAGAAATATAGCTTGTCGGATTTCGTAAGATTCTAAGTTGTCTAAACGTCTGCTTTTTGGTTGTACACGTAATATTTCTAAATTGTTTAAACTGGATGTGTGATTTTCTAACGTTAAATGATTATAAAGGGATGATTCATGGCTACCAGATAAATGTTCTTTAACTCTAACTTCAAAATTGCGCCCAGTCTGTCCGATATAAGAGGAACTACAATCATTGCAATTGATCTTATAAACGCCAGACTTGGAAAGGCGATCAATTCTTGGTTTGTTGTTAAAAATCATTTTCTTAATTGTATTATTGTTATAAAAAGCAAAGCTAATATCTGTATATTGTGTCACGATGTTACTAATCCGTTGACTAGTTTTTCCTATATACTCTAAGCGGCGCCAATTTTTCGGCATTGGGCTATCAGGTGGATAAATGTTAGCTGAAGCTTTATGTTTCAGTTTTCTGTTTAATAGCTTTAATATAATCTTAGCTGCATAACCGTTATTCGCTGCTATTTCTAAAATTATATTAAGCTCTTTGTTATAATTAGATTTGGTCAAAGGAATGTTTATTAACCTATCTAAGAATGAGTGGAAAGCTGACATTTTAATATTATGGGGATGGTTTAAAGAGTTAGGTATAATGGCGTCTGTATACGTGGGTTTTCGATAAACCTTTTGTAATTTTTTAAACCTTTTGTAATTTTGCGAAATATTTAACAAGTGTTTTTAAAAATTTTAAAAATGTGTGTACTTAAATTATTGCTGACAAAAATGATTTGAACGGCCCCATTTTTTTGTGGAGTAAATTAACAAATTTGCTTCATATCGTACTGGAACTAAATAAAAGAATTCTATACGTGAACCGAAACATTGGTGTATTGCAATGCAATTCGTTTTTATTATTAACCGCACTCAATATTATGATATCTTCCAAGTTTTTATTTTAATCACCCACAGTACTAAACTATTCTAAATAATAAACGGTTCGTAATTACCAAAGTTTATTTTATGTACATAAAATTATCCGAAAATTAAAGTTTATAAATATTTTTTTTTTTTTGAAGTTGTTGAAACATTTCGAATGTTCACTTTTTTATTAGCACCACACAACTGTTGTACATAAATTTTTCTCATTTCTGCTAACAGCAGACGTTCTTCAATTGAATAGTAATAAAATAATAATATAATTTTCAGTTTGCATTTAATAATAAATTCAAACTAAAATAAATTTTTTGTTTTTTTAATTTTATTCATCTGTAAAATAATTATAAATGATATTATTTATAAACTCCATAGTTGTTAGAATATGGGATATAAAAATAAAAACGAACACGTTTGGAATGAGTAAAATAATTTTTATTTAATTTAAATTTAAAACAATAAATTTTAAATTATTTTATTATGCTTGTACATAAATAATACACAGCAATTACCAATTAGCATCGTAAATAAAATTTAATTTTCATTCGAAAGTTGTAGAGCTTTTAGTATTATTGAAAAAAATTGTTTAGGATTATTTTGGGGTCAAGCATTACGAGTACATGAATTTATGAATATTTTGACAGCTTAAAAAAGCGCTTAACTAAGATATTCTACTAAGGAATATGAATAAATGTCACGTCAAAATGTATTTCTGTTCTCTGTTCTTTAAAACCGGATGAATGGTATTGGGTTTTGTATGTTTTACGTACATTTTGAACCAATAATTCACTTGGCAAGCTAGTTAGCATTTTATATTACGTATATTCGAAATGTGTATATCATGAATACTGTATTTCGTAAAAGAAATAAATAAATAAAAATATTTAAAAGGTTTTCCAAAATGATTTATTACAGAAACATAACGAATATAAATATTTTCCAGGTTTTTACAATATTTGAGGAAAGATTAAATTTGATGTAGAATATAAATGGTTTGAATGTCAGTCTCATATACACCAAAGAAAGTATGGATATTTCATTAGGAAGTCCATTAAAATTCCGTGTGTCTTTCTCGTTAAGCTTTTCAGTTACTTATATTCGCTAAACATATTTATAAATTTTTGATTCTAAAATGTTTTTCTCTATAAAAAAAAACTAAAATAAGCTTTATCAGGTTAATTTCCACTCTCAGTTGAACTTGACTTGAAATTTCCAAAATTTTAGTTTTCTATATCGGATTCTTATGAAATGTGCTAATATAGAGAAAAGCAACAAAATAAATCGAAACAGAAGAAATCAGAGCAAAATTAATTTTGCTTTTATTGGGATTTTGCCGTAAAAATCTTTTTCGTGTTATATATTTGAATTGCTAATACTCGAGAAAGCAGGCATAAATTATTAATCGAGTCTAATTTTTAGAAAAATTCTTGGCTTTATTTTGATACAGTACGCTTTGTACTAAACCTTTTTTATTAATTGAATGCAAAAATTATACTTAAGAAAATTAAATGCTTGAAACTATTAATTAAAAGGCCGTATTTTAATATAATTCAACTTATTTATTAAATATAATGATTATTATTATATTAATGTTTTTGTTTTTGTTCCGTTTCCAAATAACTTCTTCTTCGTGCCGAGCAATTCCAAACACTACTTTTGTCAGTGTACATATAAAACAAGATATATGTACATCAAAGCATTCTATAGCTAGGTATTGTAAGGGCCAGAAATACTTTCTTAACACGCCTTCTTGATTCTGTTTCTTGAACAATCCTCAATTCCCAAAAGGTTTCTTAATATTTGAAATTAGGCTTTTTCACAACGACTTTGATATCTATGTGTTTAGAATTCTTACAGAATTTTCCATTTTTAGCTAACGCAATAGCTGTAGTGTTGGTGTTGCCCTCATAAATGTTAACACTTTTATTAATTGTTATACTAATATCAATTAATACTCCTTAACTTCCTCAATACATATATATATAATATCTGCTGCCAATCAGCATCCACATAAGCATCTAACATTTCATCGAACGATGCTCTAAAGGTCAACTTTAAAGACCGCGTATGATACAGGTATTTCAGTACTAGTAATGCATAATTGTAGTAATTATTATCGTGATTGTTTTGAAAGCGGCTTAAATAATTTACCGAATAAGATACACTTGATCGTGTTCCATTTGCTATATACATATATAACAAATTAACAAAGCTCCAATTAAACTTCTGTATTTCAATTTCTCATTGACTTTTTCACTTGATTCCAATTTTCAATTAATTTCCATTGGTGTTTCAAATTTTTTCGACTCTGTGACATTTATTTTTCTGGTAGGCTTTTGATGTATTAAACTTGACTTAAGTACATCAAAAGGTGTTTTTCTGATCATTGTATTTATCAATAGTCTATTTCCTATACAAGCTGAAGTTTGTATACATTCTGGCCAGTAGCACTTACTGCTCCTTATTTTAAATCTTTCTGCTACGCCATTTAGCTTTATGAGGATATGGGGGAGCTGGATTTAAATATATGCCTTCCTGTTTACAAAATTGGTAGAACTGTCCAGTAAGGTACTCTTTACCATTGTGTCACCGTATTTCCTTATTTTGTTTCAGTCTGATTTTGTAGCAATTTTATATATGGAACAAAGTAGTCAAACACATCACTTTTTTGTTTAACACAGTACACTGTCGCGATTCTACTGAAGTCATCAATGAAGCTTACAAAATATCTTTCACCTCGATAGCCTGTGGTATTTTCCGGATTATTAACTCCAACACATCTTGCGCTCGTCCCCTATTGTTCTGAAATGGATCATAAGCCTATCTAATAATTTGTATTCACATAATTTCCTTAGGCTGTTGAAATTAGTATGACCAAGAATGTTATGCAATTTCTCTTTATTATGGACATTTGAGCAACATTTACGTTTGATTTTGTATCTTTTATGCCTATTTCACTTATCAACTCAAGCACCATAGTTGTCGGCACCGTTGTTATTAAATATTATCAAATTATTTTGACTGGCAATACTTGAAACACTTAACAAATTTTGTTTCATACTGGGTACGCATTGCGAATTTTTGTTTTTTGCCTGGTTCCATTATTATTCTAGAACATCGAGAAACCGTCACCAACCTTAATATCATCGGAGTGTTCTTACGTTTTGTATTCGCAAAAATATCTCTCATCGTTTATGATATAATCGGAACAACCACTGTCTAATAATCAATGCGCCTTATTTTCATTTTCATGCTGTGCTTGTAACGTCATTACTTTCACATTGGATATGCTCGTGTTATCTACGGCTTGTACTGTAGAATTTCCTGCTATTCAAGATGCTCTATGTGTCCCTCTTTTCCGACCCTTTGATGTAGACGTATTTTTGTTTCCTCTCTAGCTGCGTCCTTTCCAGTTGTTGTTTTCTCTACAGTTGTAACTTCTTATTTGGTTGTCTTTCGATTCGGAAAATCCCTTTGTATGTGTCCTCTTTGCTCACAACCACAGTATATTATATTGTTCTTGTCTGCATTTTTAAATTAAAACGATTCCGTATTGAATGATTGTAGGTCACTTGGGAATTTTCTCTCTTCTTGTGTTCCAAACATAATTTCGACTTTATATATTCGATGGATTCTTGAGAATAAAAACTACTTTACCGATTTTATTGTTGACAGTTAAATATTTATGTATGTGATTTATGGCATAATGACATTTATGCCAACAAACAAACACATACATAAAAAAATAACCACACGTTTCTTTTTTAAAACGATTTTTTGAATATATCTGGATTAAAACAAAAAATCACGAAAATATCAACCGAAATTCTTCGTTCGATAATTTTTCTTAATCTATTTTTTATATACGTATACATTAAAAATTACAAGTCAATAAAAAAGCAAAATACAAAAATTGGAATAAAAATAGAAGAACCCTATGTCGAAAATTGACAGTTTCGAGTTCTATTATAATGGCAATATAAAATATGAGTAAACAAAACAATTAAATACCAAAAAAAAAAAATATTTAAAATAACCAATCATTAAGCATTAAAAACTCATTAAGCGATAACACGAAACAAATATGAAACATTAGACGGCTTAGAATAAATTAGCCTCCTAGTCCGATCTAGTAAATAGTGGTGGAAATCTATCGATAGTACTATCGATATATCGATAGTTTCGTACTATCGAAAACAATCGATACTTTTTATATACTATCGATATATCGACCTATCCAAGTAAGAATATGATAAGTGAAAAATACTGTTTTTTCAGGAGAGGAGTATAAAGGTTTAATTAGTTCTTTTCGCTGCTAGGAATAAGCGGATCACTTTAATTGTATCGTTTATACTGAAGAGTATTATAAAGTGGCTTTGAATTCTTTTAACTGGATTTTTAGTTAAAAACGCATTAATTTAAGAATATAAAATCAGTCATAACCTTATCAATTTTAGAGATAATACTTTAAGATTTTATCATAATAAGAATTCGACATCGTAGAGTCCAAAAATCGTATTCCCTTAAAACTATGATAACTGACGTTTTCATGGTCTTAATTGGATAGATCGATATTGATATTTTATTCGTACAAGAGCGTTTTGCTATTATGCGGTATAACTTTAGTTACGTTTTTCTTGTTGTCATTCCTTTTATATGCTAGTCAAATTATTGGTGATCAACCATCCCAAACGGTCTGAAAGCCAAAAAATGTTGAGATGCTGATTTTCTTACATAAAAACGATTGGCTGATTTGAAAACAAAGTGGGAAACTGGGAAACTTTCCGATTATAATAACCTCCCTTGACTTTATAGTTTCTGGTTGTAGTCAACCTATATGTAATTAAATAAAGTTTATAAATTTATTATCCGATAGTATCGATAGTATATCGATAGTCTTTTAATTTCTGTCGATAGTTTTCTATCGATTGTTTTTTATGTTACTATCGATACTATCGATAGTTGAAATTGTCGATAGTTTTCCACCTCTACTAGTAAACCATTGAAGAAGGTAGGTGATGTAAAAAAGTATATAGCGGCGGACATTATCGATATTAAATCTGTGAATACTGTACAGAATTTGATGGTTTGCACGGTAGTTTTATCGAGCATCAAATCTTATTATATGCTGCCCACTACGCTTAAAAAATATTTTCAAGACTTTATAAAGATTCAAATGTAGCAATGGTAGGATATTGGTAGATTTGAATAAGGGCCCAGATGAATCTGTTCTATTCTTCCTCAATATGGTTAGTAAAATCGTTTTGTGTTGCACATCCAATGGCTTTAAAATAGTTGGGTAACAACCACCCCAGCATGATACGTAGATATACAGTTATAACTCCAGAAATTTTTAACAACATAAACTTGGTTTTATCACTCAAAATTAGGCAATGCTTGTCCAACCATTTCTGAAAAACTTTCAGATCGGAATTAATCATGGATTCAGTAGAATATGCTAAAGCTAAATCATCAGCAAAACCGGTACTGCTGCCATTTAACCCAGCAGTACTGGTTAAATAAAAATCAGGATAACAATATCATCATCAATAAATCAGGAACAGCAACGGACCCAACACCGATCCTTGGAGAACCCCAACTCTCACGGATCTAGAATCACTCAAAATATCACCAATTCTAACTCTCACATTTCTATTCTCTAAAATCAATGTCGGACAGAATAGAGAGAGAGCAACATTTTATGATCAACCATGGCAAAGGCCTTAGAAGCATCAACAAACAAACCACCACAAACATTACCACAGTTCAGCCCATTATGTCTAACATTTAAAAACTCTAACAAAGCTGACTCAGTACTCATAACTTGACCGAAGCCATGTTGATGTATACACTAAGTATGATAGCATCATACGAGACCATTTTGTCACATGGCCATTTCGAAAAATTATTTGTTTAATGACAATTTTATGGTGTCAATAGCCATTTAGTCATACGGAAAAGCTGTTTTGCTTTCCCTCCGATTAATTTGCTATAAATGCTATTTGGTAAATCTTGTGACAAAATAGCATTTTCTTATTGCATTCTTGTCTCCAGAATAAATAATTAGCTGAGAATGAATATTTATGATAGCATTTTACGTGAATATTATGTCATATTGACGTTATTGCTTCTGCTACTGCTACTATGTCATGGCTGCCATCTTTTCCCGATTTTTGCATTATTTATTTTCTTAATTTTCTTCGTTTTTCTCTATCGAACATAAAAAAGAAATACATTTTCAGTCCTATCTTTCAATTCCCTATCGACTGCATTTAGAAACTATCTCTAATTATCCCATCTTTTGGAATTTGTTAAAAAAATATATTTTCTAGTTACAGTAAATAAGACGTATTTCTGCGGGGCGTTATGCTTTCTAGACAACTACTTTTAAAAACTAACTGATGAAATTTTCTTCCCAACTAATTTTAGGTCGACATATGCGCTTATTTATTAGGAGATGCGATATTGATTATTTCATTACGCATAATCCCGCCAATAACATAAATACATATATGCGATGTTAAAAAAATGTAAAATGTCAACATAAAGACAAAATAACTATTTTATAAAAGTATGCTTTTACAAAAGTTATTTTGTTATTTTTCCAAACAATTTTTATATTATCCATACGGTCATTTTAGCTTCTTAGCCATGTAAAATGGTAAAATGCTTGTCTATTATGCAAAATAATTATTTTGCCTTTCAAATGACTAATTTCGATAAATGCTATTAGGTCGTGAATATATCGAATAAGCTATAAAATCTATTTAGCTTTGTAAATGATTATTAAACTTTATAGCAATTTAGATGAGCACACAGCATTATAGCCCAAAAATTTAGCATTTGAGAAAGCTAAAATCATTCCCCATTTTGGTCAACGTGGCACGTTTTTGTCAGTCATTTTGACGTAATTTTGACCTTTTAGCATTTATAGCTATGCCATTTAGCACATAAAAACTGATCAGCATGACCAAATTTTCGACACAAATTGTTACTTGGGTAAGTTACTCGGCAACAATTTAGCTCGTAGGTCATTGGCGATACTAGTAAAATAACAGTTAATTCTGCTAAAATATATTTTTCATCGAAGATACTTTAGGCCGTTTATTATTGTTATAAAAAGCAAGGCTAATATCTGTATATTGTGTCACGATGTTACAAATTCGTTGGCTAGTTTTTCCTATATACTCTAACCGGCGCCAATTTTTCGGCATTGAGCTATCAGGTGGATAAATGTTAGCTAAAGCATTATGTTTCAGTTTTCTGTTTAATAGCTTTCATACAGTCTTAGCTGTATAACCGTTATTCGCTGCTATTTCTAAAATTATATTAAGCTGTTTGTTATAATTGGATTTGGTCAAAGGAATGTTTATTAATCTATCTAAGAATGAGTGGAAAGCTGACATTTTAATTTTTTACCGTTAGAAAATCACACATC
Source organism: Tipula helvola (assembly GCA_963556165.1). NCBI lineage: Eukaryota > Metazoa > Arthropoda > Insecta > Diptera > Tipulidae > Tipula > Tipula helvola. The sequence goes on from OY744483.1 coordinate 185,876,087, forward strand.
CAGTTTAAATAAATTAGAAATATTACATGTACAACCAAAAAGCAGACGTTTAGACAACTAAGAATCTTACGAAATCCGAAAAGCTATTTTTCCATTTCTCACCAATTACCGACCCCGCACTGTTCTATTACCATACTCATACCATCCAATAAAATGACTAATACGTCGGGTTATACTAAAATAAAGAAGGGAAAAAAGCAACATCTGGAATTTTGTTATTCGGCCGTTGACTAATCAATAATCAATAATCATATCCTGTGTTTAACTCACCCGCTTTTAATTTTTAATGTTTATTGCTCTCACCATTTTTATTGTTTACCACTCCCACATTTTTTATTTGTATATTTTTGTTTCATATTTTGCTTTTTTCAACTATATAATATATATATATATATATATATATATATATATATATATATATATATATATATATATATATATATATATATATATATATATATATATATATATATATATATATATATATATATATATATATATAATATATATAATATATATATATATATATATATCGACGCTAATTTAATAAAAGGGCCTAAGCGACAAAACGTAAATTGTGAACCAGAAGCAAAATACTGTGAAGGGTATATTTACAACAAAACAGGATCAGCAAATATGTTTTCAAATTATTGAACGTTATAAAGAAGCATTTTGAAACACTGTTTTTACTAAAACTAACCCCAATTAAGATTTTAAAAGAAAATATTTATTTTCAATTTTTTTAGATTCTTTGAGTTGAGTCACTTGCATTGGAAAGAATGTAGCGAAACCACAAACTTGTGCCGTTCGTCCTATAGAAAAATGGTAAAAACAACGGAACCAATTTGTTTATCTTTTTCCTGTTTACAGTTATCGAAAGAGAAAAGAGCGGAGAAAAATAAACAATTAAAACCATAATTTCAGAAAAAGTGTCGCTTGAGCCCTTTGATCGAATTAGTGTCGATATATATATATATATATATATATATATATATATATATATATATATTATATATTATATAATATATATGTATATTATAGTTATGTCGGTTGTGGCATGAGCGGTAAAGATATAACACATTTATTTTATTTAGGTTTAAATTTAACTAAAAGAATTTGATGTTTTATATTTCAGAAAATAGTACAACTTAATTATATGACTTAACAAACTACTTTGAACGATTTACTTAATTTGAGTAGAGTTTTTATACTCTGCGATAAGAAAGAAACACAATAAAGCAATTCTGCATATTTTATATAATAAAGAAACTTAATAATGCAATTATGCATATTTTATATAATTTGAGTAGAATGTTTATTCGATTGAATGAGATGATGAGTGTGCAATGTTTCCATTGTTGATAATATTTGCTGATGCAGACTTCCATAGGTTTGGTTGTTGTTGCTGTTTATGTATAGTACATAACTCCTCCCTTCCTAGATTGATGCTGTCCTCAGCGTCAACTTGAGTGAGCTCTGCTAACTGTAATAATTTTATTTTTATCTTAAAGACTGATGCTTTATATTTCCTGTAGGTAAACAAAACTATTATTATGATTAATATAATTAATATAATTGATGAAACTGTTAAAGTGTGAGTATACACTGTTGTAATTTTATGATTTAACTTCATTTCTTCGATATTTTTGATTGATTGTTTTGCAATTAATGGTAAGTCTATAAATTCTTCCATTGTAGTATTGATTTTAGTATTATCGAGTGGTTGTAATAACGTGACTCTATGATATCGCTTCGTTTGATCGTTCGAGTATCTTTTATCTCGAATGGTGATTGAACAGTTTCTGAAGTGTAATAATTTAATTCCTATGATCGTTGCTTGATTAATGTTACATGTTGTCTGCATGTGTACTCCTTCGGGTGATGAAATGTATAAATACTCTGTTTCTAATAATTCGATTTCTTCTTCTGGATCTTGTTGAATTGTTTCGCAATTTGCATCTTGGTTGTTTAGTAGATTTGGTATACAACTTCCGTTTATGTTGTATAATTGTTGTTTTTGACAATAATAAGTATGCTCAATTATTTGACATGGTTTTTCAATATTCATATATTTTTGGGAATTTAGGATAATGAAATTTGGAGTGTGTTTAAAGATTTGGTTATTTATTGGGATTGTTTTAACTTTTTGAAAGTTGTATAAGTCTTTGGTAAATTGGGGTATTTCGATTAACAATATTAAATCTGTTCCATTGTAATAAGCTTTTAGTTGTAGCATGGAATAAATTTGTTCTTCCGATATAATTTTAATGTCATCCTGATCAAATTCTTCGGTTATATAATTCATTTCATTATTATCTAGTATGTGTCTACTAATTATGTTTACTTTAGCAAATGTCATTATATCATGAACTTCGTTTATTTGTTCTTCTATAATTAACATGTTATCAAATAATTCTAAGAAAAATTTATTTAAAAAGAAATGTTCAGTTACTGTCTTTGAAATAGTAGCTTTTTTAATGTTTTCATTTAATTTGTTTGTAACATTATTAATATGGTCCGTCATTTCTTCGTATCTGTCTATTAAAATTTGATTTATTTTTACTTGTTCGTTGTATTTTTCTAATACTTTAATTTCTCCGTTCTCTAAACGTTGAATTGCCATTTGAATTTCTGTATAGTCATTTTGGTCTAAATTTCCTGTTATAGATTTAATTAATGTTCCTAAAGGATCAATAAGTCCTCGTTTTTGTCTTTTATGATAAGTATTTGGCAAAATATTATTTAGTGATTTTTCTAATGATTTCATTTTTCTATCGGCTATTTTCATTTGAGTGTCGTCGGATATTTTATGGTGTTTCATAAGTCTTCCTATATCTAATTTTGTTTGATTAACTAATTCTAAGTTTAATTTTATTTTATTTAATTCAATTATATGAATAAGTTTAGAGTATCCTGTAATGACTCTTGCGGTTCCTAGCTGCAATCCTATGACGCCTTTATTCTTGCTTAGATCGAACGCTTCTAGTGACTGGTTGATTACTAGGGTTATCCTGTAATAGAATATTATCTTTGTTTAGATGCTTGTTACAGTTACGAATTCTTCTTTTATGAACTTTTCGTTTATTAGTTACAACGTTTATTTTGTTGTCTTTTACAACAGTATGAGGAATATATTTTGGTACTAGTTTATCTCTAGTAGTCGTTTTTTCAAAAATTTTGTCATTAGGTTTAAATTCCCTTGGTTCTTCTCGATTAACGTTTAACTTTTTTATTACTTTCGTTTTATTTTGTAAATCTAATTCTGCTATATTTTTTGCAATTTGTTGATATTTTGATCTAATCTCTTCTAAATATTCTTCAGATTGTTCAGCTATATTTGTTGGGATATTTTTTATTAATATGTGTCCTTTATGGAGTTCAAAAGGTGTTAGTTTTGTTGAAGCGTGAATGGTACTATTGTAGGTTAATACTGCTTCATCCATAACGTCTTGAATTGAAATAGTTTTATTCTGAGAATAAATGATTCGAGTTAACTCGGTTAACGTTGAATGGACACGCTCGATCGGGGTATTGCCTGTCGAAGCTTTTGCTGTGGTAATATGTAAATTTATCTTGTACATATCCGTGAATTTTTTGAACAAATCTGAATTAAATTCAGTTGCTGAATCTAGAATTAAGTTCTTAGGGATTCCTTCTCTAGAAAAGAATATTTTAAACATTTTAATCATGGTTTGAGATCTTCTGTTTGGAAGCTCGAAAATGGAGATAAATTTGGAAAATTTATCCATGATTGTTAAAAATGTTTTTGATCTTAAAACAAAGGTATCCGCATGGATTATTTCCATGGGTCCTTGAGGAGTTTGTGAAATTTCAAATTTCAATTTAATTGGTTTCCTCTCGTATTTGTTAATACTACATATTTCGCATTGACCTATGTATTTGGAAATCAATTCTTTCATTTTTGGAAAAAAATACGTTTTCTTAATTTTTTCGTAATTTTCCATTATTCCTCTATGATAAGGAAGGTGTGTCTTTTCAATTATTTCTAATTGTTTTTCATTTTCAAAAACGTCTTCCTTTATTATTTTTGCTCTTATTAATTTTCGTTTGGGAAAATTTTGAAATTCCTTTTGGAATAATTCGAATATTTTATCATTCACGTGAAGTGCTATGACCTTTTTGTTATTCGTATATTTTTTTAAGATATATTTGATATCATTCATATCGAAATTTTTCTTTTTAATTTTATAATGTTTATACTTATTAAATTTTATCATTAATATTTCGTCTATCTCTTCGTAATCATTGTCGACTATGATTGTGATTTGATTTCGAAAGGTGTTTAATGGTGTTAATGTTTCATGAATGGTTTTAATTTTTGAAACATTACTCTGAATATTATCTTGTAAATCCGGTTCAATTTGATTGATTTCCTGGATTAAATTTGTTGAATCTAGAGATTCTAAATTGTTATGATCATAATGAATTCGTTTTTGTATTTTTGAATTCTTTAATGTTTGTGTGCATGCTTTGTTCAAATTCGTTGCGGGTTCTGAATTTGTTAATAAAGTCTGTGACTCATTTGTAGTAATATTCCTACTTTGATTATTTAGTTTAAGTGAATCTATTGTGTTTGATATTGAAAACTTCTATTTTCTAGATTTAATTTAGATTCAATAATTTTATTTTCGTGGTTTTCGCACTGGGAGTTGAGAAAATGTATCTCATTATATTTTGTATTTAATTCCTCGACTTGTATGGAATAAATTAAAAAGAGTTCTTTTCGTTGATTCGACGTATTAATTATTTCCATGTATATGAAGGCAATTCATACCCGTTCACCCATATTTCACTCAAAAATAAATAATGGTTTATCCTTATAGAACGTCAAAGATTCTTTGAAGGCTACGAAAATACTGATGCACAATCAAAATATCATCCATCAAACCACAAACCAAGCAATTAGTTTTTCAGTTACTCATACCGCGATTAATTTTTGTGGTTTGCGGTTTAAAAAAAAAATTATATCTTAGAAATTCAATTAAAATAATGTGAAAATAAAATAATCCGATAATCCTTAAGTTTACTTTTTGTAGATACATAATAATCTAAATTTTGAATCGAACGCACCGCACATCCTGCCGTTCCATAATATATTTGTTACATTGAACGCACCTTACAAAATGTAATATGTATATGAGTCATTCGGTACACAAAATAAAAACGACTAGGAAACCCTCCCATTTCTTTAAATCGGATACCTTTACATTACATGTAATAGAATAGAAAACGGCACATTAAAGTTGAAATATTTACATTTAATTTGTATGCAAAATATTTATGTACTAGTAATTGCCCGTCAAAACTGACGGAAGTTTCTGAAAATTCAATAATAGCCTGAAAAGTAAAATTTTTATTTCTAGAAGAAAGCGAATTAAGACAATCAACATAATCTGCACACATCTAACGCAACATAATGTTAAAGTTAAAATAATAGTTATAACACTTAAAATCGGCGGTGCAGTTCGGATGGATAGATCCATTCTAGGCATTAACGTCCAATTCTATCACAACGGTCAAATTTGCATTAGAATATTGAATATGGTAGAACTAACAGAAAGACACACTAGCGAATACATATTGTACTTCAAAAATTATTATCATCTCTCGAATCATATAACCTGGATATTTAACCCTTAAATGACACATGGAGTCCAGCGGATAGTGCTGTCGCTCTCCGATTTTTGAGAGGACTATTTTCATTAAACAAAAGGTAGTACCGGGGAGTACGCAAAAAAAATATATTTTTTTAGTTTAAATTTGCCATTGAAATGAAAAAGCAAATATAATTTAACATATATTTATATATGTACAGTTAAACCTCTTTAATCGGACCACCTTTGGGACTATTTGAAAATGGTCCGATTAAGAGGTGGTCCGATTATGGAAATTGAAAAAAATAAAAATAAAATTAGAACAATAATAAAACGATAATTGGAAGTATGTATGTATATTCAAATCATAAGGTAGCTTCGACATTAATATACATACATATGTATGTACATAGGTAGGCTTATGCAAAAACTTCCAAAAATTTTACTAAATTGCCGCGGACGGGGTAAAATAGGAAGTAAGTTTTGTTGCCTTTTTTTTCGGATTTTTCCAAATGAAAGAATATTTCGTTTAAGCCTTTGGCGCTAGCTTAATCTTCTATTTGTTGTAGTTTTTTTGCACTTCAATAAGAGATAGCAATTGTGTAGGTGCTACTCTCACAACATTAGTTAGTTCGTCTCCATCGGATGATGAGCTTTCAAAAGAAAAAATAGTTTGAGCTGGTGCGCTAGCGGACAACAAATCTTCTTGACAATTATCCGAAAATTTGCAAATTTTCGTCGAAATCGAGAAAATTTCGGATTCGTTTGATTAAGCAACGGTTTCTATTTTTGGCTCCTCTGATCCGCCATCAAATCCTGCTTTTCTAAAGCAATTTCCAATTGTTTCAGGTGTAACCTTGGTCCATGCCTCGGTTAGACAGGAACATGAATCTGGACATTGATTTTTTTTAGAAATCTTCAACTCCATTTGATTCATCGATAGGACCAATCGATTCATTAACAGATTACGATATTGTATCTTGGAGCTTTTAATGATTCTCTGGTCTAAAGGCTGTGTTCATTACGTCACACAACTCAAAATAAACTGTCGAAAGATATACCAGTATGCAATACTTTTAAGTAGCAAGAATAAAACCGTTATTATATTTTCAAAATGTGTACTATAATAAATTTGAATTTGATTAATTCGATAATTCCCTGAATGTTTGATAACGGTTACGTAACACGGTAAAACTAGTCAAAACAGGACTCTTAAGTTCATATCGGCTGCGTTGACTTTGGATTTTAAAAAATTTACGTTTTATTTTTAATAATTATCTCTTAAAAATAATTTATTTTATAACAGTTTCAAAATATTTCTATAAACAGTGACACTTTTAATCGAATAAAACTAAATTACAAAAATTTAAAGTTAAAAAACGACTTTACATTTTTAAAGTCCAAAGTCATCGCTGTCGGTATGAAAAGCACTTTAATCAGGCATTTCTTTAAAACCTGTAAACATTGAAAATGCGCTAGTTCGAGAGTTATTTCGATTTTATTAAAATTTACAGATTTCTTAATCGATTAACTCAATCAGCGCATTATCAATGCTTCGAGATTTGAAGAGATCCGAGAAGATTCTCGCAACAAAATTGAACTCATTCATAAGTTTCAAGTTTTTTTTTCCATTTATCAAAATTATCGCTAGAGCTTAGGTAAGCCACACCATCAAGTTCCATAGGTTTAGAATTTTTGTTTCTCTTTGCATAGAGAATGTTATAATAAAATGAAACTCCAACTTGGAACTCAGTTCCAAAAAAGACAAAATATGTTTGAAATAGTGATCTCGGGATGGGAAAAATGAAATCGGAGTATTTTGAGTGATTGAGTAATACAGTAGTACTCGTGATCAAAAAGTAGTACAAATACTCCGATCGGAGTAAAACGACAGCACTCCAGTGGACCCCATACCTTTTTCAATCGTACATATTTAAATGTTTCCGCCGGAAATGCATCTTGTGTTCGCCCCCTTGCTATAGTTGAGATATTGCACTACTTGTTTACGTACTCAGCGCAAGCTGGTTGACCGCTAGCAGCTGTGTAGAAAAGTCCAAAATCACAGTGGGGTCCAATGGACCCCATTGTGTCATATACGTATGTTTGTGTGAAAATCGGAATAATTTGTAGGCATCTCAACTCTAGCAGACCTAGAGCGAGATAGATGCATTTTACCCCCGCTGCTGATATCTGCCTGTAAACAAAGTAATTCGAGAGGTACTTATCCGATTTTCAAGAAACAAAGACAGACTAATAGACCTTGACCAGATAAGCAAAATGTGATATGACTAAGATCTCTATAGGCGATCGGATTTGATAAAAATTGAATGAAAATATTTGTATGGTATACGAAATAATTTTTGAAGGTTGTTTTTGCCGTTTTTTGTGTTGTTTTATTGTTTTTGGTCGTGAGTAAGACTGCGCTCGTTGTTAAAATTTGTTTAGTTTATCATATTTCTTTTGAAATTTGACGTATTATTAGATGGCGTATAATTTGCGGAGTCGAACCGTCCGAGAAGTGCTAGTAAGCGATGATGAGCATCGTGAATCCATCGACGAAGCTTCTTCAGGAGGAGAATATAGCGTGTTTGAGGACTGTAAAGACAATGATTCAAACTTTTCGATGTGCAGTGCTCCAGAGAGTGCCACGGAAGTAGACCAGAAAGATATGGAAGAGGGTACTTTGGATCAACGGCGTTTGTATGTAGGAGAGCGTCAAGCGGCTGGCCAGAGCCGTGGTCGGCCATCTTCGACTATAAGAAAAAATTCGACGTTCATATTGCAAAATAAATACCTTTTTTTTAAGATTCAGTATCGGACTTAATTTTATCTAAAAAGATACTATTTCAAGGGTACACCACAAAATTTTTAGCTAGAAATATTGAAAATTAAAAAAATACGGTTAATTTATGTAAAACAAGCCATTTTTTTATTTTTTTCACAAACTTATTTTTTTTTGGTATCATAAAATTAAAATTTCACTAATGTAATAATTTGGTCTGCTTTAGTAAACTTTAAACTATATTGAAAAAATTGTCAAAGCTAAATATTCAAAAATTCAAGAAATAATGGGCAATTTTCAAGCTGGGGTCTAAAAGACCACAGTGTGGCATTTATGTGATTTTTCTTAAGTGTGTCATTTAAGGGTTAAAATTGGTACACATTTACTTCGGACAGTGGTGCTAATATGCTGAAAACTGCAAAACTGCTCCAAATAGCACAAAAAGAGGACGCTGAAAACCAAAGTGACGACGAGAGCCAATATAACGATGAGAACGACGATGGGGATTATTCTAAAATTGCGAATACTAATTCAATATTTTTTGGCGAAGAAGATGTCACCGAAAAATGTATCACAAATAATAACAAACTCTTAGTTGGTATTCACTGCATGTGTGACACGCTACAATTGCCCGTTAATGATATTTTTTATAGAAAAAGCGTTTAGCCGTGCAATAAGCCTGGCACAGGTTGTTGCAAAAAAATTGAGAGTGCCATCTGTGATGAGTCTTTTGAAAGAACGCGGGTTCAAGAAACCTATTCTCTATAACACAACAATATGGAATTCAGTGTTCGTTATGCTCGAGAGATTGGTTTGAATTAAAACCTTTTTGCGAATTGTTTGTAAATGCATTTCCGGAACTAAAGCTCCGAGATGATATTCGGGTAATAATCCCAAAAATCGTAACAGTTTTGAAGCCTGTTTATCCTGCAACGCTACAGCTGTAAAACGATCAACTGACTTTAAGTCAGGCTTTCGCTATTTGGACAATGTGTCATGAATCGATTTCTATAATGAAAACAAACCTAGGAATTTTGTTAGCCAAAGCCATATAGATTCGAGCGGATAAACTTTATGCAGGGACCGAAGCTGGTCCTATTCTGGCAGCAGTTTATTTGGATCCAAGGTACCAAATACTTTTATCAAAAGAGGTGAAAAACAGAGCTGTGAGCCATTTATGCGAGATGTATGCATATTTAAATAAATCGGAGGAACAATTTAGAACACGCACTGATGACCTAGCATCGGGAGAATTAAATGAAACTTTAACAGACGGGGAAAGTGGCGAGGAAGACATACTGGAGTAACTCATGAGTTCAATCGAAAAGAATGAAAAAAAATGAATAAAAAAGTATATCACTTAATTACGCTATTTAATAAATAACTGTGAATACAAATGTTTGTTGAATGTTATGTCCCAGATTTAACACAGCAGTGTTTATGTTTTCTTTTTACGTAAATTTCTGGCTTCTTGTATGTTGCTATTCTTTTCTGATTGAAGAGAGTGATTTACGTTTAAGTTAAATGATGATTGATATAGAGTTGTGTGATAGGTTTTATGAATATTCCAAGGTCACCGGCAAACAATCTGTTCTGATTAGAAGATTTCAACAGTTCATTTTTATGATTTAATTCATTAAATTTAATTAAAAGATTTGAAATTTTCCTTCCAGCATTATACAGATTCGAGAGAGAGTACACCGAGTCCGCAATATCCAATCTTAGTTTAATTAAACACTATGGCTGATGGGGTTTTATCAATACGTAGAATGTTTTTTTTTATTAAATGATTTTCTATTTTCTTTTGTTTAATAAAATTATTTTCACACTCTAAAATTATGCACTTTGAGGACTTTTGTTTTATTTAATAAATCGTTTACAATTAATTTTAGTGCATTGCTTTCTTTATGTAAATACCTAGCAGTAAAATTAAAGAAAATTAAATTTAAAAAATTTTTCTTTTATAAAAACTTCAAATTTTTATTGTGGCACAAAAACCCAGCTTAGCATTCTGCAATTATTAAGACAATAAAATTTGAAATCCTTATAAAAGAAAAACTTTTTAAATTTATTTTCTTTAAATTTTTGAAACGTTGAATGGTGGTGTTTAGTCTGAGTGTTTTGACTAATCCAGTTTCACGGTCAGCATTCAATTCAAGTGAAAAATTGATGAATTACTTTTTTGTAAATCAGTAAAATTAAATTGAAGACGTGAACCCGATGATAATCGCTTTCGCTCTAATTTATATTTTTTTTTATTTTTGTGACAATTTTTGGATTTTATTTTAATTACAATTCACAATTACACAAGCTTAATATACAGAATGTCCGATAGGCGACTACTACAAAAAATTGGGTTGCAGTATGTACTGGTTGCAACCAAGAAATATATGTTTCTTAGTTTAGCTGTCAAAACAAATAGTAACAAAATTTACAATACATATTAACTTAATTTTAATTTGTCTTAACATTTTTAGAGCTTTAATTTCACCTATGTGCCTTAATTGTAAGCATTTAATCGCGAATCAATTAGTATAATCGTGTATAATATGCAATATTTGATAGTTGCATTTCTAAGTTATAAAGTCGATATACAGGTGGAGTCCAGCTGAATATATCTTATAGTCTATCGATTACGGCAAACAAGACATCTCAAATTTATCACGCAATTTTGTATGTACTTCTATCAACCATATGAGTGGTCTTAAAAATGTCGTTTCTGATGCACTATCATGTGAATTAAAAGTATATAATTGTAAATGAAAGTCATGATTTGCAAGAACCTTTTAAATCTAAAAAAAAAAAAATTGATTTGGAATTAGAAACCTTAATTGAGTCATGTAAAAGTTCTACCAAAGATCAACTGAAATTGATTGAAACTGGTGAATTAAATAATAAAATAAAGGTATGGTGTGAAGTTAGACCTAGGACCTAGGCTGTATATCCCATTTAATTTCCGTCGAAAAATCTTCAACGATAAACTTGGACTAGCGCATAATGGTACACGTGCTACACTAAAATCTATTTCAAATAATAATTTTTGGCTTCGAATGAATACAGACATAGCTAAATGGGTGAAAGAATGCATGGGCTGTTAAACCTCACAAATTATAAGACACATCAAAGCGGAAGCAGGTGAATTTCCAGTGGTTTTTCCACCTTCAAACGGGTACCAAACCAATATATATTGTCCATAATTGATCGGTTTACCAGGTGACCGAAAGCAATTCCTATTAGCGACATTCGTTAATTACAGTGGCCAAAGCATTTATAGATAATTATGTTTCACGCTTTGGGATGCCCCTTGAAATCACCACCGACCAAGGAACCCATTTCAAAAGTAGATTGTTCGATGAATTTAATGAATCTTTAGGTACATTTAGAAATCGAACAACTTCGTACCAACCCCAATCAAACGGAATGGTCGAAAGATTCCATCGCGTATTGAAATCCTCGATCCTCGCTAGGCAAAACGTAATACACTGGGCCATTTATAATTGCCATTTATATTAATAAGAATTCGAACGTCAATTAAAAGTGACATTGGGTGTATGCTTGCTGATTTGTTTTTGCTAATCCATGAATCACAAAACTCAATCGATCCAGCTTCGTTTGTCGATAAACTAAAAGAAGCTATGTCTAGTATACAGCCTGCGCCACCAAAGGTTCAGATTAAGGATAAAGTTGGCACGGTAAAACCTTGGAAATTTTCCAACAATCCGGAAAGACAGATGTAGTCAGAATAGTATTAAAAAGAAAACAACTAAATAAAAAAAGGAAGAATTAATTTCAAAAACCGAATATTTATGCCATCAAGACCAATCGAATTCGACCTAATTTTCCTTATAGCCGTTTCTAATTCTGAAAAGTCAATATTACAAAATGAGAACCCCACATCATTAGATAAATTATTAATGATCAGTTTTTCATCATTGCATGAAACATTATTGTTTGCGAACATGCATTTGAAATAAAACTATTAAATTCATTAGGATTAGGTGTCAATTCAGTCCTAAAATTTTACAGATTTTCAAGAACCCTGCTCCTTTATTGATGCTAGGATCTAATTTCATATTATAGTATTTCAATTTAGCTTGACGAATTAATTTTGTGGTAAGATTGCGAATATTCTTAAAAATTAAACGTAGTTCGACTGTGCGTTTACGTTTCCAGTTATGCAAAGCCAGATTACGCTCAATAACCTTTAACTTAGAATTAACATCAGGTACCGTAAAAATTTGATCCCAATACAAACTATCAACATAAGAATTAATACGATCACGATCAATAAGTTTAAAATTTCTAAAAGTAAGCGATTTTATAGGTTCCGAAAGTTCAACTGTATCAAATGTAAAAGCTAGCATGTCATGATCCGAATAAACCGAAAAATCAAACTGTTTAAACATTGTAATATTAGCTGTATAATTTGTAGCGACAATATCTAGAAGAGAAAAACTGCCAGAACTTCCATCACCATTAACTATAGTACGTGTAGGGTCAGAATTGCCGCTAAGGATGTGGCAAAAACTTTGTAGATTTTTCTCTTGTCTCGGATTTAATTAATTCTTTTCATCGTGCGGTTATATACAAGCCTGAGATTATGTTTGTAAAACCCCACGACACACCGTGAGCTCTAGCCAGCTACCACGACCGCACCAAACCTCTAATCTCATGATTCTGCTAACGAAATCTTACGGTTTCGCTACAAATGTTATAAACTATGGAGAAGGAACTGAAAAATGTTTCGTTATTAAACATTTTTGGTATTAATTCGCTAATAGGTGATAGTGCTAAAAATTGCAAAAAAAACATGTCACTTCTCATGTAATAATATACTATGAGCATAGACAATCATAATAGATCTCTCATTTGACTAAAAACAGAAAATAAAAACAAAAATTTTCCATTCAAATATTATCGGTGTATTGCATATACGTATTATATTTGCAACGCATTCTAAAATTATTGCCTTATAAAATACACAACACAACGATACATTGGAATTATCAGAAATTTTTGTTTTTTTCCTTTAGTTACTATGAAATGAGAAATCTAGGATGAATGTCTATGCTATGAGTATGCAAAATACCTGAAAATATTTTCTATTATAAACCTCTATAAACATAAAAATAACGAAACATTATTTTCTGCGTCATGTTGTTAAACATACAATAGACATATATTACGTATGTGTCCTTCTTCTCTCCTTCCCCCGCCCTCCTCTAACGGTTTAAAGCTTTAAAAGTTACATTTCAATGAAATTTACATTACACATCAGTTAAAAGAAAGAAAGAATTGAATCAAAATGTGAAACCATTCAAAACGAATTTACTCCGCATGATGTATAAAATAACGACATCAAAAAAAAAAATAGTTGCCCTATTCTCACACTCTTCGTAATAATAATAATAATAATACGTTGTAATAACAGTAAAAATCTTTACGAAAATTAGATTTTAATATCCAAAAAGTAAGATGTAAAATGTTTATAAACACAACGTATTTACCATACAGTTGTATGGTTGCCAGTGATAATATCCTTAAGATGCTTTTTTTGTGTGTTGCCCCCCCCCCCTTTCTTAAATATAATCGCAAAAATATAAAACCAAATAAAACTAAAAAAAGCTCATGTACACGAACATAAAAATAACATAAAATAACAAAATGAGAAGCTTTTAATCTATTTTTGTTTAAAAATAATCATTTTAAGTTGGTATATAGTCATTTTGGTTTAATTTAGGCAGCTTTCATAAGATAAACATAAACTTAACCAGAACCAAATAAATGTAATGAGCTTTTAAGCCCTCGATAGACCTTACACATGATTTTTTATTTTTATTTTTATTTTCAATTTCATGGTGGTGGAACAAATTTTAAAATTTCTTACCTAAAGGACGATACAAATTTATCACAGCACACAATGAATGTGGTAAATTAATTTGTTTTTGTTTGGGGATCGAAATTATATGTTCACACACATAAAACTTATATAAAAGAAAAGGTGTCCAATCTTATCTGGATCATCGTCGTCGTCATATAGTAATATAGACTATGTATATAGAATAGAAGACATACCACACAATTTCTACATAATTTATTGTCTGTTAGTGTCTGTAAACATAGATCCATATATAATATTTTGTATGTTTATGTATTTAGATAGAAATATTGGAAAGGATATATGAGGTATCCTTTTTGTAACCGCATAAACCAACATAAATTTATATACAAAGAACCCCAATAAAACGAGAGGATTTCTGTTTTTCTTATGTATGTATGTGTGATGAAGGAATGACATGTTTAATGCAAACAAAGCAATGATTAAAACATCTTGAAAATGTTGTACATATTATGTTGACGTAAATTGGAAATATAAAAATGTAATCCGTACTTTATTATACTTTATAAACAGAAAATCCCAGAAAGCTTTATTCCATAAATCAATGTTAATTTTGTGCTGTTGTTTGCTTTGCTTATTTCTTTGTACACATACTCATTTTGCTTCGGTAAGGGCACAATCATTTATAGATATGGGAATTCCTTATATGGATGAAGTGTTAAGTGAATTTTTGGGATCATCACCATATGGTTTTTTTTTTTTTTTTTGGTTACGGTTTGATATTTTTCATGTACAAGTTTCTCGGCATTTTGATTAATCTACACCTAAATGGTATTACATGATTGAAACATTTATTAGGTTTCACATTCACCAAACGGAAGGATATAGATAAATTACCAAAAGTAATACATTTATTTATTTGATTGGAAAAATTAGAACATTTTTCGTAAACGCTTTTTTAAAATCTTGTAAAATTGAACGCTGGAACTTTTTGTTAAAACGTCATTAAGAAAATAAGTTTTTTTTTATAATTTCCTTTACTCCAACAATACTAAATTTATGTTTCAATTATGTAGATGACTACAAAGAGTGTTATTTTATATTATGTGGAAAACACTGGTTCTTTGTCCTGAACTGACAGCATCCTGAAGAAACTCCGCAAACGAACTGTAAATTCTGAATACTAATAGCTAAATTGTCACTGTCATTCTAACTAGCATTGAGATCATGTCTTAAAGCAAATCCTTTACGGATTGGCTACCTTTTAGGCAGGGAAATCGCTTTGACAACCTTGCGATTCCCACCATAGACGCTGTATTTCACTCTGATCTTCTTCTGATCGAACAAGTGGTGGCGAAAATTATTTTCTTGAGGTTAGAAGTATGTGCAACTAATTCCTACAATGACACCGTGCTTTGATTAAATTTTAGTGGAGAGAAAAACCTGACTGAACGTGACTGAACAAATATGTATTTAGAAAACATAACAAATTCATTAAAGTATCATAATTTACACAAAATATAAATAAAATATGAGTACAATTAAATTATATTATTTTTTTTAATAAAATAATGTTTTAAAAAACATAAACAATCAATAGAAGTATCCTTCAATCGTGATCTTCTCTTTGATACAATATGACCCGACACAGAAAAATTTCTTTCGTTTTGAGTGGATGTCGGTTTTATTGTGAGCAAAAAAGCATTTTTTAAATCTTGAAGATTGGTGGTCAATTTTCCAGTCGCTTCAAGTATATTAAATTCTTTGTTTGTAAAATCATTTGCTATCGTTCGTTTAGATGAGTTTAATGTTGCCTTTATGCAATCTTCTAACTGTTGTTCTAAACTTGTTTTAATTTTTGCATTGCTTTCAACTAAGACTGCATCTACATCGTTAAGTTCAGAGCCACTGTAATATTCCGCCGATTCATCTGTGCTATTATAAAGTCTTTGCATATAAGTTTTAGCAAGTTTAATAATATCAGATTTAGATGTTGGTTTAAAAAATGGATCCTCATCTTGTAAATTGTTTGAATTTTGTAAATATTTTAATAGTGAAAGTGTCGATCTATCTCTTCTTTTTGAAATTTGCACTTTTAGTTCATCTAAAAGTGTTTTGCTTAGTTCTGAATTTTCAACACGAAGAGCATTAAATAAAAATTTTGGAACTCCTTCGCTGGTTAAAAGGTTGGCATTTTCACGGCTCAAAGCCTCTACAGCATATTTGACAGGGCTTAAAGATTTCAGTATACATTTTGCTGTATATGTTTTGTAACGGGCAGCATTTTTCTTTGTTTTCATGTACCCGTTCCAACAGACCCGTTTTCCAAAAATTATTCAAAAATTTGGTCAATCTGATTCATGAGTACAACATAAATTTATTGTTTCAATTCGGGCAACCTAATTGTAACGTAAAATTGCTTATACTCATACAAAATCAAAGAAAATAAAAATTGACTCACTGAAAAGTGTCAAGTTGCATTAACCAAGAAATTATACAAAATAATTTCATGACGCATCGATGTAATTTGACATACATAAAGTGTGCCAGCCTTGTTTTTTTTCCAGGTGGAATTTCTACAACAACAAACGCTATGTTTACTGCTTGTAGAAATTGTACAAAACACCAACCTAAGTTTTTTTGATTTGGCACATTATATAATGTCCCAAATTCCTATGTTTTCGTTTTCGGTATTGTATACCAAACAGTTTTATTTGGGACGACCAACCCAAAAAGAAAAATAAAGTGGTTATCGGACGGTAGTTTGTTTCGAGTTTTCAAGTCGTTAAGATCAAAATTCGTGGAGAGTGTTTTTAGTCGGGAAGATAATATCGTGGGCAAAAAAAATTGTTTAAACAAACTTTGGGTATAAAGTGCTTGTGGAAAATTTCTGTTTTTTTTTTCGTGTTCGTGCATTTGTTTTTGGTGTACGGTATAATTGTATAACTAAAAGAAAAAAAAAAGTGAATAAAGAAGCAAAAATATAAAAAAAATAAAAAAAGTATTGTTTGTGCATTGTTGTGAAGACTTCGAATTTGGTTGTCACGTGGCGTCTCTGTGAGTAAGACAGAGACGTAAGTGGTTTTTTTTGTACAGGTTGGACCATTCAACAAGAAGACCAGCCAAAAAATCATCAGGTACGTGGGTTGTTTCTTATTTGTATTTTTTTGTTTGTTTTGTGTTTTATTTTTCCTTAGGTCGGTAAGGTCTGTTGCGCTATGATTAGATACGATACTAAGATGAAAATGTTAGGCTAGGGTAATAAAAGTTCCTCCTTTTATATGATGATGTGCTGGTGATGTACCGCTGAGTCCCATGGCTGACTCAGCGGAATAAATTGTGTGTAAATTCCCATGCTGATTAGTGGTCCATTGAACCACCCCAATACTTGTCCCGAATTTTATAATCCAATAGGGTTATACCACCCCCCTCTCTCGCATCTCTCGCATTAAAACGGCTAACGCAAGGCCACAACATCCCTCACCAAACCCCACGCCACCCTGCTGAGCTAGCAGGAGTATATAGCCGTGGTGAGTGAGATGTTGTGTCAATTTCTATGTAACAGGTAAGGGGCGAGGTATTACCCCTAACCTTACTTTGTTACAGTTTCCTCTAAACTCCAGATGATGCCCATATCCAGTTCCATCAAGGCCTTTTGTATAGGATCGATTACCCTTAAAAATCGATCCACCATAGTTTCTAGACTGCTCCATCGAGTTCGACAGTCTAAAAGCAAAGATAGTTCCTTGTTTTCTGCATCCATTATGTATCTTTGCAAAATTGAATTTTTTACAGGTGATTTTTTGAAAAGCTTAACGATTTTCCGAATTTTTTTAATAGTGTCGTAAATATTCATATTGCTATCATAGTAAGCGAATACTCTCCGGCCACAAATTCGTTTTCATTGTCTTCATCTTCACAGTCATTGTTATTTTCGTCACCAAATTCTTCTTCAGCAGCCGCAGAATCATTTTCTATTGCCTGGTCCATTTCCGTTGGTAGCTTAATGTAAAATACGTTCATAATCGCAAGTTGTATAGCGTGATTGTAGCAGAGCTGTGATTCGACCGGTGATAATCTTCCATATTTAAGCATTACACTTGCGACGTCACTTGTTGTCGCTACAATATCTTTAGTATATTCTAAACCAAAAACTTTAAGTTTTCTTGTACCATTTGAAGTAATATCTCCGAAGTACAACTGCCCACAAGCGCTACTAAGCCTAGATTATCAGAACCGCCATCATCATAATAAAAATTGTATATTCAAATATCTGCGATTGTTCAATCTTGTCCATTCGTCAATTGAAATGCTTGCTTTTTTATTTTTCAACTTCATTTGCTTTATTTTGGTGACAGTTTCCGCTTTAATTTGGTGATAGAAATCATAGATCAATTTCATCACATCTCTTGGTTGTTTTGATAAGGTAAATCCTTGATCTTTTAAGCTTTTACGTATAAATTCACTTTTACATATTTGTGAAATAGTCAGACCGTCTTTTGCTGCAAGCTTAGTCACAATTTCGCCTAATGTTGGACGATTGCTTTGAAAAAACTTATCAATGGAATCATTTGTTTTAGGCTTTTTTGAACTAGGTGAGTTTTGGTCATCTTTTTCATTTCGTTTCATTGAATGAATATGTTCTAAATGACGGTGTAAACCACTTGTGGAAGATCCTTTATAAGATGTTGCACGCAACAATATCTTTATCTTTTTTTTTAAAATACTGCCAACAATCGTCATAATTTTTCGTACTCATTTTAGGGACCTATTTAAAACAAAATATTTGTAAGAATATAAAATAATTAAGTTGATCAATCAAAACAGAATTAACCTTTATCTTATTACGAAAAATTGATTATATACGTTTTCAACTATTATATTCAAACAAAAGAACGAGTAATCACTTGCTAATTAATGGAAAACTTCACGTTTAAAATCAATACAAAATATCAAGAAGCACAAGAACTTAATGTATTGCGTTTTGTTATAATATCTAGAAGAACAATTTTTTGATTGAAGTGACAGTTGATTTGATAAATAATTTTAAGGCTATGGTATTTGATGTTACTGGCTATGTTTATTTTTTATATATTGGCGTTTAAGTCGGAAAAGAGGGTCGGTCGTTGACGCTCGAAGAAGAAGGACGTGTTTCCGTGGACGTGTTCTCCGAGAATATAATTTAAATTTAATTTAATTCATTTTATTTATTTGTTTAATATAGTGTAAAGTTTTAAATATATAATTTATTTTATTTTATTTTAATTTAATTTAATTAAGTGAAAAATTTGTGTATAAAAATAGTGAAATGTAAATATAAATATGGATAAAATGCAATCCATCGGGATGCATTAAACAGGCAATGTTTTTAATTTGTAGCGAATTAAATCGGCTACACGAATTAAAAAAGGCTGAATTAAAAAAGGTATTTTTCTGAATTAAAAATGGGCCTTTTTTTATTCATTTTGAAAATGAATTAAAAATGTGTTGAAAAATGAATTTAAAATGGACCTTTTTTTATTCAGTTTGAAAATGAATTTAAAATGCGTTAAAAAATGAAATAAAATATGCATTTTTTTGCCGTCTTACTTTGGTAAAAGTTATTCCTATCCGGATAGGAATGAAATTTTGCCCAAAGTAAGAGCAATTCTTATTCAGAATAATTTTTTGTTTTGCTTTCAACAGTTGGTACCAAGCTCTAAAATATAATTTATTATTTAGAATTTTAACAAATATAAAATAATGATATCAAATTATTGAATAAGGTATAATTATTCCAAATGATAATTAATAAAATTTAATATTCTGATTTATCGAAAAATTGAAAATTGTTATTTACTACCAACTCATAAAACTAAATATATCTAATATATGTGCTCTAGTAGTAAACACTACAACTACGAGAAGAAGAGAATTTTGCTATTCCTACTTCTCAGCGGAATGAATCTCTTCATTCCGGAATGAAAATACACGGCATTGTTGTTGTAAAATTGCCAAAGTAAGACTACATTTATTTCATTTTGAAAAGGAATTAAGAAAAAATGAATTAAAAATGTGTTTAGAAAAGGGACAATTTAAACGGGCATACAAGAAACAATTTTTGGCAACAAACATTAGCATCAAAATAATAAATTGGCAACAAATATAATATTTTGGAACAGTAAAAAAATAACTTTTAGTAATAAAAAAAAATAAAAAATTCTAGACAAAAAATTAAATTTAATCGATACAAATTATTTAATATTTGATGGGGATCGATATAAAATGTTGCAATGTCATTAATAGATTCCATATAATCCGCTCCTACGTGCGGCACGCAGTGCGACATGTTTGCCTATCCCGGCTCCTACGTCCCCCGAAGTTGAAAACTAAAGCCCCTCGGAGGGCTAAGCGGGGGGGGGGGGGAGCGAAGCGACCTCCCGCGTGCCCGTGAGAGTTACCGAAGCCGTTAGCCTCTACAATTCTAAGTTAAAATAGGGATCTCCATTTTCCAGAATATTTTAAAACTAATTTCAATTTTTTAAGTTTTAATTTAAAATTCATATAAAATAAAATATTTCCAATTTTATTTAAATGTTTGTAATTATTGCTTTCATTAATGAAAATACATAAAAATAAAATTTATTGAAGTTTTAATTATTTTTTTGTTAACTTTTTAAAATGAATTAAAAATGGGCCTTTTTTTATTCATTTTGAAAATGAATTAAAAAAAAATGAAATAAAATTGTCTTTTTTTTGTTAAAGTTCCATTTTTAATTCATTTTTTCAATTTTCGATTTTTTGTCTAAAACAACATTTTTAATACAGATTTTATTTATTCAAAATGAATTAAAAATGGTTCCAATTCTTCATACTAAAATCACCATTTTTAATTCAGTTTTGATGTACATTTTTAATTCAGCCTTTTTTAATTCGTGTAGCCGTAATTAAAATCGATCAAAAAGATAATACGCATTAATTTTCTGTTTCTGTACACGAAAATTCAAGTTTTTGGTTTCTCTCTTTACTCTTATGAGATTATGTATTTGTATTTGTATTTTTATTTTATGTAAATGGCACCATTTTATTAGGTAATCTGTGTTTATTTATTTTCATATGTATTGATATTTTTGGGTAATATCGGGACGGGCACTAGTGTACTACAAGCCTGATTCCGTGATGAGGTACACACAAAACCTTCTACAATTCTCTCTTGAGAAAGCCTGACTGCGTTGTATAGCTCTCTTACACATATTTAAAAATATATGTTGGTTAGTGTATTGGTCGCTACGAAAAACCATATAAAAAAAATACAAATTACCACTACTAATTCCAATGGATATCACACACTACTTAATATCAATACCATAACCATATATATATACGATATTATTTCACAAATACATTCACCATGATATATATTTTTATAGCATTAGGATACATTTCGTTGGGCTTTCTCAAGAGAGAATTTTAGCAGGTTTTGGCACAGACACCTACATGTATCCAGACAAAGTATTATGTTTTACACTAATACACTTATACGGTCTATTGAATGAAATTATGAATGAAAAAAGAAACTACAATAATATGGGAATTAGATTTTTGGTTGATTTTCATTGAATTGAGAAAATAATAACTACATATTTTTTGTTATTTAATTTTGATTAATTCTACTAAACATATCAATTTAATTCATATTCAATTACATACATAAATAATATAATAAATAAAATATACATTTTGAAATTAAATTCATTTTTGACTAAATGTAGACTAATAATTAGATAGACTAAAATTAAATATAACGATATTTTTAGTTTATCACAATAGTTCAATAATATTATTTAACAAAAGTATGACGTATCACTTTAAAGGTTAACTTTACAATTTCAACTATACAAAATTGTTTAATTTTCTTTTATTAAAATTTACTTTGGCAAAGTTATGGTTTACTTCCTTGCAGTAATTTAACAATATAATGTTAGCCATTGGGTACAATAGCATTTTGAAAATGTTAATATTTGTTTGCCCACAGTTGCAAACTCTATTGGTATCAATATAAAAATTGTCTTGCTGAATGCTGTTTAATGTAAGGGTATGTAAAATTTTTCTTTGATTTGTTTCGCAGAAAAATTTTGTTTTTATTTCACCACTACGAATAATTTCTTGGAAAATAGCGCACATATGGAAAAAAAAAGCTGTTGCACCACCTGAGTTGGTTGAACCAAGCCACCTCTTTGCATATAGTCAAAATAAGTATCATTTATTTTTGTCCCTTTTTCTTTAATGAACACCAACTGGCAATCGGAACAAGAAATTTTCTTACAAATTGAATGTGCAGCATATCCACACACATAATTATTGGAAACATCATCCAGTTCCACATTGGCTAAATAATCTGATTTTAAAACATTTGTATATTCAGACATTGAAAATAGATTTGTGTTATCTATGAAATCAAGGTTTTCGGTATTTTTAAAAAGATTTAATGGAATTGATTTTCGAAAAATTTTCCTAATTCGCATTTGATTTTCGGATTCAGAAATATTTCGAAATGAAACATTGTAACACCGTCCGGATAAAAACCTGTATTTACTAAACCTTTTTTCTAAGTCATCTGATTGAAATTTACCTAGAAGAATATAATCGATACCAAACTTTTCAAATGAGTATTCTTAGATCTTTATTAATGCTTTCGTAGTTTTAACCATGGCTGTGTGTGTTTCACGAGATAACCTTCCATTATTATTTTCTGTGCTATACCAGGCTTCAAGCCAATCTATTATTTTTGCTAAAAATTGTAGTTTACTGTCTTCTGGGCCTGTAATTGGTTCGGAATATTCATTTCGCTTCGCTGTTCCTTTAAATTTCGATTTTACATTTAAAATATCCCACCATTTTCTAACTAGTTGCAGGAAATCAGCTGTTCCATTTTTGTTATTCTGCAAAAGGGCAGCAATTGTGCTGCAGTGAAATATATTGTCGACAAGTGTAACTTTTAGGCGTTCTAAATTGTTTGGATACATAGATTTAAAATTCAATTTAAAAGCGGTTTTCGCAGGTAAGCTTATTTCTTTCATATATTGCTCTCTTAAATCGGAAAATCGAGCATATTTAATTTCTCGGGTTTCAAAATCTGGGTATACAAATGAATAATCAAAATTTTTAACGTTTAACCAATTATTGCGTATATTTTTAAAAATATGGACAGAATCATAACAACAAAATACGTGGTGTTCAGAATTGCAGGGATGGAGGAATGAAAAATTATCTTTATTGCCAGTAAACATTTCAAACATTGTTCTATTTATACTATTATTGTCGTTCATAATTACAAAAACTTCTAAACCAATATTGTATAAATATTGCAAGATGTTTTTTGTTAGTTGATGCAGTTCTTTCCCAGTGCAGGTTTTAACGGGTATCAGTTTCACAACTTCTTTGAAATTTCCAAATGCAGATTTAACCATAAAAGTTTGGACAGTCTTAGCTAACGTATCTGAATTATTGTCGGCGAAACCTTTAACATTACCACTTTTGTAATCAATCCCGGATTTAATGTAAATTTCGTCAATCATTAAAATTACTTTTTTTTCTCTGTCGGTTAAAGTTTCAACTATGTGTTTTAAGTAATTATTATTGGAAATATCTGTGTTAGGGGAAACATTTAGAGATGTGGAAATATGACGAATGTGTTCAGGGTGTGGCAGAGTTAAATATTGCCGTATAATATTGTAGGCAGCACTAGACTGCGAATGTAAAAGGTGGGAAACTATTATAGTATTTTGGGAGTATCTTGGTAATTTATTTTTCATTAATAATAATTTAAGTTGATCAGTCAAAAAAATCAGCTCATTACAAAATTGAAACTCGTCAGGGGTGTTTTCTAAAGCTAGATTCATCATATTAAACGCATTTTCCAAAAGGGTGTTAAAATCCTTAGCCGTATTAACATTTTCAAAATTTTTATATCTTACCAATAGATTTTCCAATTGAGACCAGAGTGTTAATTTTAATGTATTTGGAAGAATCCATTTTAAATCTTGCTTATTTACTAAATCACAATATGTAAAAATGTTGACCTTTAAATCACTATAAATCACAATTCGTATTTTTAAATCACATCCTTTTTGTATATCTCCATCAACTATGTAAAAAGTCAAACACGCTTTTTGTTCAAAAGTTTTATACTCTTTTAAAATATTTTTGGTCAGCTTTTCCATATAATTTCGTAGAATGTCCTGATATCCCTTAATCATGTCACCTTGCAGAATAGCTTCATTATTTTTCTCAATTCTACAATTAATTTCCTGTAATCGCTTTTCTGGTGCCTTACGTTTGTTTGGCGGTTCGTATTGATGGGGCTTTCCGGGAAAAACTGTTGGTATAGTTCCATTTAACAATTTTGATCGTGAAATTGGATAATTTGTATCTTCGTTTCTCAACATTAAACTTTTTTGTATTTGCTCGGGTAAAAAATGCTGTATACATATCGCCGAGTATTTCGATGGGTGCCAATTAGGCTTTCTAATAGCTTCTATCCATTTCAATCTCAAATTAGAATCCGCAGGAAAAGAAAATGTCGGAATAGTCTCCGAATTACTTTCTTTGCTTTGGGTTGAGTTGCTCATGCACCCATCAACACAACATCTGCGAGGCATATTTTATATTTGAATCTCATTAAACGTTTAAAATTTAAAAAAAACCAGAACTGTAATATATTAATAGTATCACACAAGTATATAGTAATAAAAATAATAAAAAAAACACGGTGTAATTTTACCTTTAAACACAACCTTTCACTTCGAAATATAGAGAGAAACTGAAAAAATTCAATGAGGAATAAATTCAATACACACATTGACAAAAACATTACTGTGTCTGGATACATGTAGGTGTCTGTGGTTTTGGGTACACAGATACCTTCTTACATTAAATCGCTTATGCTTGGAAGTATTGGTGCGAAACTTCGTTTGGTTTGTTTGGCTACAATTTATATAGTGTATCCGATCACGAATCCTTTCATGTATAAGCGAAAAATAAATTTATATAGTCAGGCTTGTGGTGCATTGGTGTTGGTTTTGGTAATGTATAAATTTTATATACATATATTTTCTATATGTGTGTTGGCAATGTTACTACTTTGTCATGACCATGAGTATATGAAAATATTTATTTTCTGTATATGTGTGACGGGTTTAATATTGCATTGGGATTCTAATACTTTTCCTGGTGTCGTTTTCATTCGTTGTGTTCATTTAAAGTGCTCTTTATATACTCGTACCAAGAGCGACACACACGCAACACAAACATTATGTTTTCAATTCAAGTGGGATTCTTATATGAGTAATTCGTATTATCGAGTAAATTGAATTGAATGGGTCATATAATTCATATTAAATCATTATATGAATAGGTATTTCATATGACACGATTTGTTTGGGTATTTTGGTTTAATGCGATGTAGTAGAGACAATGTAGAATTATATTAATTATTTAATTAATTTAAATGGAGTCTTATGCGGAATTATCCAATATATAGTTTAAATTTAAATTTTTTTCTATTTAACTTATTAATTAATTTATTATTGGTAAATTATCTAACTTGAATGGTATTTTTGGGATCAAGGAAGAACGAGTCACCATGTTGTATTATAGGTTTGGTCTTGGCAAGCGGCAAGCATGGAAGGGGATGCGATTGGATGACGTGAGCTGCAACAATAAAATAATATATATATTGTATATGGTTGTCTTATTATAAAGTTTTGGTTTAAATTCCAGAGAATTGCGGCATCCTCGTTGCCCTATGAAATGATTGGTAGGAATTAAATATTAAAAATACATTTTTTGTTAACCGTCAAATTGCTTCTGATTTGAAATTTTAATAATTATATTCAATTTAAATTTAATACTTGTATTTCGAGATATTAGTGATCGTGATTATGAATTTTTGAGCTGTTAATTGCTTATACTACAGCTATTTTGATGGTGAAGCGGTGCTGTCCTGAGCTTTGCATATTTTGCCGTGTACATTCCATTTAAGGGAGGAGTGTAGGAGTACAAATGGGAGGTGAATGGAATGGTTTGTTGTTGTGCGAGAAAGTATCAATTAGTCGATATTCTGTTACTTGATAATATACTGCAGTCTTACCTTGTTAATTTTTGCAACAACAACGCCGTGTATTTTTCATTCCGTTTGGAATAGTTTCAAACCAAGTCTAGATCGTAGAGAACTATTCTGCCAATAAGGTTGGAAATTTTATTGACTTATTTAATGTTTGTTTTTGAACAAATTACTAGTTGGTTATCAAGGTAAGACAGCAGGTATATTGGTTATGGTTTATAGTTTCACAGTTTAAATTGTGATGGGCATGGAAATACATATGTATCTGCAGGCAAATCATGAGACGACTACAGCAATAATATAAGTTGTGTTATATTTGTCCTTATTTAATTGTGTTTATTTTATTTTATTACATGTTATCCCACCTTCAGCAGGGGCGGACTTAAGTTGGTGGATATATTTTTAAATTCTGAAGATGACTAGTATGACGGTTTTTTTGAACGGGAAGATACTAATTGGATTTATTACACTACCTAGGTCGGATTTTGAGATGCTGCTCTTAAATTAATGGTTATGAATTCCTTAGAAATAACGAATATCTAATTAAGTTGTTTTGAATTTTTGGAGGGATTAATGACCTTAATGATGTGTTTATTAATTACTTTTACTATAGCCATTTTATCAACTAAACCATGAGGATTTTATAGTTAATTAATTTTTTAGTTTTTAAAAAACAGTAATTGGTGCCAATTAACTAATTTAGATCTTGTTTTTGAGAAATATTCAGAGAAGCTAAATGTAGATTTCTAGAAAGTTTGTGCCGAATTAATTTGAAATTTAAATCATTAATTGAGGCTGGGTAAAAATTTGTTTCTGCTATTATGAGATGAGATGACTTGATTTTGCAGCTTGCGGATGATGAAAATTGCAAAATGTGCAGATGAAGAGATTCGGTAGTCCAATTATTTTAGTATTTCTGGAACTCCTTGCATCATGTCGGGTTCATCTATTATTATTATCTTTTATAATAATTATCAAATTACATTAATTCTTTATATAATTATACTTAGGTTCACTACATGGATTAATATTTGATTTGAATTTTCAGAAAGATTGGTGACCATGGCGATGAATTTAATTAGTTACTTGTACTATAGTAGATTTACCAATTAAATAGTGGGGTTTTAAGCTCTGATTTAATAATGTTAATTTAAATTCTAAAAGTAGTATTTAATGATAATTAGCTAATTTCGATCTTGATTTTCAGAAATATTCGTGGAAATTCAACGCAGATTCCCAAAAATTTAAAGCATCTAGCGGACAGGTAGTTGTAGAAATTCTGTTGTTTTGATTTATATCCTCCTAATTTACAGAACTTTAGTTCTGAATTCATACTTTAGATACTAATTTGTGTCTTATAATTTTAATTTTAAGTGCTGGTGATATTAATTGTAATCCAGTACAGAATAGTTATCACAGATCAAGCTGCTATACTTAAGTGGAAGGTTCACGAAAATGCCTCATTTATAACAGTAGTTTTGAATTAAACTGTAGTTTTCGGATCGAATTGGATACATTGGGATTCCAGGATGAAGAAACCAGTTCCGGCACCCTATTTATTTTGTTCATCATTATTATTTATTAATTAATATATTATTATAGGGATTAAAATTAATCCTGAGTTTCAGAATTAAATTTTAGATTGGACCATTCCTCCAGGATCAACATGTAGTAAATAAGTTGTAGTTTAGAGATTGTGTTGTCCTGTGCTAACTATTAACAATTTTACTAACTTATCGATCGCTTGGGTGTCTGTAGCCGGGTCGATTCTGTACCAACTAACATTCCTATCCTATCCTTCGGTTTTGTTATATGTAAACGGGTGTACAGTGGGCCCGGCGTAATCCGGGAGTTCCTGCTATAATGCTTGGCTGTACATTCTAATCAATCAATCAATCAATTGGCGCTTAAGTCGGAAAAGAGAAGATGAGTAGTTTACAATCGTACCCTCTAGATGGAATTTCGAAAATGCTTTATTTAAAATTTTATTTAAAAAAAAGCGACTTGTATTTAACAAAAATAAAAAAAAAATTCCCGGGATTTCGAATAGATTTTCCGAGAATCGGGAAACAATTTTTGACCGATAATTCCCTGGAATTCCCGTTCCTGAATTTCCGGGACTAATCTCTAGTAAATATGTAATCAAAAAAATTTTAACTTAGCAATTCATACCATTTCAGGTGAGGACTTTTTCCGTTCATTGAATGTTTGGTTCCAGTTATTAACAATCGCTTCCCAAGGCCCTATATTTGACGACAAAAATCAATCCTGAGTTCAATATTAAAGTCACGCTCTATAAACTCGTATCCAATGGCAGTAAATTTTCATTATTTTTATGAAAAATTTTCCTACGTGTGATGATTGGCAAAGAGTGTTATATTTATTGTAACATAATATGCATTAAATAATTTGCCTTTAGCCGAATTCCCATATTCAGCTGGTATGTAGTACACACTTTCGCATTCAGCATTTTGATTAAAAATCGATAAAATTATTTTAACGATGTTATTGAAGTCTTCTCTTTTTAAACTGTGAATACAAGTAAATTGAATTAATAAGTTAAAATCTAACATAATCTTTAGCTTCTTAGCGCTTAACCTAAAAGGCAATCTTTTGAAGAGATAGCTATTTCTGAAATGTTTGCATTATTTTCGCTAGACATTTACGCGAAAATGCCGTATAAAAAAAAAATTCGGCTTGGTCAAAATTTTTTGAATATTTTAAATTAAAAATAGTATTGTATGGTTTTCGAATAAGTTTCCGAAGATTTTAGATAAAATAATGCAAACATTTGGGAATTATTGCTTAAAAGCGAAATGCAGTTTTGCTAACCCATGTGGGTTTAACGCCTTAAGCCTAGTACGCTGTTCAATTGACTGGTATGAAGTTCGTGACAAAAAAAAAATGACATAAAATTGCTTATGTATTCGTGATAAAAAAAAACCTTACAACAGTTATTATTAAATTGGCTTTTTCAATGAATAACTACGCTGAAAGTTAATGCAAAATTAAATATTTAACCGGTTACACTACACAAGAAAAACATATTAACGAAATAATTAATTATAAACTATTCCGTTCGTTATATCATTCATAAAACGAAACATATTTATTTAAATAATCAATATCAAAACCCCAAAAAAAGTGTAGGCAGTTGTATGACGGTCAATGACAGGGTATCGTAGAGATGGCTCCCGAACTCTGAGTATGCCATCGTGTTGTCTATACTTTACTTGATTATTTGTGCTAATCGAAATATTGGCGCGACCCGTCAGATAGTGATTTCTCGATTTTATTTATGAATATGCTTGTTTGCCTTGAAAAATATTTATAATTATGCGCTTATTGTTTGCAATGTAATATTATGTAAACGCGACTTACTTATTATAAACTAATCTTGAAAGTCGGGAGCCATTTCTCGATGCCCTGTCTCATTGGCCGTCAAACAACTGCCTACACTTTTTTTTTGGTAGTGAAACTATGTACAATCGAGAAATCCCTGTCTGACGGGTCGCGCCAATGTTTCGATTAGCACAAATAATCAAGTAAAGTATGTATAGACAACACGATGGCATACTCAGAGTTCGGGAGCCATCTCTGCGATGCCCCGTCATTGGCCGTCAAACAACTGCCTAAACTTGCAAAGTTCATAAATTCAAATATTTACATAAATAGAATTACATACAAATATTTCGCCAGATATAAATATCTATAAATTTTCATTTTAAACATAATGGTAAACGCAGATCTGGTAACTTTCAACACAAAAATTTAATGTAACTTTTTTGTTATAGCCTGCATTGATACATCTAACTGTTGTAAGGTTTTTTTGTGTGGCGCTACACATTTACTAACACATACACATATTTTGTCATTTGTCATAAACTTCACGTTAACGTTCAATTGAAATTGAATTTTCACTGGTCTCCAAAAATTGGAAGATAAATCTGGCGTGAAAATTTAGTTTGACAAGTTTTGTAAATATTTTATGCATATAACTTCATATTGTCTCTGACAACATATTTTATACAATAAAATTCACTTCGATAGTTGATTATTCTCACAACGCAAAAACAAATAAAATTTTCAAAATTTATCTTCACATTTATCGTTCGAGAAATGAAGTGAAAAATGTGTAGAGATAAAATTCAGAGATCTGTATTCTAATACGAAAACTCCCATTTCGCTAGCTAAACTGCGTACCGCAAAGTGAAATTCAGCAGTGAAATTTTCATTTTCGTTTCCACTTGTGTCAATTTTATATGAAAAATTTCATTTCACTTCAGCAGCGTACCGGCAAAGAGTATAGAATACCAAGAGTGCCGAAGTCGAATAAAAAATTTAATCACATATAGCTCCAACAAATACTCATTTCTTAATTTTCCAAGCAGTTACATCGAAAAAAAATTTTAATCAATCGTTTCTGCCTTAAATGACCTATTCGTCCATTGTTTTATTTCTAAAATTGGATAAACATAACTCGAGTTAAACGGTTGTATAACCCATTGCATGACCCATTTTTTGTATGAAAATTTTCCTTCAGTTTCGTTGCTCTTGGTATTACATTCTCTTTGGTACCGGCCTTTACTGTCTAAACAAGTGATTTAAATTAATTGTTTCTACTTCAAATTTAGTACTCACACTAGTTCAGGATTTCTATTTAAAGCATCATCTATTACTATTTTAGAAATTTTCACTCTGTCTCGATTTTAATAAAAGCAAATTATTTAAGCAAATTGTTAAAATAATAAAAAGCGTTTGTTTTTAATTAACGATAGCTAAGATATCGTGCATTTACTAAAAATGGAATTTAAAATTTTAGCAGTTTTAATGCAAAATTTCAATTTATCATTGATAATTTTTAATTTAAGACGATAAATTGAAATTTTTTATTAAGGGACACCACTGTGAGATTTTCAAAAAATCGATTTGTTTTTTTGCTTTTAAAAAATCCTTTAGACCCTCAAAAATATGATACAAATTTGTTTATAGCCAAAAAAAATTTTTTTTAGAAGGTTTTCAAGCAACAAAATTTCTAAAGTTATTGAGAAGATATTGATATCAAAAACTTTAAACGCGTTTTTCACGAAACCGTGTTTTGGAAATCTGCACGCAGCAGAACTCAATCAATTTTTGTTCAATCGACTTGAAATTTTAACTGTAGCTTCTTAAATAGATTTAAAATTGAAATACCTGAGTTTTGTTTGATTCATTAAAAATTAAAAAAGATATACAACTTTTTATACGAAAATTATAGTCGAAAAATGAAACTTTTCCTTCAAACTTGTCTCAATATTTTTGTTTTCTCGAATTTTTTAATTTCCTCAGGTAATTCGATGCTAAAACTAATATATTTCATGAAAATAATTTATTTTTTGTTCCAGGAAGAAATTTAAGACACTTCTACTGCGTGCAGTGGAGCGACTTGAGTCAAAATCACATAAAAAATTTTTTTGTTTACTTAAATATATGCCAAATATAGCCTAAAAGTTTTTTTCTAAACCCAACCCATTCCTCAAAAAAAAAACAAACTAAGCACTTGAAAATGGTAGGTCACAGTGGTGTTCTCCCTTAAAAGTGTTAAAATTTAACTTTTTATTTTTTAGCAAATACACGATATTTTAGCTATCGTAATTAAAAACAAATGCTTTTATACAAGCTGTAGTATTTGCGGTATAAATACAACATAAAACTTCCCAAGTATTTTTACCTCGAATTTCCAGTACTCAATCTGAGCTTAGTTCAGAATAAGCTGCATTTGCCATTTTATTATAAGAAACACTATGAAACTTGTCGCGAGAAGCTGGAACTGGATGGAACTCAGAATCGTGTGTTGGGCAAAATTGCTCGTGGGCGCATTGGGTACTCTCAAATTATCGATTAATGCTTATTGCTAAAATATTTTTTAATGAAAATAACATTTTTAATTTTTTTTTATTTTTAATTTTATTTATTCCTCATTGTAAAATAATCAGCTACAAAATAAAAATCCATGATTATCTTACATACACGTGAATATCGAATTATAGGGATCCACGAACATTAAAAAACTTTCAGCGAATTCTAAAATTTAAAAAAAAATTAATGAAACTTATTAGTTATTGGTTTACATTAATAAAATAATTATTTAAATAATCTAATATACCCTAAATATGATATACATACCTCTAAAATATACAAAATGTAAAACAAGAACTACAATTTGTGTACGTATCGATTCTTATTTAACTTGGCTGTTAAAAAAATAAAACTTTATTATATTAATAAAAATTATTAATATTTTTCCAATCAATCTTTTAGTAACTTCCCTATAAGCAAACAAGTTCCTGTATAATGGTGGTATTCCATGGATATATTTTACTGAATAGTAAAATTAAAGGAAGAAAAAAATATATATTTGCTTATGGGGGAATGAAACAAAAAACCGAATCAGTAAAAATATATTTGTGTCTTTAGTTGTGACACTCCTCTAAAAAGTATCAAATCGAGAACTTTTTATAGGAGTGTCACTAACACACATACATACAATTTGTATATGATGAAAAATAATTCTCGCACACACAAATAATTTTAATAGGATGACGATTTTATGGCAGAGATTTTTTTTAATTTTTTAAAAAATGAAAAAATGAAATTCTGATGTGAGCATTAATAATATTTAATTTATAAGATAATTTTGAGATGAAAAAATAATCGAATAAATACTAAATTACTAAATACTTAATTTTTTTAGCAATTATTGTTTATGTTTTGGTTTAATGTCAAATTTCCCCTTAAAACTTTTGCTATAAAACAATAAAAATAAAAAACACATGACGTTTACGTTTGTTTCATCAAATTTTCATTCAAATTTATTTGTACGTGGGACAATTTTTAATCATCAACAAATGGAATTTAAACAACAAATCGAGATAAATTAAAAATGTAAGTGAATAGAACTCTGTGGTTGATAAAAATTCTGTGAATTTATCGTATTTTTTTGTACTTCTAGCGCTTGTTCCATAAAGATTACAATGTATTAGATTCATTGTGAATGGCCACAACATAAAGGTTTATGTGCTTTAACTCGATTCTGCCACTTGAAGATAATTCCACAGAAATTAAGAGAAGTCCTTGAAGACAATAATATTATTAAGGTGGGCGTAGCACCTCATGATGATGCAGCTTACTGGCCAAAGATTACGGAGCATGCTAGATTTGCGTTATGTTGCACAGCTCACTGGATTTAAACACGGTGTTAAGTTACACGGTGCCAATTTAAGTTCGAGTATATTAAATGTTGAGCTGGATAATATGAAAGATTGACATATTTGATGTTCAGATTGGCATGTACTCTCACGACCGGCAAATCGTTTATGCCGCGAAAAATGCTCATGTCGCTATCGAACTTTAAAAAAAATGGAGACTTCTTATTCTAGTGTGAATCGTGCTTGCCTCACGAGCAAATCAGTTCTTCCTAAAATTCTACAGTTGTGTATCCAGTGCCATCAGACCAGAAATATGAGCGATCTATGTGTTCGAAGGATAATCAACTTAAGGACATCGAGATTTCAAAATATGAAGAAAATTCATTCAGCGGCGCGACCTTTACTTAAATCAAAAAATAATATTCCAGAAAACCGAAAAGAGGAACTACGCGATGTAATCAGGCAGATTTATCCTAACGACGAGCTGTCTGAGACATGGAGAAAAGTCGTTGAGCATTTCAATACTAAAAATGAGGGCCTAGTTTAATTTGAAAAAATATGGCGCCAACATTTCTTACAAACGATGAAACCACAATTTTTACCCCACTCTGGTCTGTAACTCATAATAGCGACCGATTGAAAAATCGTGCGGAAGAGGGGCGAATCGAGCTAGAGGATATGCTATCTGCCAGTCTAAAGCCTGCACTATTAAAATCAAAACTGGATAAATCGAATTCAGAGAATAATAACGTGTCTCAAGACACATGATTCGATGGCCGACGATGAAATATCAACGAATGATGAAAATGTTAACCGAAATACCCTTAGTTTGGACACTACGATTACGTTAAGTAATTGAATTTTATCATTGGAGCATGGGTACGATTCGGACGATTTGTTGTCGCAACCAAAGTCACTATCGGGAAATTTATCCGATGAGTTTGAAGAGGGAATGAATTAAATCTGTTCCATATTTCTAAATTGTATCATTAAAACTACACTGAGAGAAATGATTCGTTGGCATGAGATTGCGAGAAAATACTTTCCATTGCGATGAACGAATTGTAGTTGCTACAACATAATTTCGGTAGCACCAATTGACTTGAGGTTGGTACAAACAAACTACGGTAGCCACTAATGCACAGATAGTTGCAACAACTTCGTTTCCAAATCTTCAACTCCGTTGATGCTAATTTCCTAGATATTCGTTGTCAGAACCGAATGAGCCTAATAGTTTTTAAAGTATCAACCTCGTTTCAGTTGCCACAAACGTAATTTTGTTACACCAATTAAACGAGGCTTTTGTGACAACTGCGAACAAAACTAACTGACTAATGCTGTTGCGAGAACAATATTGTAGTTCAATCTAATCATATAATTCTGTCGTTGTACCAAAATATCAAAGTGGAATTATTTATTTTGGAATTCCGTTGCTACAACTAAATATTATAATCGTATTTAGAATATGTCATGTTTAAATAATACAAAATGAGGAGGGTGTTATATGAGGCAAGAGTAGATTCACTATTTGAAAAAATTACAAAATGATTTGTGGTTATTTTGTAAACAAGAACACCACATGAATAATATAAATTGTTTTATAATGTACGCGATATACTGACACCTAATCAATGGCGGATCGAAAACTGCATATAAAAAAAATAGCAAACAATTTGTGTAAATCAAAGTATCCTGGAAAACTTTTATTGACATTTACAAGTGATTTTTTGATTCCCCGAACAAACGCAATAGTTTTCTTGCGTTTCAAAAACAATTTTTTATGACGAATTGTAAAAAAATCTAAAGGAATTTCAATGAAACTATGATATACAATTATTGTTTCTCATTTTTTTTATATGTAGTTTTCGATTTATATGAAATTTTATCTTAATCTAGTTGCGATGACCGAATTGGTGTCGGGACAACTACCTTATCGATTAGTCCAAACGAATTGCGTTTGTGGCAAACTCTACCGCAATCATGATAAACGAATTTCATGTTGGCATAAATACACACGCGAATATAATTCGCTAAGTCAGTACGTTCTGCTTGCCACTTAAGGTATTAAGCGAGAATTGTATTTTTGTAGTTCGGTCGTAGCTACTTGATAAGTAGGTTGTACTTTTGAGTACGAAACCGAACTACCAATATAATTGAACTCAAGTAAAGGAGGGTTCTCATTTTTGAGAGACGATACATTTATATTGACTCTGTGGTAAAATAAAGGGTGGGGGGGAGGATATTTCTACTTTTTTCTTAATAAAAATAGTTTGGTTAAATGAAATGGCAACAATCCTATTCGATTGGAGAAAACAAATTAATGCGGTTGTGTCAACTACTTCTGATTATGTAGTAACCGAAATAGTATTGCACTAACCGTGCAAAGAAAGTTGCTTTAATAACCAAGTCTGTTATTACAATCGATCAGTGATCACGACAACTATAATTTGTAATATTCCTAAACGAATATTCGATTAATTCAACCGAATGATCGATAAGCTCAACCAATGGTCGGTTGTAATACAGTATATTTCGTTCTTCATACAAGCTAATTCCTTTAGGCTAACTAAAAACGGTTAGTTACAACTTCTTTTTCAGTTCTGATAAACAATAAAAAGAGGTTGTCGTAAAGTTTAATTAAAATGTATACAGGACCGAATAATTCGGTAGGGCAATTGATTCGGTTGTCGCAAACGCTTAGTTCTCTGGGTGTAATAAACTTTATCGATTATAAATTCAAATGTGGTTTCGAATTCAATTTATGTATTTAATTTCCAATTCATGACATGTTTTAACTGTTTTGCCTTGGTGGAACCTATTTCTCGCTTAGTCTTTTCGGCGAATTTCCCCCGTCACTGGTCTCGACAGCAAAGGTGACGCAATTCACAAATGCGCATACAAGCATACATTGGCAATTCATTTGTACAACAAGAAATAATTTTGATTTTTTGTAGGTTAAGTTACAATTGCTGTCAAAATTCCCCTTGAAACTTTTGCTATAAAAAAAAATAAAATAAAAATACCTTGTCTTTGTCTATTATATGGTGTTTGATTTTTTTTCTCTTTTTGGCGTATTTTACTATTCAGTAAAATATTCCCATGGAATACCACCATAACTTACCAAAACTAATGGAACTCACAACTGAGTTCAGATTTGTTATACTTGGGTTACTACATATTTCTGTAAGTATTATTAGCTGCATTTCTTGACGCATAGTTGTCCGGATCAGATCAAAATTTATATATGAAGCAACAACAACATTTGAACCAACATTGATTTTGGATCACAAATGGTGATCAAAAAATTAGTTCAGCTATTAAAATGTAGTTGAGCAAAGCGACAAAGAATAACATGAATACAGTACGAGTATGAAGAGGCAGATTCAAAACAAAACGAGACAAAAAATTGAAATTTGGTGTTTGTTTGTTTTCCGCATTTTCGCGCCGTTTCATGAAACATGATCTGATCTGGATCAGATCAAACGTCAAGAAATGCGGCTATTGTCGTAACTCCGTATAATCTTTACCTACTTCAATTTTAACACTAGAACTACAAACCCGTCAAAATGACGAATTGTACATATATTGAATTTTTTAATTATTATGTTATTATTTTTTTGAAAGTTTATGATGAATTTTAACATAATTACTTTGTTGTCATATTAAAAGTCATCACGGATTCCCACAAAAATATAAACATAATAATTAAAAAAATTTAATTCAATAATTGTATAACCGGTCATTTAGCCAGTCGGTAGTTGTAGTGTTAAATTGTAGTTTGTAACAAAAACAGTACAAAATATAACTATAACTAACACTTACAGAAACAATAGTTTATAATATACATTACTTACTAGTTTATAGGCACTACTTTATATACATTCAAACAAAATCATTTTCATTCATTGAAAGGGGAAAAAAATTTGAACATCTGGGGCCCTATTCTCGAATTCCACATCCATTTTCCACATGTGGAAATCTGTCAAAATTCCCTTAATAGTACCCATGGTATTTTTCCCTATGTATATTCCACATGCAACCAAATACCCTATTCTTGAATCATTCGGAATTTTTTATTCACCACTGAGTGCGTTGAATTTATTTTTGTAATTTTATCAAAGCAGCAATTGTCAATAAAGTCAACTAAGGCCCTTTTCCAATTACAGACTTATTTGTTTTCACCGACTTATTTAAATAAGTCTGCTGATGAGGTGACTTATTTTCTATCTCTTTCTTTCATAAAAAAACTTATTTGGTTTCATGTAAACTATACAGTTCTGTTACATGTAAACAATAAACATTAAAATTCTGTCATTCAAAATATTTTGTTTTGTTTTGATTTCATATTATATAAATTTTAAAATGAAACGAAATCAGAATAATATGCGATGTAATGGAGCAATATTTCAACCCCTGATATAAATATATAAAAGTACAATAATATTTTAAATTTATTTATTAATTATGTTACAATATTTCTTTAAAAAAAAACTGTATACCACCCACCCGCATCTTGCGTTTTTCCAGACAACAAATCTTTATCGCCATCCATTAATTTGATGCTCAGTTTTATATTTTTATTTGTTAAATAATTTAACAACAAAAATTGTTATTTTTGTCCATTTTATTTATTATTTACATCATTAATGTTATAAAATAATAACATTTTATTGGCTGTCAAAATAAGTCAGCAAAATGAATTGGAATGACTTTACCGACTTATTCAAGATGGCGTCAAATAAGCCAATAAGTTTGAAATAAGTCGGTAATTGGAAAAGGGCCTAAATATGTTTAATGTTTGCAATGTTTTTTTTGTAAAGGCCGGTATTCACGTACAATTAAATTGCGCAATATAATTGTGTGACGTCAGAACATTGCACAATATTCTCAACTTCTATTCAAGATTTTGGAATTTTATTGTGCAATATTGGGCGTAACACAATTATATTGCGCAATTTAATTGTACGTGAATACCGGCCTTTATATTTCAGTCCATTTTTTAAGAATTTTTTTTATGTTATCATGAATTTTGATTTAAAAAAAAATTCGAAAGGATTTTTGATTTACAAAATAAAAATTTTGCGAACTTTTTATTCACAAAAAGTAAATCTAAAATCTACGTAATTATTAACTTTTTCGTGCATGGGAAATTTTTTCCACATGCTTATACCCATTCGGACATATTCCCTTAGTACCGAAAAAATTCCCTTAGTAGGGAATTCAAGAATACAAGAAATAAAATTTCCGAACGTTTTTGTGAATTTTGACTGATTTCCACATGTGGAAAATAGATGTGGAATTCGAGAATAGGCCCGCTGTTCTATTATGTACTTTCATTGTTTTATTTTTTTGTTTTTTACGCGTTTGTGACCGATTCCCACCATAGACGCTGCATTTCACTCTGATCTTCTTCTGATCGAATAAGTGGTGGCGAAAATTATTTTCTTGAGGATAGAAGTATGTACAACTAATTCCTACAATGACATTACACCGTGCTTTGATTAAATTTTAGAGGAGAGAA
This sequence comes from Tipula helvola, assembly GCA_963556165.1. Lineage (NCBI taxonomy): Eukaryota > Metazoa > Arthropoda > Insecta > Diptera > Tipulidae > Tipula > Tipula helvola. The sequence continues at coordinate 185,915,134 of OY744483.1, forward strand.
AAACCTGTTCAAAACAAAAATTGTTGATTAGTTATGCCAGTAATAAATACATCACAGTTTTTGCATGTTATAAAATTATAGACTGTGGCTTAAAAAGTGTTTACAGTGTTTAAAATGACACTTAATTAATACAGAGAAATTTTTTTTACATGGCATACGGTTTCTAAGTGTCCTTTTTTTGGAAAGAGCAGTCCTGGTTCTGTGGAATTAGTCTTTTCCGCTTTTTATAAGCTAAACTGCCATTTATTATATGAAATTTATTTTTTTATATTAATATGTACAAAGGAATGACAAGTGAATGACAAATATTTGCTAGAATTTCCTCATACAATGTGTACGCTGTATGAAGTTTTACCGAAACGAAATTACCTAAAAAATAGCCGATCAATAAAAAGTTTTAATTGGCAAATATTTACTTTGAACATTTCCTAAAATTAATTACCACCATAAATCTGGGCAAATATGTGCCACGAATGTTGTTGACTCATTAACATTAGCAACTTTAACTGCAAACCTATGGATTGTTATCATATCTTATTTTATATTTTTATTATAATGCTGATACTAGCATATAATTGTATATAAAAGGTGAACATTCAATATAATAAAGCAAAATAAATTTAATTGTAAATCAAGACTATATGTAATGTACAACTTATGTATAATAGTCTAGATTATACATGGTCCTTCGAGCCATAGCTAAATTTGTAAAGAAATAAGATTATATTTAGAATAAAATTATGTTTATAAATTGGTTGTTATACTCAGTTCTTACTGAGAAGTTGTCATAAATTATAAATAATAAAAATTATTATAATCTTAATATTGTGAATACAATCTATCTATACTATGTAAAAAGTTAATTAATCTCATATTTTATTAGAGTCAACTTCAAGAATACGAGCCTTGGAGCCCCCGTTACCTATTTAATCGAGAAACGTGAAAATATGGAATAAAATTTTTTGTTATAACTTCGATATAAATAGATAATATGAAAAGTAAGAAAAAAGAAATGGATTTAAAGAAAATAGAATATAGACACATTAGAACAATAAATTCCTAACTTTATACATGTTAAGTTCAAATATTGAACTTTTTTTTTATTGAGAATTCTGACAAATTTATATGTTTTTGACATTTTCAATGTTTCGTTTTTTTTTTTTAGATGTTCGAAGCCGTATGGAATAAAGTTTTTCAAACGGAGATAAATACTATACTTTTAGAATTGATAAAAAATAAACAAATTATACAACGGAAAACGGTGGTGAAATTTTTATGTTTTTCCATTCTCCTTGCTATGTTGACGGAAATATTTTTATGAATATTTTTTTCCAATTCTTATTTTAAGGAAGACAAACTTTTCATACTTTATATAGTTATGTGTATATATAGAATATAAAGAGCAGGAAGCTGTGTATGAAATATTATTCGAATAATACGATATCATCTTTGTGTCTGGTCGTGTTATTATCGAATCATTGGATCCGTGGAGAGAAAATTGTATTCTCGTATGCAAACACGTACTTGTTTTATTAATAAAAACCAAATATTTATGATTACATAGGTGCGACATTGTTATTTTCATATACATAGAAATAACTTTAGAATTTATTACATTTGTGTGCGTTTAGATAGGTTTTCATTTCGGATTTGACGTTTTGTCTTGGAGGTGGGAGAGAGGAAATAATTTTCCTTCATTCATACGGGGTCTACTTGGTGAAACACATTTTTTATTTTGATACTCAAAAGATATAAGATTTTAATTTTATTTCACCAAGGGATATCAACATTTCAGGCTGAAAGTAATCAATATTTAAATATTTTTAGGTTACCAAGATACGTATTTGATTTAAGAGATTTATTAAATTTACTTGATTGAATAATAGTATTTGTCTCCAAGATAATAACCACATTATGTATTACAATATGCTTTTTCAATTCAAATAAATTGGAATGAATCCAAAATCCTAAATTTAAAGTATTGGGTTTCATATAAAATGTTTCTCTGCAAACCCGCATATCATAATATCTTTAACTTCTAACACCTTAGTAAAAACGATAAATTTATTATCGAAATTCATTGTTGCATTTCAAATGTATAGAATTCAAAAGAATTATGGCGCTGTAGATTGCTATACATGTAAATGAATACCGCAGAGATAAACATACTCCAGAGAAATCCAGGCGCACAAACAAAATTCAATGGATGAAAAAAAACGTTTTTTTTATTATCATCGTCTGCAGATGCATTACAAATTATTCCTTTTTTTTGTTGAATGTGGATGTGCTAAACAGATATCATATATAAAAAGAGTTTTTTGTTTTCTAAGAGATATTGGATATCACAATTTTTCTAAAATAGTTCAGTTTGGTTGGGAAAAATAAAGAAAATTTTGTTTTTTTCTAGTCGGTTTTATTAAAGATAATACCCATGAGTATTAGCTAACCATATTTTGCGATTCTCTTGTTTTTTTTTTTTTTGTTTGAAAATTATATTAAATGTCAAATGTTAGGGAAATGTATGTGCTACTGGAAGAATGCCAGGTTTATCACAAACATGGAATTATAAAAAAAAATTAATGATTATTTCGTTGAGATGATGCAACGTGTTGCAAATAATATTTCTTGATAAATCATATAAAGCTAATAGTCCAGTCAGTGACGGTTTTTCGCTCCGAATTCTTACGGACAATACCGATTTTAGTGAAATTTGGACAATCCATAGGGAATGGCTCAAGGAACAAAAGTTATATAGTGCCGATGTGTGCTTTTACCCTTCTAGGGGGTGGAAATTAGTACACTCAAAATAACCACAGAAATCGATAGAGGGATGAATTCTAAGCAAAAAATACCATATGAAGTTTTTTCGATAAATCAATATTTTTCGAGTTATTCGCGATTGAAAATGTTGATTTTTCATCTAAAAATGCATGTTTTAGAGCGATTTTTCACGAATAACTCGAAAACCTTGCGTTTCATCAAAAAAACTCTTTCAGGACCAAAATAAAGCTTATAAAACAATAAATTGATTGATTTATTTTATTTCTTTAGATACAATATGAACCGAGTTGTGGCTCGTTGAAAGTGACGGTTTGATCGCCGAAAACTGAATTCAAGCCTTTCAACATTAAATAACGGAAAAACGACAAATTTTTGGAAAAAAACATGTTAAATATTTTTTCAAGTACCTGAAAAAACCTTTAAAATTAGCTATAGTAGAAGTCGGTAGCATTAAAAGTTACTGAGTTATGATAAAAATAAAATGGTGATCTCATTTTTTCGGAGAAAAAATCGGAAATGAAACAAATGGCTTAACCGCAAGAATTGAAATTAAACGAAATCCATTTACAATGCACTTTATTTAGGTACTAACAATAGGTTCTAGAAGTTTGAATGGTTTAGAATGATTAGATTTGATAAAAAGTTTAATTCAATTTTGAAATGATTTTTCGAATTTTTGAAAAAAAAATTCTTTTTCTCGCAATAACTCAAAAACTAAAGAAGACACACACAAAATGTGAAAGTACAAAAATTAAGGTTTTTCTTGCAGAATTTTTTTATAGCTGCCCTAAAGTTTACTGTGCAATAATTGGTTGCTGAGATATCGATGATCAAAGGCAAAAAGATCTTTTTTGATTCAATGTCAGATATCTCAGCAAAAAGTTGTCATAGAGAGACCAGAATGAAATTAAATTTACGCCTAATTAACAGGCTAACCGACCTATGCATTGGTTTAACTTAAAAGAATTTTCCCGCGCCCATGGATCCTTACAAAAAAAAAAAAAAAATTCGAATTTTTTTATTTCGCGCTCTTTCTTATGATTGCGTGATAACGGTATCTCACAAAAATTTTCCGCTCAAAAGTCTCAAAACTAGAGATTTGAAGCTTTAAAATGTTTTTCTTTTCATCTCTGTACGACCGTATTTTACAAAGATACATCTCTTCAAAAAACACTAAAAAAATTGAAAAAAATTAGTGTCCCTTTAATTTTTTGGAGTAGTGTAGATCGATGTTTGTTATCGTCGAGCTATTTGAAGTGCCTTTTCTTTTATAATTGGACCCGAAATATTAAAATTTTTTGCTCTTGCAACACGAAACCACTGATATGTTAACTCACTAATCTTTTCGTATTTAAAGTCTTTTTGTTTCTTAATTATTTTTTCGGATTCACGTGATAGTATCGTGATTTGATATCATCTTTATTTTTTATGGTTTCGTACTTTTACACCTGATTCCTTATTTTAATTAGGTCGTACTTTTGATCCAGAGATAGATTGGTGACATGAATTCTCTTCATTGCAAACTACAATAATAAACATTTTAAATTAGCAGAATGGCCATACCCAAATATGTATTCATTGTTGTCTAACATTAATATGGCTTACACAAAAATATTCAAATTTAATCGGCACAACACAATTTACTAACAAGAACTTATATTTAGTGGTTTCCCAAAATACACAACGTTTATTTTTATTGATTTACGACTCACTTTTGACATATTTTTCTGTACACTCGCAAGAACATAAATGAAGCGGAAAACTAAACAAGTGCAGCACGGATTTCTCTTTGTTTTTGATTCTCTCTTTAGTAGTTTCCAAATTATGATTATTTAGTGTGTAGCAAAAAAACAATGAAATTGCGTAACAAACCTTCGAAAATTATTTGTTACCGGTTTTCCGGCTCTTGCAAGTTAAATATAGTGGAATTGCTTACTTTTGTACCAAGAAGTTACTCCAGCTTCCGGGTTTGAGAAGTTCCCGGCACAAACAAGTTCTTTTTGCACCAAAATTATGTTTCGGTAAAAATAATTCCGCCTTTGAGGAGTTTCCGGGACATAGAAGTTCCGGCTTTAACAAGTTTCATGTAATGTTGTATAACCAACATTTACATATTTGCTTATACAACAACAGCAAAACAGGCCAAAAGCTTCAGTAACATGGGGACAGGCATCCAATTTAACACGAAAAATCGTATTCTAGAACTTCACACCGAAAGTAGTATTCAAAATTATACTGATATTTCAAACCGTGTAACTAACCATATTCCAGAACTTTATCCAAAAATCATTTTAGAATTCCATTTCCATTGCAAATACTGAATTTCATCAAAATCGGATAAGATATAGAATCCCAATAAAGTTTTTATAAAAAAAATCGCAAATCCTCAGTTTAACTGTTCACTTAACCCAAATCCAACTCCAACTCAACCTCAACTCAACCCTAATTCAACCCGCAAACGGAACCCAACTCAACCGGAAATTCTACGCCAAACTCAAACCTCAAACCAGCATAATAAAAAATTGGTTAACTGCTCACTACATCCTAATCAAACCCAAACTCAGCTCCAACTCAACTTCAAATCAAACCGCAAATTGGCCCCTAACATAACCTTCAAATAAACTTCAAACTCAATGCCCAGTTCAGTAATCAAACCAGCATTTATAAAAAAATCGTGAATATTTATACATAACCAGGTATTTTGGGTCAATTCGTATGGCAGGTACCCCACCCTCTTGACGTACAGTTTCCAAAAGCTTTTAAAATCTGCGCCTTGACCATAGATACTGATTGGCGAAAAAAAAGTCCAAATAGGACCAGCCGTTCTCGAGATATCATGGGTATAGACATTCAGACATCCAGGCAGACGGATGGACATTTTTTTGTTGTTGTTTTTCTAGACTGAGGGACTTTCAAAACGTCGAGAAAAGTGGTTTTGGACCAACCAAATGTTTCGTCATTTTTGACAGAATTTCAACACTTTGGTATTTTTAGACCGAAATAATAAATTAATCAATTTCAGAGTTCTACCACTAAAATAATGGAGTTTAAATTGTTTACCAAAATTACAGCAAGATAAGTACAAAATTATAAATTGCTTAAGATTAAATTCTAGTTTGAGTTTACGTTTCAGGTTTCTTCTGATATTGTCTTCAACATCCCGGCCGCCTTACATCGGATGATTCAATTTAGTGGTAATCGACAAAGTTTATGTATAGGCCGCTTCATATTTCCGTGTTTAGTTTTGAGTGTAACAACTCGAACGTTGGCGTCTGTTCCTGGATGTAATTCCAATATTTTAACCATCAACCATTTTGATGGGGGCAGGCTACCTGAATAAGGACAATGTCATCAACTTTGGAATTGTTTTCTTACGTATGCCATTTACTTCGGTGCTGTAAGTAAGTGAGAGATACTAGATGCCACCGATTACAAATATGCTGATTCATTTTTTGTAGCAATTGCCGTTTGGATAGTTTTGAAATTTTAACATCTGCTAAGTTTTCGCTAGGTAACTACGTTACGGGACGACCGATTAAAAAATATGCTGGAGTCAAGTAGCCCAAAATTCATCGCTCGAGAGAACGCAAATAGGCCGTGAATTGAGCGTGGCTTAAATCTCCGCTAATATTGTTGTCATCTTTTCAATTGTGAGTATATGATCATCAGTTACTCGTCTTAGATGATATTTCATACTCTTTACGACCTCCTGCCACAGTCCGCCAAACTGCGGTGCATTAGATGGGATGAATTGTTTCTGATCCGCTAATAAAAATTCAGTAAAACTATTAGAATTTTTGATTTAGAAACTTATAGAAATCATTTAAGTGATTTCGAGCACCGACAAAGTTTGCGGATAGCCAGTATAGGACTATCGTAGAATCTGTCCATGCGTTAATCTCGAAAATTTCGTTGAAGCCTTACATTCTTTCACATTTTCGAATAGTTTGCTTAGAAGTAAAGCCCCACACAACTCAAATCGTGGTAGAGATATTTGTTTGACAGGTGCTACTTTTGTTTTTGAAGTCAATAGCTTAATGCACGAATTTTTATTTGGTTCTGTGGCTTGGATATATACTACTGCTGAGTATGCATATTTAGAGGCATCTGAAAATCCATACAAAATAATTTTGATATTCGAGGTTGCGCCTATATGCTTGTCTATTCTAATATTTTCTAATTTTACAAGATTAGCACGAATTTTTAACCATTCCGCTGCTAAATCTTGTGAAAGTTGGTGATCCCACCCAGCCTAAATTCTTCAGCCATAATATTTGGAAAAATATTTTAACCTTGACTGTTACAGGAACCAACCATCCTAAGGGATCAAAGAGACGACTCGTCTCAGATAAAATTCTTCTCTTAATGATGACTGGTTGTGAATTAAGATTTACCTTGAATTGAAAGCAGTCGTTTTTGGGTTCCAATGGCCCATCATTGGTCAGCCATTTTCTCAGCTGAAAACCCGAACTTGATAATATTGCTGTACAGCTTCCGTTGTATCGGCTCCTGACGTCAAATCATCCACGTAAATGTTGTTTTTGATGTGACTCACTGCTATACTGGGAATATGTCTTTGTATTTTTCGATCGCTTCGTTAAGAGTGCGGGTAGCTAGATAAGATGCCCTTGCCATAAGTAACGATTTGTAGCTCGTAAGTAGTGAATGGTTCTTTAGTCGATTCTCGCCAAATTATTCGCTGGTATCTTGTGTCGTCTGGTGCAACTCGAACTTGTCTAAACATTTCCTCAATCGGCTGTAAACGATATTGTGAACTTACGGAAACGGATAAGAATGTGGTATAGCGTAGATTAAGGGCTGTTGACCTGACTGCTATAGACAATCATTTAAAGACATTCCCGTGATTATTCGCGCCGAACCATCAAAAGCGAATCGAAGTTTAGTAGTGCTGCTGGTATTCTTAATGACTCCATGGTGTGGTAGGTAGTACCCATGGAGTTTTGCTTGCCTTTCACTAATTTCCTTCATATGTCCTAATAACAGATATTCTGACATGTAATTTTTATACATGGCTGCGAATTCGCTGTCGCTCATAAATTGTCTCTCTATTGCGTGCATTCGTTATTGTGCTGCAGAAAATAATTTCCAAGTTTAGACGGAGATATTTTAAAGAGCAGACGCACTTCGAATTGACCAGTATTGTCTACCGTTTTAGTGTTTTGAAAATATTGTTCACACACTTGTTCTTCCTGAGATAATCTTGTAAGTGTAGCTTCAGCTGCTTCAATTTCCTAAAACCTTTTTAGAAGATTTTCTAGGTTGTCTTCCGGTTTATTGAAACTGACTATAATGGATTGTTCCGGTTCAGAATTCGTGGATTTATTTACTATTACCCATCCAAGTGATGTATTTTGCATAATAACTGTGTTGATTTTCATTAATTTCCCTTCAGTGAGTAATTTAAAGAATGTGTTTGTGCCAATAATGATGTCAATTTCTCCTCTTTTATAAAAATGAGGATCGGCTAAATCATATTTAAGGCAAATTTGGCGTTTCATCTTTTCAACTGTAGTCTTTGCACGCAACTTTCAGTGACGAATGAACCTTGGGATCCTGAGTCCAATAACGCGCGGCATAATTGTTTTCTGTTTATCGAATCTACTACATGCACTAATGCGGTTGGTAGCAGAGAGGTGCCTATTTTGATTTGGTTTTCGTCAGTCGATGTATCCATGCGTCTTTCGCAATACCCTTGACGGAATTAGTAACATTTACATAAAGTCTACCATCTGGATTAGGGTGAAGTGAGATTCGCAGATTGCGCGTTTGCTTCTTCGACGCTGTTGGAAGTATTAAAAAGAACGAGTATGTGCGAAGTATTTTTGAGTGTAATTAATAAATATTTACTTCGGCGTGACTGATTTGGACGACACCAATTCCGAGAATTTAACATCTTCCTTTTGAGTTTATCTGTCGATTTGTTTGGCAAAAAAAATAGAAAACGTACAACTCTACTTGTCTAATATTTTGATAAAAATTATCGCTCGCGTCTGCTTTTGAATCAGATTGGCTGGTGCAACTTTACTGTGGATGCACCAACAAATTTTGAGTCTCCGATAAAACGTTGAGTCAATTGGGGTTAGTTTCTAGTTTTCTACCATTCCATTCAGATGTATTTATTTAAATCATTAGTGAGCTCTCTAATTTAGCATCTTAGCTCGACACCTTGAGTTATCCTAACTTATTATTAGGGTAATGTAAATCAATAATGAATCAGAACTGTTAACACAAAATATCAAAGGTATCACGGACCAACCAATTCACGATCAGCAAACAAGCAGACAGCAACCAATGATGCACGACACAAAAATTGCGCAACAAGGTTTGCGGATCAATGTTCTTCGTATCTGCACGACGAAAAAATTCATACGAATTTGGAATGTACTCCTCTTTTTTAAGAGGCTGGTTTAACCAAGGCTCAGTTATGATGATAATGGCGTACTCCTCATCAGAAGCATTGACGAATATGTCTCTCGGTTTAGAGCGAATACCGCGAATACCGTGATGCAATATCATTGAAAGGGTTTTACTGTACGTACATATGTATATGGATAATAATAAAATCGATCGAGGTACATGAAGAAAGAAGAGAAGAATGAATTGTACGGTTCATCTGATCACATCGAAAGTGTGTAATAAAAAACCATGTAAACGCTTTGATTCAATAGGCGTTTTCATAAAATCATTTATTAACGAAAACGATTCGAATAGTTTGATCTTGATGCCTGATAAATCACTTGAAGCTTGATCAGTTAAAGCATAAGTATTTTGGAAATATAAATTTGCGGTAAACGTGTCTATTGGTCGCGTTTATTACGCATGGAAAAATTGCTTTAAAAGGATTGTTGATTTACTACCAGTTCTTCCATTGTACCTTCAGAAAGTTCACGTTCCTTTTCCGCTTGGACAAGAACATATTTCAGACAAAAATATACCTACATTATCTCTGGATTTTAGATAATTCTATATTTACCGCAGTTTCTGTTACTTCCTTTTCTATCGCCTTGTTAGCTCCATTTGTCACTCAATAATTAAATATTTGTGCGTAAAAATTAGAAAAAATGTACTCTCATCTGTTCAGAAGTCAAAAGACCGACAGACAAACAGACACCCATTGCAAAATTACTCTTTCTGGCTACTAAACTTTCACTAAGAAGATTAATCTGATAATAGGAACGACATCTCAATAAAAATATTTAATCCAGACTACTACTAAAGTTGATAGATAAATCATTAAATTTTTTTACTACTTAAAACTAATTTTTATATCCATTCTAGTTCTGCATAGTTCCCTTTCTTTTATACTATCAGTTTGATTTAGGATGATTAGCCTTTGGCTATTGATTTGAACATAACAAACAATAAAATTGGTTTATCCGACTCCCCAGGCGACACTTTTCCCACAAAGTTTTATATAATAAAAATTTATTAAACACGTCAGTCTTACATTTTACAATAATTTTCCGTTATTTTCCGCAATAACACAGTTGGTCGTGACAATATAAATCCTCTACACTTCAAATCTCAAACTTCCTAGTCAAAATGAAGGACTGAGACTTATCGAATTGCAATCAAAATCTCATTCATCACTTTTTACAGTCGATACTTTAGAAGTAAGTTCAGTAATTTCCAGATTATATATCTTTTATGTAATATTGAAAATTCTTAAGAATTAAAATTTCTCAAAATTTATTTTCTGAAGATTTGTAACGTTTGTTTAGATAACAACATTGAGAATTTGCTCATATCAATATTTCTTTCCTAAGTGATTTAGTCTGGAGCATTCAATCGAACAATACAAACAACTAAATTACATAATCAAAATTAACGTCAGTTATCTTTTGTGATAGCCTTGTCACGTAGTGTTTAGGTTGTCTATATTATCAAAGCCTACTTAATAAATAAAGCCTCCATGATAGCGATATTTTTTGCAAAGCTTTTTTTATGGTATCAAAAAATCCAAAAAAAAATGTTTATTTCATAGTTTTTGTATGGAGAGACATAACCTCAGTTTATTCAAAATGTATTAATAAAAATTGACTCGAAATTAATTTTATTTTAATTCAATTAAATCTATCGGCCAACCATATATCAATGAGAGCAATCGACGGGATTAATTAAGTAAATTACAATGGCCGGATTCAGATCAGGTGACTGATCAGATTCAGTTACATTCGATTCGTAAAATTAACCTTCCTCATTGTATCTTCGGTAATAATATAAAATCGATTGAATTGCAAGGCTTTGGAGACGCATCAGAAATAGCATACGGTTGCGTAATTTATATTCGTGTTACTGATTTGGCGAATGTCAGTTGTATTTCTTTATTATGCGCTAAATCAAGGACAGCTCCTTTAAAAAAGCAAAGCATCCCGCCACACCTTCTGACAAAGTAATAAAAGCCATGGAAATTAAATTTATTAAAATTTGCCTATGGTCGGATTCGGAAATTACTTTGTTGAGAATCTAATCGTGTCCATCGAAGTTTGCTACTTTTGTAGCAAACAGAGTTTCGTTAATTCAAGATTTATCTTCCAACTAAAGGTAATCCTGCTGATTTAATATCCAGAGGCGTAATGCCTACAGATATTATTGATTCAATATTATGGTGGAATGGACCTTCGTTTTTGCAATTGGATCCATGATTCCATGCAATTGGCCAAAATCGTCGAATGTGAAAATCAGCGCCGAACTGCTTGAGTTAAGAAAAGGTGAGGTTGGTTTAGTTACGTCTAACACTGATTTGAGTTTACTTAAAAAGTATTCTGATAATAAATTAATAAGCTATTGCAGATGGTTGCAATGTGCTTTCGGTTCTACTATAACTTGAAGACCAAGAAGAATCTTCGTATAAACGGAGAGGTGACTACCACGGAAATCGAAGCGGCTCAAAAGTATATAATAAGACTAGTTCAGATGGAGGCATTCTCATAAGATATAACATACATTCGTAAACATAAAATTGTTCAACGTAATAGCAAATTAAAATCGCATAACCCTTTCTTCGATGAAAACGATATATTACACAGTTTAAATAATGCAAATGTTGGTTTTGATAACAAATATCAAATTATGTTACCTTCTTCAAACATGCGTTCACGAAAAATTTAGTTCGAAATTAACATCAACGCCAACTGCACACCGGCCCGCAAGCATTATTATATTATTTTGGATTATAGGAGGTCGCAAAGTAGTGCATGAATGTATTAGGTGTTTTCGGGCACGCTCTTTAACCATTCATCAAATTATGGGCCAGTCACCAGCTCATCGTATCACTCCTTGTAGAGCATTCTTAAACATCGGTATAATGTTTGTGGTCCATAGTCCATTTGGCAAAATTCACAATCTTAGGAATAAAGTAACTACAAAGATTTATGTAGCCGTCTACATTAGTTTTTCCTTTTTCCACAAAAGCAATTCATTTGGAAATCGTGGACGACCTGTCAACTCAGGCGTTTTTAATATCGTTCCATCTATTCGTGGCACATAGAGGCAAGTGTGCAAATGTATATACTCCGAGAATGCTACCAATTTTGTTGGTGCAAAGGTAGAGTTGAAGGTATTGCATAATTTGATTAATTAGGCAACCCATAAAAATGCGGTTCGTTAGTCGCTATTTTGCTGAAGAGCAAATCCAATGGCACGTTATACCGCCCAGATCACCACACTTCGGAGGTTTGTGTGAAGCAGCAGCAAAGAATTCCAAATATCACTTGAAACGTGATTCTTCCTTCTAAACGGATCAATACTTTGATAACACAGTCCGATAGCATTAAGTGTCCAAAATGTGCAGGAGAACACTATTAGAGATCTGATATCTGATAATAGATGTAACAAATTTCTTGACATGCCGATTCTAGAACGTAAGCAATTGGTAGCAGAGAAGAAACTATGTTTTAATTGCTTATCATCTACTAATCAATCTACGGTGTGCAGATCACGATACAGTTACAGAATATGTAGGCGTAAACATCATTCAACTCTACACCTTGAGATCAAATCTACAGGTAGCAAACAGCCTACCGCAGAAGATGCTAATTCATTCAACAAATCCGAATCAACCAGTTACATTACCGTAATGGAAACCAGATCATCACAGGTTGAACAATTGCAAGCCATTCTACCAACTGTTGTTGTTCTTGTCAAAGATGAATTTGGGAATAATCACAGATGCCGTGCTCTTCTAGATTCCGGATCGCAATAATCGTTTATCTCTGAAAATTGTATGCAACGGCTACGAATGTAGCAAGACAGAAATCGAAATAACCGTTGATCAAGGCGGTGCTGTATTTAGTACTACTATACCTACACTGTATGTAAAATACTCGTGTTGTCTCGTTTTTCTTTCTTTTGTTTTGTATAAATAATAATTAGTCAGTCACTTTTTAAGTACCAAGACGAACACACGAGTCTGAATTATTATAAAAAGGAAGAAATAATTTATAGTTTATAGTTTAACTTGATTGGTGTAACAAAATTTGTCGAGTGAATTACCTTCTAATCATCAAATACATAAATCGTGAAGACGACCAAAACCAACAAACATCACATTTTTTAAATAAGGGACGACTACAAAATGGCAGCCCAAGTGGAGCGTGGAATGTAATTTAATCAGCGGTAGTTGTGCATAGGAATCGTCGATAAAGGTATTGTTGGGTGAATTTTGGATGTGGAAGGCGGCATTTAAGAGTTGAGAATCACGAGAGATTAATATTAAGTTGTAAAAATAAACAAAGTTATAAATAAGTGGTACGTCGGTCAAAGGTTGGAGCATATTTTCTGTTTAGGGTTAGATTTTCCGAGCAGACATATTTGATATTGTTTTAATTTCTGTTTAGGGTTTCACTTTCCGAACAGAGAAAGGATTTTTATTGTAATAAATAATTTTGCTTAGGGGAAATTCCGAGTAAATTATTTATTGAATTGTTATCAGTTAATAGGGTTCTCATATGTGTATTCGGTTTGGTGTTATGTATCGCGCCATTTTTTTTATGTTAGTGATTTAATGCCGAAGAAAGGCATAGGTCCGGTTTCGAAAATTCCGAAGGATCAAGCCGAAAGCACTCCGGGAAATTTGAGAAGTGTTACGAGAAATCAGACAAAAATGGCGACAAATAATGTTGTAATGCCTGATGACCAGTTTCGGGAATTGTTGAACATGGTGAAACAACAAAATAATGATGGAACAATAAGCCCTTAAAATATTCAAATGAATACAGGTAATTTTGCAAAGTGTACGTCCCGGTTCAATGGTGAAAAATCAGTTAGTGTCGAAGCATTTATAGATGCAATAAAAATTTATAAGGAATGTACGCATATTTCGGAGGGGAATGCTTTAATGGGTTTGCCGATGTTGCCTGAGGGCACCGCTGCAAAATGGTGGTATGGTGTGAAGGGTACCGTCATTAAATTGGCTCGAATAGAGGAAGAATTCTATGAAGATGAAAATCAACTAAAAGGAAAAGTTCAAATTGTTGGTTTGGAGACTTTCTGCAAATATTGTAAAAAGAAAGGTCATGTAATTGAGGAATGTCGAAAGAAGCCTTAAGATTCGAAAAGCTTCAATAAGAGTAAAACTGAAAAATGAAGAAATTCGGCTCAGGAGCCAACAAAATCTACTTATAGTTATTATGGCTGTAGTACACCGGGATATAGCGCTTCAACTGTGGATTTCTATAATCCGTTAGCTGCTGAATTTGATTCAGTTTCATTGAGTTGTTTAATCTCAGAATATAATATTTTGGGAACTACTTTAAGTCCTAAGCCAAGGCCAGTGTTGAATATTTCTATATTAGGTTCAAATGTATGTGGTATAACCGACACCGCTACAAAATTGAGTATTGCGTCTCTTCCGCTTTATAAAATTTTACTAGATAAGGGTGCTACTTTCGAATCTCAGGATTTAAATATTGTTTTGGCGGATGGGATACAGAAACAGCAACAAATATTATTTACGAAAACTGATGTTGTGTTAGAGGGTCGGATGATTCCTACCACTTTTATTGTTTTGCCAAGCGCCGACAATACTAAGACACTTCTGGGGATAGATTTTATTAAAAATTCCCGAATCATAATAGATTTCGCAAAAATCCAATGGAAGTTTCATGATTCAGAAACAGAATTTAGTTTGAAATACGAAAATACTAATCAGAAACTATCTACTGATATATCTTCTTTGAATGTGCTCAGGGCTGACGAGGGATGTTCTCTTACCGATTTACAACGGGGATAAATAAATAAATTTCTTGAACAAAATGAAACCGTTTTTTCGCTAGGGGGAGTTCCTACTACATGTGCGGAGCACTGTATAGATACTAGTGATCACATTCCTGTTTTTGGTCCTGCCTATAAAATTTCTTTGGAGAAACGCAACATTATACGCCAAGAGTTAGACAAAATGTTAAAAGATGATATAATAGAGGAATGTGAGTTACCTTGGGCGTCTCCGGTGGTACTTGTGAGAAAACCTAATGATTCTTATCGATTTTGTGTAGATTATAGGCGGCTTAATGCCATAACGACATCAGATAAGTACCCAATGCCAAGGATTGACGAACTCTTGCATTTGGCTAAGAAAACTCTTTTTATGTCAACGATTGATTTGCGGTGTGGGTATTGGCAAGTTCCAGTTCGCTTTTCGGATCGTGATTAAACCGCTTTTATATGTTCGTTTGGGTTGTATCGGTTTAAGCGAATGAGTTTCGGGTTAAAAAATGCGCCTGCGACATTCCAGCGGATGGTCGATAGATTAAAGTCGGGATTCCCAGAGGTCACGATTTTGGCATATCTGGATGATATAGTCATTCTGTCAGAGTCCTTTCAACAACATTTGTCTGATTTGGAGAAAATTTTTAATCGTTTGATACAGTTTAAATTACGAGCTAATCGCGAAAAATGTTTTTTCAATGGAGAGAGTGTTAGGTTTCTCGGTCATGTTATAAATGGCAAAGGTATTAGCACTGACCCCGATAAGGTTTCCGCAATTTCAGAGCGCGACGTGCCACGGAATGTAAGGGAAGTGAAGCCTTTTTTGCAGACGTGTTCTTGGTATAGGTAGTTCGTTCCAGGATTTTCCGAAGTATCACAACCTTTGAGCGACTTAACAAAAAAAAATCGGTATGGACGTGGAATGATGAACGGTTGTTAATTAACGCGCCGATCCTTCAGCAGGCAGATGAAACTAAACCATATATCTTGTGAACCGTTGCTAGTAACTACGCCGTCGGTACTGTGTTACTCCAGGGGGAGGATGTGAATGAATGCCCAATTGAGTATGGCAGTCGTCTATTACTGCCCGCTGAGAAAAATTATAGTACAACAGAACGAGAAGCGTTTGCAGTTGTGTGGGCTTTAAACAAATTTAGGGATTATATTGATGGGCCAGAAGTAACAATCGGAACCGATCATCAACCACTCAAATGGCTAATGACCTTAAGGTAGCAGACACTTTGTCTAGACCACCATATGATGAAAATAAACAAGATTCCTATAACTTGTTTTGAGCAACTGGATCATCCCGATTTAGGGAACTGGACAGGACGTGGGTATTTTATGAAATTAGGCATCTTGTTTCGTTATGCTCTGGATCAAGAGACAGAGGATGCGCAATTGGTAATACCGGATGTTTTGCGGGAACATGTTCTAAAGAATTATCATGATAGTCCAACCGCAGGTCATTATGTTGTGGAACGTACCATAAATAAAATTCGCTCTAAATATCACTGGAAAGGAATGCGAAAATATATCGCTGAGTATGTCAGATATTGCAATGAGTGCCAAAAATTTAAACCCAGTAACCTAAAACCAAGTGGATTACTCAAAACGCCAGTTATGCAGCAACGATTTGAGGTTCTAGCGATCGATTTAGTTGGCCCACTACCGATTACAGCGTAGGGATATAAGTGGATATTGATTATAGAGGATACTGCAAGTCGATGGGTTGAGTTGTTTCCGCTTTGTGTTGCAACAGCAGAAGCATGTGCCAAGGTTTTGATTAATGACATTTTTATGAGGTATGGACTGCCGAGGAGAATGATATCTGATAATGGATCACAATTCATTAGTGATGTAATTCAACACGTGTCACAGTGTTTGCATATTACTCAAAATTTAATACCAGTATATCATCCGGAGGCGAATCCTGTTGAACGAAAGAATCGCGATTTAAAGGTGCAACTTGCAATTTTAACCCAAACTGATGATCATACACGGTGGGCAGAAAATATATCCTCAATTAGATTCGCGTTGAACACTACCAGAACCGATTCTACTGGACAAACGCCAGCATCTGTATCTTTCGGAAGGGAACTTCGAGTACTAGAAGATGTAGCCATGGACATAAGGCCCATCATTGAGTCGGAAAATTGTATTCCACAAATCACTCCTTATTTATGGAGACTTCAGAATAAAATTAAAGAAGTTCGCAACCATAATGAAAACCAGCAAGACAAGCGAAAAGCAGGGGCAGATAAATCCCGTTGTCTTGGACGACAACATAAGGTGGGGGATTTGATTTTAGTTCAGTCCCATTTATTATGTAATGCTAATAAAAAGTAGACAGCAACCGATCTGGTTGGACCAATGGTCGGTCCGACAAGTTGGATCGTCGGACTTCATTGGCATCCCAATACAGAAGTACTAACATTCAAAGTGAAATCCAAACAAGATGGCGCAATTACGAAACGAAAGATCATATCTGAATCTTCTCGAATCTTTGATCCATTAGGATTTTTGTCTCCATCTATTATATTATTAAAAATCTTATTTCAGAAGCTTTGGTTTTTAAAAATAGATTGGGATGACAAGCTACCAGCTCACTACGAAAATGAGTACACCAAAGTAAGGGGAGAATTTAAATATTTTGAAGACATCAAAATTCAGCGCTTCACTAATCACTACGAGAATATACAAATTCACGATTTCGCCGACGCAAGTGAAGTACCCTATTGTGCAGTCGTCTACAGCAGAGTCACAAATAACAAGGGAGAAATAGTTATCAATCTGTTAACGTCGAAAACTAAAGTGTCGCCTATCAAGAAGATTTCTTTACCAAGATTGGAATTGTGTGCGGCAAATTTATTAGCGAATCTTATGAATTCTGTGAAAGAAACTATAGCACCAACAGCACGATGTTACGGATGGACAGATTCAACCAACGTGTCAGCATGGCTTTCGACATACCCCGCCCGTTGGAAGATTTATAGCAAATATTAGACAAATTTCCAAGACAGCATTGGGCGCATGTAAAATCCGCCGATAATCCTGCTGATCACGGTTCTAGAGGATTACCTCCCAACAAGTTATTGCATCTAGAGCAATAGTGACATGCTCCGGAATGGTTGAAACAACCTGAAGCTCTTTGGCCTACGATACCCTGTATCTCAAAATTAGACGAAACTGCGATAGAGAAAGAGTTAAGCAAGACTAAATTAGAATCACAGGCTTTTCAATCCAACATTGAGGAAGATTGGTTAGACCTAATCTTTAAAAGGAAATCCAGTATCCAAAAAATATTTCGGATAGTGGCTTTAGTGAGACGCTACGTGGCTAACCTAAAAACCAAAAATCCAAAGAATAGACATAGCAATGAACTAACCTCAAGGGAAATTGAAGATGCTAGAGCTAAATGTGTGATGTGGGTGCAAGCTAATGAATTCAACGAAGACATAAAAAATGTGCGGCAATACAAATCAGTGAGAAACAATTCTAAATTATTATCTTTAGCACCTTTCATTGATGCAGCAGGTATACTGAGACCTTTTCAATGCAGACTGCGATTACGAGAACAAACATCCCGCGATAATACCTCCAAACCATTTATTCACTGAACGGCTGATAAGAGAAACGCATACCAACGATTTACACGCCGGTCCAACGCTTACCAATAATATATTACAACAGAAATACTGGATAATAAATGGACGGTCAAAAATAAGATCTGCAATAAAAAATGTGTGGTCTGCGCAAAATACGCTCACAAAACCAGCTTTGAATTGATGGGAAATCTACCAACAGAAAGAGTAACTCCTACACGTCCGTTCACTAATTGCGGAATTGATTTTGCTGGGCCACTTCATTTTGCCTCAAAGAAGGGAAGAGGTGGAACTAATCATATCAAAGGATATCTGTACATTTTTGTTTGTCTCTCGGTAAAAGCAATACACATCGAGCCGGTAAGCGATCTGACGAGCGAAGCATTTTTAGCCGCACTTGGGGAACGAAAAATTGAATTTAAACACTGGTAACTTCATCGGCGCAAAGAGAATCCTGAATGATGCATGTAAGCTGATACAAAACATTAATCATAATTATATAATTTCAGAGTGCCTCACTAGTAATGGTATAAATTGGCATTTTATTCCACCGGCCTTCTCTCACTTTGGCGGGCTGTGGGAATCTGCTGTAAAGTCAGTAAAAACACATTTACTCAAATCAACTAATAATGTAAATCTGACTTTTGAAGAAATGGCTACCCTTTTGTGTCAAATAGAAAACATCCTCAATTCACGACCAGACCAGACCTGTTCCAGAAATAACAGTGATAGCAGCAGATTCTTCATTATCCAGATGGCAGAGAATCCAAGCGAGAGTCCAAACAAACCGTGAATTTTTATTTATTATACCGGAATATACTTTGGATAGGAGAAAGCCGCTTCGATAATTATTGACCCTAAATACAAATTGGACACGAGATACACCACAAACGATTTTTTGGACCTGCATCTTCAATTTGGACACCCAACAAATAAAACAACGATTTCATTACGACTAAGGCTATTCAACCGGACACGAAATATTTTAAATACAACCAGTACAATATACATATGGGTTTTGGCATCTAAATCTTTATTACGAATTATCACACGAACAAGTGTACGGAGATTAAAGTTTAGACCGAACCCATTGGCGACATCTATGTTGATGGCCGATGTGTGAGAGCTCACATGGGCGTGGTGGAAAATGATCCGTCGTCGGCGGTTGGTTTTCGTTATTTCGCCGAAGACTTTTTGCAAACAAATAGTTGTGTATACCACTCAGAATTGTCGGTTCTACGTTGCACCAATGGTACGGTTGCGGCATGTCCAACTTTTGTTGGATTTGGCTCATAGTGGAACACCCATACCGCCGACTGCTGTTTGGTTTTGGGGTCGTACGCATAGATCCAAGATTCGTCACCTTTCACGTTGTTATAGACATATTTTGAAGCATTGCGATCATACTTTTTGAGAATTTGTTTCGAACAAATGACACGAGTATTTTTTTGAGTGTTTGTCGAATTTGTGGGATCCAACGCGAACAAATCTTTTTGCAATATTCAACGTATATTCCCATCCCATTAATGCAGAATTAGTTCATGCATAGCATCAATGTTTCTCGGACCAACAACCGATTTTGGACGACCTTTACTAAATTCGTCTCTGAACGAACTGCGGCCACGAATAAATTGTGCAAAAATATCACGAAAAAAAATAGCGGCCGTATAAAAAACGTTCTGATTAAATATACCGTCTAAAACGTCAAACTTTACTATAGGGACGTCAGTTTGCAGATGGTAGCACTAGGGTTGCCCAATCCCGATTTATAACAGGCAACCCTGATGTTATAGCAGTTCAGTAATGATTTAAAGATCAACATGTCGTTGAAATTGTAATATAATTTTTGGAAATATTGGCGTTATTATTTAATACGGATTCACTGTTGCGTTCTTTAGTTCCTTCATTCGTTTTGATAATTTTTTTTTATACAATCAAAGAAACCAGAATGAAAAATAACGTCATTTTTAGCCAAAGAAATTGACCCAAACGTTAACACAAACAGCTTATTACTAAAAATTTATATTTGTAAAAACTTTCGACAAAAATTGTCAATATTTGGGAGAATTGAAGGCAAAACAATAAAGTATAACTGGCAGGATGAACACGAAATTATTTAAAGGATGTTTTAGTCGATTCGCCAAGAAATGGGAAAATGTGGCAGAAAATTGTTTCGCAATTACAATACTAATCCATGATAATTTCGTCTTAGTGGGAAAAATAAAAACTTGTGTTATAGTAATTGAGCCCAACAAAAAAAATTAACTTTACTGGGCGCAAAATGATTTTGGGTTTTTTTTTGGTTTTCTTGTAAATTTTTATCAACATTTTTATATGTACATAAAAAAATTTTTTTATTTCTTATACTTTTAGGAAAGATCCATAAATTTTCTGAAAGATTTATCTTCTTTAAATTTTTATTTTTATTTTTTTTTGTTTTTTACGAGCTGTTTGTTGCAAATGACTTTTAATAATGTACTGAATGATTATGTGTTCATGAAAAAACATAAAAGATTTTTTTTTTTTTTTTTTGGAGTGATGAGCTTAAGTTTTCGTTTCATGTTATTTTCGTTAGATTGAACATTGTTATATTTTTTGATTATTTTATGTATAATGGCGAGAATTGCTTTTGGACGGGAACACAAAACCCAAAGATTGTACTTAAATATAAAAATAAAAATTTGAAAACCCCTTAATAGGATTCAGCTACTAAATTATAGATTTATACGAAGCTAATAATAATTTATAGTTTTTTCCAAATGTACATACATACATACATAGTACATACATAATATATTGATATCCAATAAGGTTACTGTACATCATGACACTCAATTGTTAGTTCTTATGATTCACACATAAATCATAATATACATATTATTCGTTAGATACTGACTGCATAGAACTTGAATTTGATTTACATTTAATTTTCTCATCTGGAACAAAAAAAAAGTTTCACAATAGGAAATTATTCGATTTATGTAGGTCGAAATCATACAATAGGATATGAAGGAAAACATGAAGACAAATTTTCTTATTTTGCAATGCATTTTCTTGGGTATATAAAAATATTGTAAAGAATGAATGAGGCAAAAAAAAATGTGTAGTAGTTCTAACAGGAACGAGTTTATATACATACATGCTGTAATGCAGTATCCATATACAATTCAACTTTTGATTGGTTTTTCCGTTGTAAAACTAGGAATAAAATAATTTAAAAACAAAGTTTAAGTTTTTTGCCTTCACCAAAGCTATGTTATAACTTCAGTAAGTTATGGAAGTTAGTGATTTTTGTGGAGTTCGGTACATCTGTGGATATACATACATACATAATTGTGTAGGTACGAGTTTCTTTTTATTTTTTATGTTGTTTAAAGTTTCCCAATAATAAGAAAGGAATCTGAAAAACTAATCTGGACGATTTGAAAAATAGTTTAGTTGGTAGTTATATTTGTTGGTGCGGTTAACAGATTTGGTGATCAATTTAAACTTTATATTTGTGAATCTTTTCTTGATATTTTTTCTAAAGAAGGGCATGACAGAGTTTATTTTAATATTCATGCTAGAAAAATGGGACTATTAGTCTGTCACATTGGAATCTCTCACCATATCTTCACAGCAATTAAAGGTACTTAAGAAAACTAGAAAACTTATGAAAAAAGCAATCCAATGTGCAATATACAAAAGTTTTCAGCGCAAAATCGTTGTTCCAATTTTCAAATGCCGTCACGTCGGAAATGGAAAAACAAATGAAATTGAATCAAAATTCCTTGTTACATCAATATGATTACGATTAATCATCAGAGGCAGTAAGTTAATACTACAATCGCCCAACAATTCTTGGCAAACTCTGTGGGGCATTGTTGACTCATTATTTCAAGCCAGATTCCCACGAAATTTTGGGTGCGCCCCGAACAAATTAAAAAACGAGATCATTGTAACTCGGTGACTGGGTTAAGTTAGTTTGGGCCATTAGTTTACATCATCAAACCAAACCAAAGCTTAGAATAAGTCACAGTGTTATATGTCCGGAAATATGCAGGCATCAAAAAATTCAACACTATTAAACGAGTTAAATTAGCCGATCCACTCTTTGATAATAAGAGTGAAATTGATATTCTCTTTAGAGTAGATATTTTTAATAATCTGCAAGATGATGAAATTCGAGCTATTCCAAATGGTGAAGACAAATAAAACACTATTTGTCAGTCTCTACGACTAGCATGTCAAGTGTTTCTAGCGACAAGGTCCACTAGCAGTTTGAGGGTCATATTCGATGATTCGTTTAGAAGTTAATCCCACTTCTCACGGTTGAGTCACCATTATTTGCCTCGAGAAGAAATCGAGTTTCAAAAGATTGTTTGGGAGAGACCCATCCAAGCTATTCCGGCATTTTCAAATGAACAAAGTGACATATGGTTTAGCATCGTCATCTTTATTTGCTAATAGAGGCTTAAAATAAGATAGGGATAACAACTTACCACTCGCTTCTAAGGATATTTGTAAAGATTTTTACACATAGATGACCAGCCAACTGAGGATTCCAGCTTCGAATGTGGAAGTCACTCTTTAGTGAAATATTATCAAACTTATTACAAAAAGAAAGTAAATTCAACTCAAACAACTTCAAGACAATAGACAAGAACCTATATACAAAGTCAAATAAAGTTGTTGGCATCACATCAGTAGTGTAAAAGCGTATGTCCTGGAACACCCCAAATGGGGTGGATTTTTATATGTAAATTACAACAACACAAACGATTACATATGTTTTTTAATATGAAGATTACAGTAGAACCACGATAATTAAATCTCTATATAAAATGTAAACGTAAGTATATAATTTTATTAAAAATCCGTTGTTCAACTGTACATTAACTGTACAATATTTTTTTAAGACATTTTGTTAGATGGCAGCACAGTCATAAACTTTAAGCTTTGAACTTTTTAATATTAATTAATTTTTCGATAGATGGTGCACATTTCTTACAGTTTAATTATCAACCACGATAACTAAAACTCTATATAAATGTATCTAAAATCAGGTATTCAACTGTAAATTATTATTATTTTCCAACTTTATCTGTAAATGTCACTTTAAAAGCTTATTTTATGTACATGGTTTGTAACTCGGTTCAATATAAAGTTTTATTATCAACCACGATAACTAAAACTCTATATGAATTTATCCAAAATCAAGTATTCAAGTGTCTTTGAAAGTTTATTTTTAGGTACTCAACTGTAATAAAGTAAAAAATATTGATTATGATTAATTTCTGTCTATGTAAGAGAAAAATATTCGCTTTTGAAGTGTATTAACCTGATATATCGCGTTTCATAAAAAATAAAATTATTCACATATACATACATGTACATATAACAAAAATCATCGTGAATAAACTGCTAAGGTCATTAAAATCTAACACATTAATTAATATACATGACTTAATATATTATTAAAGTGAATAAGGTCATTAAAATCTACAAGAAATTTGTGAAGTTCTGTTATTAGTGTTATTACATAAATATAGAAACGTTTTGTTAATTATTTTGTGAATTAATAAATCTAAATAAATAAAAATAAAATCAGCATTGATACAGATTTGCGAAGCTGATTTATACGTGTTGTAATAAATTAAGAAAACTTAATTCAAATACTGTTTTTATTGTATATCAATTTAAATATATTAAATTTGAATAAATAAAAATAATTTCAGCATTAAAGAAAAAGTAAGTTTAAATATATAAAAAGTTTTTATTATATTATTAGAAATATTTATTATTATTATTATTATTATTATTTACTATATTACAGATAATTAATACTAAAATGAACAACTGCGAATTATGTATGTTCACTTTTTCGTCAAAAGACCATCTAAAACGTCACCAGGAAAATCAGCATCCAACAGAAAAGACGTTATGCGATATATGTGGATGTACATATATCAATAAACGAAAGCTGGATTATCACCAAAAGAGATGTAATCGTCTTGATAATTTACAACAGCCAGGACCATCTATTCCATCAAATTCAAGGATAGCTGTAGTAGCCGCTAAGAGAAGGAAAACGGATGATGCACCCGCTGAGGCTGCTAACGTTTTATGTGGTGATTGTAATGTAAGTGTTCCAAAAAAAAATCTGTTTAATCATTATAGATCATTATTACATAAAAATAATTGTTTACAAAACTATAATGAGAATGATGATGAAAACATTCGAATCATTAGCAATGCATTTAAATCCAGAATAATTAGTTATAGGGTTTCAGATGTACCTAATAACTATATTAGTATAAATGATTTTATGTGTTCTATAAAACATAAAATAATCAAATTAATACAGCTTCAAACAGAATCATTTAAAGCTGTTAAAACAAATTTTGAATTGTTTGGTTTATTCACCAAATATAATTTGAAAAATGAATCAAATGTTAGTTCAATAAAATCATTTAATACTAAAAATGCAATTTTAACGGAAGCTACTGATTGAATGAGATATTTTCTCAGATTGTTTGCACCCTCAATACTCTGAGTGAGGAGTTTCAGGAGAAAGAGTCTGGATGGGCTATGGACAAAGTATTGTTCATTGAAGTGAATTTTAATAAATATAGTCCTATGAGAGGGTCCTCTTACATACCTCTCCCAAAATTTTTTAAAGATAAAAAGGCTATAATCAATGTCCAAAATTCAGATCAAGCCTGCTTCGCCTGGTCGATCATGGCTAGCAAATATCTTAATGTAGCAAATCCTCAACGGTGTAATTCTTATCCTCATTATAGTTCTATCTTAAATTTAAGTAATCTTAGTTTCCCCATGCCATTAAAAGACATCCCACAATTTGAAAATCAGAATAATATAAGTGTAAATGTGTATGGGATAGAAGGTAATCAAATTGTGGGACCTTTATATTATACAAATTCGAAAAAATCACACCACGTTAATTTGTTGTATATAGACGATGGTGTAAATAGTCATTATTGTTTTATAAAAAAATTAAATACGTTAGTGCACAAACAATTATCAAAAAGAACAAATAAAAAATTCATTTGTGATGGATGTTTAATTTTTTTTCATACTGAAGAAAAATTAAATATTCATCTACAACATGGATGTAACAAAATTAAATGTGTGCTCCCTAATAAAGATAATGATATTTTAGAATTTAGAAATTATAATCATAAATTACAAGTCCCATACGTGATATATTGCGACTTCGAAGCAATATTAAAACCAATTGATTCGTGTACTCTAAATCCTATAACATCATTTACTGAAAATATTTTAAAACATGAACCCAGTAGTTTTGGATATTACATTAAATGTTCATATAATGATAGTAAATCTAAATTTGTTACATACAGAGGTAGTAATTGTGGAAAAATTTTCATTGATAAAATAAAAGAGGATTTAGAAATTATATACAATGACCTACACATAAATCGAAAAATGAAAAAACTTTCCTGCACGGAGCAATTAAATTACAATTTATCAAATCAATGTCATATTTGTAACGGTGATTTTAATGATGATGAAAACTATAAAGTTATGGACCATTGCCATTTAACAGGAAAATTTAGAGGTGCTGCGCATACTAAATGCAATTTAAATTATAAGATAGCAGATTTCATACCAATATTTTTTCACAATTTAAGTGGTTATGATTCGCACTTTATCATAAAAGAATTAGGTTTTGATACGGAACAAATAGATTTAATTGCTCAGAATAAGGAGCGATATATTTCATTTACAAAAATGTTCAAAATTAATGAGATTAAAAAAATTAAATTGAGGTTTGTAGATTCATTTAAATTTATGGCAGCTAGTCTTGATAAACTAGCTAACAATCTTAATGACTCTCAATTCGATGAAGTTAGAAAGAGTTTTTCTAATCAAAATGAATTTAATCTTATAAAGAAAAAAGGTGTTTTCCCATACGATTATGTAGATAGTTTTAAAAAATATGATGAAACTGAATTACCATCCAGAAATCATTTTTTTAACAAATTACAAAATACTGATATATCTGATGAGCAATATAATCATGCTCTAAATGTATGGAAAACATTTAAATGTAAAAATTTAGGTGATTATTCCGACTTATATTTAAAATCAGATGTACTTATTTTAGCCGACATATTTGAAAATTTCCGGAAAGTTTGTATGCAAACATACGATCTAGACCCGGCCCATTATTTCACAGCCCCAGGTTTAAGTTGGGATGCCATGCTTAAATTCACCAAAATCAAATTAGAATTATTAAAAGACATTGATATGATAAATTTTATTAAAAAAGGTATTCGTGGCGGATTAACACAGTGCTCCAAACGATATGCTAAAGCAAATAACAAATACATGAAAAATTATAATAATGATATAGATTCTAATTTTCTTGTTTATTTAGATGCTAATAATCTATATGGCTGGGCTATGAGCCAATCACTCCCTTATGCTGATTTCAGATTTCTTGATTCAGCAGAACTTGATAAATTTAATTTCGATCATTTAACAGATAATGAATCAGAATCAGGTTATATTCTAGAAGTTGATTTAGAATATCCTGATCAATTACACCAAAAGCATAATGATTTACCATTTTGTATGGAAAATATACAGCCACCATACGAAAGTTCAAAACAAAATAAATTAATTGCTAACCTAGAACCTAAAAAAGCATACGTCATTCATCAAACAAATTTAAAGAAATGTATTAAAAATGGACTAATATTATCTAAAATACATAGAGTTTTAAAGTTTAGTCAAAAACCATGGCTCAAATCATATATAGATTTGAATACCGATCTTAGGACTAAAGCTCTAAATGCGTTTGATAAAGATTTGTATAAATTAAAAAATAATAGTGTTTTTGGTAAAACAATTGAAAATGTTGACAAGAGAACAGATGTAAGATTAGTATCACATTGGGAAAATATTGGAAACAGATTTGGAGCAAATACTTTGATCAGCAAACCTAATTTTCATTCTTCAGCAATATTTGATGAAAATTTGGTAGCTATTCAAATGAATAGATTATCGGTTACGTATAATAAACCCATTTATGTGGGTTTCTGTGTTTTAGAATTATCGAAAACTCTAATGTATGATTTTCATTATGATTATATTAAGACGAAGTATGATGATAATGCCACACTTTTATATACAGACACAGATTCATTAATATATGATATTAAAACTATAGATTTTTATGAAGATATAAAACCAGATTTAAATGAGAAATTTGATACTTCAGATTATTCACATAACAACTTATATAATTTTCCATTAGTTAACAAAAAGGTTTTAGGAATGTTTAAAGATGAATGTTGTGGAAGAATCTTAACAGAATTTATTGGGATTAGAGCGAAATCATATTGTATAAGCGTAGGAGATGATAATGAAATTATTAAGAAAATAAAAGGTGTAAAAAAAAATGTAGTTTCTGATTCGATATCATTAGATGATTTTAAAAATTGTTTAAATAAAAATGATAATATAATTAGATCACAATTAAATTTTAGAAGTATTAGACACAACCTATATACTCAATTGTTAAACAAAGTAGCGTTATCAAATTTTGATGATAAAAGATTTGTAATTCCAAATTCATACAAAACTTTGGCATGGGGTAATAAAGAAATTGATAATTTTTATTTTAATTAGTTTAATAATACATTTTATATTTCTTAAATATAATATATATAATACATTTAATGTCTTTTAGTTTTAAATTAAAATATTAAACCAAAATTATATATTAAGTAGTTTTAATAATTAAGAAAATTTTAATCGGTAATAAAAAAAATAAAAAAAAAAAATATAAAGTTTAAATTAAATCTGTTTTATTTATCCACGAGTTATGTGATGATTCAAAACCTAGCCACTTAACATAAACTTGATTACCTTTCTTCTTCAAAACTTTCTCTACGAGGTAAGTGTCAGGATGATGTGTCTTTTGCAGCTCTTTTTCATAAAACCGGCCTGATATTAGCTGTCCCTTATAATCCTCAAGTAAATACGTTACAGGAAATTTGTTGTTAATACTAACAACTTTAAATATTTCAGTAGTCCAATTTGGAGTATAACCTTTTTCGAAAACGGTTTTAAATTTGCTAACTCGAACGAAATCCCCAACTTTAAATTTATTTTTTTGCATTAACTTAGGATATGTATACACTTGTTTTAAAATTTGTTTTTCATTTGCCATAGTAACTTCTACAGGTGCTAATTTAATTGTCCTATGTTTTTTATTGTTGTAATCTTTCACTAATTTTTTTAAAATATTCAGCCACTTGTAAGATCCTTGAAGACTAAATTTCCTCCACATATTTTCCTTAAGAGTTCGATTAAATCTTTCTACTATACATGCTTTTATTGGACTAAATGTTGAATAGTGGTTAATATTTTTCTGTTTCACAAGCTGTTTGAAATCTTTATTATAGAATTCAGTTCCCATATCCGTTTGTAGATTCTTTGGTACTCTTTTACTCTCATTGAAAATTTTTTTTAAAGCACCAACAATCATCTGTGATGTTTTTTTCTTTATAGGCTCAACCCAAGCAAATTTAGAAAAAGCATCGATTACAGTTAGAAGATATTTAAAACCAGCATTTTCTCTTGAATATGGAATCATTTCCACGAGATCTGCTTGCCATAAGTCATCAATACCCTTAATTTTAACATGTCTGCGTATAAAATTTTTACGTGCTGGCTTATGCAATTCATTCACTATTTGAATCCGACTCATTTTATGTAAGTGGATGAATTAATAATGAAAGCATATGAATTTTGGATTGGTATATATAAAATATTGTTTCCTCATAATGTTTAGGATTTATTTAAAACGAGAGATATCTTGGATTATGATCACTATAACATTCATCAAAATGAATGATCTTTAACATAATAAATGTTAGCTAATTTGCCCATAGTGTTGAAAACAGAGAAGTAGCGGAGTCGAAAACCATAATAAGATTGTTTTGAAATTAAATACTTTTTCTAAATAATTTTATATATAATATTGTTTTATTTATTTATTTATTTATATAAAATGAACATTATATCTATCAGTTTTTACCATAGTTAAGTGTTCTTTACACAAATGGTTTAAATTTTGTATTTCTCGATCATTAAAAACGTTGAATCGCTCCGGCATAAATATGATGTTCTCATCAGTCTCTATTAGGATTTTCACGCCATATCTCGTGTTGACTGATTTGACTTCTTGTACCACGTAGTTTCTACCCACATCCAGATCTTCAAATTTGGTTATTTTTTTCTCAGCAAACCTTGGCACATTGTTGAGTTTTTCTAAAAGTTGTTGACGAATATCCATGGTTGGTTGGTTGTTAACAATCTTATGCTTACTATCAAACTGATAATTTTCAAAGAAGCTCACTATAATTTATACTTATTATGGTTTAAGTTGACTTTTAAACACGCGCAGTTTTTTCCAATCTTACCACATCAGCATAAATATTACGAAGTATCGATTAAATACAAACCTTTGTCATCATATCAAGTTACGTTCAATGATTTCAACATCCATATTCGTAAAATAAGGTCAATAAACATGTTTAATCATGGTTAATCAAACAAGTCAACATGTATATGTACATCACGTGGCCCCTCTGAAAACATCATTTTCAAATATACGAGAGTTTATCTAGATCTAGTATAGATTTGTACATTGTTCGAGTCACACGCGAAAAGTAAAAAACCTCATTTAAATGGATTCACCAGTACATCGAGAGGAACAAGGAGATACATGCGGTTTATACGGGTTAGAAGGTGGAATGAATAAGGTGCAGAGTCGGCTAAAATCATTCGAGAAGTTATGGAACAAATGGTTCATCGATCCATTAGAACTATCTCGAGCTGGATTTTACTACACAGGCGTGGACGACTGCATCAAGTGTTTCAGCTGCAAAGGAGTTCTCGAGGATTGGAATATCACCAATGAAATATGGACGGAACATGCATTTTGGTTTCCCGCATGCCGACACGTTAAAAACATTAGAGGTGAAGAGTTTATCGATAATATTCAAATCAAATGGATTCAAGACGGTGTAATTCATTGTAAAAATAATATTTAAGAAATAAAAAATTGATTTGAAAAAAGTATAAATTGTTTTTATTCATTAATTTCTTAGTGTACGAGTACAAAGTTCATTTATTAATTTTTCCTTACATAAAACTGGTATTTCATTAAACAATCTTGAATAATTAAAATAGTTATATCCTGTTACTGGCGGTATAAAAAAATCCTGTATTTGTAGAGAATATGTTAGCTGATCGAAACATTTTTCTTTGTATAAATAGAAATAATTAGCAACATCAGTCCGTACTGTTTCGCTCCAGATAATGATTGATTGCAAAAATGATGATAAAGATGAGCAGCGTTCCCATTCTTTGGAATTTAAAACGATTTTCTTCCCTCCACTCGTAAATATAATACGTCTCTCATTATTTCTGCTGGTTAGCTTTACATCACAATTTCCATTCGTTTTTGGTAATTCAGCAAAGGAAATGTTACCATTGAAGTGGTTGTTTATTGTTGGTAAATTATTGAAAATTGTAGTCGTCCACATTTCAGCACTTAGTGTATGAAATATTGTATTTTTGAACAAGATTATAGTAGTTTCAAAAGTGTTAATATCATAACCAACATTTAGATAACTTGTATGTTGATCATTTAAAAAATATGTATGAGACAACAATAAATTAGGTATGGTTGCCATCTTTTTTTTAATTAAATTATTAACGCTTTTTACTTTAAGCATATTGTTTGTGTTTCAAGGTAAATGTAAACTAGTTTTTCATAAAAATAACTTCCGTATTTATACTCTTCAAGAGTGGTACTATCCCTTTCATACATGTTAATAAAATCATATTTTATTCTTCTTATCGATGAACTTAAATAACCTTTCTACAAAATTCCTAAAACGTGATGAATCATGTTTGTTTTTGTTCTTGTAGTTAAAACCTTAGGAAATTCTTTTTTAAAAAGTTTCTTTATTTTTACATCATTTTCAATATGGTTTTTAACATTAAATAATTTTATAAATTTTTTCATTGAGTTACGTTTACATCTATTTAACAAATATACACAACAATATTGGCCACAAACTCCGGTGAATAAACTTTGTAATTGTTTATTATTGTATGTAATGCATTTACTGTTATATTTTAGAAATCTATTAATCTCAGGATATTTCGTTGGTGATCTTCCGTAAGAATCAAAAAATTCTCCACATCCATTTGATGGAAAATAAACAGCTAACCAATGTTGCCCTGGTTGATTTGATTTGTCCGTATTAATAACATATAAAGCAGGTTTTGATTTAACCCTCTTTGGGATTGTGTTTATTGCAAAAACACCTTGAAAATACTTCTTAGTAAATTTATGTGTTTTCAATGCTTGTTGAATATCTAAAGTAGTTGTTGTATTGGCAATCATCATGTGTATTAGTATAAACTAACTTTTTATTTAGGATATAAGAGGTATTTATATTATTAATAATTCGTTACAATATTACGATTTTTATCTATTTCTAGAGTTGTATCATATTCCAAGTACACTAAACATGTTTTAGTTGTCTTAAGAGCTTCCCCAAATCGTGCCTCGAGTCTTAAACTTCCTTGATTCATTAGAGAGTTGCATGATAAAGTACTTGACATGTCCGAAGTTAGATCAAAAGCTAACAGGAAATAGCCATTCTTGAACATTTCTTTGGTAATCAAATTTCCTTGAGGTGTGTGTAAAATTCCACTCGATGTAAATATTGTTGAATACGCTCTAGCGTAACTGGACCCATCTGCAAAATTCATTTCAATCGGTGCACTAGGAACTTGAACCCCATTTATATAAATTGCGAACGATGTTATTTTATTATTTTTAAAATTATATGGATTCTTAGATCTTTTCCCAGAATATGCATCATTATCTACCATTGTAAATATTAGATTTGTTGGGAGCTGTCCTAGAACAATATTATCTAGTGAAATTGAGTTTCCTCCGGCAGGAATTGTAAATGATTTAATTTCGTTACGCTTATAGTGATATTTTGCTGTTGTATTTTCAAGCATTTTATGGTGTGCAATTAAAATATTTGGATTTACATGAGCATGTCTCAAGTAAAGTGTAGCTTCTGTAATTTTGACAATCGAAGTATCTGTATCAGCACCGAGTAAATAAAATTCCGGTTTATTCAATGTTAACGAAATTCGTAAATCTACATTGTTTAATAATAGCAAAGGTTGATTGAGCATGTCAGCATGCAATTTTCCATATACTTCTACAATTCCACTGTTTTTAGTTAATGCTGTTCTTAATTTTAATCCATCGTTTTCAGCAAGATTATCAAGATTTTTTGTCTCCAAACTCCATCCTGATAATTGCAAATGTGTTTTGTATGCATCATCACCATAATTTAATAATTGTTCTAAATATGCTCGATAACTGTAATTCCCATCTGTTGAATTTATATTCTTTCCGTTTAAAGAAATATTGACTTGATGAAACAGGGAATGCAGCATATTGTTAACTAAACTAGGCTGATCTTTGTCGGCCTCTACATATAATTTGCCA
The DNA here is from genome assembly GCA_963556165.1 of Tipula helvola. Lineage (NCBI taxonomy): Eukaryota > Metazoa > Arthropoda > Insecta > Diptera > Tipulidae > Tipula > Tipula helvola. The sequence continues at coordinate 185,948,335 of OY744483.1, forward strand.
TCATTTTTAGTTACTTGAAATTTCAGACATAAATTTATTGATGATAAATCTAAATATGAATCACCATGACTGTAACAAGCAAATTCAATAACCGACTGATTTTCTAAACTGGTTATAGGTTTGTATGCTACTTCTTCATTTTTTAAAATACTTGTTTGAATTGAAGGTGGTTGAAATAAATCTAGCTCCGATTTCATGCATTCTGTAAACGCCATTATGTAAAAATATCAATAATCCGTTTCTTGTTTGTTTTATTTTTTAATATATTTTTTCTCTTTTTCACGCTGTCACGAACAACTCTCAACTGTTTACAGCGGCTTTTCAAGCAGCCTTTTATTGATTTTTTAGCTCCTGTACCAGACATTTGTTTAATTTTTTCTGCTGCTTTATCTCGTAATTTATCAACCACTTGTATTGATCTATCACGAAGTATTTCATTAATCGGTTTTTGTGTCTGAAGAATGTCTGAACCAACTTGAAGTGCTTCACTTGTTAAGCCATGAAGGGCTGATGTTAATATTGGTTTTAAGTAGCGGAATATTCCGCCGAAAAATCCTCCTAATCCTCTTCCATTTTGATATACTCTTTGAGATCGTAATAGTGGACCAAAATCTTCATTGTTATAGCCACCACCGCCGGATTGGTTAGCGTAGTACTTTGCGTAATAGTTATCCATTTGTAATTAATGAAATCCGTAAGATACCTCTTTATATACCTTTGCGAAAGTGAAGTACTAGGTAGGTCATAAAAAGTCCATCTTTAAAATTAATTTGTTCACCAGTTTCATCAGTTATTAAAATACTGATCTCTGATATATTATACTTTTCAATGGGGCAATATTGAACATTATCTATTTGATATGATCGAGATATGCTTCTATCAACGTCTGTTCCTAGGGGATGCATATACAAGCATGATACAGATGCATCCCCAATAGTTCTCGGTTTGATTATATTACAATAAAAACACATGTAAAATGGAAATGGATTGATCTTAGTCTTCACATCAATATAATTATCTTTAATATTTTTTATTTTAGCTTCATTCTCTTTGGTTGCTTTGAAATTTTTAATTTCCATTTGTAAAGATTCTATAAACTCTGGCCATCTCGTTATTTTAATCTGAGAAAATATTACATCAAAAAATTCCTAAAGTGTGTACTCTTGATGACATTTTATTAAAGGGTTAACACCTTTCAACGCTGGTAGCTGAATATATGGTTCTTCTTTGTTATAATTGATTCTAACTAATTTAGTTGATGAGTTATACCGATCAAAGAAATTAGCTTCTTCGATTGGTTGATAAAATTTAGGGGTAGTTGCATATAAAAATATTATTAATTCAACGTTTAAAGGAAGTATGTATTTTGATGGCGTTTTAATTGTAATTTTTGTTTGTTCACTTATGGAAGTATGAGCAACGTTAGTTAGACCAACATACCATTTCTCATTAGGATCCAAATTTATAGTGTTAGGAAGTTTAACCGTGAACCTCGATAATGAATTGTTTGGGTAATATTTTAAAGAACTGTTACTTAAAAGAGTTACGTGTGTGAAATTATCCATCACTGTTCTCATTAATAACTAATAAATTAATAAATAAAAACACCGATTTTATCCTTTATATAACTTTTTATTTTTATAATTTTTATTTCATTCTTGTCCAAGGATGTTTTCGTAAGCGTTCTTGTTCACTACGTTTTATTGTTTGAACTGTTAACGTACGTTCACTTTTCCTCTTAGGTGGGTCCTGAGATGATTGCATTGATCCTGGTTTTGGAGGCTGAAGATCTTTCCGGTTTTTAAAAATATATTTTTTTGTTGGAACAGAGATTGTTGCACCGTCTTTCATTTCAAATGTTCTGTACATGTTAGAGTCTGAAGAAGCTCTTTCCCGCAAAATTTCTTTTGGATCAATATACTCCTCAGAAACAATCCTATCATCATCATCACCATCATCATCATCATCACCATCATCATCATCATCATCATCACCATCAAATACACCGTCATTATTTTCAAATATTTCTTCTGTGTCTAATTGTGTAAAATCTGGTTTAGTTTTTTCATCAACATTGGTGTACACCTCTTCAACTTTAGGTATATCAGTTTGTGTACCAATATCAAAGCCTTCTGATGATGAATCTGTATTTGCTTCTTGGTCTGTATAAAAAATTCTTTTAGTTTGAACTCCCACTCCTTGAACATGACGTATTGCTGGTTGATGCCAATTAAATTTATTCTTATAAGCATTTTTTCTTTTCATTGATGAATATGTTAATAAGTTCTGCCTATATAGATGCCACTTATTCAAATCAGTTAGTTTGTTGTTATGTAGAATTGATTTCATATTTTTATCTAATTCCGATAGTTTACTATCATCAATTAAATATTTTTTAATTTTTTCGAAAATTTCTGGTTGTATAACAATCATCCGTTGTAAATTACTCATGATGACTGATTAATTATTTGGCCTATCAATCCTGATAAAATAGTACCGATTAAAACGGGTAAGAATCCACCTTTTTGTACAAGAATTTTACGCTTTGAAGAGAGACCCAGTTTTGGACAAGCCAAGCTGCGAAGTTCTCTTTTATACTTTTTTAATTTTGTTTTACACTGTTTAGAAATTCTATTGTTTCCATTTAATGTGTTCAGTGATATTTCACATAAAGTTTTTATAACTTCCGGGGGACAGACCTTAAGTAGCGCTTTTCTCGTTTGTGGGTTACACTTTTTTAGCACATGTAGAATATGTTTGTTTGCCTTCAATCGTTTCATTTTTTATACACACGTTTTTATTTTCAAATAAAATAGTTGGACAATAACATGTAAAATAATCTTTTTTTAAGATATCTGTACGGAAACGAAATAAATCATTGGCTGACTGTGTTAAATCAAATAGTAAATAACCGTGAGCTCTCGAAGTAGCCTCGTTATATACCCTCATAAGTTCTGCTGTGTTTTCAGGGTATATTTGTCTTGCTAGAGAACAAATCTGAGATCTATCTCTGGGATTTTTAAAAACTACCAGATATTTACAATTTAAAGAAATATCTCGACAATATTTTGCTTGATGAAACACATTCTGAGTTACTAAAATAACTGACAAATTATTATGATGTGAACCTTTGGTAAAAAGTTCGCAAATATTTTTATTATAAGCTTCTGTCATTAGATCATCTAATATTATGATACTTCCGTCTTCACAATTTTCAAAAGTGTCTGGGATATTTTTTATAATTTCTATCTGATTTGTTTCATAGATATCTTGTGGTATCGCTTTTGAGTTTCCATTACACCATACAATTTTATTTACTTTTCTACCATCATTCAAATGTTTTAATAAATTTATAACGAAAGTAGTTTTTCCACACCCTGATGGTCCCGCAACCATCATTGTAAACGGTCTAACAATATACATTATTCTAATGTATTATACAATAAATGCGTACCCTTTTATAACTTTTTAATAGAACATAATTTTACTTTCGTCAAAAAAAAAGATGATATACAGATAAAGTTGATAAAATAAAAAAATTATGATCAAGATTTCAAAGCCAAGGTTAAATTATAAAATATTAATACATATAACGTACTATCCAATTTCAATTATGCAATTTTTTTTTCTTATCTTCTTTTCTTACTTTATGCTGATTACATTTTACAGTTTTTATTTATTGTACGTTGAACTAGTTTTTTTTCAATGTCAAGGTAAAATTATAAAATATTATTATAACTTTGTAGTATCCAATTTCAATTAAAAAATAAATATTATTCGTCTAAGTTACAAACCATGTTTACAGAATATACATAAACTTTGAAATGTGACATCTACAGATAAAGTTTTAAAAAATAACAATATACAGTTGAATACTTGATTTTGGATAAATTCATATAGAGTTTTAGTTATCGTGGTTGATAATAAAACTGTATATTGAACCAAGTTACAAACCATGTACATAAAATAAGCTTTTAAAATGACATCTACAGATAAAGTTGGAAAATAATAATAATTTACAGTTGAATACCTGATTTTAGATACATTTATATAGAGTTTTAGTTATCGTGGTTGATAATAAAACTGTAAGAAATGTGCACCATCTATCGAAAAGTTAATTAATATTAAAAAGTTCAAAGCTTAAAGTTTATGACTGTGCTGCCATCTAACAAAATGTCTTAAAAAAATATTGTACAGTTAATGTACAGTTGAACAACGGATTTTTAATAAAATTATATACTTACGTTTACATTTTATATAGAGATTTAATTATCGTGGTTCTACTGTAATCTTCATATTAAAAAACATATGTAATCGTTTGTGTTGTTGTAATTTACATATAAAAATCCACCCCATTTGGGGTGTTCCAGGACATACGCTTTTACACTACTCACATCCGCATGTGAAATGTTTTGCTTTTAATCCTTTGGCTGTATTTTTAAGTCCCTATGTTAGTTTCTACTAAAAAAATTCTTGAAAATGCTTTTGGCAGACAAATTACCTATGTTTATGGAAAAATAAAACTTGCGAAGTTAGAAGTGGGTTAAATTAAATTCCATTAACATGACCCCGATTAAACAACAGACACTTCTTCGCCTAGAATTTGTGCGGTGATTAGAGGAATCTAATAATTCAAAAAAGTCAAATCAAAGGAGAATGATTGGCTAAGAGAAGTCGTCCTAACAGGAAGAGCGCATTATGCTGATTGTTCAATCACAGATTTGAACATAGATTACGTTTATCATGCAACACAAAGACATTGCACTAATCATGGCACATTACAAATACAACAACTAGCGATGCAATAATTGTCAACTAAGTGACTTTAAGTAAAACTATTATTTACGGATATAGAATCCAATTTCTGAATTATACTAATTGTTTCTCACATAATTTTTGCGTTGTTGGCAAATTATTTTTGTATATAAACACTTACATTTTGAGTAATGAACACAGTTAAAATAAAGCATTAAAACATTTTGATTCATTCTCAGCTAAAGTTCCCCTACATTGGCAAGTTCTTTAGCTGCATAAATATTGTGATTTACCGCTTGTCCAAATTTACGACTTGGATAATAAAGTGAAAATTAACACTGATGAATATGCTTGTCCTTTTATGACGACTTCTTTTAGAGAAACCAACTCTAAGTAATATATTTTATTTCGTTGAGTTCCGATCACAGGTGAATTTTAAATATCCTTTCCTCGAACTCATTGGATCATTGGAGTAATCGCAAGAAATTTGGTTCACTATAATAGAATAAAACGTTAGCAATTTATTGGTCACTATTACACTGGCAGCTTAAATTATTGAAGATACTTAATCCTCCACTTCATTCAAAACTTCGTACAACACTACATTGCAGCAACAGAAACAAAAGTGTTATGACGATAATGGCAAACTAAGCACGTAGCAAAATGGATATCAGGGTTAGTATGATAGATAAACAAACAGAGAGTACAGAATTGCTGCATGAGGATATCGAGTTTGAGCCACGGTTTAAGAGCTACGTATACTTTTTATGTGAATTATTTAGATATGAGTAGTTAACGCAAGTTGTAGTACGTCGCATGGCAGGTGCAGAATGAAATAACTGAGCAAACACAATTGTTCGAGAATAAAGCGTGTACCAATAGAAAACACTACACGGAGCACATATGTATTTGAAGAGTGAAAACCCGAACAAGTACGATTGGACCTATTGCCACACAGCACAAAACGAAGTTTCCCTGAGATCGAATCGGTGTAAAATAATACCGAACTGATCGGATTAGAATCTACTTTATCCCAACGTTGTATTTATTTTGGACAAAATTTAATTTTATCGTGTAAAAATACACTCTAAAAAACACCTTTGTGAAGTTGGCCCGAAATTCTATCTCAAAAAATGATAACAGTCAACGTTGGCCACTTTAAATCTTATGGTACAAAGTAAACTATCATGACAGAAAAATACTAGGTAATGTAATGTCACGATAGATTTCTATGATAAATTCATGATTTATTTTCTGTACTATTAGTGGGGATGGCATGGTCAATATGGTCGTAAAGATTGTGAATCGTGTTTAATTTTATTTTCGTAGTTCAACTGAGCATTTTTTCCAGTCCCGTTTCGTGAATCGAATTTAATTTGATTTTCGCAACTAAGCTGAGTATTTTTTCAAGTCCTCCTGGACTGGGTATTTTGTTAGACCTATCAATTGCCAGTACTCTGGAGTTTTTTCAGAATTTTATCATGATGATGGCATGGCAAAATATGGCCGCAAAAATCCAATGAATATTTTCTTAAGTCCTGTATTTTTAGCATCAATCTTCCAATGATTTTCTAATGGAAGTATCAATTGGTCATTGGAATAGCAAGGTCAAATTTGGCCATACGATATTTGATGAATATTTTCTAAAGTCCGTATTGCTGGCATAAATTTCCCGATAATTTTCTGTTACAACTATCAATTGCCATTACTCTGGAATTATTTCAAGATTTTGTCATGAAGTCAATTGACCGCGCTTCAAAGTATTGAAGCAAGCAAAAAGATAGAAAACTATATCATATGACCACGTCTCTTCTACACTAAATGATAAAGTGCACTAAAAAAATTAAGGATTCCCCATGGAAGACGATATATTACGACGAGACGACGGACTATTGTTCAGTTGATTTTAGAAAAAAACTGAATTTTCTACGAAATAGAAATATTTGGGCGATCTAAATACCCGCTTGACAATTACAAGTCTCAACATCTATTGATAGCGGTATCAATCATCGAAATCGGAGCACAACTGCAGATTTTCGATTTTTGGGGATCTGAATTAGTGGACTATTGTTCCGTTGATTTTCAATAAGACTGAATTTTCTACGAAATGTGTACGAAATATTCGGGCGATCTAAATACCCGTTGGTGTAACCATTACAGGTATCAACACCTGTTGATTGAGGTATTAATCATCAAAATCGGAGCACAATTGCAGTTTTTCGATTTTTGGGGATCAGAATTAGTGGAGACTATTGTTCAGTTGATTTTCAATAAAATTGAATTTTCCACGAAATGTGTACTGAATATTCGGGCGATCTAAATACACGTGTGCATGACAATTACAGGTCTCAACACCTATTGATAGCGGTATCAATCATCGAAATCGGAGCACAATTGCAGATTTTCGATATTTGGGGATCTGAAATGGTGGACTATTGTTCAGTTGATTTTCAATAAAAACGAGTTTTCTACGAAATGTGTAGATATATTCGGGCGATCTAAATACACGTGTGCATGACAATTACAGGTCTCAACACCTGCTGATTGAGGTATCAATCATCGAAATCGGAGCACAATTGCAGATTTTCGTTTTTTGGGGATCAGAATTAGTGGACAGTTGATTATGTGTTCAGTTGATTTTCAATAAAACCGAATTTTCTACGAAATGTGTAGAAATATTCGGGCGATCTAAATAGCCGTTGGCGTAACCATTACAGGTATCAACACCTGTTGATTGAGGTATTAATCATCGAAATCGGAGCACAATTGCAGATTTACGATTTTTGGGGATCAGAATTAGTGGACTATTGTTCAGTTGATTTTCAATAAAACCGAATTTTCTACGAAATGTGTAGAAATATTCGGCCGATCTAAATAGCCGTTGGCGTAACCATTACAGGTATCAACACCTGTTGATTGAGGTATCAATCATCGAAATCGGAGCACAATTGCAGATTTACGATTTTTGGGGATCAGAATTAGTGGACTATTGTTCAGTTGATTTTCAATAAAACCGAGTTTTCTACGAAATTTGTAGAAATATTCGGCCGATCTAAATAGCCGTTGGCGTAACCATTACAGGTATCAACACCTGTTGATTGAGGTATCAATCATCGAAATCGGAGCACAATTGCAGATTTACGATTTTTGGGGATCAGAATTAGTGGACTATTGTTCAGTTGATTTTCAATAAAACCGAGTTTTCTACGAAATTTGTAGAAATATTCGGCCGATCTAAATAGCCGTTGGCGTAACCATTACAGGTATCAACACCTGTTGATTGAGGTATCAATCATCGAAATCGGAGCACAATTGCAGATTTACGATTTTTGGGGATCAGAATTAGTGGACTATTGTTCAGTTGATTTTCAATAAAACCGAGTTTTCTACGAAATTTGTAGAAATATTCGGCCGATCTAAATAGCCGTTGGCGTAACCATTACAGGTATCAACACCTGTTGATTGAGGTATCAATCATCGAAATCGGAGCACAATTGCAGATTTACGATTTTTGGGGATCAGAATTAGTGGACTATTGTTCAGTTGATTTTCAATAAAACCGAGTTTTCTACGAAATTTGTAGAAATATTCGGCCGATCTAAATAGCCGTTGGCGTAACCATTACAGGTATCAACACCTGTTGATTGAGGTATCAATCATCGAAATCGGAGCACAATTGCAGATTTACGATTTTTGGGGATCAGAATTAGTGGACTATTGTTCAGTTGATTTTCAATAAAACCGAATTTTCTACGAAATGTGTAGAAATATTCGGGCGATCTAAATACCCGTTGGCGTAACCATTACAGGTATCAACACCTGTTGATTGAGGTATCAATCATCGAAATCGGAGCACAATTGCAGATTTTCGATTTTTGGGGATCAGAATTAGTGGACTATTGTTCAGTTGATTTTCAATAAAACTGAATTTTCTACGAAATGTGTACGAAATATTCGGGCGATCTAAATACACGTGTGCATGACTATTGCAGGTCTCAACACCTATTGATAGCGGTATCAATCATCGAAATCGGTGCACAATTGCAGACTTCGATTTTTGGGGATCAGAATTAGTGGACTATTGTTCAGTTGATTTTCAATAAGACTGAATTTTCTATGAAATGTGTAGAAATATTCGGCCGATCTAAATACCCGTTGGCGTAACCATTACAGGTATCACACCTGTTGATTGATGTATTAATCATCAAAATCGGAGCACAATTGCAGTTTTTCGATTTTTGGGGATCAGAATTAGTGGAGACTATTGTTCAGTTGATTTTCAATAAAATTGAATTTTCCACGAAATGTGTACTGAATATTCGGGCGATCTAAATACACGTGTGCATGACAATTACAGGTATCAACACCTATTGATTGAGGTATCAATCATCGAAATCGGAGCACAATTGTAGATTTTCGATTTTTGGGGATCTGAAATGGTGGACTATTGTTCAGTTGATTTTCAATAAAAACCGAGTTTACTACGAAATGTGTAGATATATTCGGGCGATCTAAATACACGTGTGCATGACAATTACAGGTCTCAACACCTATTGATTGAGGTATCAATCATCGAAATCGGAGCACAATTGCAGATTTTCGTTTTTTGGGGATCAGAATTAGTGGACAGTTGATTATGTGTTCAGTTGATTTTCAATAAAACCGAATTTTCTACGAAATGTGTAGAAATATTCGGGCGATCTAAATAGCCGTTGGCGTAACCATTACAGGTATCAACACCTGTTGATTGAGGTATCAATCATCGAAATCGGAGCACAATTGCAGATTTTCGTTTTTTGGGGATCAGAATTAGTGGACAGTTGATTATGTGTTCAGTTGATTTTCAATAAAACCGAATTTTCTACGAAATGTGTAGAAATATTCGGGCGATCTAAATAGCCGTTGGCGTAACCATTACAGGTATCAACACCTGTTGATTGAGGTATTAATCATCGAAATCGGAGCACAATTGCAGATTTACGATTTTTGGGGATCAGAATTAGTGGACTATTGTTCAGTTGATTTTCAATAAAACCGAATTTTCTACGAAATGTGTAGAAATATTCGGCCGATCTAAATAGCCGTTGGCGTAACCATTACAGGTATCAACACCTGTTGATTGAGGTATCAATCATCGAAATCGGAGCACAATTGCAGATTTACGATTTTTGGGGATCAGAATTAGTGGACTATTGTTCAGTTGATTTTCAATAAAACCGAATTTTCTACGAAATGTGTAGAAATATTCGGCCGATCTAAATAGCCGTTGGCGTAACCATTACAGGTATCAACACCTGTTGATTGAGGTATCAATCATCGAAATCGGAGCACAATTGCAGATTTACGATTTTTGGGGATCAGAATTAGTGGACTATTGTTCAGTTGATTTTCAATAAAACCGAGTTTTCTACGAAATTTGTAGAAATATTCGGCCGATCTAAATAGCCGTTGGCGTAACCATTACAGGTATCAACACCTGTTGATTGAGGTATCAATCATCGAAATCGGAGCACAATTGCAGATTTACGATTTTTGGGGATCAGAATTAGTGGACTATTGTTCAGTTGATTTTCAATAAAACCGAGTTTTCTACGAAATTTGTAGAAATATTCGGCCGATCTAAATAGCCGTTGGCGTAACCATTACAGGTATCAACACCTGTTGATTGAGGTATCAATCATCGAAATCGGAGCACAATTGCAGATTTACGATTTTTGGGGATCAGAATTAGTGGACTATTGTTCAGTTGATTTTCAATAAAACCGAATTTTCTACGAAATGTGTAGAAATATTCGGCCGATCTAAATAGCCGTTGGCGTAACCATTACAGGTATCAACACCTGTTGATTGAGGTATCAATCATCGAAATCGGAGCACAATTGCAGATTTACGATTTTTGGGGATCAGAATTAGTGGACTATTGTTCAGTTGATTTTCAATAAAACCGAGTTTTCTACGAAATTTGTAGAAATATTCGGCCGATCTAAATAGCCGTTGGCGTAACCATTACAGGTATCAACACCTGTTGATTGAGGTATCAATCATCGAAATCGGAGCACAATTGCAGATTTACGATTTTTGGGGATCAGAATTAGTGGACTATTGTTCAGTTGATTTTCAATAAAACCGAATTTTCTACGAAATGTGTAGAAATATTCGGGCGATCTAAATACCCGTTGGCGTAACCATTACAGGTATCAACACCTGTTGATTGAGTTATTAATCATCGAAATCGAAGCAGAACTGCCGATTTTCGATTTTTGGGGATCAGAATTAGTGGACTATTGTTCAGTTGATTTTCAATAAAAACGAATTTTCTACGAAATGTGTAGAAATATTTGGGCGATCTAAATACACGTGTGCATGACAATTACAGGTATCAACACCTGTTGATTGAGGTATCAATCATCGAAATCGGAGCACAATTGCAGATTTACGATTTTTGGGGATCAGAATTAGTTGACTATTGTTCAGTTGATTTTCAATAAAACCGAGTTTTCTACGAAATTTGTAGAAATATTCGGCCGATCTAAATAGCCGTTGGCGTAACCATTACAGGTATCAGCACCTGTTGATTGAGGTATCAATCATCGAAATCGGAGCACAATTGCAGATTTTCGATTTTTGGGGATCTGAATTAGTGGACTATTGTTCAGTTGATTTTCAATAAGACTGAAATTTCTACGAAATGTGTAGAAATATTCGGGCGATCTAAATACCCGTTGGCGTAACCATTACAGGTATCAACACCTGCTGATTGAGGTATTAATCATCGAAATCGGAGCAGAATTGCAGATTTTCAATTTTTAGGGATCTGAATTAGTGGACTATTGTTCAGTTGATTTTCAATAAAACTGAATTTTCTACGAAATGTGTACGAAATATTCGGGCGATCTAAATACACGTGTGCATGACAATTACAGGTCTCAACACCTATTGATTGAGGTATCAATCATCGAAATCGGAGCACACTTGCAGATTTACGATTTTTGGGGATCAGAATTAGTGGACTATTGTTCAGTTGATTTTCAATAAAACCGAGTTTTCTACGAAATTTGTAGAAATATTCGGCCGATCTAAATAGCCGTTGGCGTAACCATTACAGGTATCAACACCTGTTGATTGAGGTATTAATCATCGAAATCGGAGCACAATTGCAGATTTACGATTTTTGGGGATCAGAATTAGTGGACTATTGTTCAGTTGATTTTCAATAAAACCGAATTTTCTACGAAATGTGTAGAAATATTCGGCCGATCTAAATATCCGTTGGCGTAACCATTACAGGTATCAACACCTGTTGATTGAGGTATCAATCATCGAAATCGGAGCACAATTGCAGATTTACGATTTTTGGGGATCAGAATTAGTGGACTATTGTTCAGTTGATTTTCAATAAAACCGAATTTTCTACGAAATGTGTAGAAATATTCGGGCGATCTAAATACCCGTTGGCGTAACCATTACAGGTATCAACACCTGCTGATTGAGGTATTAATCATCGAAATCGGAGCAGAATTGCAGATTTTCGATTTTTAGGGATCTGAATTAGTGGACTATTGTTCAGTTGATTTTCAATAAAACTGAATTTTCTACGAAATGTGTACGAAATATTCGGGCGATCTAAATACACGTGTGCATGACAATTACAGGTCTCAACACCTATTGATTGAGGTATCAATCATCGAAATCGGAGCACACTTGCAGATTTACGATTTTTGGGGATCAGAATTAGTGGAGACTATTGTTCAGTTGATTTTCAATAAAACCGAGTTTTCTACGAAATGTGTAGAAATATTCGGCCGATCTAAATAGCCGTTGGCGTAACCATTACAGGTATCAACACCTGTTGATTGAGGTATCAATCATCGAAATCGGAGCACAATTGCAGATTTACGATTTTTGGGGATCAGAATTAGTGGACTATTGTTCAGTTGATTTTCAATAAAACCGAATTTTCCACGAAATGTTTAGAAATATTCGGGCGATCTAAATATCCGTTGGCGTAACCATTACAGGTATCAACACCTGTTGATTGAGGTATTAATCATCGAAATCGAAGCAGAACTGCAGATTTTCGATTTTTGGGGATCAGAATTAGTGGAGACTATTGTTCAGTTGATTTTCAATAAAACCGAGTTTTCTACGAAATGTGTAGAAATATTCGGCCGATCTAAATAGCCGTTGGCGTAACCATTACAGGTATCAACACCTGTTGATTGAGGTATTAATCATCGAAATCGGAGCACAATTGCAGATTTACGATTTTTGGGGATCAGAATTAGTGGACTATTGTTCAGTTGATTTTCAATAAGACTGAATTTTCTACGAAATGTTTAGAAATATTCGGGCGATCTAAATACCCGATGGCGTAACCATTACAGGTATCAACACCTGCTGATTGAGGTATTAATCATCGAAATCGGAGCACAATTGCAGATTTTCGTTTTTTGGGGATCAGAATTAGTGGACTATTGTTCAGTTGATTTTCAATAAAACTGAATTTTCCACGAAATGTTTAGAAATATTCGGGCGATCTAAATACCCGTTGGCGTAACCATTACAGGTATCAACACCTGTTGATTGAGGTATTAATCATCGAAATCGGAGCACAATTGCAGGTTTTCGTTTTTTGGGGATCAGAATTAGTGGAGACTATTGTTCAGTTGATTTTCAATAAAACTGAATTTTCCACGAAATGTTTAGAAATATTCGGGCGATCTAAATACCCGATGGCGTAACCATTACAGGTATCAACACCTGCTGATTGAGGTATTAATCATCGAAATCGGAGCACAATTGCAGATTTTCGTTTTTTGGGGATCAGAATTAGTGGACTATTGTTCAGTTGATTTTCAATAAAACCGAATTTTCCACGAAATGTGTAGAAATATTCGGGCGATCTAAATATCCGTTGGCGTAACCATTACAGGTGTCAACACCTGTTGATTGAGGTATTAATCATCGAAATCGAAGCAGAACTGCAGATTTTCGATTTTTGGGGATCAGAATTAGTGGAGACTATTGTTCAGTTGATTTTCAATAAAACCGAGTTTTCTACGAAATGTGTAGAAATATTCGGCCGATCTAAATAGCCGTTGGCGTAACCATTACAGGTATCAACACCTGTTGATTGAGGTATTAATCATCGAAATCGGAGCACAATTGCAGATTTTCGTTTTTTGGGGATCAGAATTAGTGGACTATTGTTCAGTTGATTTTCAATAAAACTGAATTTTCCACGAAATGTTTAGAAATATTCGGGCGATCTAAATACCCGTTGGCGTAACCATTACAGGTATCAACACCTGTTGATTGAGGTATTAATCATCGAAATCGGAGCACAATTGCAGGTTTTCGTTTTTTGGGGATCAGAATTAGTGGAGACTATTGTTCAGTTGATTTTCAATAAAACTGAATTTTCCACGAAATGTTTAGAAATATTCGGGCGATCTAAATACCCGATGGCGTAACCATTACAGGTATCAACACCTGCTGATTGAGGTATTAATCATCGAAATCGGAGCACAATTGCAGATTTTCGTTTTTTGGGGATCAGAATTAGTGGACTATTGTTCAGTTGATTTTCAATAAAACCGAATTTTCCACGAAATGTTTAGAAATATTCGGGCGATCTAAATATCCGTTGGCGTAACCATTACAGGTATCAACACCTGTTGATTGAGGTATTAATCATCGAAATCGAAGCAGAACTGCAGATTTTCGATTTTTGGGGATCAGAATTAGTGGAGACTATTGTTCAGTTGATTTTCAATAAAACCGAGTTTTCTACGAAATGTGTAGAAATATTCGGCCGATCTAAATAGCCGTTGGCGTAACCATTACAGGTATCAACACCTGTTGATTGAGGTATTAATCATCGAAATCGGAGCACAATTGCAGATTTACGATTTTTGGGGATCAGAATTAGTGGACTATTGTTCAGTTGATTTTCAATAAGACTGAATTTTCTACGAAATGTTTAGAAATATTCGGGCGATCTAAATACCCGATGGCGTAACCATTACAGGTATCAACACCTGCTGATTGAGGTATTAATCATCGAAATCGGAGCACAATTGCAGATTTTCGTTTTTTGGGGATCAGAATTAGTGGACTATTGTTCAGTTGATTTTCAATAAAACTGAATTTTCCACGAAATGTTTAGAAATATTCGGGCGATCTAAATACCCGTTGGCGTAACCATTACAGGTATCAACACCTGTTGATTGAGGTATTAATCATCGAAATCGGAGCACAATTGCAGGTTTTCGTTTTTTGGGGATCAGAATTAGTGGAGACTATTGTTCAGTTGATTTTCAATAAAACTGAATTTTCTACGAAATGTGTAGAAATATTCGGGTGATCTAAATACCCGTTGGCGTAACCATTACAGGTATCAACACCTGTTGATTGAGGTATTAATCATCGAAATCGAAGCAGAACTGCAGATTTTCGATTTTTGGGGATTAGAATTAGTGGACTATTGTTCAGTTGATTTTCAATAAAAACGAGTTTTCTACGAAATGTGTAGAAATATTCGGCCGATCTAAATACACGTGTGCATGACAATTACAGGTCTCAACACCTATTGATTGAGGTATCAATCATCGAAATCGGAGCACAATTGCAGATTTTCGTTTTTTGGGGATCAGAATTAGTGGACTATTGTTCAGTTGATTTTCAATAAAACCGAATTTTCCACGAAATGTTTAGAAATATTCGGGCGATCTAAATACCCGTTGGCGTAACCATTACAGGTATCAACACCTGTTGATTGAGGTATTAATCATCGAAATCGAAGCAGAACTGCAGATTTTCGATTTTTGGGGATCAGAATTAGTGGAGACTATTGTTCAGTTGATTTTCAATAAAACCGAGTTTTCTACGAAATGTGTAGAAATATTCGGCCGATCTAAATAGCCGTTGGCGTAACCATTACAGGTATCAACACCTGTTGATTGAGGTATCAATCATCGAAATCGGAGCACAATTGCAGATTTACGATTTTTGGGGATCAGAATTAGTGGAGACTATTGTTCAGTTGATTTTCAATAAAACTGAAATTTCTACGAAATGTTTAGAAATATTCGGGCGATCTAAATACCCGATGGCGTAACCATTACAGGTATCAACACCTGCTGATTGAGGTATTAATCATCGAAATCGGAGCACAATTGCAGATTTTCGATTTTTGGGGATCAGAATTAGTGGACTATTGTTCAGTTGATTTTCAATAAAACCGAATTTTCCACGAAATGTTTAGAAATATTCGGGCGATCTAAATACCCGTTGGCGTAACCATTACAGGTATCAACACCTGTTGATTGAGGTATTAATCATCGAAATCGAAGCAGAACTGCAGATTTACGATTTTTGGGGATCAGAGTTAGTGGAGACTATTGTTCAGTTGATTTTCAATAAAACCGAATTTTCCACGAAATGTTTAGAAATATTCGGGCGATCTAAATATCCGTTGGCGTAACCATTACAGGTATCAACACCTGTTGATTGAGGTATTAATCATCGAAATCGAAGCAGAACTGCAGATTTTCGATTTTTGGGGATCAGAATTAGTGGAGACTATTGTTCAGTTGATTTTCAATAAAACCGAGTTTTCTACGAAATGTGTAGAAATATTCGGCCGATCTAAATAGCCGTTGGCGTAACCATTACAGGTATCAACACCTGTTGATTGAGGTATTAATCATCGAAATCGGAGCACAATTGCAGATTTACGATTTTTGGGGATCAGAATTAGTGGACTATTGTTCAGTTGATTTTCAATAAGACTGAATTTTCTACGAAATGTTTAGAAATATTCGGGCGATCTAAATACCCGATGGCGTAACCATTACAGGTATCAACACCTGCTGATTGAGGTATTAATCATCGAAATCGGAGCACAATTGCAGATTTTCGTTTTTTGGGGATCAGAATTAGTGGACTATTGTTCAGTTGATTTTCAATAAAACTGAATTTTCTACGAAATGTTTAGAAATATTCGGGCGATCTAAATACCCGTTGGCGTAACCATTACAGGTATCAACACCTGTTGATTGAGGTATTAATCATCGAAATCGGAGCACAATTGCAGGTTTTCGTTTTTTGGGGATCAGAATTAGTGGAGACTATTGTTCAGTTGATTTTCAATAAAACTGAATTTTCCACGAAATGTTTAGAAATATTCGGGCGATCTAAATACCCGATGGCGTAACCATTACAGGTATCAACACCTGCTGATTGAGGTATTAATCATCGAAATCGGAGCACAATTGCAGATTTTCGTTTTTTGGGGATCAGAATTAGTGGACTATTGTTCAGTTGATTTTCAATAAAACCGAATTTTCCACGAAATGTGTAGAAATATTCGGGCGATCTAAATATCCGTTGGCGTAACCATTACAGGTGTCAACACCTGTTGATTGAGGTATTAATCATCGAAATCGAAGCAGAACTGCAGATTTTCGATTTTTGGGGATCAGAATTAGTGGAGACTATTGTTCAGTTGATTTTCAATAAAACCGAGTTTTCTACGAAATGTGTAGAAATATTCGGCCGATCTAAATAGCCGTTGGCGTAACCATTACAGGTATCAACACCTGTTGATTGAGGTATTAATCATCGAAATCGGAGCACAATTGCAGATTTTCGTTTTTTGGGGATCAGAATTAGTGGACTATTGTTCAGTTGATTTTCAATAAAACTGAATTTTCCACGAAATGTTTAGAAATATTCGGGCGATCTAAATACCCGTTGGCGTAACCATTACAGGTATCAACACCTGTTGATTGAGGTATTAATCATCGAAATCGGAGCACAATTGCAGGTTTTCGTTTTTTGGGGATCAGAATTAGTGGAGACTATTGTTCAGTTGATTTTCAATAAAACTGAATTTTCCACGAAATGTTTAGAAATATTCGGGCGATCTAAATACCCGATGGCGTAACCATTACAGGTATCAACACCTGCTGATTGAGGTATTAATCATCGAAATCGGAGCACAATTGCAGATTTTCGTTTTTTGGGGATCAGAATTAGTGGACTATTGTTCAGTTGATTTTCAATAAAACCGAATTTTCCACGAAATGTTTAGAAATATTCGGGCGATCTAAATATCCGTTGGCGTAACCATTACAGGTATCAACACCTGTTGATTGAGGTATTAATCATCGAAATCGAAGCAGAACTGCAGATTTTCGATTTTTGGGGATCAGAATTAGTGGAGACTATTGTTCAGTTGATTTTCAATAAAACCGAGTTTTCTACGAAATGTGTAGAAATATTCGGCCGATCTAAATAGCCGTTGGCGTAACCATTACAGGTATCAACACCTGTTGATTGAGGTATTAATCATCGAAATCGGAGCACAATTGCAGATTTACGATTTTTGGGGATCAGAATTAGTGGACTATTGTTCAGTTGATTTTCAATAAGACTGAATTTTCTACGAAATGTTTAGAAATATTCGGGCGATCTAAATACCCGATGGCGTAACCATTACAGGTATCAACACCTGCTGATTGAGGTATTAATCATCGAAATCGGAGCACAATTGCAGATTTTCGTTTTTTGGGGATCAGAATTAGTGGACTATTGTTCAGTTGATTTTCAATAAAACTGAATTTTCCACGAAATGTTTAGAAATATTCGGGCGATCTAAATACCCGTTGGCGTAACCATTACAGGTATCAACACCTGTTGATTGAGGTATTAATCATCGAAATCGGAGCACAATTGCAGGTTTTCGTTTTTTGGGGATCAGAATTAGTGGAGACTATTGTTCAGTTGATTTTCAATAAAACTGAATTTTCTACGAAATGTGTAGAAATATTCGGGCGATCTAAATACCCGTTGGCGTAACAATTACAGGTATCAACACCTGTTGATTGAGGTATTAATCATCGAAATCGAAGCAGAACTGCAGATTTTCGATTTTTGGGGATTAGAATTAGTGGACTATTGTTCAGTTGATTTTCAATAAAAACGAGTTTTCTACGAAATGTGTAGAAATATTCGGCCGATCTAAATACACGTGTGCATGACAATTACAGGTCTCAACACCTATTGATTGAGGTATCAATCATCGAAATCGGAGCACAATTGCAGATTTTCGTTTTTTGGGGATCAGAATTAGTGGACTATTGTTCAGTTGATTTTCAATAAAACCGAATTTTCCACGAAATGTTTAGAAATATTCGGGCGATCTAAATACCCGTTGGCGTAACCATTACAGGTATCAACACCTGTTGATTGAGGTATTAATCATCGAAATCGAAGCAGAACTGCAGATTTTCGATTTTTGGGGATCAGAATTAGTGGAGACTATTGTTCAGTTGATTTTCAATAAAACCGAGTTTTCTACGAAATGTGTAGAAATATTCGGCCGATCTAAATAGCCGTTGGCGTAACCATTGCAGGTATCAACACCTGTTGATTGAGGTATCAATCATCGAAATCGGAGCACAATTGCAGATTTACGATTTTTGGGGATCAGAATTAGTGGACTATTGTTCAGTTGATTTTCAATAAAACTGAATTTTCTACGAAATGTTTAGAAATATTCGGGCGATCTAAATACCCGATGGCGTAACCATTACAGGTATCAACACCTGCTGATTGAGGTATTAATCATCGAAATCGGAGCACAATTGCAGATTTTCGATTTTTGGGGATCAGAATTAGTGGACTATTGTTCAGTTGATTTTCAATAAAACCGAATTTTCCACGAAATGTTTAGAAATATTCGGGCGATCTAAATACCCGTTGGCGTAACCATTACAGGTATCAACACCTGTTGATTGAGGTATTAATCATCGAAATCGAAGCAGAACTGCAGATTTACGATTTTTGGGGATCAGAGTTAGTGGAGACTATTGTTCAGTTGATTTTCAATAAAACCGAGTTTTCTACGAAATGTGTAGAAATATTCGGCCGATCTAAATAGCCGTTGGCGTAACCATTACAGGTATCAACACCTGTTGATTGAGGTATCAATCATCGAAATCGGAGTACAATTGCAGATTTACGATTTTTGGGGATCAGAATTAGTGGACTATTGTTCAGTTGATTTTCAATAAAACCGAATTTTCCACGAAATGTTTAGAAATATTCGGGCGATCTAAATACCCGTTGGCGTAACCATTACAGGTATCAACACCTGTTGATTGAGGTATTAATCATCGAAATCGAAGCAGAACTGCAGATTTTCGATTTTTGGGGATCAGAATTAGTGGAGACTATTGTTCAGTTGATTTTCAATAAAACCGAGTTTTCTACGAAATGTGTAGAAATATTCGGCCGATCTAAATAGCCGTTGGCGTAACCATTACAGGTATCAACACCTGTTGATTGAGGTATCAATCATCGAAATCGGAGCACAATTGCAGATTTACGATTTTTGGGGATCAGAATTAGTGGACTATTGTTCAGTTGATTTTCAATAAAACTGAATTTTCTACGAAATGTTTAGAAATATTCGGGCGATCTAAATACCCGATGGCGTAACCATTACAGGTATCAACACCTGCTGATTGAGGTATTAATCATCGAAATCGGAGCACAATTGCAGATTTACGATTTTTGGGGATCAGAATTAGTGGACTATTGTTCAGTTGATTTTCAATAAAACTGAATTTTCTACGAAATGTTTAGAAATATTCGGGCGATCTAAATACCCGTTGGCGTAACCATTACAGGTATCAACACCTGCTGATTGAGGTATTAATCATCGAAATCGGAGCACAATTGCAGATTTTCGATTTTTGGGGATCAGAATTAGTGGACTATTGTTCAGTTGATTTTCAATAAAACCGAATTTTCCACGAAATGTTTAGAAATATTCGGGCGATCTAAATACCCGTTGGCGTAACCATTACAGGTATCAACACCTGTTGATTGAGGTATTAATCATCGAAATCGAAGCAGAACTGCAGATTTTCGATTTTTGGGGATCAGAATTAGTGGAGACTATTGTTCAGTTGATTTTCAATAAAACCGAGTTTTCTACGAAATGTGTAGAAATATTCGGCCGATCTAAATAGCCGTTGGCGTAACCATTACAGGTATCAACACCTGTTGATTGAGGTATCAATCATCGAAATCGGAGCACAATTGCAGATTTACGATTTTTGGGGATCAGAATTAGTGGACTATTGTTCAGTTGATTTTCAATAAAACTGAATTTTCTACGAAATGTTTAGAAATATTCGGGCGATCTAAATACCCGATGGCGTAACCATTACAGGTATCAACACCTGCTGATTGAGGTATTAATCATCGAAATCGGAGCACAATTGCAGATTTTCGATTTTTGGGGATCAGAATTAGTGGACTATTGTTCAGTTGATTTTCAATAAAACCGAATTTTCCACGAAATGTTTAGAAATATTCGGGCGATCTAAATACCCGTTGGCGTAACCATTACAGGTATCAACACCTGTTGATTGAGGTATTAATCATCGAAATCGAAGCAGAACTGCAGATTTACGATTTTTGGGGATCAGAGTTAGTGGAGACTATTGTTCAGTTGATTTTCAATAAAACCGAGTTTTCTACGAAATGTGTAGAAATATTCGGCCGATCTAAATAGCCGTTGGCGTAACCATTACAGGTATCAACACCTGTTGATTGAGGTATCAATCATCGAAATCGGAGTACAATTGCAGATTTACGATTTTTGGGGATCAGAATTAGTGGACTATTGTTCAGTTGATTTTCAATAAAACCGAATTTTCCACGAAATGTTTAGAAATATTCGGGCGATCTAAATACCCGTTGGCGTAACCATTACAGGTATCAACACCTGTTGATTGAGGTATTAATCATCGAAATCGAAGCAGAACTGCAGATTTTCGATTTTTGGGGATCAGAATTAGTGGAGACTATTGTTCAGTTGATTTTCAATAAAACCGAGTTTTCTACGAAATGTGTAGAAATATTCGGCCGATCTAAATAGCCGTTGGCGTAACCATTACAGGTATCAACACCTGTTGATTGAGGTATCAATCATCGAAATCGGAGCACAATTGCAGATTTACGATTTTTGGGGATCAGAATTAGTGGACTATTGTTCAGTTGATTTTCAATAAAACTGAATTTTCTACGAAATGTTTAGAAATATTCGGGCGATCTAAATACCCGATGGCGTAACCATTACAGGTATCAACACCTGCTGATTGAGGTATTAATCATCGAAATCGGAGCACAATTGCAGATTTTCGATTTTTGGGGATCAGAATTAGTGGACTATTGTTCAGTTGATTTTCAATAAAACCGAATTTTCCACGAAATGTTTAGAAATATTCGGGCGATCTAAATACCCGTTGGCGTAACCATTACAGGTATCAACACCTATTGATTGAGGTATCAATCATCGAAATCGGAGCACAATTGCAGATTTTCGATTTTTGGGGATCTGAATTAGTGGACTATTGTTCAGTTGATTTTCAATAAAACCGAGTTTTTCTACGAAATGTGTAGAAATATTCGGGCGATCTAAATACCCGTTGGCGTAACCATTACAGGTATCAACACCTGTTGATTGAGGTATTAATCATCGAAATCGAAGCAGAACTGCAGATTTTCGATTTTTGGGGATCTGAATTAGTGGACTATTGTTCAGTTGATTTTCAATAAAACCGAATTTTTTACGAAATGTGTAGAAATATTCGGGCGATCAATATACCGTTGAATTTGAATAAAAGCCATTGCGGCCAAAGCCTGCGCCTTTGTCACATCTTCTTTATTTGGCTTACTTTCCTGCATCAGTATTCACGATGTCTTGTAAACTAAACGCAAATTCAAAAAAATATTGTATCAACTCAATTAGTGCTTCTGATTTACATTCAATCTTTTCGTTCTTTCCCAAAAGATAAAAGGTATACCATAAAAAATGCATTTCAGTATGATTTCAAAAAGTATTATTTCAATACTATTTACTGCAACACTCAATTTTTTTTTTGTGAACAAGAACGGAAAACCCTGAAGTCGATTAACTAGTTGATGATCCAGTTGCACCAAGTTGCTCAAAATTGAACAAATTAAATTTTGACAATGCCCACCTTAATTTTATATATGGATAAAATTTACTACATTTGCACTTTTCTTCGTGTTTTCATTCTTTTCCGAAAGACAATTACTACACCAAATGAAAAATGACGTTTCTGATTAATCACGAAAAAATTAAATTTATATGATTAATGCAAACTCCAAAAAAAAAAAAAATTTTAACATAGACCTAACAGTTTGTATTTTATAATTTGGTGCCATTCACGTATTTCCACAGAACAAATAAAAAAAATCTCACCTTATAGAAATGTTAGTGTAGAACACACTTACTTTAAGGCTTTGCAACTATTATTTAGAACAAACGAAGCAACACACTAGTTATACACCTAACATGATCATAGAAATTTGTTTATAACATCTATTTGCATCTGTGCAATAATTAATTCAAATCATGTACAATAATCAATCGACAATTAACTTACAACTGAAATACATCAAATTATATCTCGCGTCCAACCAAGATGCAAGCAATTGAAATTTATATTTTTATACTATTATTGGTGGTCCGATACACGTCGCCAAGTGAACCTAAAACCTCATTGAGTGAAAAACAGGAGCGTGATAAACGTAGCCTAATATTTCGTTTAAATAGTGCAACAGGTGTAAGTGCGCGAACAAAAAATTATTTGTAATTAGTGTTCTAGGCCGATTTTATTAATTTTGTGTACTGGTTTTAGATATTAGTTGCCATAGCTATACCGCTTGATTTACCAAAACAGGAGGTATTTATGTCGTATAATTTTGAGGCAAATTATAATATGCCAACGATATCACAAGATATTGCACCCGGTATTTGGCAACGGCTTGATTTACCCGGTGTAACGACAGAGGCAACACCATCAGATGGCGAAGCAGCTGAAGGACGAGGTGATAATTCAAATAGTGGTAACAATACAGAATCTCGTAAAATCAAGCGAAATATTGGTGGTCCTCGAAATTCGCTATTCAGTCGAACAAGAACGTACGATATGCTCGAGAGCAAAATGAACGCGTAAGTTAATTTTCGCGTAGATTATTTAAAAAATTAAATTATAAACCGATCACATTTTTGTGTCTACCTAAATATGTGAACAACAGGGCTGGTTTTAATGGCACCGAGTGTTTATTACGAGCAATTTGTGATAATGCCGCAATTCCAGTAAATAAATCAAATGGCATATTGGGTGACATAATTCACATAATTTTATCGTAAGTAATGGAAGGGAAAAAAACCAACGGAAAATTTCTTTTTCCAACTTGTCTCGCAAATGTATAAATTATTAATGAACTGCTGTTTTTTTTATTTCTTTTATGTATTTATTTTCCAGCCCATCAACTTCAATGGATGAAAATTTAAATCGAATTTTTTATAAGGCTGAATCTAATGGACAAATGAATGAAAATTGTGAATACATCTATAAATTTTGTCCAGCCAGTGTATTTAATCGTTTGACTAAAATTTTATAAAGCTAAAAAAAAAGTTATGTTTTAATGTTTCGTGTGTGTGTGTGCCCCATTAAACGATTCCACCAAAATCCAATTATCATTTTTGTGTTAAAGTGTTAATTGGTTCTATAAATGGAAGAAAGAAGAATTTTTTTTTATTCTATACTTGAATTGAAATGTAAATATGTACTTATTATGAACTACTTAGGTCGATTGTATTTGGTTATTAAATTTTTTTTTATTTTTAGAAAATAGTGGAACGGTAGTTTTGAAATTCCGCGACGTAATTTGCCCCCATAATTTTTTCTTCCTGCTTTTAATTGTTTTTCATTTGGTGGAAACATGGCAATATTTGTATTTTCTGTGCATTGTTGTTGTTCGTCATATAAAAATCGTGAAAAATGAAAACAGGAATTCACATTTGAAAATTAAATTGAAATGGAATTTTATTTTATGTTTAGTAGAGTTTGTTCTTTTCGGAATGTTTGCAAAATTTTTAAATTGTATTGTTATACGTTATTATATTGTGTTGTCGAGGAGAAGTGAGGGAGAGCAAGGCATGGCTGGTTCAATAACTGTGAACATATTTTAATTATGTTAATGTGCCATACATTTTCTAATTTGATTCTTGATCTCTTCATCAGCCGGGGAAAATCCAAATTTCCGGTATTCTGTAACACATATTTGAAGCCAGACATATTTTTTCCCGTTTGAAGATATACGAGATTGTGGTCTGACTCTGCGCGCCTAAGAGCTACTACTTCTACAGGCGATTTTTCAATATCAATTCACACAAACCACCACGCTAATCCAACAGCGTAGCTAGGCATGCGCAACAATTAACAATGAGGGGGGGGGGGGGGGGGGCACGGAAAATTGGAGGCCCACGATGATTATCAAGCTTATTAATATTAGTTGAAAGTCAAGGTTAGATAGATGCGGTAGCTTAGCTTAGCCAGCATTTTAAAATTAGTAAAACGAAAGTGTAAGGAAGCAGTGCTTTTCAAACAGGGAGCCATGCAATGATTCAGTTTTTCTAAAAAGTTTTTATAGAAAAACAGAAAATTATTCATACTTTGACACATTTTGGTGAAGTTTTTGATCCCTTAGGTTGACTTGTTCCCGTGACAGTTTTCATCTCTTTCAACACCTTTGGGATTAATGAAATCGGTAAAAAGGTCGTTAAATATTAAAGACATTCAAATACGCTCATTCTATTATAGTTTTAGCATATAGCTAGAATCATATCCTAAAACTTGAAAAACATTTTTCAGTAATCGTATTTCAGAAATCATCAGCATTTGGCCTCGTCATCACTGAAATTATATCCGAACTGCAAAAAAAGAAATTATTTCATGAACATCATTGTGGTGCGGACCGCGTTGGGTTAAGAAATAAAAATGAATAGCCGGTAACTAATGCAATTTTGACAGACGCCAAAGGCATTCAAAAGGAAAGCCTAGTAAACATTATACTGCATTGTGCATGGGATCAAAATATTAAAAAAGTCGTATCTGCCAAGAAGAAATGTTGCACAGTGCTAGAGCTAAGTAACTATGAAAACAATATTTTGCCGAATTAAATAAAGTTATATTAAATATTATATTAAATAAAGTTTACATCAGGAAAGAATTGTGGGAAAGTTGAACGAATTAAAGGACATTTGTATAGCACCCTTATGTTTTTATGTTGTATACATTGGTTGGAAAATAAAATGCTCTCTTGTTTCTGGAACGTTATATGAACATCAATTTTATACTCCATAATATTACAATAGGTTATGGGCTCAGGCTTACGCCCTAAATATTAGTGTCAATTTAAAAAATAAAAAAAATATTCTGAAAAATGGCTTCCGGAAATTCTGCAAGCGTAATGCATATCCATAAATCAAAAGGTCGCGAGAACTTCAACGATTGGAAGTTTGCGATGCAGGCGTTACTCCAACTAGACGAATTGTAGGAATATGTGTCTGGTGAAAGTCGGCGAAAATGTGGATGCAAAGAAAACAGATGTGAAGGATAAGGCCAATTAAATCTTGTCGATTGATCCTGTGAACTATGTTCACATTCAATCCGCAATTTCAGCTAAAAATGTCTGGGATAGTTTGAAAATTGAATATTATTAAAAACGATAATAACAATGAGGCTTGAAAATAAAAAATCGGTCGAAAAATATGTAAATACAATCATGACAATTGCTCATAAATTGAACGGATTTCGATTTAATGTGAGTGACGAGTGGATTGTTGCATTGCTGCTTGCGGGGTTACCGGACGAATTTACGCAAATGATAATGGGACTGAGATTTTGTCAAAACGAACCTTTTGCAGGATATTAAAGTACCCATATTCCCTGGGAAACACTCAGATCATCAATCAGCCTTTTATGATAAAAATGTAAATTCTTTTAATTCAAAGAAGAGGGTACGACGATGCTATCGATGCAATGAACTTGGTCACATTGTGCATAGTATAAACACATATAGTACTACCATCATGCGATAAAAATGTTTCCTCAGTAAAGTTCCAGACGTCGCGTCGATCGCTAGTAAACACTTAGGATAAAACGTTAGTAGTCGCCTAAATATATGCGTGATCAACCAATTAATACAAGTAACAACTCCAAGCAATAATAGATTTTTGTATTGGTTTTGTACACGTGTATATTTTTTATCCTACTCTAACACATTTCATATTATTGAAATAGACACTGACCTATACCAAATACACCAATACTACTAATTTAGATTAACGAGACTGTAGTCATTCGCTATTTTTTTTCGTATTTTCAAAAAATACACAAAACAACAAAACTGCAATACGCATAGTAAAATTTAAAATATGGGGTGTTTTCTTTTATTCATTCCGAATGTACAGAATATTCTAAAAATGACGGTAGTCATTCTTTTATACATTCTATCTATTCTATTCTTTTTTTTGTCTATTCGTTTATTCATTCGGAATATTCAGAATGCAATCTTTTTAATCTACATCGAAAGTCAGAATAAAAAGAATATTCTTTCTCAAACTGTCAAAAGAGCGTCGTATTTAATTTGAATTAATTAATTGTTTTTTAATACACAATGGAAGATATTGTTTTTGAGGTAAAAAATGTTTTATATTCCTATCTTTAATTGTTTATTATAATTCTAAAATATGAAAAGAATTATGATTATGTTTTTTATTTCAGAAAATTTTAAGTGTAGTCCGGGTGATATCAAGTGCCTCATAGACCTCTTCGGAGAAAACATAACCGAATTTGATCGTGCACCAAAAAAAAAAGTGTGGAGCCGTATTGCAGGTAAATAAGTTTTGTTTTGCTGTGTAAATTTACAAATTATTTGATTTTTATGCAATTTTTAATGGTTGTGTAATTTATTTTTAGAAAGGTTATCCAGCATTAGAAATAAAAAGTTTCTGGGGAGCAGTGGGATGGGAAGTGAAAGGGATTAAAAATTATGTACAAGAAGGTGAAGGACAATAATAACTCCTATGGCAAACCCAACAAGAAATGGGAATATTTTGACTTATTGCACGAAATTTTATATAAAAGACCGGAAATAAACCCTCCTGCAACCTGTTCCAGTGATGATCCTGATGTTACGATCAATAATCAATCAAATTCGTCTGGAGCTGGTTGCAGTATTGATTATGATTTTCTAGACTGTATCATTGAGGAATCGGCAACCCCCCCTCCAAAACCGTCAGTGCTTAAAAGAAGGCGAAAAGCTGGAGATGAGGACAAAACAAAAAGGCACGAGGAAAAAATGGCACGACGGGACCGATTCCTTGGCCTTTTCGAAAAATTAATTGACAAAATGTAGTTTGATTTTTTATTGTTATTATTTGTTAAAAATGAATAAGTTATAATCGTATTTATTAAGCAAATGAATTTAAATAAATGCAAATGAAATAATGCATATTAATTAAGATGTCAAAATATTTAAAATTCTGAGAATTTGGTTTCTTTTGGTGTTGCTGCTTGTTTCATTACTAATTGGTGCCGGATCGCTAATACCATCATCAGGATAAACGACGAAATCGTTTTTCAAATTATCGCCATTTTGTATACATATATTATGAAGTATGCAAGCCATCATTATTATTAATGGGATTAGATCGGGCCGTCTCGTGTTCAAACCATTTAAACGCCGAAATCGACCTTTGAGTAAACCAAATGCTCGTTCGATGGATATTCGAGCTGAAGAATGAAATGTGTTATAAACGGTTTGTTCGTTGGTTATATTACCTCTATTCTTGTAGGGAGTCAAAAGATAGGTTTTAAGGCCGTATCCCAAATCCTCTACCATATGTTGATCCTCTGGTATTATTAAAGAACCTATAATAAAAAGGTTGATCACATACAGCTTGTAGTAGTACTGAATGGACATTTTTCCTATTTATATAGGAGTTTGTCCAAGTACGTAATGTTTTCGTACAAGAGCTCAAAAGTACTGGACAGCATTCGAAAATGCGCCTTAAATTGTTGTTGATTAAGAGAACAGATTGTGTTCTCAAAATACCCAACATTTTTGGGGCACTTTTTGTTTGAAGCGTCATCAGATTCGTCACTGGAATCGCTGTCAAAAATTAAATTCCAAGCTATATTTGCAGTTAAAGCCACTCCAATTCATTTTTTCTGCTCCATTCCTTTATTTAAAAATGTTCTCACTTGTTTTACACAATGTTCACAAATCAATATTACGGACTATGTATTCCAAATGTTTCTGTCAAAAAAAAAAATTATTGTATTGTTCAGAAAAGTATTCTATTTCGTTCTTTTATTATATTCCATTGTGAATATTCTTTGATCACGTGACCAATATTCTATTCCTTCTATTCTTTCTGGGGAATGAATAAAAGAAAACACCCACAATCATAAAGAAGGATGGATGAAACAATAATGTATTGTCAACAAAGCCGGCTTTACCCACTAAGCAGATTATGGCCCGCATAGGGGCGCTGACAATACTTCTCACGCATTCTAAACAAATTCTTCTACTAAAAAAATATTTTTCATTAGAAATTTTGAATTTCAACTCAACTCGATAACACTAGTTTCATCGAGTTTAAAATAACTCAACGGAAACCTGACTCAACTCTCTTTCTATGAAATCCAACTCGTTTTTAAACTACATTGAAACTTGATAATAGTAATAGTTTCAAAACGCCTCATAGGAGAGCAGTAAGCATACTAAAAAATACAAAAATCCTCTCATAACGTCGAGATTGGTGGTTATAATACTAATAATTTTTCAAACCCCCAACCGAAATATAAATGAGTCAATCAAGGACTTAAATAAGTTAATACCGTACATTAAAGAAATGCGAACGTATGAACGTTTCAATCGATAGAAATTAATCCTTAATTTAAAAATAATGCTTTGCGAAGACGTAAAAAACGCTTTTTGGTTACGAATGCTACGACGAAACTCCCACTGATTCACAATATAAATTTAAAACTTCGGTTTTCTTTCCTTTACTGGATACTGTACTTAATTCATAAGATGAAAGATTTGAGGTCATAAATGCGCATATCAATAATTTTCAGTTTTTAACCGATGTTGAATGAGTTTGTAAATCGAATGATGAGGAACTAAAAGCACATTGTAACGCGTCAGATAATATGTTAACCGATGACAAAGATATTTTTGCAGTAGAACTATTTAACGAATTAAACATTTTAAAGGACACAATGAAAAGTTGTACACTAATCCTGAGATCCATTGTTTATATTACAATACATTTACTCGAATGCACTAGACTAGCAATACTTCTCAAACTTTTTAGTACTGCGGCCTCCGAAATCGAAAAAAAATAAAATCCAGGGGTCCCAAAAATTGTATTCATCTCATATCCGTGTCCCGCCAATTTAAAAACATAAAAAACTGTTGTACCAACCCAAAATATTCTTTCAGCTTCATCCGATTTACAGATAAAATAATTCTTATACGTAAAAAGTGTACAATTCCAGTAAATTGTTAAGCTTGATTTTAAAAAACATTAGAGAATTTCACATAAGGAACTATTAAAAATTAGATGTAGCTGTGAAAACTCAGGAACTAAATATTTTAGCTGGATATATGAGTGGAGCAGAACAGTTTCCAAAATGACTAAACTAAAGTTAAAGCTAAACATTTTTGAGCTTACCACTATTCTAAATTTGTCAAAATTCATTTTTGCAAATTTTTCTAATTTGACCGCAACCCAACCCGAATTTGGTTCGTTTTTGATTTTTGTGTCAAATTATTTAAGTACTTTAACCATTAAAAAAAATTGAATTTTTCTCTACAAAATTCGGAGTTACCCAAAGTTTATTTTAAGTATTTTGAACTACCAATTTTCAACGTAATCAACCAATTTGAAAGCTTTGGCCCTCTCAGCAAGTTTATATCCAAAATTTGAAATTTTATTATTTATTATTTTTATGGTGAGTTCTTCAAAAAACAAGAAACGGAACCCGCCATAATATAGAAAATGATACCTCAGTAGATGAGTTGATCAGTTTTTTGGTCACAAATACCTACAGAACAGAATAGAAAATTACCGAATTTTTGATTTGTGGGGGGGGGGGGGGGGCATTACAATGAGTGCGAAGAAAACAAAAAATCTAAACAATCTAGCATGCTTTGCAAATTCATAATAACTATAGAAACAAATTCGAATTCAAATTTGAATGGAGGCAATGAAAGAGATGATTATTGTATTGTTTATAAATTTCGAGTTATGTTTATGACGTATATTACAAAAACAACAATTAAAGTTCAAAATTACTTTATTTTTCATGACGATTTTCACTAAGAAATAAACATTTTCATGACTCGATTTTTCAATCAAATAAATATACATGTTTCATGAACATTTTCGTATAAAAACAATACAAAAGCTCACATTTCTAATAAACTAAAACTGTAAATGAAAATAAGCGTTTCCCCATATAGCCTCATAGTAAAGAAAAAATGTTATGGTACCTTATTTTAAGCTTAGTAAAAAATACAGTCGATAGTGGAGGCTTTTATTTATACAATTGACCTTTTTCCTCAAACGTCAAATGATGTAAATTTATTGCGGAACGCGTAGGAAAAGCTCATCTTGATTTCTTGTTTTCTGTGTTTTAGGCCAAAAAATTACATTTTTACGGTAGATTTAACTTTAGGAACGTTTTATATTGATTTGAGGTTGTTTCCATAAACGATAATTCTTATTTATTTGATCTACAGCGATATTTCTTAGTTTATTGTCCTAGGGCTTCGATGAATTTACTGTCAAAATTTTTCAAGGAAAAAGGTCTATAGGCTCTGATTTATTATTGTAAATGTCATGCCTTTTCATATATATGTCTGTCTTTTTTTTACATGTGTGTACTGGGTCCCGGTCGATACGGCATATTTCATTACGGAATATGAAAAAACGGCATATTTCAAAACGGCATATTTCAAAACGGCATAAGGTACACTACGGCATATGGTACACTATGGCATATTTCAAAATGGCATATTTCAAAACGGCATATGGTACAGTACGGCATATGGTACACTATGGCATATTTCAAAATGGCATATTTCAAAACGGCATATGGTACACTACGGCATATGGTACACTATGGCATATTTCAAAATGGCATATTTCAAAACGGCATATGGTACACTATGGCATATTTCAAAATGGCATATTTCAAAACGGCATATGGTACACTACGGCATATGGTACACTATGGCATATTTAAAAACGGCATATTTTAAAACGACATATGGTACGTAACGGTATAGGGTTGGCCACGTATTACTGTTTTTCAAAAGATTGTTTACAAAAGACTGTTTCTAAAATCTTTTCTCCAAAATCTTGTTTTACAAAATCTTGTCACCAAAATCTTATTTACTTTTATGATTACTTTTATATATGGATAATAGTTATTTATGGTACTAGTGAGCAAAACGAGATGTTATCCACAAGGGATAAGTTTGTCCCACGAGGCGATAGCCGAGTAAAAATTCATATTATGAGTTTTTTATGAGCTATTCAAAATTGCTTTTTCTCATTCCATTAATTTACTTCCTACAAGAATTATTTCAGATTTTGAACTAGCTTCAGTTTCTGCACTAAAAAATTTCCTGCCGGATGTAATTTTTAAGGATTGTTTATTTCATTTTACCCAAATTATTTGGCGAAAAGTGCAGAAAAAAAAATTGGCTTCCAGATATGGTAGCGACATAGATTTTAGAATTAAGATTCGAATGCTGGCTGCCCTAGCCTTCATTCCACCTAATGAAATTTGTTATTATTTATCTAAATTAGAGGATGTTTTGGATGAAGACGGAAAAATTATTGTATCATGGATAAATACCAATTATATTTCGGGCCGTGCTGTTAAAAACAATAAACCGCCACGGTATAGTCCCAATTTTTGGTCTTTTGTTGACTCTTTTGAGAATAACTTTCCACGAACTGAAAACAATTTAAAGTCTTGGCATAGGAGGCTGCAAGTTGTTGTTGGAAAATTGCATGTTGTACTTTATAAGCTGACAAGATAAATTAGGCAAAGAACAAATATTTATTAAAAACCGAACCGACAAAATGAGATCTGGTGAACAATTATTTCCAAATAAAATATCAAGAAAAAGAAAAAAAGCTGAAATATATCATGATAAATCGACGGCCTAAAGAGGAAACGTCTTCCCTTAAAGAATGCAAATAATATAGCTCTTTATTGATTTATGTCACTAATCCATAAAACTTAGTTTAATTTTTATAATATTTTTTCAAACATATCTCAAGAAGAGAAACTAACTTTTGAAATTATAATTTTAAATAAAATGTGTGTATGCAAATTAATCATTAAAATTTGTTTTTTAATAATTGAATCTGAATCATCTTAATGTACATAAATGCCTGTTCACGTTAAAAAATAACTTAAAATAGGGACATAGAAAAACTGGGTTAGGTATGCAATCTGGCATTACAAAACATTGCATTACAAAATTTCGCATACAAAATTTTGCAATTATATACAATATTGCAATACAAAATCTTGCATAACAATTTCCCGTGCATTTTTTTCTCTATTCTATTTCTGAGGAAAATAAATTGAAGAAAAATGACATCCACTAATTTAACTTAGAATTGTAGAGGCTAACGGCTTCGGTAACTCTCACGGGCACGCGGGAGGTCGCTTCGCTCCACCCCGCTTAGCCCTCCGAGGGGCTTTAGATTTCAACTTCGGGGGACGTAGGAGCCGGGATAGGCAAACATGTCGCACTGCGTGCCGCATGCAGGAGCGGATTATATGAAATCTATTAATGACACTGCAACATTTTATATCGATCCCCATCAAATATTAAATAATTTGTATCGATTAAATTTAATTTTTTGTCTAGAATTTTTTATTTTTTTTATTACTAAAAATTATTTTTGATGCTAATATTTGTCGCCAAAAATTGTTTCTAAACGGGCATACAGTTTAAATTGTCCCTTTTCTAAACACATTTTTAATTCATTTTTTCTTAATACCTTTTCAAAATGAAATAAAAAATGCATATTTTATTTAATTTTTTAACGCATTTTTAGAAAAATATCTTTTTTAATTCAGCCTTTTTTAATTCGTGTAGCCTTAATTTGGTAAATTTTGATGTTGGTATAAAATTAGTTCCTTCTTTAAAAATAATTTCAATGAATAAGAATAAACCTGAAGGGCCAATATACATATTTTTACTTTTAAAATTAGATTTAAATAAAAATTAAAAATTATAGATATTAATAAGCACTTCCCGATTATATCTTTATTACCAATATTTTTATCTCCGTTGGGAGAATAAATTTAATTGCATTAAGTGAAGGAAAATTATATCAAGCGAAATAAAATTCCAATAGGTAAAGGCTATTTTAGTAAGTATAGGGTAACTTTATAAGTTGATGATTAAAACCATTTTAGAATCCCATTTCCATCGCACTGTTGAGTTTCATCATAATCGGTTAAGAAATAGCTAATTTTCATTCTTATAGGCCATATTCCAGAACTTTATCTAAAACTCATTTTAGGATCCCATTTCCATCACACTTGTCGAATTTTATCATAATCGTTTAAGAAATACCTAAGTTCCATCATGATTGGCCATGTTCTAGAAATTCATCCAAGACTCTTTTTAGAATACCATTTCTAAAGTATATGTTGAATTTCATCATATTCGGTTAATTAATATCTAAGTTTCACCCTAATAGCCAATATTACAGAACTTCGTCTAAAATCCGGTTAAGTATTCCATTTTCATTGCACTTGCCAAATTTCATCATACTCGGCTAAGAAATAACCCAGTTTTAGAAAATGCCATATTATACCATAGTGTACCTTATGCCATAGCGTACTATATGCCGTTTTAAAATATGCCATTTTGAAATATGCCAAAGTGTACCATATGCCATAATGTACCATATGTCGTTTTGAAGTATGCCGTTTTGAAATATGCCATAGTGTACCATATGCCATAGCGTACCATATGCCGTTTTAAAATATGCCGTTTTGAAATATGCCATAGTGTACCATATGCCATAATGTACCATATGCCGTTTTAAAATATGCCATTTTGAAATATGCCATAGTGTACCGAATGCCATATTTTCATATTCCATTTTGAAATATTCCGTTTTGAAATATGCCATGTTGAATGGATTCGGTGTGTACTCTATTTTTAAGCTTTTTCAGATTCAAAAATATCTTATTTTGTTATCATTATTATCGTAAATTGGAAAACCTTACGGAAAAATCCTCCAAGTCAGCTGGAAATAAAAGTTTATAGATTCAATTTAATTAAAATAAAATTAATTTCGAGTCAATTTTCATTAATATATTTTGAATAAACTGAGGCCATGTCTCTCCATACAAAGACTATGAAATAAACGTTTTTTTTTTGGATTTTTTGATACCATAATTAAAGCTTTGAAAAAAATATCGCTATCATGGAGGCTTTATTTATTAAGAAGGCTTTGGTAGGAAATAGCTCAAAGAACAAAAGTTATATAGTGCCGATGTGTGCTTTTACCCTGGGGGTGGATGCCCCTCCTTCTAGGGGGTGAAAAATAGTACACTTAAAATAACCACAGAAATCGATAGAGGGATGAATTCTAAGCAAAACATATCGTATGATGTTTTTTCGATAAATCAATATTTTTCGAGTTATACGCGATTGAAAATGTTGATTTTGTTGAAAAAGGAGATCCCCATTTTATTTTTATCATAATTCTGTAAGTTTTTATGCTAATGACTTTCAAATTTCACTGAATCTAATTTTAAAAGTCTTTTCAAGTACTTGAAAAAACATCTAACAAGTTTTTTTTTAAAAATTGGTAGTTTATCTGGAATTAAATTAAATTTTTCTCGAAGAAGACGACAAAAACATGTCCTTCTTCTCCGAGCGTCAACGACCGACCTGAAAAAAAATCGTAAAATGACGATGACGGTTTATTGCTCGATACATCCGAACATTTGGAGCCAAAATGTGCACTTGTTTCAAGTCCTTTGACAAAAGAATGGATTGCCGTTGCAATAATTTCAGGCATCGTACCATAATATCCAAACGGTTTTGCGAGATTTCAATGTGATTGCATGGCGCAGTAACATTTGATGGTTGATACATTGATACAGGTGCTTCTCATCAGATTCTAATGTTAGTGGTAAATATTCTTCAGTTGGGTTTGATCTTTCCGGAATAGGAATTTCATCTGAATGCGGCAGTGGTAGTTGAGCATATGTCGTTTCAGTATATGTCAAAGTACCGATTTTTTTTCTGTTTGTACCGAGAATATAATTCACGCACCCATAACATTGAATTGGATCATGTAAATACTTGTGGATCTATCCATATCATCGAGACTCCAAATGACATTGCGGCTTCAGTGTTTTACCATTTATGAAGATGGAAAATGCTTGCCGTACAAACGATAGACGACGTCCAATTTACACCACTAGTAACATTTTGTGAAAGTAAAAAGTATAGTCAATATAAATCAGCGGTTTCATCACTCATTTTGCGAGCGATTGGTCATAATTTTAAATTTTCCACACACGTAACAAAAGCAATTGAGTTTAAAACGTCTATCCATATTTCACAAGCCGATTTTCACTATATTTTTTGTGTTCTTTTGTCACTTTATATACACTGCGCCAATTAAAAAACGGAACAGAAATTTTCTTCGAAAAAATACCCAGATTTGAACGCTTGTATCTTGGTGAAATAACACCTTTGAAAAAAAAATTTTTGTTTCTAGTTGAAGGAAATTTTGTTTTCTTTTCGATACTGGAAACCGTTTTATTTTATTTTGTTTTTTTATCACTTTTTTAAGTAAAACAAAAGGTGTCTAAAAAAAAAAAAAAATTTGCTGCTGTTTGAAACTGTAAACGAACTTGCTCGATATTCCATTCAAAATTCCAAATCGGCCATTTTATAGAGAATTTAGAAACCTTGCAAAATGGTACTAGGAAAATTTCTGTGCGACCACTCCTTGTCGAGTTATTGAAGTTTTAGTGTGTTAAAGTTTTAGTGTTAAAGTGACTTAACGTTTTATCGCAGAGTGCTAAGTTTACAAGATAAAAAAATTTACTTCTTCGCTTTTTGATACGTTTTCTCTAAAACAGAAATAAATCGACAAGGAGTGGTCGCACAGAAATTTTCCTAGTACCATTTTGCAAGGTTTCTAAATTCTCTATAAAATGGCCGATTTGGAATTTTGAATGGAATATCGAGCAAGTTCGTTTACAGTTTCAAACAGGAGCAAATTTTTTTTTTTTTAGGCACCTTTTGTTTTACTTAAAAAAGTGATAAAAAAACAAAATAAAATAAAACGGTTTCCAGTATCGAAAAGAAAACAAAATTTCCTTCAACTAGAAACAAAATTTTTTTTTTCAAAGGTGTTATTTCACCAAGATATAGTGGTGGAAATCTATCGATAGTACTATCGATATATCGATAGTTTCGTACTATCGAAAACAATCGATACTTTTTATATACTATCGATATATCGACCTCTATCCAAGTAAGAATATGATAAAGTGAAAAATACCGTTTTTTCAGGATAGCAGTATAAAGGTTTAATTAGTTCTTTTCACTGCTAGGAATAAGCGGATCACTTTAATTGTGTCGTTTAAGAAACGTTAATTGCATCGTTTATACTGAAGAGTATTGAATTCTTGAGCTTTGAATTCTTTTAACTGAATTTTTAGTTAAAAACGCATTAATTTAAGAATATAAAATCAGTCATCACCTTATCAATTTTAGAGATAATACTTTAAGATTTTATCATAATAAGAATTCGACATCGTAGATCCAAAAATCGTATTCCCTTAAAACTATATAACTGACGTTTTCATGGCCTTAATTGGATAGGTCGATATTGATTCGTACAAGAGCGATTTGCTATTATGCGATGTAACTTTAGTTACGTTTTTCTTTTTGTCATTCCTTTTATATGCTAGTCAAATTATTGGTGATCAACCAACCCAAACGGTCTGAAAGCCAAAAAATGTTGAGATGCTGATTTTCTTACACAAAAACGATTGGCTGCTTTTAAAACAAAGTGGGAAACTGGGAAACTTTCCCAGTAACCTCCCTTGACTTTATAGTTTCTGGTTATAGTCAACCTATATGTAGATAATAGAATAAAGTTTATAAATTTATTATCTGATAGTATCGATAGTATATCGATAGTCTTTTAATTTCTGTCGATAGTTTTCTATCGATTGTTTTTTATGTTACTATCGATACTATCGATAGTTGAAATTGTCGATAGTTTTCCACCTCTACCAAGATACAAGTGTTCAAATCTGGGTATTTTTTCGAAGAAAATTTCTGTTCCGTTTTTTAATTGGCGCAGTGTATTTAAACGAAAAGCTTTTTATTTTTAATTTTATATTGTAGTTTTTATTTCTTCCTTATTGTGACATTTTTTTAATTTTTTTAGAAATATCGATTTCGAGGATAATTTCTTCTTCGGTTTCTTTTTTACTACTATTACATAATTTATTTTGAAGCTGTTTATATACTGTTGTTGTGTGCCGTTGTTTGGCACCTCATTTGTTTTTATGTTATGGATAAAATTAAGTCGTAATTTTTATTGGGTTTGGTGTTGATTTTGCCGTTAAGTAAGTTGTTGTTGTTTTTGTTTTTGTATATTTCCAGCTCTTCTAACCTGTCTAATTTCGGTCCTTTTAGGCATCTCAAAGATGCCTTATATCTCCGCTATTTTGTCGGTTAACAAGTATTAAGTCGAAAAGTACTTATCCGATTTTCATGAAACAAAAACATACTTATAGATCTTGATCAGATAAGAAAAAAGCGGTATGGCTAAGATCTTTAGGTGGTCGAATTCCAAAGTTATAGGCGCCTAAAGATTTTCTTTGCAATACATTCACGTAAAAACAAAAATAATAAACGTACATAATCGAATACATACTATGTTGAAAAAAAATTTTTTCCTTTGAATGATGAATGAAAATGTTTCTATTTGTATGTATTTAAAATTGTTGAGATTCCGGTAATGCGATTATATCCTGTAATGGGTTTCCTGGTTTCTTTAATTCTGTGTAAAATGAAAAAGTTTTTATTGAATTCAGTATACCTATTTGGCAAATTTCTTTCACCTTTACGTAACGCAGTGACCTTGAGTTAGTATTGTTTCAAGCAAAGTAGGCGGATTATTTTGATTTTCGATATTGTACGTTAGTGTATTTTTGGTTGTAAAACAAAAACTAGTTATCGCAAAATATTGATATAGGGTTCATTTTGTAGATAAAGGAATAAGATTAAGAAAAAAGTATAAAAGTTGTATCATCTTTAATTTATTCCTTTTTAAATTGGCCGCCGAAATGATATTTTCAATTAAAATTAAAAAAATTGCGTTTTTTCGTGATTTCTTTGTTAAATGATCAGGTACGATTTTCTGTTTAATGGATTATGACACTGTAGAGCATGCTGTAGTTTTTTCGGCATTTTAGCCAACTTTCTCGGCTTCCCGCACACCGTGTCCTGTCAAAAATGACGAAAAATTTGGCCAAACCACTTTTCTCGATGTTTTGAAAGTCGCTGAGTCTAAGAAAGCAAAATATAAAGGGCTGAAACCTCACGAGGTGATCAGAACTTCGGTTTTTGATATCTTCAATGGGGATAGCATTCACCTGTGTCATAAAGTTGGTGTGACAGTTTTGACAGTACTGATCTCTATTTTAACCAACATATATTTACTTATACAACAACAGCCAAACAGGTCAAAAGTTTCTGTAACAAGGCTGCAGACATCCAATTTAACACCAAAAATCGTATTCTACAACTTTATACCGAAAGTAGTATACAAAACTACTTTTTCAGACTCAGGGACTTTCAAAACGTCGAGAAAAGTGGTTATGGTTCAACCAAATTTTTCGTCATTTTTGACAGGATTTCAATACTTTGGTCACCGAAGTAAAAAAAAAAATGTCCGTCCGTCTGTCTGGATGTCTGTACCAGTGGTATCTCGAGAACGGCTTGTCCGATTTTCAATTTTTTTTCGCCAATCTGTTTCTATGGTCAAGGCGAAGATTTGAAAAGCTTTTGGAGACTGTATGTTAATAGGGTGGGGTACCTGCCATACGAATTGACCCAAAATACCTGGTTTTATAAATATTTACGATTTTATGCTGGTTTGATTATTGAATTGGGCATTGAATTGGGAATTAATTTGAAGGTTAAGTTAGGGGTCAATTTGCGGGTTGAGTTGAAGTTGAGTTGGAGTTGAGTTGGAGTTGAGTTGGAGTTGAGTTGGGGTTGGATTAGGATGTAGTGGGTAGTTAACAAATTTTTAATATGATGGAATTTGCCTATTTATCAACCGGTTATTATGAAATTTGACATGTGTGTCGGAAATAAGAATCTAAAATGAATTTTGGATAAAGTTCTGGAATATGGCCAGTATGATGGAAGTTGCCTATTTTTCAACCGATTATAATGAAATTCGACATGTGCATCGGAAACGGAATTCTAAAATGAGTTTTGGATGAAGTTCTCGAATATGGCCAAGTATGATTGAACTTGGCTATTCCTTAACTGATGATGATGAAATTTGATATGTGTGTTGGAGTACTTTCAGTATAAAGTTCTAGAATACGATTTTTCATGTTAAATTGGATGCCTGTACCCATGATACTGAAGCTTTTGACCTGTTTGGCTGTTGTTGTAAATTGTTCTATGCATAGAAATGAAGCAAAATTTTCAGTCACAGAGAATGCATCGCTTTTAATAAATGGGGACAGTTATGAAAATAGCTTAAAATGGCGTTCTCTTTCAGAAACAGGAATAATTTCTGAATGTGTGTTTAATGAGTACGACATACAGGAAGGTGTGCTTAACTACAAAATGGCAATGATGCTGTTTAGTTTTATTAATATTCACAAATATTTCATTGTAGTACCATAGACAATCATAATAGATTTCTCATTTGACTAAAAACACAAAATAAAAATAAAAATTTTCCATTCAAATGTTATCGGTGTATTGCATATACGTATTATATTTGCAACGCATTCTAAAATCATTGCCTTATAAAATATACAATACAACGATACATTGGAATTATCAGAAGTTTTGTTTTTTTCCTTTAGTTATAATAAAATGAGAAATCTAGTATGAATGTCTATGGTAGTACTATTGAATGGACGAGTTAGAAGTTTTAATTACGGGGAACATGAGAAAATAAACAAACTAGCAGAAATTTTAGACAGTCATATAAAACTGAAAAAGCTCAGGTTTTCTGCTTGGCTCTATTTCATAATATTAATTATTGATACGTTCCCTTTCTTTACCAGATTTATTATTTTTAAATATTATATCACAAATATTCCTAGTTTTGTAAGAAGCGCTGTTACGCAAAGGTTTATGCAAATTGTTATATTCATATTAAAATCTATCATACATCTATCATAGCAAATAATATAAATATAAACAAAATGTATTATTATATCAAATATGAACGAGTCTCATATGTTGCCACGGGAGGAAATACAATTAACTTTTATTAATTTTAGCCCTTGAGGGTGAAGCTGAGCGTTGACGATAAATAATGAATGTGTGGTGACGGAAATGACCAATTATTTGGATTCACCAATGTTTCGCGTGCTAATGAATAATTTAGTATTAGTGGTTTTGGTGACATTTTGCCGTCTTCGTTGGTCCTGTGGCAATGAAGATACAAGCCAGAATCGGTAATATTTCGTCCGAATTAAAAAATGCACGTACTATCTAAAATTACAAGCGAACAATTCCATTTGTTCGAGAAAAACTGCCAAAAGCTAAGAACTTGCACATGTGCGCTCTTCTACTTAATTTAATCATCTTTGGATGTATGACCAAATAGTCGTATAGCTCGTGTGCTCGTGATTACTAACTAATAAGGCCATAGTAACTGTGGTGAAAAGTGATGAGAATATGCTCTGAAATTTTGGAAATAATGTGGCTATAAAACATCAATAGAAACTATAAATGAAATGGTTTTGTATATTTTTCACTTCCATCCATGAAATGGTACCTTGTCCCATAGTAATATAGCAATCTGTATCAGTATAATGCAAACTAAGACATCTTCAAGTGATATCGGTGATGCTGGTTGAGTTATTAAGTAGCTAAATCAGAGGCTATAATAATAAAGCAACACCAACAAATGAAGCAAATGGCAAGACAGTCAATGAAGCTACGAACGAAATCATGCGGTTCATTCATTCAATCAGACACAATAAAATAGCTAAATAAGTGACTCAAAAATAATCCAAAAAAAAACTGAGTATGTGACTAAGGGTATTTGCGGTTATAGCCAATTTTTCATTTTATATATCCATGGTACCGTAAACACACATACACTTAAGTTATTTACTGACATGCTGATGTTTAATCGCAATTACAATCTTAAAGTACAATATACACAAATAATTGTACCATGTTTGTATATTTAATGTGGCGTATGGGAGTTTGATATAAGACGAAGCCTATATAATAAGAAACTCGTATGTATATGTATACGGCAATGAATTGTAAGAAGCAAAATAAACAATAATACACAATAATAGTAATAATATTAAGAATGAATTTAAGATCATGAAATAATGATTTGTACAAATAATGAACGAACGAGGGACCAACAATGAGAGAAGAATGAACATCAACATACGAAGAAGCAAACAAACATAAATATAAAATACTTGTTACATTTCAGATTAAAGACTTACAATTTTTTAGATTTTTATTATTATTTTTCGCCTCGTTATATTTATTGAATTTAAGATTTTTTTTTCGTTCGTTCGTTCGTTCGTTCTTGGTTACTTACTTGATTTCTTCTTAGGTGCCGTCATCTCGTTTTATTTTTATTTTTCTCGACGGTTATTTGGTTGGTCGGATGCGATGTGTCATGGAGTGTGATGATGGGTGCAAATATTTGAAGTTGTTATGTTTTAGTAGTTTTAATGAGATTTTTCTGTTTTCTTTTCGTTTGCCTATCTCTTAGCAGTTGATTGTTGAGTTTTATTTGGCAGTTAGAAAAATTCATTTATATGACATTTGTTGAGTTCTCGTTAAAGTAACTTCATGATTTGTGCGTAAGTTATATTTTAACCAAAAATGTTTTAAAATAATTAAGAATGATTTCTATTTAGGTATATGTACATTTGTACGTATACAGGCAATTAGGCTGTGATTTTCTTAAATTAGATGAAATTCAATTTATATGGCAGACAGTTTACCTCTTCATATTAAGGTGATCAAATTAAGTATAATAAACAATTGAATTACGCTGAGATTGATTTGTTGGGATTTCTTTTTTATTGAGGGCAATAAGTAGAATTAGGTATAAACATTTTAACAACCAGCGACAAACCACGTTTTTAACAAATAAGTAAATACTTTTTACTAGACCTGCCAAAATTCTGATTTTGGGACAGTGTTTACTTATTTTCAAACAGTTTTGATCAGAATCAGGTCCTATAAATTCAAACCAAACATCCAAAAATGGTATTGTAAGATCGGACATCTCTATTACCACCTTTATGACGTTATAAGTTTTATCTATAAGGGATTCGGAGGAACGGAATTCCCTAGATGTTCTTTGGGTTATTTTTTTGGTATATAACTATCAAAT
Source organism: Tipula helvola (assembly GCA_963556165.1). Lineage (NCBI taxonomy): Eukaryota > Metazoa > Arthropoda > Insecta > Diptera > Tipulidae > Tipula > Tipula helvola. The sequence goes on from OY744483.1 coordinate 185,991,722, forward strand.
TACGTTAACAATTGCAAATAATTATTTTGACTCTTATCCTAATTATCGGGTATAAATCTAGACTTTAGGAAGGTAGTCATTAAGTTCAACGGCACGATTGTAACTAAAGCAGTCGTTCCATAATGTTTCTTCCAATGTTAAGGTTAGCATTTTCGTCTTGCGGTACAATCTTTTTTGATGGGTCACATAAAATGTTTTATTTTTGCTGTGATCATCTTATAAAAAAAATGAAGCTATACATGGTAGTATTACTCCAAAGGTTCTTAGCAGATGACGATTGAAACTCCAAGCCGCCTCCAAACTGTAGATCTTCGATGTTCTTTTAATTCCATCACACAAAAATTAGTATTTCAATAGAAACTCTTAAAAATTTACAAGTCTAAATACAACTTATACAGTTAAAAATCAGTCGTGACTTTTAACTGCTTTTAATTATTTGTAATATTGAAAAAATAATAATCAAAATTGAATTGATTACTTCCAAAGTTCAATAATAAATTGGTATTTTAGATATATGATATGATATGATATGATATAGATTTACAGGCCATTGATCCTAGGTATGTATAGCACATTCCTGGAGTATGCCTAACCCATTATCAAGAAAAGATAACTGGGTGCACCATATTCCAGAATTATGCGAGCCCAGGCCCTGCCTGCATCCTCAACACTAAAGGTTTGGAAGGATTTGGGATGTTAGTCACATATATAACTAGAGCAGAGATATAAATTAAATATGGGATGTTTTGAGTTTTAAAATCTTATGCACAACCACACAAACTTATTATCATGCATTATTTGTGAGAAATCAAGAAATTTGACTTCCCTCACTACAAATTTAAGATATTTAAGAAAGATATCCGGTGGATTACATTTTTCCATATTTAATTATTTAATTTTCTTTAGTTTTAATTTAAAACACTTCACACGCTGATACTGATGGCCGGTCTGCCTTGTGTATCCCTCTCTTGACAAAAACAAATACATTCGGCTCATGAAGTCATGACATTTTTTCTGCAACTACTAACATAAAGAAAATAACAAATATCTCTCTTTGAGAATAAGAAAAAAATTTGAATTTGGTTCCTTTTTCGATTTAATATAATTTTTGGAATATTATATTTATGTATATTCCACAATATTATTATATCCTATATTATTTATATTAATTTAACACAATTTTTTTTTATTTTCACCTAAAATTTATTTGAAAGCTAAATTTTCCCAAAAAAAAATTTCATTTTAATTGTCAAAATATTAAACATAAAATGACAAGAAATTGAGCATAAAATACAAATTATGCTCAATTGGCACAACGTCATGACAAAAATATTGAATATTCTAATCTTTTTCTCCTTTGACAAAATTTCAATGCGCATGCTCAAACCCATTTTTGTGTAGGTATTTTGTAAAATATACCAAAAATTGTCAAGAGAAAAATATACAAGTGGAGACCGGCCATGAGTTGTATTCATCCAAGTTTGTGTACTTTTTTATTAATTTCGGCAATAACACTTTAGACCTCTACATTTTCGATCAGTCAACTCAAAAATAAAAACACAAAAATCTATCATTTTTTCCTTTACTTTCAATTCTCTCGTGTAATTTTTTCAGGTTAGAAAACACTCAAAAAATCAAAATTGCAAAAAAAAGGAAACAATTAGGTAACTTCACGTTGAAGTTTTTATTGCAACGGATATAAAATACAACAAACTATCAACTTTTTAAAATTAAATTAAAGCAAAAACAGGAGAAAATTGATAAAAATTAAGGAGCGAATGAAAAACACGACTTCACACACTGACTATTCTAGTACTTTTCCAAATTCGTATTTTAGATATAGGGGTAGATGCTCGTACGTATCGCAAGTTAACAAATTGCGATGGTTAAAGATGGCGGATTTGCGACCTCTTTTTGAGTTTGCTAGGAATGACATTCTCAATATATCTAGCAAATCTGCCATATTACTTAACTTAGTATTGCGAGGTAGTAACTTAGTATAACTAAGTCACTCGCAACTTTTTTAATTTTTTGCTTGCTAGGAAGTCGCAAAAACGTTCGAGCATACCAAAATGTCAATTTCAGTTCTCAAGTTGCTAATTTGCTTGCTAGAATATCGAGCATGTACTCTATAATATAAAAATCACTGCCAACTTTATTTAAAGTAAAAGTATTTTTATATTTAAATTATTTATGTTTACAATTAAACGATTTTCAGTCGGAGTTCTATGAAATGCTTGTAAATTGTCTTGAAAAGATAATGTAATATATTTTAAACTTAAAATATGTTTAATAATAATTATCTTCTATGCAAAATATTTTCAATATTTTGAGAAAACTCGAAAGTTTTATATTGGTTTGAACTATAAAAAGCCCTTCTCTATATATTCAGCAGTGTGATAAAGGTATTGAAAAAACTGAAAAAATGTTTGCCTATCAATGGTTTCATTATTATATCAATATAAAATTTGTCGCACTTATTGGTTTCATCTATTTGAAATTTTATTTCTGATTGTAATTCAAAATTCAAAGACATATTTTCTTGATATTTGTAACTTAACATTTTGCAAACATTTATATAATTTTTTTGAACATTCGTCATTGATTTAAACACATTGTGTTTCCAAATATTTATAAGTGAACCTACTTTTCTTATAATGTTGGGATAATGTATCATGAAATGATATTTCGGTTTTAATTTTTTATATGGAAATTCTTTTATTAATTTTGTATGATGCTCGAATATTAAAGACTCTAGCTCCAATATCCAATGTTTCTCAATTTTTCGAGAAAAAATAATTGCCAAGCATCTTATTAACAGAATAATTAATTACCTCACATTTTGCTGTTATTTTTTTTTCATCATTTGTAAAACCTATCGCTCTTTGACCTATTCAATTGCATAATTTGTCCAGATTTACAGATGATGGAAAATTGTTCCTTTCCAAAAATCCGAAATTGAATGAATTTATTCGATCAATAATTTCCCTTAAAGATTTAAAATATTTATTTACTACTAATTAAGATAAAAATTAGATAGAGCATGTATTACATCAACTGAAGGTGCATCATAAATATGAAAGGATTCACCAAAGGCATGGGACTTTTCGGGATTCTGAGACAATTCTTTTAAATGTTCTTCGTAAGAAGCTTTAGTTTACAAGGCTTTACATTGGCTGTAATTTACATTATATTCATCTACATTAATAGTTTTATTTAAACAATTGATCATATAGTGATGCCCTTAAACATTACTATAGACCGAAAAGTGTTGCCATATGAGCTATAACCACATACTATTTCAACACCAGCATTTTCTCGAAAGCAATGTTCTTGTTTAAGATGACATATAATTTAACCGTAGACAGTCTAAAGCCACAAAAAAGCAATTCACATTCATTTTGGCAATAATAAATCAATTATTATTAATAAGAAATTAACTAAGTTCAAATATTAATTAGAAATAAAAAGAAAATAATAATATATTATCATATGTATAGTATATTAACGAAGCAAAAAAAAATGAAGAACATTTTAAATATCAGGATTTAGTAAACTGTGGCAATACTTTACGGTAGTGGCAAATTCAAACTAGGTATTTCAAAAATATATAGTGCTGTATATACTTGTACAAATTATCTACGTTTTCGTCATACATAATATATATTTATCCAATTTTAATGTATAATAGCCCGATAACTATACTGATTTCAAATAAAGAAAAAGTAAAATAACCCATTGTTATTGTATAACCCACGCTGCTAGGGGCGCTATATTTTGTATAACAAAATATTGAGTAGTCATTGGAAAATGATTCGTAGGTTTCGTAATTTACGTCACAGAAATACGTCACATAAATTTAAAGAACGGTCACTTTGATAAAATGTATTTCAAAATTCAATGATACAGTGTGAAAACACAAAATGGAACTATAGTTGCTTTCCAATCGACCAACCGCAAGCACCCGCTAGTGAACCGCTAGTAGAATGGTTTTTGTCTTCGCTAAATTTTCTATAGATAATTTAGCGAAGACAAAAACCATTCTACTAGCGGTTCACTAGCGGGTGCTTGCGGTTGGTCGATTGGAAAGCAACCAGTGTATGTATTTCTAATTAATGGTTGCTTTCCAATCGACCAACCGCAAGCACCCGCTAGTGAACCGCTAGTAGAATGGTTTTTGTCTTCGCTAAATTATCTATAGAAATTTAGCGAAGACAAAAACCATTCTACTAGCGGTTCACTAGCGGGTGCTTGCGGTTGGTCGATTGGAAAGCAACTAATCTATTTAATATAATAATAGTTGCTTTCCAATCGACCAACCGCAAGCACCCGCTAGTGAACCGCTAGTAGAATGGTTTTTGCCTTCGCTAAATTTCTATAGATAATTTAGCGAAGACAAAAACCATTCTACTAGCGGTTCACTACCGGGTGCTTGCGGTTGGTCGATTGGAAAGCAACTATTGTATGTTATATTCAATTTTAATTTATATATTTTTTCTCATTATTAGTTTCAGTGTTCTAACACTTGAGAATGATCCTTAGTGATCGAAATATTGTGTTTTTGATATTTTTATTTATGGAATTAATAAATTATTATTGATACCAAAAAACCTGTCTCTTTTTGTTGGATAATAAGTGCAATATATTTTGAATAATTACAAAAATTTAAATCACTCCAACATTATCAAAAAATTATTCGATAATTTTGAAAATTTGTCTGTTTGTTAACAATATGATTCTTTCGGCTTTTTTATAGACAAATGTGGTATTTTTAATAGCATTCCATTATTTACGATTTTTTTTTTTTAAGCGTATGTGGGGGAACTGGTATTTCTACTTTTCTGAAGTAGATATATTATGAATAAATGCTTCCTTATTTTACTGGCTCACCAATTCGTAAATAATGGAATGCTATTAAAAATAACATATTTGTCGATAAAAAAGCCGAAAGAATCATATTGTTAGTCAGTTTCATATTTTAAAACATTGCCTAGTTTAAACCAACCAAAGTACAAAAGTAGGTTTAATTTCGCCATACTTTAACTACTGCACTGATTAATATTTGACTTAATCAAAATTTTGATTAAAAACTAACAAAAATTACATTCAAATATTCATATGGTACACGCCAAAAAACAAAAACCAACTCAATTATAACATGGACATATGAGCTGTTCTTTACAGTACGTGTGCCTCTAATTATTAGAAAAATATACAGACGATTAAATGTATAATACTTTAGCAGAAATAATCGACAAAAAATTAACTTACTTGGTCAGTTAGATATTTTAAAACATAGCCTAGTTTAAATCAGCCAAAGCACATAAGTAGATTTAACTTTGCCATACTTTAGATTAACTACTGCATCGTATTATTGATTATTTTCTTAATAAATTTAAACAAAGTTAAGAGAATATGCATCTAAGTTAACCCTCTCAAACGCCTTGTACAATATATTGTACATCAACTTTCATCGCTTCGACCAACCGTAATTTTTAATTTTTGTCTCATTTCTCTTGTGCGATCGTTCTGTTATGTATTTATGTTCACACTACAGTTTTATGAGCAATCCCATATCATAGCAGTGCATAATTGTGCTACGTATTTTATTTTTGGAAGAATGTCAATTTTAAATGGCGTTTGAAAGGGTTAAATTAATTTAACATATGAGGATTTACATAGAAGTTTATGAACATTTTCAGTATCAAAATATAAAGGGCTGAAACCTCACGAGGTGATCAGAACTTTGGTCTTTGGTGTTTTCAATGGGGATAGCATTCACCTGTCACCTGTCTCATAAAGTTGGTGTGACAGTTTTGACAGCACTGATTTATATTTTAACCAACATATATTTACTTATACAACAACAACCAAACAGGTCAAACAAAAGCTTCAGTAACAGGGGTCCAGGCATCCAATATAACACGAAAAATCGTATTCTAGAACTTTATACCGAAAGTAGTATACAAAATTTTACTGATATTTCTAACCGTATAACTGACCATATTCCAGAACTTTAACCAAAAATCATTTTAGAGCCCCATTTCCAATACCCATATCGAATTTCATCATAATCGGTTGAGAAATAGGCAAGTTCCATCATACTTGGCCTTATTCGAGAACTTCATCCAACACTGATTTTAGAATCCCATTTTCAATACACATGTCATATTTCATAATAATCGGTTGATCAATATTCAATTTCCATCATATAAACAATTTATCAACTACTCACTACATCCTAATGCAACCCCAACTCAACTCCAACTCAACTTCAACTCAACCCGAAAAATGACCCCTAACTTAACCTTAAAATCAATTCCAAATTCAATACCCAATTCAATAATCAAATAGGTATTTTGGGTCAATTCGTATGGCAGGCACCCCACCCTCTTGACGTACAGTCTCCAAAAGCTTTCCAAATATCCGCCTTGACCATAGAAACAGATTGGCGAAAAAAAAAATGCCAAATCGGATAAGCCGTTCTTGAGATACCATGGGTCCAGACATCCAGACAGACGGACGGATATTTTTTTTTTGTTTTTTCAGACTCAAGGACTTTCAAAACGTCGAAAAAAGTGATTTTGCACCAACCAAATTTTTCGTCATTTTTGACAGGATTTCAATACTTTGGTCTGTTTAGATCGAAGTAATACCAAGAATTTAAAAAATAAAAATAACTTGGTTGTTTTGTATTTTAAAACGTGCATGGTTCAAATTAACTAGACTAGAGCATCTTTTCGACAAATTAACCAAAAAATGGATAATTACGTTATTCGTTTTTTCTTTCAGTGTACATTCAAATAATGTTCCACAATTAAAATCAAATTTGTATATAAAATCTATATAAGTGTAGAGTGATTTAATAGTCAAAACTGTACAAGCAATAAATTTCCATATTTGGCGCTTTACACTGTTTTATCTCATCTCGTTTCATGCCGTTTTATTTTGGACAAGCAAGTCTAGCTGTAAGATGCACGAAGCAATGCACAAAATGTAAACACAACTAACCTGAATCGAAGAAATATTTTTCACACCTCGTTTATTCAAATCATCTGTAATAAACAGTCTGTAATTAACTGGAAACTGTTTCGCACACAAATAACATGCCGGCCGCTATGAAGAGTAAAAATTTAACTGGAATATTATTTTTAATTATAATGATGGTTCAGCATACATTATCAAGTGAATTTATAAATGAGTTAAGTGACAAAAATGCTCGCGAAAAGCGTGGTGCAATATTTCGGAGAAACAGTGCAACAGGTGTAAGTGATTTAGATTTTTTTTTTTTTGTATGGATATTATTTATAATATTGTGTATTTCTTAAAGATTCTAATCGCCATAGCTGTACCACTTGATTTACCATCACGTAATGTGTTTATGTCGTATAATTTTGAGGCAAATTATAATATGCCGACAATATCTCAAGATATTGCTCCAGGTATTTGGCAACGGTTAGATCTTCCGGGTGTTAAGCCGGCAGAAGAAGGACGAGGTGCTCTTTTAAATGATAACAACAATACAGAATTTCATAAAATTAAACGAAATATTGACAGTGGCCGACGGGGTTCGCTGTTGAGTCGAACGAAAGCATACGAAATGCTCGAAAGCAAAATGAATGCGTAAGTCAGTATAACTTACTTAAGTCTCATGTATATTTGCATAATATTCCAAATTTTATATTGATTTACATTCAACCTTATAACTATATAATTGTACTATGTTTTAGGGCTGGTTTTAATGGTACCGAGTGTTTGCTTCGAGCAATTTGTGATAATGCCGCAATTTCAGTAAATACATCAAATGGCATATTGGGTGATATAATTCATATAATTTTAACGTAAGTTATTTTCGCTTAAGTGATAGATTTGATAATGGACTCGGTTTAATTTTTCAGCCCATCAACTTCTATGGATGAACATTTGAATCGATTTTTTTATGATGCTGAAACTAATGGCCGACAAACGAAAAGAAATTGTGATCACATTTATAAATTTTGTCCAGCCAATGTTTTTGATCGTTTAAATAAAATTTTATAAAATTGAAAGTGGTTTCTTTAAATTTTGTGGCAATCAGTTTATCAAAATACATCCGTTTATTTTGAAAGTGGTGTGAGTCCGTATTTTGTTGAAATGAAATGATCAATAGAAGCGTTAGACTTCACAGAATCAAATTACGAAGTGGCCAGAATGATAACCGGATCTGTCGACATCACATCAAATGATTGTTCACAGGTAAAGCTTTGGATAAACCCTGTTCACGCCGGTTAATGGAGTCGCACGATGGATTCAATTCGCACTTGCGGTTCCTACGAACGCTACATCGACCAACAGAGCAATGGAACGACTTGATTGTATTCTTAATCTCAAGTAAATTTGATCGAATCGCAACGTACCACGATATTTCCCAGTTTATCAAACGGTGATGTGCCAAATTAGATCTGTTACCAATCAAACCGTCAAGTTCTTCCGCACATGGGAAACATCCACCATCTACGTTAAATCACATGCAATCAAGGCCACAACGATTTTATAATGTGCCGAGTTCACTTCATGCAACGTCGAATAAGTACTATTGTGTTCTGTGTAATAAAAATGTACATTCCATTATGGCCTGTTTTGCATTTTTTAAGATGTCAGTCAGAGATCGACGAGAACAAGTAAAAATTCGTGAGCTATGTGTTAATTGCCTCAAATCTGGCCTTCTGGTATCTGTTAGACAAGTGTCTAGTGCAAGAGTAATGTAAGGTGACTACAGCACCACAGTTTGTTGCATATGAGCGTTAGCACTTCCAATGCAGCTGCGACGTCAAATAACGATAAGGATTCGCCACTACCTTCAGCTATTCCAACTTCGTTCAAGTCAGCTACTTAGCTAATATACGAATCTACACATGTGTTCTTGGCTACAGCTCTGGTACAAGTTTTAGACCAATTTAATCACCACATTGCAGGACAGGCATTATTGGATTTCGAATCTCAAATGAATTTTATGGGCAATTCATTTGCATCAAGACTGCGTCTTCCACTAGAACAAGTGTCTGTCAAAATTGAAGAAATTAGCACTTCCTCTATACAATCTTCCTCCAGTGGATGTGTTAAACTACGATCAATGTTAACCAATTTTGCTACTGATCTTAAAGTACTAGTTCTACCTGTAATTACGAATATTGCTCCATCCTTGGCGAAAAATACTACTGGCTGGTCCATTCGAGCTATTCTACGATTCGCTGACCCAAATTTTGCAAGCGCCCAAAATATCGACCTGCTAATTGGAGCGGAAATGTTCTTCGATTTATGCAAAGTCGGTCAAATCAAATTAGGACACCATTTGCCGTGTTTTCAAAACACTGTCCTGGGTTGGGTTATATCAGGACGCTTTTTGTACACCTCACCAGATGCTAGACAACAAATTTCACTAGTAACATCATCCATTGCGACCATCGAAGGGGACATTGAAAGATTTTGGAAGCTCGACACAATCGCAGAAGGCTTCAAATTGATTACTGTGAAGGATCACCCATGCGACAATCATTTTGTCGAACAAGTCAAGCGAGATGAAATAGGTAGGTTTACCGTGAGATTGCCATTTACTCATAAACCTGCAATCCTGGGCGACTCCTTCCCAATGGCCATGCTACGTTTTTACAATTTGGAGAAAAAGTTTTGTCGAGATTCTGCACTTCATGCTGCCTACAAATCATTTATCGAGGAACATTTAGCACTCAAGCATATGGTGCAAGTACCAGATGATGAAATTCCAGCATCCAACTACTACTCCAGTTCAACGACAAAGCTACGAGTTGTTTTTGACGGTTCAGCAAAAACAAGCAGTGGATACTCGTTAAATTGCAATTGCGGCAATAAAGAAAATTTCCCTGCAGCTATAGCGATGCAATTCACCATAACGTGTATATGTCGATGACATGTTAACTGGTGCCAATTCTATAACTGCAGCCAACGAATTAAAGGCGTCAATAATCAAGGTGTTTTCTGCATGCGGAATGGAACTACGAAAATAGTGCGCAAATTCGCCAGATATTCTCACCGATATTCCACCAGAACATCATGAGCAATTGATGCAGTTTGACAACGACGACTACATAAAGACATTGGGAGTTTTCCGGCAACCACAGAGGGATGTCTTATAATTTCGTGTACAACAATTCTCCAGTCAAGCCAAGGTGACGAAACGGGTCATTATCTCCGAAATTGCTCGATTGTTTGATCTTCTCGGATTAGTATTTCCAGTCGTGGTATTGTTAAAGGTGTTCATGCAGAAGATGTGGCAACTTAAGTTGGATTGGGCCTTCCAATTAAATACCACACATATTGGCAAATATTTCGAGACAATCTAGTTGCGCTGAATCAATTATCCATTCCACGCTTCATATTTAAAGATATTGCTCCGAGTGGCATAATAGAACTTCATGGTTTCGCTGATGCGGACGAAACGGCCTACGGTGCGGCAATTTACACCAGATGTGCACAACCGAACGGGCAGTTCCTTGTGCAACTTGTATGCTCTAAATCTAGAGTAGCACCACTACACAAGTCAACGATACCATGCTTGCTTGGAACTAGTGGCGGCATTATTAACGGCACAATTTATATCACAAGTTCATGCCATTGTTAATTTTCCGGTCAGTGATATCATTTACTGGACGGATTCAACAATCGTCCTCCATTGGTTAATATCATGACCCTCACATTTGAAAACATTTGAAAATACAAGAACTTATCGATCCTCAACAATGGTATCATATTGAATCGATACAAAACCCAGCAGATGTCGTTTCTCGAGGGAAAACGGCAGCAGATTTGATACGATACGATTTGTGATTCCATGGACCGTCAATGTTACAGTCTTCAAAGTCCTGAATACAAAAGGATCACGATTTTGACAACTGTATCTGCACAAGCGTTCAAGCGGAATGTGTTCCGGAGCTGAAAATTGGACTAGAAAGGAAGGACTTTTTAATGTACTCATGCCAATTGAGGAGTCTAACACTATTCTTTGATGCAGATAGTCTGATCCGAATCGGTGGTAGATTAGAGTTTTTCTCACTGCCATACTCTACGAAATATTCTATTATACTTCCTTTTTCCCATCCACTTACAAAAACTCTGCTTACGTATTTTCAAAGAAAGTATCTTCATGTTGGCCCTCAAGCATTATTGGCATTTTGGCAACGGTTCGTGAATTGTTTTGCAGACGAAGTGTTTCGAAACTGCATCCGATGTCGAAGAGTCAACCCTACTTCAATAGTACAACAGATGGGAAATTTACAGAAGTAGCGAGCTGAAGCAGCGCCTCCATTCCACTGTATTGGAATTGATTTTTGTGGTCTATTTTACATAAGAAATTTGTGGCAGACGCACCAATTAAAACGTATCTCTGCATCTTCGCCTGCTTTGCAACCAAGGCCGTCCATTTTAAACTCGCTGCAGATCTCTCTTCGGCTGCCTTCCTAGATGCTTAGATGCTATTAGACGTGTTTGTGCCATAAGAGGAGTACGTAGGCTAGGAAGGTGTTTTTGGACAACGGTACAAATTTCGTTGTACCCGACTCTGAATTAAACCAGTATGTACCAACTTCTTCAAGACTTCAACTTGCAGTAGGGCATAAAGAATTTGTGTCAAGAGGATAAAATTCAATGGACTTTCGCACCACCACGATCTCCTCACTTTGGCGGCCTTTATGAAGCGGTCGTAAAATCGGTGAAATTTCATCTGCGTCGTGTCATGGGCAATAAAGTCTTCACATATGAAGAAGCAAACACGCTGTGTAAATAAGTGGAAGCCACTTTGGATTCCCAGCCCTTAACAGCACTTACATTATAGTTTCCGATGGTACTTGAACATTTTTTGATCGGCAGACCATTAACTGCTATACGAGAACCTAATATCAACAATGAATCCATTGGGTACAATAAACGATGGCGCCGCATTCAACAACTGGGTCAACATTTTTGGGCCAGGTGATCCAAAGTTACCTACAAGAACTCCAGCATCGACGGAAATGGACTACTCAACAACCAAATATAAAAATTAGTCAAATTGTGCTGGTTAAGGATGAAAATCTTCCTCCCATGAAGTGGTAGATGGGAAGAATTATCGCAATAAACCCTGGAACTGATGGTTTAGTCCGAATAGTCCGCGTTCAAACCGAAACAGAGGTCTATCAACGAGCCATCATTAAAATATGCCACTTCCACTGGAAATTGAACTCGACAAGCATCATATTCAACTCCACCCTATATTCATAAAATAATATAAAAATATATGTTTTGATATTTGACGGTCAAGCAGCCTTACAAATGTCAATATAGCATAAACCTTCCAAATGTAAATTAAAGCATAACAAATGTTTAAAAGAAAATTAAATAGATGTAATAATAAAGGTCCATATTTATAGTTAGATTATAGTTGGCCACTTAGCTTAGAACCATGTAACTATAACTTAGACTTAAGTCATGAAAAAAGACATTTCGCTCTCTTCCCAACGCATCCGTCAACAGCGAAGCATCGTATAAAACAAAAATAAATAATTTGAAGCAATACAAGATTGATTTAGTAAATTTTATTTATTTTTTGATTAAGTGCTGTACATTCTTCAGCGGTCGGTTGAATTATTCACTCTTCTTCATGGACACGAATAAACTGTACAGGAACAGTAATGACTTACCTGGCGATGTAGTCGAAATCAATAATATTTGGTTTGGGTGAAGTATCTGTGTAATACTATCGCCAATAGTAATGAAAAATGTATTAAAAATATTACTAAGTTACAAATCATCTGATACAACATCAGTCCGACTAGGCTTCGTTACATAATTGATATCTCTATTATAAAGAACTCGTTTCACATTTTTGCAAAGATTTATGGAATCAGTTCATACTCTGGCAATTCGCCAATCGGTAAAAACGGCGAATTTGCGAATCGTAAATTTATTTGCGATATACTCGATTATTTCATCAAAGCAAAAACATATTTTTGAATTCAGCGCAAACATCAAAGTGCTTAACATAAAACAAAACTTCAAATGAATTAAAAGAATAAAATTCGAAAACGATTGTGATTATAACTTACGTATTTAAAATATATTGTAGCTAGTGAAACATAATTCAAATATGAATAAAAAACGAAAACGAAATTATACTAAGGGGGGGGGAGCTATTAAATCTATTACAAGAAATAAAAAAAAATCCGGAATTAGTGAGATGTAAGTCTTTCGGATATCAATCATCAAAAACAATTGCTTTAGGCGACAACAGGCCAGTGAAGCTAGATTGGCTTGGGAAACTATTGCGACAACCATATCGTCCACGAGTGAGACCAGAAGAACTGGCAAGGAAGTAAATGCAACATTTGCTTATCTAAAGTCGTGTACCAAACAAAAATGTACTGCGATTAATAAACACGCAAAAGGAACAGATACTTCGGCATCTGGATCACAGGTAAATAATGTATAATTTTAATCTAATTTATTTAATATATTTTATTTAAAATTTAAATTACACTAGATGCTAAGGGATGGATTGCATAGCCGGCCGTCATTACAAATAATCGAACATTGCATACGCACGGCCAAGGCCAAAACAGAGGGCACATTTGGAAACTGTTTTGTTGACATTTTAAAATTTGATCTTACACAATATTTAAATATTTAATTTTAGAGATGAATTGACAATGAATATTTAAAAATAGCTAGAGAACAAGTAGAAGTTTTAAAAAATAGACTTTTGGAACACTTGACGTGTCGAAATCTAATCGATTATCAGAGGATTTAATGGCGTTTTTAAAAAAAAAATTTTAGAATTTACCGGAACTGGTTAACCTTTACTCCGTGTACAGGGGTAAATATTTACTACAGGCTTATAAAAATGTCAATTAAAAATTAACGAACTACAATTCTATCACGCCTTTTGATTTTGAGGAATGCCATCTACAAACCGATTTATCTCCAAAATGCAAGAAACCGCATTAAAATCGCTAAATTTAATCACATTTGCAAATGTTTATATACCACTAAACGCATTTCTGTGTTCCGGGGTCAAAAGTTACCCCATTCGTAATACATAAAAACATATGTTAAAAATAACATAAAAAACAAATAAAAAGTATTAGATACCGTTAGTTAGTTGCTGGTATATTCGTGCGTATTAATTGATATTATTTAGTTCACTTTTTGATACTGAACGATAAACACCTGTATGTCCTAAACATAGTTTATGTGATTTGTGCCGGTGCGTAAGACTTTATTATTTGTGAATAATTTGCTGAAAGGTAATAATACCTAAGTTTCTTCATTTTAATTTTGTTCTTTTCTAGATGATTGCTGGAATTGGAAGAAAACACCTAAACAGTCAATAATTGAGAGATTTACTCGAATCATCTGATGATGATGAAGTAGCGCTTGACAATATAGATAGGGAACACACTGTAGAATTGCCGCACATTTTGGACGAAATTGAGATTGAGGATTCAGCTGATGTTACCAGCAGTCAGAACGATGATAATCAAAGCGTTGTTATTGAAGGTGGAATAACTGAAAGAGCTGAAGTTATTAAGTGGTACAGCGTGCAAAATCCCAAAAATCAGCGTAAATGGAGCAGCGTACCTCATGATATAAGGAAACTGCCAAACTTCCAAATATTCAAAGAAAAACGGGGTTTATCATCGGCATCATTAGCTCAATCTTAATACGCCGCTAATGTGTATTGCCAGAAAACTTGGTAAACGCTATTGTTTTGGAGACAAACAGGAAAGCCAAAAATTTCTACGATGGCAAAAATGCAGCTAGACCATTAGCAAAAAGATCACGACCTTAGTGCGACACAGATTCGGATGAAATTTATGCACTGATCGATATATTGATGCATGCTGGCTTACGTAAAAATTGGGATGAACGCTTAGATGAGCTTTGGAAAACGGATAATCGTCCATTTTATAGAGCCGTTATGTCACTCGAAAGAACGCAACAACTACTGCGCTTTCTCCGTTTTGACAACTATCGCAATCGAAAAGAACGGCTGAAAGAAGACAAATTAGCAACATTTAGAGCTGTTTGGAACATGTTTTTGGAGAGGGTAAAGAAACCTTACAAACCATCAGCTAATCTCACAATTGACGAGCAATTAGTAGCAATTCGGGGTCGTTGTATTTCCGACAATATATACCATCTAAACCAGGAAAATATGGAATCAAAATTTTCTGGATGAATGACTCGGAAAATGCGTACCCTTTGAAACGAGAAATATATGTCAGTCGTCAGCCTAACGAGGCAAAAGTATCGGATTATGCAGTTAGCATAGTGCACTGTTTGGCCGATCCATTTACTAACAAAAGTAGAAATATTACCATGGATAAATTCTTTATTAGTTGTAAGCTAGCTGAACAGATGATGCAGAATAAAACATCAATTCTTGGTACAATAAAACCGGTTAAACCTGATCTGCTTGCCAAATTTACAAAAATTAGTGAAATAAAGAAGAGGACAAGTGGATCGTCAATTTTCTGTTTTGATGGATATATGACATTAGTCAGCTATATCCGCAAACCCAAAAAAAATGTATTATTATTGTCAACATTACATAACGACACCGCTATCGATGAAACTAGTGGCAAGCCTAATATTGTCTTCGATTATAATGACACTAAAGGCGGTGTTGATACATTTGACAAATTGGTAAAAACATATACCTGCAAGAGAATAATTAATAGATAGCCCATGGTTATCTTCTTCAACATGCTGGATGCAGCGGGTATCGTTGCATATAATTTGCATAAATTAGCAAATCCACAACTCTATGCCGCATCAATTTCATCAGAACGATGGGAATTTCTTAAGAACTTGACCCTACAGTTGGTGGACAATAAAATCAGAAAGTGTTTGGCGACTCCTTGCATTGAAAAATAGTGTGAAAATTGCCATACAATAAATAGGGTACAATGTAGTAGAATTAGGACGAGCACCAACCACTCAAACCCAGCAGTCGAACCGTAGTCAAACTTGCAGATGCCATATATGCCCATGTGAAAATAATGTAAAGACAAGCGTATCTTGTCACTTCTGTCATAAAGCGGCGTGCAGAAGGCACCACAAACACGGATGTGATGATTGCCTCAATTTTGCAATAATTTATCCAAATTCAGATCATGCCGAAGAACCCGATGATGCTTCCTTTTAATCACTTTAATAGTAAATATTTATTGAATTTATTTTTTATTTGTTTTAAATCGTTTTGTAACGGCTACGTTGCAAAAAGTGGCACATGCTTGATCCGCTTCAACCCTCGGTGAGTCAGAGGGGGGGTTCATTAAAAAAAAAACAAATGCAACCGCGGCCACAGAAAAAAAATCAAAAAAAATTAAATCATGTGCAAAAAAAATTAATTAAACACCTTATTTCACGCGTCACGATGCCCCCATGTTCCCAATTCACACAACACTTCAATTTCTTAAAAGGAAAAAATTTTCCTTTTTTTAAAAAAAAAAATAAAGTAAAAATGTATATTTTATAAAAAAAACGAACGGATCTCAGGTACACGTACAATAGGTTGTCTATGTACAACGGTACCCCTGAGGTTCCCCATTCCCGGCAGGTTTCAACGGCACCAACAGTATGTCGATGTTTTTTTTTTCCCAGGTACCCCCTTTACGGGTACAACAGTGTGAGGATAAATAACAGATGTACATAAATCAAATCTCAATGATAAATGAGAACTGTTGACTTCACAAAGTGCCGATAGTATCCATTCCCCCAGGCCCGCAGGACAAAAATTCTTTGTATCTGATCCCACGAAACACTCGTATCATGAACAGGGTACCTAACAGCAAAAAAAATCAAAGCCACTTCTTCCAGCTTTCAACAGCAAAAGCAAGCACGCGGCTGATGTACACCACACCACCAAATCAATGGCGACCAAAAGTATCTATCCAAACAGGCCACGCCAAGTTTAATGGTTTCTTTCTGTTTAGTATCGAACTGGATTCTTGTGTTTTCTTTTTTTTTTGTTTATTCAATTAAAAACTCGTACATTCGATTTTCTTTTCAAAATTTATTTGTACATAACAGAACAAAAGAAATTGAATATAAGAACAAAATATAATTACATATATAACTTTGTATATGATAACAAAAAAAAACTTCAGAAAAAACTTAATATGGATATTAATATTTATTTTAAAATTAATAATTATCTTAATTTTGTATTCTGTATTCGATTGTCGACCACACACGAAACTAAAAAAACTCTCTCTCTAAACAAAAAAATCAAATGTCATCTTCTTTTCCCTTTCCCTCCACCGAGATCGTTCTCCATTCTTAATTTTTAGTTCATTGGTTTTTTTCTTTCTCTGTTTTCCCTTTCTTTTTTTCCATTTGAAACCGGGTAACACAACATATTTTTTTTCCTGTCTGCGTTCCCAATTCGACCGTTACAGTTTGACGATGAATTACAGTTGAAATATATCTTTTATTTTATTTAAATAAAGCTTAAAAATACTTAAAAAAAAATATTTTTTTCATTTATATCTCGCATGGAACAGGTATCGGGGTATTTTTACCCAGTACAAAGTTACTCTCAACCATACACAGAGTGAAGGTTAAGTAAGGCTGATATACGACTTATGATGATGAACTAAGACTGAATTATTGCTTTTACCGATTTTCGTTTTTATTTAACATTTTTATTTTATGAAATTATACGTATGTACATTGTACATATATATGATGGGTGTTGATACATACCACATACCACAATATGATGGGTGTTGATTTCATTATTGGAAAAATAGTCGATCGTATTTTGTCGCATTTGACCACAAACTTCCCTCCTTTGCTCGGTTCCGTCGAATTAAAAAGTTTCGTCCGTTTTGGTCGCTTCAACACTATCTCCAGGTGGTACAGAAACCACGCCGAAATTATTTTGACACATTTGTATACGCGATATAACATGTTTCCTCCTGATGCATGAATGATTCGAAAACGACTTTGAAGGACGCCAAATACCAGCTCAATAATCATTCTGGTTCATTTATGGTTTTATAAAGTTTTTCGGCCTCCGTATTAGCGTTTAGTAGCGGGGTTAGTAGAGTGGAATCTAGCGGATAACCATTGTCACCTAAGAGAAAAGTAGTTGATGGGAATGTGTCAGAATGCAGAATGTTGAAAAGTACACTGGAGTTGTATATATATGAGTGTCGTGGGTTGACTCTGACCATCAATAAACTAGATCTATAAATATGTAATCCGCGTCACATACCTAAAAATATAAGTTTATTTAAATTATTTTTTTGATGAAATAAACTCTAAATTATTTCGAATTGAACATTGATGGCATAAACATTTTTATCTATTGACAAATGTATAGCTGCCCCATAACGCCGGTTTTTAAATTGGAATTTGAGTTCCATCTATAGCCCCAAAGACATTGGGAAACCCAAATTTTTCATAAAATCTTCGTTTTATGAGAAGAGTTTCGTTGCCATTCTTTCGAATTTTTATAAATTTACTGCACTTGAAAAAATGTGGCGTGGCCACGCGTTTGCCCACCATTATACTGAAAGTTGTCCGAGCCCAATATGTTAAGGCTTACTAAGACCTAAAAAATTATATAATTTGTTTATTGAAGAAAGAAACACCTGTAATCAAAAATACTTACGATTAAATGAGCCGGAATTGATCTGGCACGCTTGGTATCCCTTGTAAGGTTTTCCTTAAATTCCTCTCAAAAATATTTTCCCAGGTGCACAATTACGATTCCTTCGTTGCCGATCTCTTATTATCAATCGATATATTAATATAATTATTTAATTTATTTATAACCACATACTTACTTTTCACTTTTCTTTTAAAATTGATTTTAAAACACAACTTACATTTATTTTCAATGAACATTCTGCACAAACATTTACAAATTGACATCTAACGTTAGATGCACATAATTTAAAACGCTCGCAAAATTTATAAGATTTGCTTGCTTGCTAACCAAGAAAAATTATCGTGTATAGTATTTTTTGATATTCAGCAACAAATTTTCTTGCTAAACAATCGAGTATCTCATTTTTAGCAAATCAGCAAAAAAAGCCTGCTTATCTGCTTGCCCTAGCCCAACATATTGTTCATCTAAATAATAGTGTTGTGGAGATTTTTTCATCATGCGCAGGTATCTTACTATTTTATCTATAAGAGCCAGAAACTCTTTGTTCACCCAATCTTCCCTTTTTCTCTTCGTATTTATCAACATATTTTTCATGTTACTTCTAACTATAAGCGAAAAATTTCTGTTTACTTCATCAAAATCTGATTTATTCTTAAATAAATCCTATATTAGGGATTCAGAATTTGTTTTATAATAAGTTAACGTTTTCACAACTAATGAGGGAGAAGATTTATTGCTAATAGATATTGAAAGAACATTGCTCTTATGATCAGATAAATATTTCTCTACAAGATGAAAATCAAACTCATTGGTCAAATCCGAAATTACGTGATCTGTTATAGCGTTAGTTGTATTCTAAATTAGTTGTTTAATCTCTGTTTCAAACTCTCTCTCTCTTCCTATTTATTTTTATTATGCTGAATCTGCCACCAATACCGAAAGACAATGCAGGTAATTTTAATGTTTAAAGCGACAAGCAGCTTTCAAGTTCCGAACCACGTAATCACTGTAAGACAAGTACTATATAAGGAAACATCTTCAATTTTTGATATACATCATCAGTTTCTGATTCTCCCAAACTGTACTAGCTATATACACATACCATATTTAAGGGGGGAACCTCCTCCAGATATTAATTTTTTTGCATTTTTTTTTTTTTGCTTTAAACATTTATTTAGTATCGGTGAAATATCGTCAATTGTTCGAATAGGAAGAAAACCTCCTGGTTGAGATGTTTCAACCACAGATCGGGCACTCATGGAAGAGCGCCCTATACGAAATAGCGCTCTTGTATGTAGATGTATTCAATTCCATCAGTTTGAGCATAAATCCCCCCATCTTGCGATAAAATTGATAGAGCAAATCAAACAAAAATATCTATGGATTTAAAGTTATCTTCATATTTTAAAAAATGAAGAGTTTATGTTCCAGTTTAAATATGGAGATATATGGTCATTGCATTACTAGCTATTGCCCACACTTGGTTGTCTGTAACCGGATCAGTTTCTATTATTATTACTAAATAAACCCCTACAAATCCTCTTTCTGTTATGAATAACAGACCGTCCGAAGATGTCCGGCCATCTTCGGGAGATCTTGCTTATAGCTCGGAAGAACACTCTAATGAATCAAGAATGCAAAATAAGTGTAATAAATTTATAAATACATTTTAGACCGCTTGTTTTAGCGAATTTTAGTGGCAGTTTCAATATTACTAATTCTAATAACTAAGTTTACATTGCAAGATGCTGCCAATTTCTTGTTCTTACGAACATTTCTAAAGGAGTATTTAAAACATTAAAATTTATTTTTAATAAAACTACTAAACAATTTTTCTGCTCAATATTAAAAATGAATACCGAAATTTTCTTTTAAAATATCTAGAGCAGGAATTATTAACTTTTACAGCCATTTATATTAATAAAGCCCCGATTTAGTAATGCGTTGTGCGTCAACTTCTGTTTTCTACGAAGAATGTTTTCATGGCAAAAAAGCACGAGCTTGATGCGTTTAGAAATTAACAGACAATGAATATCAAATGAATTTATGTTAAAATGTACAAGCAGACAGAATAACCTTCGAAATATATTCGCCCAATATCAAAAAGTGTAAATTTGCCAAATAATTGAATTCGTTTCGAGTTCAATAAATAATAACTGCTCTCCTCTGTCAAAATCATCAACAAATTTAATGGGGGCCATCATTGTAACCACACTCGTTGAAATGAATCATATAGAATTTTCAGAATTGCTAAAAACAGTATTTGAGCTGTTTCCCCCAAAAAAATAAAAAATCGAAACCCTAGTTCAAGGAAAATATTTATTTTTAATAGCAAGCCCCCTCACAGTATCCAAGTTTTCATCGAAATATTATGTTGCAATCTTTAATGTTATTGTTTCTTAAAGTTAGATATAAAAAGAAATGTATCATTTACTTAATTGTTCTTCTAACATTGGGCATAAATCAGTTGATAATTTTCAAACCTGATTCAAAATTGTCCAGCTATTTGAAGATATAAACATAATTGTTTGCGTAATGTAGATCACAAAATATTTTATTATTAGAAGTTTTCGGGAATAGATCCTGAACAACTGCAATCTAACTTTCGAACATTAAACTTATCCACTCATTTAAAAATGAAATAGATAACTTGAAGCTTGTTGTTTTAAATTTTAAGAATAACCAATTAGTATCCTCGAATTTTCCTTTACGCATCAAAATCTACTTAACTTTTGTGTGGACATATAAGAAAAATTAAAAGTTATCCTGAAATTATTCTTGATACACATATTACCAAAAACGCCTGTTGTAATAAAAAATACGTTGGACGGTTGACTGTTGTATAAGCCACCAGGTCCATACTGTACTGTCCGTTTACCAGCGTAAGCGTGTGTGAGAAAAATATGAATTAAAAGCTGTGCTGAACTACTCACCGACCTTATTTCGACTGTTCATTGGGTACTAAATTTTCGTTTGAACAGCGTAGCACATCTTTCATTATGTATTACGTTTAGTAAACATCTACAGGGGTTCTCCACTGAAATTCATGTTTGACGTGAAGCACCTACGTCTATAATATAGTTTACTTTAGTTTGAATAAGGCTTCGTTCTTCGTTTAGTTAATTTTAATGTTTGTAACGTAATGTTTCCAAAAAATGCTTTAGTATTAGAAAAACAATCAAATCCGGGCCTGAAAGTCCTGTAAATTTGCTGGATAATATAAAAACAAACAAATTCGCCCATATCGAAACAACTACATAGATGAATTTCTGGAATATTTCTTAATTAAGCTGAAAAATCTGATTCCTCATTGTCTCATTTGACTACAACAATTTAACTTCATAAAAAATAAACAGCTGAGTCTGTAGCCCTCAAGTAACATTTGTTTCTTGTAACTTTGCACAAAATTATGCAATTATGCATTTATGCAAAATACAGCAGAAGGTTTTCTTAAATAGTTAAAGATTAAAAATGTAGGAGAAAATGCAGTACTACAGTCTACAGCTCCATTATAATATAAGATTCAAAGATTGTCTTCACAACACTTTAGCAGTTTAATGGTTCATTGAAAAACTAATGAATTTTTGAAAAAATTAAAACTCCTGATTTATCTAACATGTACTATTATATTACTGATGGTGTAATAACATTTCTCAGGGAGCAGCTATTTGTGGAAGAAATTTATCCCACGTCGAATATTGTACGCCAACGTACGCTCCAATAGCTGCAACGATCAGGTTTGACATGTTGGATACCTAAAGTGTTGACCATATTTGTAAACTCTTTTCTAGCGAATTGCACTCTGTTATCGGTATGTATAGTTTCTGGCACACTAAATAACGGAAATAGCTCGACTTATAGAAAGCTTATAATAGGCCCAGCTGTAGCTTTTGCCAATGTTTTTAGGTAAACAAACTTAGTAAGGTACTCTAAAACGATCAGGATTACGGTCTTGCCTTTCGCAGTTCGTGGGATTCAAAATGTTTTGGAAGGGTCGTTGCGATATCGTTTGTTTACCAAGAGGTGAGCGGACGCACTGCCGCATGTATTCATGGCCTTGGACTGCTTGCATATATCGCATTGCACAATGAAATCATGAATTTCGGTTGCCATTTTAGGCCAATAGTAAACCCGTCTTAATCGTTCGGTCGTTTTCTTGATACCGCAATGTGCTCCCTCTGGCGGACTATGTTAACTTATAATCGTTTGTTTAGTGATCTCCACTGGAATCCACAACTTCCATATTAGGATATCAGTAAGTTTGACGTGGCTTTACGGTTCTACGCAAATATAAAGTTTATTTTCAATGGATCAATAATTGTAGTGCTATCGAACAGTTAGCTTTTCGAAAATTTGACGTCAGCTTGTATTTTTTCGATAGTATCGCAGAGTACTCTTGACAAAGCGTCTGGTACGATATTTTCGGAACCTTTCTGGTAAATAATGTTAAAGTTATATTTCTGCAATTTAAGACTCTAGCGGGCAAGTCTACCGCTTAAATCTTTCTGCTGCATCAGCCACTTAAGGCTGACGTGGTCTGTTATAATTTGAACCGGTACCCCTCAATGTATGGTCGGATTTTTGTAATACTATACCTACCGCCACCAGACACTCAAGTTCAGTCACCGTATAATTCTTTTGGGCCTGATTTAATTTGTGTGATATATACATGATAGGATTCTCGTTACCTTCTGTGTCTTTTTGGAAGAGAACACTACCCAATCCCTGCATCGCACCTGATGTAAAATTCTTTGGTGAAATCTGAATTATGCAGCACTGGAGCACTGCATAGCATATCTTTCAGGTTTTGAAATGCCATTTCGGCATCGTCTATGCCCGCATCCAAATTTTACACCTTTCCGCAATAAATTAGTAATCGGAGCAGTTATATCGGCATAGTTTGGAATGAATCGTCGATACCATTCGGCCATTCCCAGAAATCTGCACGTTTGTTTTACTGTGGTTGGGTTTGGAAAATTTCGAATTGCTTCCACTTTCGATGGATCAGTTTTCAGTCCTTGTTCTTCCACTATGTACCCTAGATACCTGGTTTCTTCGAGCATAAAATGAGTTTTCTCTATATATTTATGGTTAATTCCGCTTCAGTTAGTAAATGAGCAACAGGTTTCAGCAGTTCCAAGTGCTCATCGTATTCCGCCGTATCAGAGCGTCGCCTAAATAGACAAATACTCCACTTCGTAGCCGATGGGGGATGATAATGGGTAACGGGTAAGCATCCTTCTTGGTGGCTTGTATTATTTTTCTGAAATCTAAACACATCCTCATTTTACCGTTTGATTTACGAACAAGCACTATAAGGCTGCTCCAAGGACTAGAACTTTCGTCGATTACTCCAAGGGAAAGCATTCTATCAATTTCTTTATATATTAACGTTTGTATTGCAGGGGAAACTGAATAATCCCTTTGTTTGATTGGAGTTGATTACCGACATCTATAAGGTGTTTTACTAAATGAGTCCTGTCTATGCCCCTTGAAGCGATTGATGGAAATCTCGCAATAACTACGTTTAATTTATCTTGTTTATCACCCGTTAAGTGATGCATTTTTAAGACTTTCAGAATCGGGCATACTTGATATTTTAGATACGATTTGTGGGGTTATTCTGAACTTTTTCCAAAAATGTATCCCTAAATAAACCTCAGATTGGAATGAGGGGACGACACAAACGGTTATGGATTCGGTTTTATTCATATAGGTAACTGGTAGTGTTTCGTAACCTACAACTTTATGGCGTGAACCATAACAATCCGAACAAAGTTTTGTTTTGAATGCGAATTTTGCAATAAGGGCGCGGGTCATTTTCCTTAAATTCGGTGAGGGTGGATATACAGCAATTGCGATTAACTTCCTTTTTTTCTTTCCAGTACTGAATAATTCTGGGGAGACGTGTATTATGAGCATATTTGATATCGTTTCTAGTCCATGCTCGTGAAGGCTAGATGTTCCTTTTGTATCTGTTGGGAACTTTTGGGGACTTTGTTGTTCTCCGAATGCAGTTCCCCACGATTGACGTTCGGATTGCCATTTCCCGCATGTTTCTTGAGACATCTGTAACAGACGTCATAATTCCTACCGCAGCCAAACCGCAACCCTAGCAAAAGTTATGAGTACTGCCAAGTGGACAGTTAGCGAAGGTATGTCCAATGTCTTTACAATTCCAACATATTATGACGCTATTTCTACGTACAAATGAGTTAACATGTTGCCCGCTATCATCTTTTCCATTGTCGGTTACGGAATGCTCACTTTTGCTACGGCTCATATTTTCCTTTGAAATTTTATGTTGGTCCAGGGCATTCGGCCTCGCTATTTCTCCCATTGCACCGGTACGTTTATAACGAGATTCGATCAGTTTCCGCGGATCATAACATGATGTTGACAATAGCTTTTCGTAATTCGAACAAATCTTGCGTAATTCATCGATGTCTTCGAAATCCTGGTTTTGGGTCGCATTTTTTAGTTCCGGATTCATGTTGTCCAACACAATTTCTAAGATGTCATCTTCTGGTAGTGATCTAGAAAGCCTACAGTTCGACATCTCAATTTCCAGAATAAAATCGTTGAACGATTCCAAGAGTCATTTTTATTCTTCCTGTTAAACACATAATACCATTTTTCTGCGACACCGGATGCAAAATTTCGCATTAGAGTAACTAATTCTCATTTAGGTATGTGGAAGCTTGGTTGGGATTGTCTTGTGCGCTGGGGAGATTTTTAAAATCTTGTCCTTTCGAAAATGTTGATTACCAAGGAAATGGAGGCTAGATTAGTAACAGAATTCCCCAACCTTACTCTCTGTCTTTCCAATGAATTAATTTAATTAAGACCGACTGTTTATGTTCTAAGGAAGAGTTGTCATCTATTGCTATTAATCACAATTCTATGTAACTCGTCAAATTTTGCAGTGATTAAATTAAATTCTTACGCTGGATGTTCGGTTACATGTGACAGTTTAGGTTTTAGATGAGAGTTTTTAATCTCTTCCAGCAGTAACTTACGCAGTTTCAATTCTACACCCACTTTCAAAGACGATAATTTACGAACTAGATATTCTACTTCCAATTTCTCCGCACCTAAATTTTCAGTTAGTTATCTAAGTTCCATTGCATAAACCAAATAAAGTAAAAATTTTGTTGTGAAAAATTGAGTGTGGAATGTATGAACAAATCACGAAAAAAACAATTTAATTCTGAATCCTATTTCAATTATTCTGTCAATAGTCAATTACTGATGCAATAACAATCAAAAAATCTCGATACAATCAAATGCAAAAAAAAATCTAACAAGGTCGTAAAAAACTGAATAATGTATTATTCTACTTATAATTAGTAAAGACGCAGATAAATTCAATTCAATAACAAAAATAATTATCAATAAGGGCAATTAAATATTAAATAGTATTTTAAAATAAATAAAAACTATTTACTTTTTTTTATACGACGCGAATAATTCAATTAAACTACAATAAGAATTAAATTAAATTTGTAATCAAACAAAAAAAGTTTCTTGGATTTTATTTATGTATACGTATATGTCCGTAGAGCACTTCTACTATTTTAACCGGCTCAATAACACACGATTTTCCGAAAATATTAAATTAATTCGGTTGATTTGCGATGGGTGTGAAGACAGTGTACCAATTCATATTAAGGAAATTCAAATTATTTTTTCTGTGGCGGGCCATTCAAACATACCGCCCGACAGAGTTTTTCCATTACTGAAAAATCGAATAAAATAAAAAAATGCGATAATTTCACCCCAAGAATATGAACAAATTTACTCGGAATATGGGAGACGAAGATTACGCAATAAACGACTGGAAAATTCAATCATCCAGATTTTACAAACTAATCGGCCAATGGCATTTTGAATTTAATAAGTCTAAGCATTTTATACTAACCAAATCAGTTAGAGCTTTAGAGGTATATTCGTTCGCGGGGAAGTTTATTATAAATTAGATGTATCTAGAGGATGTTCCGTTTTTAAAAAAGGATTCAGAATTCCAACGGTTTCACCTGATCAACTTTCTAATGGTAGGGATATTAACTCCGCGAAGTTAACAGATGCTGATAATTTGCTAAAAAAGCATTTTGGTGATGAATGGAAATGTCGTGATGAGCTTAAGTTTTTTAAGAACATTTTGGCTACTAATTCACCCGACAATAATATTAATGTAGTTGTTGAAGATCAAATATGTGATACCTTCTTTGAAGATATAGATTTACGCGTCTAAGCTGACAGTCAAAACCTATAACAGACTGTATTATTAATAATAGAACCCATACAAATAATAAAACCATTACAATTTGCAACAAAACGTGACATTTCCCTTGTATGATGCATCGAAAGGAGATGTTCCCATAAAGTTGCAACAAAATGTAACATATCCTAACTTAAATTACGATTTTCTCGATTATTTCGATCTTCGATCTGTCTTTTTACGCAAAATTATGAAAAATGGAAATGAATCGGTTTTGATTCTACTAAACTCAATATGCTCATTGAATATTAAACTATTATCGAACTATATATTTATAATGTTAAACAAATCATTCATTTAATTATGGCCTACCCTATAGTAACTTATTTTATTCGAGCAAGTTGAGATCGGAGTTGAAAAAACATATTTGGAAAGCAAAATCGAGTACAATTTTGTTTCAACACAAGAATCAAAACCTACAACACCTACGTTTCAAACTCAAAAATAAAATTCAAATATTTACTTTTCAAAATAATTAATTAGCAATCAATTAGAAAACATTTAATTTTTTGCCATAAAAACTTAAAGTTTGTTTCGTATAGTCGCTTAATTATGGTAAAAGATATAGCTAATCAATTAAAGAAACCACAAATTAAAATTGAAAATAAATTTGTTTGTCCTCCTTCTACATATTTCTTTTATTTTCTTTAAACTTTTTGTTCTTAAGCAAAATTTTATGTTTTCATATATGTATCTATTATATATGTACATCCATACAAAAATTATACATCGCACATTCTCAATCTTTTTAATTTGTGGTATAAAACTAATAAAACAAAATTCTAAATTTGGTTCAATAATTTTGATTTGACAACAACAAAAATTAGAGAAATAAAACAAATGAACCATGTTTTCCCCAAGTAAATAAATTCACAATAAAACGGAAAAATTTATTCACAAATAAAATTTCCTTATATCATTTTCCCTACATTTTCACTAAAAACTAATTTACCCTTCCAAAAAACAAAAAGGAAAAAGGGAAATTTATGTGCTGTTATATTCACTTGTTTAAGTGAATATAAATAACTTAGATTTCCCCATAACGTTTTTTTCTTGTTTTGGAAGGGGAAATTTACTGAAGGAAATTTAACAAGCGCCTGATTAGTGAAAAATGTAGGGAAAATGAGAAAGGGAAAATTATTTGTAACAGGGGAAATATTATTTTAGAGCTTTAATTCCAATACACGTAACATACCATAAATTTTAATTTATTTGGCTTGGGAATTAAATTGTCACTAAGCTAAGGTATTGTAAGGTTTTCAAAAATGTCAACCGGAAATGACGATTTATTAATATTTTAGATCTCAAACACTTTACTCATATAAGTATGTAAGTACATACATTGAAATAGTATCCGATAAGCCAAAGGCAATTTCATTCCAAGTTTTGTTTCTCGAAACATTCAATACTAAGAAGTTTATAAAACGGTAAAATACTTGCGATTTATATACTAGAGATGCATGTTAAACCCAAAATTGATTGACTGAGTTTTGACTGTAAATGATCCACAGAAATTTGACCTGAATTAAGAGTTAAACGTCATTTTGTTCTAAAATAATGTGTAAAATAATCTAATAATTTGTAGAAGCCTTTTGGCGGTGTAGAAAAATCGTACGTTACTTAGAGGTTAGAGGTTAAATATTAAACTCAATATACATATTGCGTCAATTCATCGTTCTTATTTTGAATTTGACTCGACCAGTACAATTTTCTGTTACATCATTTTCGCTTAAACATAAACCTTAAGTGATGTTAGATAATTGTATTATCCAAAACTGTTATACCCAAAAGGTCATTGCTTTGTGAAAAAAATCGAAAACCCCGCTCCGATTCAGTAACGGTTTTTTTTAGTTGCTTTGGAGGAGAGCAGAATTTATTCTAATTCATGAATTCGAAATTAATATATCTGTCACCATGTTCTAAGCAATCCTCTTGATCTTTAAAACGGCCATCGGCCATCAGAATTGAAACCATTACTCTTAACTGCACTTTTCTTCAAGATAAGAACTTAGGCTTACTAATAAAGTATTTCACCTTAAGGCAACCAGACGAAGCAAGCCACTTCAGAATTAAATCATTTAGAGCGAAGTTTTTTATAGCTGAATTCAATACCAAAAATTTCCACAATTAAGGATGATAGTTCCTGTCGGTATATAAATTACTCAACGCTGGATGAAGAGATTCCAAAATCAGTTCCCGTGCCATGCATTAAAGATTTCACAAATTCTTCTAAATGTAACAAATTTATAAATGTTTCTTTTCAACCAATGCCGAATACAAATACCCCCAAGGTAACACAATTCATTGAATATAATTATTCAACAAGTGGTCCTAAAAGTAAGCAAATTAAATCTTTTTTTTTTGTAACTACTACTAGTGTTACTAATAATTTGTATTTTCTAAACATTTTAAACTGAATATGAAAAAATATGATACATAATTTTAATATGTAACGAAATGTATATGTAACGAAATATTTATGTAACGAAATATGTAATGAATAAAATATGAACATAATTTTAAAATATGATAAAATATGTACACAAATAATTACAAAATTTCTGCCACATCCACATAATTCCTTCTGGCAATGTTGGTATCTTCGAAGTCGAATTCTTATATTTTTTTAGTGCGGAACAACGATAATATCGTGGTTATTTACACTTGCGAACACTACCAACTAATATTTCCTTTTTTGAATAGCTTCCATCTGCCAGGAAACAGATCCCTCTGGAGAGGAGAAACATTCAGCGAATCCTTTTCTTATTTGAAAAGCTTCATTTGTACTTCGTATATTAGATTTTCGCAAATCTAAAAGTTGATTATCTGCATCATCAAAATCCGTTGCGTCAAATTCATTTACTTGTTACTGGATACTTTGTTTTCTTAAGTAGTTATGAAGCACGGTCGTGGCTTTGACTATTTTGTCTACCTTTGCTAGACTGGCTTCAAACGGTCTTTTAAATACTCTCCATCGCGCACTTAAAATACTGAAGGCACACTACACAGTTTTACGAGCTCACGATTATCGATAATTATAAATTTTGCAATTTGTATCACGTTTTGTGTGACAACCAGGTATGGTCTCATAAAATTCCTTGTCAGTGGGAACGCTTCGTCTCCTATTAAAACAAAAGGTAGAGAATCTGATTCAAGAACAGGTAACTTTAATAAATTATTATGCAGCCTTCTGCCAAAATTGCTATTGGCGAAAATATTTCCGTCGCTGAACCTGCCTTGTGCACCTACATCAACAAATGTAAATTTTTAAGACGCGTCTACTGCAGCCATAAGTACAATAGAGAAAGTTATCTTGTAGCAAAAATATGACGAGCCAGAATTTAAAGGCTTACGAATAACTATATGTTTTCCATCGAAAGCGGAAACACAATTCGAAAATTGCCACGTTTTATTAAATTCTTTAGCCTTTCCGCACCAAAATGTTTCATCTGGCTCTAGCATTTCTTCTGGTTGCATTTTTAACCAAATAGCATCGCTTACTAATTCGACAATTACTCCAACCATGCTCTCACCAAGACGAAAATTAAATGATAAATCCCGGAAAGAACTGCCATTAAATTAATTTAAAATTTAAGATACATTTTTAATGTTTTTTTTTTTCAATTGACAAATTGTAAAAGTAGGCTGAACGCCTCTCATGGAAAAATGTTTATTTTAAACGTCAATGGATAGATAGTTTTAGTATAGAAAAATTCCGCTACGTGGAATCCGTGATGCTCCAATCATCAATTACCTTAAACAAACCGTTAATTTTTCTCTGATAGAAATGGACTGTCGAAAAAATGAGTTTCCACTTTTGATGTTCTCCTCGATTTTGGAATGCACCTCCTCAAATTGATGTTTTGTTAGATGCATATATTTAAAAAATTCGGTGCCC
Organism: Tipula helvola; assembly: GCA_963556165.1. Taxonomy (NCBI): domain Eukaryota; kingdom Metazoa; phylum Arthropoda; class Insecta; order Diptera; family Tipulidae; genus Tipula; species Tipula helvola. The sequence goes on from OY744483.1 coordinate 186,022,571, forward strand.
GTTAAATCGGGTAAAAGAGCATAAAACTCGCCATACATTAAACGATTTTGTAAAAAACGAGAACACCAAATATTCCTCTTTCTTTTTCTGGATAAACTTAATAAAATAATATCGTCCTCAAAATCCTCCTCAGAAAAATCCAATTCAGAATCTAGGTAATCTACGGATGTATCTAAACGTGTAGCTTAAGACAGAACTTTACGTTATTTTAATAAATAATAGGGGTACCTTAATTTTACGATACAATTTAAAAGTTTTATTTCTGACGTTCAAATAAGCGAGAAACCTTATACAGGGTGAGGAAAAGTATGGAAAGCCAAAAAAAAAAAAAAATGAGCGGTTTATTCTTAGGTAATTTTCAGTTGTACAGCCGAATATGTATTTTCCATGACCTCACAAGGTCACTTTTTCCTCACCCTGTATATGCGTCAAAAATAAAATAAACAAAAAACATCAATGTATATGTGAGCGGAATAGTGAGCTAAGTTAGTTTTCATAGCTCCATAACAAAATAATATAGCGCGCATATCTTAGCTCTACTTAGTGTGCAACGTTCCATTAAAACCAGAGATGGGCATTGACACGTCAACTATAATTGTCGACGCGTCAACTATAATTGTCGACGCGTCAACTATTATTGCAAACGTTTGACACTTGTTGATACAAATTCAAAGGTGTGCATCGACGCGTCAACTATTATCACCGATTATTGTCGACGCATCAAATATTATTGTTGACGCTGAGTTTTGTTGACGTGGCACATCACTGATTAAAACACATTATTTCCAACCGAGAGATATGAACATAGCCTACATTGCATAGCTTAGCTTAGCTGAAATGTGCAGCGGGTCTTATTATTTGGTCAGATTAACAATAAATAAATGAAAAAATGGAAATCTAAGAGATGAATTTTGGAAATTGTGAAAAAATTAGTGAAATATAAAATAATCACCCATATATGTTCTATGGATCGTGAGAAGTGTTTTTGTATAGTTTGCCTTTTGTCCGACAGATAGCGCAACATTTTTTTTTCATGTAAAAAAAATTATTTTCACTAAATTTTTAAAAGTGTCATTGAATGTATCTTTTTAAAAAAAACTAAATAACAAAACAAATCTACAAACGAATGCACATTACGGTGTGTTGCGCAGTAAAGGGCTAGTTCTGTTATAGACGAAACGAAACGAATACGGCCGGTGGAGTTGATTCAATTCAATTTGCTTTCGTTTCGTTCTTCCGGTAATTCATTATCGGTTCTGTTTTTTTTACTAACCCGAAATTTGTTATTTGTTATTTTTTTTATTAGTAATAATACTATCATATATGATATATGATAATATAAATAAAATTCGGTGTCCATTTTTTTTTTGAAATCTTATTTTATTTGAATAATTTTATAATTGCACGACAGTAAATTCTTGAAATAAAATATGTGTAACCAAATTTCCAAACGTCAAAAAACGAATTCGTCAATTCGTCTATGATATAACCATGACTCTTTCGTTTTTCGTTTCAACCCGTATAAGATAAATTTATTAAATGAATATTTACAAGAACATTTACAAAAAATGAATAAACAACAAAACCATATGTTAATGATACAATTCTGTCAGCTGTAACTGATCAAAGAGGTGGATTATATTTTTCAGATGCTCCAGAAGGTACTAGAAAAACAGTTTTGATATCTTTAAGTTTGGCAAATATAAGATCTCAAAACGACATAGCGTTAGCAATTGCTTCTCCAAGTATATAGCAGCAACATTATTAGATGGCGGTAGAACTGCTCATTCAGCACTAAAACCATTAAATATGCAAATAATTAAAACACCAACGTGTAACATATCAAAATCAGGAATGGCAAAAGTATTGCAACCATGCAAAATAATAATTTGGGACGAATGCACAATGGCACAAAACTCATTAGAAGCATTAAATAAAACATTACACTATTTGCGCAATAATCATTCGGTGGTACAACATTATTATTATCAGGTGATTATAGACAGACAGACACAGAGCCGGCGTGGTAGAGGTGCGAACGGTGCAAATGCACAGAGCCTCGCACTTCAAGAAGGCCTCGCGCAAAAATTCCGAAAAATATTTTTAAAAAATTTATTCCTTGCGTAAAAATTTTTAATTTGTACTGTTGTGCACCATTTTATGTGCATTATTGTAATCGCTTATCTTACAGGTGTATACCCCTCTGTATATTATATATATCAATTATTTATTATTGTAATTAGTGTTTATAGTACTGATGTACATAATGTTAATATTAGGTTATTTGTAAATAGAAATGTATGTGTATTAATAGAATGGAAAATTGTTAATTTTAAGAGATTGAATGGCAGTGTGATCCGGATTACCATTGGAATTAAAGCTATACTATAAAATAAAAATGAACAATGTCTTTTTATAATTGGGTCCGATAAAATAAGAACACAACATTACGATTTTGTATATTATTAAAAATACAAACTAAAAATTAAACAAAATACATTATAAAAGAAACTTTAACAAAATCAACTGAGAAATTAATATGTATTACGTATAATTCGCTAATACTTAACTACATGGTTATAGTAATCAATAATGTAATTAATAATTCAGTCGCTACAGCGTGATGAGATTGGCTGGGTTATATTTACCAGCAGAACTTTAATTTCAAAAATTAAAAAAATATAAAAAATATTTTTATTTGACATCATACTCGTATTATGTACTCATACGTATGTATATTAGAAAATTTAAAATTGCCATTAAATTCGAAATATTCTGTTTAGACTCTGGGTGCTCCTCTAAGTTTAATTAGGTAAAGCTCTCAATTTTTTTGGTATTCTTCAGCAAATCATTTTCTGCTTCAACGGCACGATGGGATCTCTTAATAAAACATGTGAAATATCTAACACCGAAACCTCTTTCAGATATCAGTTGGGAATACTGTAACGAGACAGAGTGTCAAGGCTATATATGTATCTACAATTTTCAAAAATGTTAAATGCTTTGGCTTAGCTTGGAAATACCGTAATTGACAATAAAATTAAGCACGAAGTTTTGTCAATATATAACCAGTTGGCTTCTTATGAGTTCCTTGTAAGCATTACGATTTGGTCCGATTTGTTAGTTGGTTTCGTCAGTAAAATATTTGAATTGCAAAGTTCGACTATGCAAATAGATTTGGCAATAAAACATCTAAAAGGATTGTTATTGTATATTTTTTTAAAAATATAGAGAATCTGGTTTCACTCTCTTTGGCTGCATTAAAATTAAATAATGACCAAATATTTAAAATCGAGCGACATAAGAAAATTCGACCATTATTTTGATTATGAAGCTGGGGATAATGCTATAAATGATGCAAAAGAAAATTTTAAAACGTTTTTTTTTTTTTGAGAATTGTCGATTCTGCCATTATTCTGCATTTAAGAAGCGATTCGAATCATATGAAAGCACAACAATATTTGGATTTTTATATAATGTAGAGAAACTTAAAAGTATCAAAGAATTAGACATTTCTATTAATTGCAAAAGTTTACATGCTGTACTCGAAGGAAACTTTCCTCCAAATGATTTATTTCAGGAATTGTTGTTTTTTTAGAAATACATATTGTCCCAGAAAAATCTGCTTTCAAAGATCCTTATTTTCCCTGAGCTAAATCTTTGAAATAAATTTGTTGAAATTTTACTTAAATATGTGTCTATGTACTTTTATGTTAAAATATTTAATGGGTATCTGATTTTTAAAAGTATTAATGTCTCAGCCCTCGCAAATCGTCGTGCACACGACCTCGCAAAATATCAAGCCAAGCCTGGACAGACACTACCTGTTTTATCACGATCATCTGCGGCAGATGAATTAAATGCGTGTTTAAAATCATCTAATTTATGGAGAATCGTTCAAAAATTAAATTGAACAACAAATCGTCCTATCCAATTAAAACGGAAAACAGATTTTCTATCTAAAACAATTTACCTAAAAACAATTTATCTAAAACAGTTTATCTAAAAACATTTCTTCTAACTACAATTGATCTAAAAACAATTTACCTATAAACAATTTAACTAAAAACAATTCGTCTATACACAATTCATCTAAGATAATTTAACTAAAAACAATTCGTCTAAACTCAATTTGTCTAAAATCAATTCATCTAAACCCAATTTATCTAAAAGCAATTCGTCTAAAAATAATTCGTCTAAAGCAATTCATTTCAAAAACAATTTTTTAGATGAATTCGTCTCAATATATGTATATAAAATTATTTAAATAAAAATAATTACCGATTAAACTTGGCCATTCCAAAAAAAGTTTTTAAAAATGTGTCTTTACTAAATTTTAGAAATATGTAGGTACATACCTAGCTACATAACCTACATAGCGCTTTCCAGTCGACTAAAAGCTGATTTACATTCAATCTTTCCGTTCTTTTCCAAAAAATAAAAGATTTACAGTAAAAAATACGTGTTAGTATGATTTCCTTGTATTAAAATGAGAAGGAATACTCAAAAAGTATTATTCAATACTATTTACTGCAACATTCAACTTTTTTTTGGTGAAAAAGAACGGAAAAACCTGAAAAAGATGAACTTGTTTAACATTTCTCGTAAAAGTTGCTCAAAAGATATAAAATCCAAGTAACATTTTGAAAGGAAAAATTGAAATTTTGCGTATGCCCGTCTCTTTTTTATTTATGGGTAAAATGTATTTGCACTTTTCTTCGAACCGGTAGTTCCCGCTAATAGTAAGGTTTTTGTCTTTGCTATGTAGAACTGGACATAACCTAGAATTATTTTTTGAATATTATCAGTCAAAAAATTATATTTTCTTTTTGATTTTATGTCGATGCACACAAGACGAGTTTTTTATTGGGAGTTATTTTAAAAGTTTAAGTGATTATTAAAAATAAAACTATGTATTTCTTTTTGATTAAATAATCTAAACGGTTGAAATTAATAAATAGCGGCGAAATTGAGCGGGACTAGGTACACTCATGAAAAAATAGCAAAAGCTGTTATGACTAGATAATTTAGCAAAGACAAAACTTGTCTACCAACAATTGCTTTTAAATAATTTGGGTTTAGATGAATTGTTTTTAGATGAATTGATTTTAGATAAATTGCTTCAGACGAATTGTTTGAACCATCTACTCGTGATTTTCTAAATTAAATAATAAAACAAACTAAAAATCTAAAAGATAACCAGAAGCCCAAAAACATTCCGTCAAAAACAGAAGTTATCGAAATTTTAATTAATCTGGAAATTTGATAGAACGCATCAAATTCACATTTATCACTCGACACAAACTAATGTCCTTTTAGATTGATTTGTTTCCTCCCTATGAAAAATCAATCGCAATTTCGGCGTCAATCGATCAAGAAAATCTTATTGATCTTTTATGTTTGTGCATTATCCATCAAATTATAAGAACCTTGCAAATTGCACATATAAAATCTAAAAAAATCGTTTGCCAAGCAATGTTGAGATTAATTTAACGGCATTTCTAACAAACACAATAACCACAGTAAAGTTGCCAAACTGAAAACGTCAGCCAATTAGCCAAAGGGCTAAAAATCCTTTAAACATGTACTTATGTAAAAGGGGAATAAATATACGAAAAATCTAAATCGAAAAAGTGCCCTCGAGCTAAAATATTTTGCTCTCAGAACAACGTTTTTCTTCAATCGAACAAAAAAAAATTGACCCTTCCAAAATTTCCTTTATATCAAGTTACCCGGGTAGTCGCTCAAATTACCCGGGTAATCGAATACTCGAAAAAAGACCAAAATAGCCGAGTACCCGGGTACTCGATAATCGGTATTGGATACCCTAATCAGGCCCATCCAGGTTGAATTTTTTTTCGTCCGAAAAAACACGTTCTGCCATTCATTATTCCAGGTCATGTGAGTACGTGCAAAATCAAAGCGTTTGTTTTTATTTATTGTCAAAAACCGACCTTTGCTTAAATTTACAATGCACTAGGTGATCACTGTAGCGAATACTCGCCAAACAGTTGTAACACTAGCTGCAACTTAAGTTTAAGGCTTGATTTTATAAACAGAAAGACCAAAACTAGAAGCCTTAAGAAGAATTAACCGCTGTTTTCTTTTCGGTGTAGCCAAAGAAGTACAGCCTTTCTGCCTGGCACTGTAGTTTTCGATATCCGAGAAGTAATTATTAATCACAGTATTACTTCGGTTAATTTTTTCGGCAATTTTTCTGCTTGAAGACCCTTGCTCACTATAAACATCAATTTTGGCTTTTTCAACTTCACTGAAGGTCTTAACTTTTGGCATTTTAATTCAAAATTCAATTAGTAATTTTAATATTAATATAATAAACGTAAATAGTTTTTAAAAATACTTAAATTTATTAACTAATCAAGTATAAACTTAAATGGCCTTATCCTACTGAAACACTATAAATTCATACGTTTTACATTAGTATTTGAAATAAATGAATAAAGTAACGGTAAATCCCGTTTAAAATTAATTTTTTCTGTAATTTTGTTTAATTATACATAATGTTTGAACTTTTACTTCCAACTAATCTCAACATGTTGTTCTAACACACAAAAAATTGAAAGGAAACTGAAAATTTATGGTGGCCTTAACCAAGTGAAACGGAGTGTATATGTACATACATACAAAAATTATACATCGCACATTCTTAATCTTTTTAATTTTATACCACAACTAATAAAACAAAATTCTAAATTTGGTTCAATAATTTTGATTTGACAACAACAAAAATTAGAGAAATAAAACAAATGAACCATGTTTTCTCCAAGTAAATAAATTCACAATAAAACGGAAAAATTTATTTACAAAATAAAATTTCCTTATCTCATTTTCCCTACATTTTCACCAAAAACTAATTTCCCCTTCCAAAAAAAAAAAAATGAAAAAGGAAAATTTATGTGCTGTTATATTCACTTGTTTAAGTGAATATAAATAACTTAGATTTCCCCATAACGTTTTTTTCTTGTTTTGGAAGGGGAAATTTTTTGAGGGAAATTTAACAAGCGCCTGATTAGTGAATAATGTAGGGAAAATGAGAAAGGAAAATTTATTTGTAAACGTCGTATCTCTGTATTTTATTGTGAATTTATTTAGTTGCGACTGGATATGAATTCATACGAGTAATACAAAAACTGGGGAAATATTATTTTAGAGCTTTAATTCCAATACATGTAACATAAATTTTATTTTATTTTGTTTGGGAATTAAATTGTCAATAAGCTAAGGTATTGTAACGTTTTCAAAAATGTTAACCGGAAATGGCGATTTATTATTATTTTAGATTTTAAACACTTTACTCATATAAGTACATACATAAGTATGTACATTGAAATAATATCCGACAAGACTAAGGCAATTTTCATTCCAAGTTTTTTTCTCGAAACAGTCAATACTAAGAAACTGACCTCGAAGTTGATAAAACGGTAAAATACTTACGATTAACATACTAGAGATGCATGTTAAACCCAAAAGTGATTGACTGAGTTTTGACCGAAAGTGGTCCACTGAAATTTGGGATTAGTGCTTAAAGGGGATTTTTTAATTTGACCTGAATTGAGAGTTAAAAATCATTTTGTTCTAAAATAATGTGCAAAATAATCTAATAATTTGTAGAATCCTTTTGACGGTCTGGAAAAATCGTACGTTTCTTAGAGGTTAGAGGTTACATTCATCGTTCTTATTTTGAATTTGACTCGACCAGTACAATTTTCTGTCACATCATTTTCGCTTAAACATTTACCTTAAGTTATGTTAGATAATTGTATTATCCAAAAATGTAATACCCAAAACGTCATTGCTTTGTATTCAGTAACGGTTGTTATTTGTTTCTTTGGAGGACAGCAGAATTTATTCTAATTCAAGTCAGGACCAGTTCAGGTCAAGAAAGGGAATTGACTGATCAAGCAAGATAGGCCTGCAGTTGAAATCTTGGCACCGAACGCTTTTGAAAGCAGGACGATTACAAAATAAATTTATATATCTGTCACCATCTTCTAAGCAATCCTCTTGATCTTTAAAACGGCCATCGGCCATCAGAATTGAAACCATTACTCTTAAATGCACTTTTTTTCAACATAAGCGGTATTTAGGTTTACCAATAAAGTATTTCACCTTAAGGCAACCAGAAGAAGCAAGCCACTTCAAAATTAACTATTGCTTACCTATGTTCAAAGGTAAGGAAGCTACCGATTCGGAACCGGACTGCTTGCTGACTAATTGACTGCCTGTCCCCATAAGTCCGTAACTATATTGTTGGTATTGTTGAACAAAGAAGAATGATGGAATGCCTGCAGTCATTGACAAGTTTTGAAACACTCAAAGAACCAGCGGCGTAGGGAAGGGGGTTGCGGGGGTTGAACCCCCTCCCCCCTGAGCTTCACATATTATCAAATCATTACATGGTGATGTGCTGATCCACACAAAATAATTTATAGTTCGAATAAACACATACATGTAACCTATTTTTGATTCCTCACATAAAAAAGAAATGTAAACAAAGCGGCATAATTATTAGCCGTGTTTTTTATAGATTTGTGTAGACCCTTTTCCAGATTAAGTCGAAATTAGATTACCTAAGCGAAGTTAATTAAAATGTTTAAAAAACGGACGAATTTCTGGCTACGCCACTACAAAGAACTATTCAGATAATTGAGTTCAGCATTACTGTATGTACGGGGGAAAATCAATTTGCCTTTAACAGAAAAGATATGAGTCTCAATGACACTATATTGTGTTAACGCTATTAATTCCTCCATCAGAAAAGGAAGCCGAAGTCTCAGATAGTTTTGTTGAAAACTTTGTTACGAACAGATGCTTATGGGCACCATAACCAGTTAGCATTTAATGGGGAACTCCCGTCCCATTGTAACGATTCGGTTCGCACGTCCTTTCTTGTAAACAGAACATCTTGCAATCACCACCTGCACCGTTTGCGGCTATTTCTCAGTCGAGGGTGGGTTCCCTTGCTGGTGTCTCGCAAGACCTTAGAACTGCTGGAATGTTAATTATTATTACTTACGTCTGCCCGTCCTTCCACTCATCCTTGTTAACCCCGCTGAACACACAAAAAAAAATTATTGACGTTTCATTTCAATTATCCCATGACATAAATTTAACAGTATATTTTCTATGGTTTTCAATGTATATAAACTTTAGTTAAACAATTTTTGGATTTGTTTCTCCCTTTTTTTTTCTTCTACTCGATATAATACAAAAAAACAATGGAATCCAATTAAGAATGATAGTTTCGTTTTTTATATTCTTTTGTTTCGATATAAAACCGAGCAAAAAAAAAATGTTGTTATCAATATGATAATTATATCCGAGCGAGACGATGTATTTATCACGTTTAATGCCGTACTGCATCCGGTGTAGAGTCCATTGAGCTCTCTGAACCCGCCACTGGCATCTAAAATGAATGACGAAAAAAAAAGAAAAATACTGCCCTCCTCTGTGGCACGAAATTATATAGAAACAACAAAAAAACCGATAACCAATTCAAGTAACAGAGTACATTAGAAACAATATAATAATAATAAATACACAAAGAAAAACTTACAAATTAAGTTGACACCAATATGCAGGCTCTAGATGCGGCAGCTAAACATATCTGTTGATGCCTGCTATCTGTACACCCTTATTCGGGTATCAATGCCGCGAGCAGATGCACCGTTCCTGCTCGTGCAATCGTTGAACTGGTTTTTTTTTTCCAACACAAAAAAATATAACCCAAATCGGCTGACGCGTGGATGACGCGCTTTCCTTTCTGAAAATCGTTGTGGAGTTGTACTTTTTCTTCTTTCCTCCTCGACCAAACGAAAATACGTTTTTCCGAACTTTGGAAAATACGCGCAAATATGCTGACGCGTGGACACGCGGTTTGTTCTTTCTCGAACAATTATTGTATTTTTGTCCGACACCAAAAATAAAATCACTTTTTCCCGAACTTTGGAAATACGCACAAATAAAATTTTTGTATCTGTTTTTAATTTTATAATTTTTCTTTTTATTGGACAACATCCAACACTTGATTCAAATCGAGCTCCAGTTATCGACTGACCTTTTTGTTTTTCTTGTTTTTTTTTTTTTACTCCAGAGCTACCACTACAACACACTGAAAAAAAATAACAAGAAACAAAAATCCCCTTACAGCGCTCAATTTAATAAAAACGTGAATTGCGCTAACCTCTCGTTAATTACCCCCACCAACCACTTTCAATTAGCAGTGTATTCTAAATACGAAACATTTTCCCCAGATGGCAGCCAAGGAGCTGTCATTACACCAAAACAATCAGAAGTTTATAGCTCAGTAAGTTAAAAAAAAAAATGTATTGAAGAATATGTAGAAAAATTGTTCCGTTTCAGGATAACCAATAACTTCAAGAGAAAGGATTTTCTTCAATGACCGAATCGTTACAACTTGTTTCCCGGGTTTTAACGTCTGTGCACGGTGTGCGGGAAGCCGAAAAAAGTTGGTCTAAAATGCCGAAAAAACTAGCGTCATATATAAATGCAGCATTTAACAAAGAAATTTTCGCGAAAAAACGCGATTTTTTGAATTTTAATTGAAAATATCATTTCGGCGGCCAATTTAAAAAGGAAGAAATTAAAGATGATACAAGTTTTATATTGTTTTCTTAATCTGTATTCGTTTATCTACAAAATGAACCCTATGTCAATATTTTGCGATAGCTAGTTTTTGTTTTACAATCAAAATACACTAACATACAATGCCGAAAATCAAAATACTCCGCCTACTTTGCTTGAAACAATACTAACTCAAGATCACTGTGTACGGAACGGTGAAAAAAATTTGCCAAATAGGTATACTGAATTCAATAAAAATTTAACCATTTTACACAGAATCAAAATGGACCGAAATAAGACAAGTTAGAAGAGCTGGAAATATTCAAAAACAACAACAATTTACTTAACGACAAAATCAACACCAAACCCAATAAAAATTAGGACTTAATTTTATCCATAACTTAAAAACAAAGAAGGTGCCAAACAACAGCGTACAGCAACAGTGTATAGACAGCTTCAACACAAATTAGGTAATATGTAGTAGCAAAAAAGAAACAGAAGAAGAAATTATCCTCGAAATCGATATTTAAAAAAAAAATAAAAAATTGTCACAATAAGGAAGAAATAAAAACTACAATATAAAATTAAAAATAAAAAGCTTTTCATTTAGGTAAATATATAAAGTGACAAAAAACACGGCAAAAGAAATCGGCTTGTGAAATTTATTGAAAGACGTTTTAAACTCAATTGCTTTTATTACGTGTGTGGAAAATTTAAAATTATGACCAATTGCCGCAAAATAAGTGATTAAACCGCTTATTTATATCGACTATACTTTTCACAAAATGTTACTAGTGGTGTAAATTGGACGCCGCCTTTTGTTTGTACACCAAGCATTTTCCATCTTCATAAATGGTAAAATACTGAAGCCGTAATGTCATTTGGTGTCCCGATGATATGGATGGATCCACAAGTACATGATCCAATTCAATGTTATGGGTTTGTGAATTATATTCTCGGTACAAACAGAAAAAAATTGGTACTTTGACATACACTGCAACGACATAATGTTCAATTACCGCTGCCGCATTCAGATGAAATTCCTGTTCCGGAAAGATCAAACCCAACTGAAGAATATTTACCACTAACATTTGAGTCTAATGAAACCGGAGAAACACCTGTTTCAATGTATCAACCATCAAATGTCACTGCGCCATTCAATCACATTGAAATCTCTCAAAATCGTTTGGATATTATGGTACGACACCTGAAACTATCGCAGCGGCAATCCATTCCTTTGTCAAAGGATTTAAAACAAGTGAACATTTTGGCTCAAAATGTTCGGATCTATGAAGCAATAAATCGTAATCGTCATTTAACGAATTTTTTCAAATCAATTGAGAATAATTCACTCGCTGTTTGCACTGATATACGTGGTTTGGTTTCCACAATGCACCATGCATATAATTCCGAAGATTGACGATTGTCTATCGATTCCTCCAAAAATCGTTTGAAGGCTTCTTTCCTCCACGTTACCAACTCAAATATTTTTAGGCAAATTGTTTTCACCTTTCCGTACACAGCGACCTTGAGTTAGTTTTGTTTCAAGCAAAGTAGGCGGAGTATTTTGATTTTCGGCATTGTATGTTAGTGTATTTTGATTGTAAAACAAAAACTAGCTATCGCAAAATATTGATATAGGGTTCATTTTGTAGATAAAGGAATACAGATTAAGAAAAAGTTATAAAACTTGTATCATTTTTAATTTCTTCCTTTTTAAATTGGCCGCCGAAATGATATTTTCAATTAAAATTCAAAAAATCGCGTTTTTTCGCAATTTCTTTGTTAAATGATCAGGTCCGATTTTCTGTTTAATGGATTATTACACTGTAGAGCATGCTGCATTTATATATGACGCTAGTTTTTTTCGGCATTTTAGACCAACTTTTTTCGGCTTCCCGCACACCGTGTGTGATGGCGGTAACCGCTTTCATCTGAAAACTTTTAAAAAGTTCTTTGTTAGCACAGTTTGCAAGTGCCGAAATCGATTTTTCTGATTCAGAAAAATTAAAAAGAAATTTTGGAAAATATGGAATTAATAGAGCTCATAGAAATTAAAGAGTTATTAAATTTATAGAATTTATCGAATTTGTTGAATTACAAATATCTGAAAAATTCAAATAATGTATAAAATGTATGGAATTTAAAGAACTGACAGGTATTTATCTACAAAATTTCAAGAATCTAAAATTCTTAAAATTTACAGGATTTATAGAAATTTTAGAATTTTAAAATTTATAGAATTTAAAAAATTTATACAATTTAAAAATTTATAGAAATATATATTTACAGAATATATGAAATTTATAAAACTTAAAGAATTTATGAAATTAATAAAATTTAGAAAACTCAAACCATTTAGAAAACGTACAGAAAATATGAAAAATTTAGGATAATTAAAATTTGGAAATTTATTACAAATTTAAAAACGAAATATACGATTTATAGGACTGACAGAATTTGATAAAATTTAAGGAATTACTATTTTTTTTGAATTTATGGAACTATCAAATTTATAGGATTCAGAGAATATAAATATAAAATTATGAAATTGTTTGTGTAATTTTTATAGATTTTATAGAAGTTATAGAACTGACAAAGGAGTTGAAAAAATATGTCTCATAGAATCTTCAAAATTTAAAAAATCTTAAAATTTACAGGATTTAAAGAAGTTTTAAAATTTCTAAAATTTATTGAATTTATATAATTCATAAAATTAGGGAATTTATAGAGTTTTTAAGCTTATTAGTTTTAAAATTTGTAGAATTTAAAGGATTTATAAAATTTAAAGAACTTTCTGAATTTTTAGATTTTATAGAATTTATAACATATGTATGTAGAATTTACAGAATTCAAAGAATTTATCAATTTTATAGAAATTATTAAATTTATAGAAGTTATACATATATTAAAATTTTAGAATTTATTGAATTTACAAAATTTATAAAATTTAAGAAATTTATGAATTTTATAAAATTCAAGGAGTTCAGAAAATTTATAGAAATTATGAAAATAAAAAAATCTAAAAAATTATTAAAATTTACTGAATTATAGCAATTTTAGAATTTCTACAAAATGTATTGAATATATAAAATTCATACAATTATAGAATTTATAGAGTTTTAAGGCATATTAGAATTTATAAGATTTCTAGAATTAGTAAAATTATAGAATTAATTCAATTTAAAGAATTTAATAGATTTATAAAATTTAAAGAACTAATTGAATCTTTGGATCAATGAACTAATCACTCATTATCCGTTGAAAAAATGATTATGAAACTTCACTATGAAGCGGCCAAGTTCCTCTATGGGATGTAGCGCCAACGGAAAAAAAAAAATTGAATCTTTAGACTTTATAGAATTTGAAAAATTTATAGAATTTAAAGAATTTATTAAAATTTTAAGAATTTATCAAAATTATTGAATTTGAAATTATAAAACTTAAAGAATTTATGAAATTTATAAAATTTATAGAATTCAAAGAGTTCAGAAGTTTATACAAATTATGAAATTTTTAGGGCAATTAAAATTTGTAGAATTTGGAGGATTTAAAGGACTAACATAATTTGATAAAATTTAAGGAACTTATAAAATTTTTCGAATTTATTGAATTTATAGAATTTAAAGAATTAATAAAATTAATATGATTTTTAAAATTTATCAAATTTATAAGAAATGTATCGAATTTATAGGATTCACAGAATATGAATATAAAATTATGAAATGTTTAGAATAGTAAAATTCGTAGTGTTTGTGTAAGTAAAATTCGTAAAATTTGTATAATTTTTGTAGATTTGACACAGGAGTGGAAACAATATTCCCCATAGAATCTACAAAATTTAAAAATCCAAAAAATTCTTAAAATGTACAGAACTGATAGAACTTTTAGAATTTATAAAATTTTAAAAATTTATTGAATTTATTCAATTCATAAAATTATAGAATTTACAGGCTTATAGATTTATAAAATTTGTTGAATTAGCAGAATTATGCAGTTAATTAAATTTATAGAATTTATCAGATTTTTTAAATTTTGTATCAAAATTTATTGAATTTACAGAAATTATAAGATTTATAAAATTACTGAATTTTTAGACTTTATAGAATTTGATAGATTTGTAAAATTTATAGAATATAAAGAATTTATAAAGCTTATAAAAACATTAAATTTATAAACATTTTTAGAATTTATTGAATTTACAAATTTTATAAATTTTTAGAATTCAAAGGGTTCAGAAAATTTATAGAAATTATGAAATGTTTAGAGTAACTAAAAATTGTACAATTTGGAGGATTTATGGGACTGACAGAATATGATAAAATTTAATGAATGTATATTATAAATTTTTTTGAATTTACTGGGTTTTTGAATTTATAGAATTGATAAAATGTTTAAGATTTAAGATTTACATAATTTATCAAATTTATAAGATTCACAGAATATGAATATAAAATTAAGAAATTTTTAGAAAAGTGAAATTAGTTTGTGTAATTTTTATAGATTTTACTGAAGTTATAAACTGATACAGGAGTTGAAGCAATATGCCCCATAGAATCCACAAAATTTAATAAACCTAAAAAATTCTTAAAATTTACAGAAGTTATAGAAGTTTTAGAATTAACCGAAATTACCGAATTTTTAGACTTTATAAATTTGGAGAGATTTGTAAAATTTCTTGAATTTAAAGTATTTATGAAGCTTATAGAAATTATTAAATTTATAGAAGTTATAATTTATAAACATTTTTAGAATTTAAAGAATTTATAAATTTTATAAAATTTATAGAATTCAAAGAGTTCAGAAAATTTATAGAAACTATGAAATATTTAGAGTAACAAAAATTGTTGAGGATTTATGGGACTGACAGAATATGATAAAATTTAGGGAATTTATATCATAGAATTTTTTGAAATTATAGAATTGATAAAATGTTTAAGATTTATGTATATAATTTATCAAATTTATAAGATTCACAGAATATTAATGTAAATTTATGCAATTTTTAGAAAAGTAAAATTGGTAGAGTTTGTGTATTTTTTGATAGATTTTATAGAAGTTATAGAACTGACACAGGAATTGAAAAAATATGCCTCATAGGATCTACAAAATTTAAAAAATTTAAAATAATCTTATAATTTACAGAATTTATATAGGTTTTAGAATTTCTAAAATTTTAGAAATTTATTGAATTTATATAATTTATAAAATTTTAGAATTTATAGAGTTGTTAAACTTATTAGTTTTAAAATTTTATAGAATTAATTAAATATATAGAGTTTATTAGATTCAAAAAAATTTATCGAAATTTATCGAATTAACAGAATTTAAAGGATTTATAAAATTTAAAGAATTTACTGAATTTTTAGACTTCATAGGATTTGAAACATATGTAGAATTTACAGAACTTAAGGGATTTATAAATTTCATAGAAAATATTAAATTTATAGAATTCAAAGAGGTCAGAAACTTATAGAAATTATGAAACTTTTAGGGTAAGTAAAATTTGTAAAATTTGGAGAATTTATAGGACTGACAAAATTAGATAAAATTTGAAGAATTAATTTTAACGAATTTTTTGAATTATTCGATTTATTGAATTTATAGAACTTACAAAATTTTTAGGATTCACAGAATAGAAATATAAAATTATGTGATTTTTAGAAAAGTAAAGCAAAATATTAAAATTTACTGAATTTATAGCAGTTTTAGAATTTCCAAAAAAGTTATTGAATTTATAAAATTTATAAAATTATAGAATTTAAAGAGATTTTAGGCATATTAGAACTCATAAAATTTGTAGAATTATAGAATTAATTAAATTTATAGAATTTATTAGATTTATTAAATTGTATCGTATTTACAGAATTTATAGGGTTTATAAAATTTAAAGAACTTTTATAAAATTTTCAGAATTTAAATAATTTATAAAGTTTATATAAATTATTAAGTTTTTAGGGCAAATAAAATTAGGAGAATTTGGGAAATTTATAGCATAATTTCATAAAATTTAAGGAATTTATGTTATAAATTTTTTTGAATTTATTGGATTTATTGAATTAATGGAATTAATAAAAATTAAATGATTTATAGAATATATGTAGGTATAAGAGATTGTATGAATAAAAAATTAAGAAATTTTTAGATAAGTGAAATTCGTTTGTGTAATTTTTATAGATTTTATTGAATTTATAGAACTGATACAGGAGTTGAAGCAATATGTCCCATAGAATCCATAAAATTTTAAAAACCTAAAAAATTCTTAAAATGTACAGAACTTTTAGAATTTATAAAATTTTAAAAATTTATTGAATTTATAAAAATTAAATTTATAATTAAAATTTATAAAATTTGTTGAATTAGTAGAATTATGCAGTTAATTAAATCTATAGAATTTATTAGATTTTTAAAATTTTATCAAAATTTATCGAATTAACAGAATTTATAGAATTTATAAAATTACCGAATTTTTAATTCTATAAATTGGAAAGATTTGTAAAATTTATCGAATTTAAAGTATTTATGAAGCTTATAGTAAATATTAAATTTATAGAAGTTATACATTTATAAACTTTTTTAAAACAAATTGAATTTACAAATTTTATAAAATTTAAAGAATTTATGAATTTTATAAAATATATAAAATTCAAAGGATTCAGAAAATTTATAGGAATTATGAAATATTTAGCGTAACTAAAAATTGTAAAAATTGGAGGATTTATGAGATTGACAGAATATGATAAAATTTAAGGAATTTATATCATAGAATTTATTTGAATTTATTGGATTTGTGTTTTTTTTTTAGATTTTATAGAATTTAGAGAACTGACACAGGAGTTAAAAAATCATCGTCTCATAGAATCTACAAAATTTAAAAATATAAAAAATTCTTTAAATTTACTTAATTTATTAAAATTTCTAAAATTTTAAAAATTCATTGAATTAATAAAATTTATAAAATAATACAATTTATTATTACTCTTGTTCGTTGGTCTTCTTGTATTTATTAAATTAATTTCCTTCGGCTAATTATAGACCAATTTTTAACTTTTTTTAAAATTAAAGTTTTATTTATTTTCCCAAATTTTCGATGGTTCGCATCATTTTCAAGGGTAATTATAAATATTTTATAAAATTGTTCTTATTTTTTTGCAACACACTAATTTTCTCCTTTACAAAAAAAAAAAAAAAAAAAAACCTTCAAAAAAATTTCGTCAATTAAAAAAAATTTTTTTGAAGGTTTTTTTTTTTTTTTTTTGTAAAGGAGAAAATTAGTGTGTTGCGAACCATCGAAAATTTGGGAAAATAAATAAAACTTTAATTTTAAAAAAAGTTAAAAATTGGTCTATAATTAGCCGAAGGAAATTAATTTAATAAATACAATTTATATAGTTTTTAAGCTTATTAGAATTTATAAAGTTTGTAGAATTACAGTATTAATTCAATTTACAAAATGTTATCGTATTTACAAAATTAATAGGATTTACAGAATTTAAAGATTAACTTTATAAGTTTATGGAAATTATTAAATTTATGGAAGTTATAAATTTATTAAACTTTTTAGAAATTATCGAATTAATTGAATTTATAAAATTTATAAAGTTTAAAGAATTGATAAATTTAATAGAAATCAAAGAGTTCAGAAAATTTATAGAAATTATGAAATTTGTAGGGTAAGTAAAATTTGTAGAATTTGGGAAATTTATAGGACTGACAGGATTTGATAAAATTTAAGGAATATGTATTATAAAATTTTTTGAATATATTGGATTTATTGAATTTATAGAATTTAACAAATTCATAAGAGTGACTATAACATTATGAATTTTTTAGGTAAAGAAAATTTGTAGAGTTTCTACATTTTTATAGAATTTCTATATATTGAAAGAATCATTAAAATTTTTAAAATATTCCTATACGCCATAAAACCTTGTCGTTTTTGGGCGTTTTAATTCTATTTGGTCTTATGTGTTAAATTCTTCCAAGTAGGACTCAATTATATGCCATTTACGTAATTTTTTTTGAGTTTCATAGCGTCCTATATCCGAAGAAACGGACATGATATAAATTAACAATATTTTTTTTTGTGTCCACAAATCCTAATATAGCCTAATAGCCCTAATTAAATTTGGCATTTTTTTTGTTGTTTTAAAGAAAAAAATATGTTTATTTATTAAAAAAGAGATTATTAAAAAAAAATAATAAGTTTAACATAACTATAGGAATGGTCCTATATCCATTTAGGCCATTTTTGCTTCAAAAAATTTTCCTTGCTTCAGTTTTAGGGCTAGTGGAATTTTTATCAGTGGAACATGGAAAGTAACGACAAGGTTTTTGATGTGAAAACATCTTTAGCGGCAGGAGTAAGTAAAAAATTGTATAGAAATCGGGTTACGGAAACAAAAGTGCTGAACAAAAAATATTGCATGTATGTGTGAATATCGACAACAACAAAAAATAAATAAAACGTAAAATCAACGCAAAATCTACGCATACACATACAATATACAACATCATCCGGCATTTCAAAAACAGCGTGAGCCGAATACAAAATAAATTTAAAAAAAACCGCCTACTTTAATTTATTTTGTTGTGAAAATATCTGCTATATATGGCCGCAGCAGCAAGTGTTTTTGAAAATGAAAATTACAAACGAGCACAAGGACCACAAATTATGCTTGTTGCTTGTGTAGTGTAAGTAACTCAAAATAATTAAATGGAAATCGGATAATAAAATAATAATTTTAAAGTTATTTCGCTACTGTTGCGCCCAAATAAAACCGCTCTATTTAATTTATATTAAACTGATCAGTGACAAAGCGATACGATTTTGCTTTGTTCAGCAAGTTTGCCGTGACCATTTACTAGAATCTTGAACAAGATTGCTGTGCGTGAGTAATGGTATATTTTAAAGCATACTTGGCAGTTTAAGGTGATTAACTTAACAGAACTGTACTTTTCTCATGCTCAATTAATGTCAGTAAAGTTCATCCTCCAAATTCGAAATAGAATAACTTATTGACTTTTTGAACCAAAAATGTAACTTAGTTTAAATACTGAGCGAACAACAGCCGTCTTTATGCAAGGGTTTCTCAGCCTCATCAAAATAACTTGAAATGATTCAGAGATATGTATACATACAAATTTTCACATAAATCTTTTGCGAGTTGAGGGTGAACTCGCTCGTTGTTTTTTTATAAAAATAAAGAACAATTTAAAATTATCTTGAGAAGATAACCGTATTTTTGCTAAAAATTTAAAATTCGATTTCTGAACAATTTTACAAATGGTGTAAAGGTCAAGAGGGAATTCACATGAAGATACGTATATAAAGGCATAAAATACTAGGTAGCGTCTAAGACCCGAACTTACTTTTGTTTTTAACTCGTTGTCGTTTTGATATGGAAATGTCTCTAGAACTCTAGGTCAATCATAATAATTTCTTTAAATGGATGTAAATATCGAATATTTAGGGTCCTCAAATATTGATAACAAATCGAAATTGATAGTGAGATGCAAGCGAAGTGGTTCCAGGGCATACCATTACGGGTAGGAAAACTACACCATTACGTTTATAGGACAGAATATGCCACATTTGGTTAAACATGACTGCGTCAAATAGGCGTAAAACTCATCAGGGCGGTCCTACTTCCTACATAATGTAATCTAATGGGTATAAATTTAATTAAAATTAAAATTTTAATTAAACTTGAAAATATTAATAATGTGTGTTTGTAATTTTTTAATTTCACTAAAATTTTAATATATTTTTGTTGTTGTTTTATTGTGGACAAAAATGATTATTTTGCATATTTTGTTTTTCAAAAGCGCATGTGAATTTATTATTCATTTTTCAATTTATATTACCGAAAAAGTACATAAAAATAAAACACAAAAACTGAAAACTGTACAATTTATTTTAAATATTTAAAGTTATATTTCCCATTACGAATATTTATATGTATCTACTATTATATGCGTTTGTTTGCATAACACTATTGCCATATAAATTTTGTATCCAATTTAATTTAACTCCTTCTTCCGCTTAAACGAATCTTTGATTATTTCCGAATTTATAGCGCATTACATAAACAACTAGCAATGAAATCATTGTTTTTTGGCAGTGTTTATATTGATGTTGATAGCAGATGAACATTTGAAAATTGTATTAGCTGTTTATTTAAATACGTATGTATATTGGGTGAAAATTACTTTTGTTTTTCATTTCCAGCGAGCACATATGTATGTCTGATGGGAGGCAAACCGTTTTTTTTTTTTATGGTGAATTTCGAATATTCAACAATAAGGAGTTTATTCTGGATGGGGATGACACAATTTGTGTTTCAATTATTTTAAATTGGATACGATAAAAATTGTATTTTATTTTTAATATTAAAATGTTTAAAAACAAATTATTTTAAATAACATGTCATTAAGTTAATGTGGTTGGTTGTTATCACAATATCACAATATATTTACAAAAGAAGATGCCCTGTATATGTTTATGAAGTGGGTATGTTTATCTAATAATGTATATGTTTATGCACCAGCAAATAAGGTTAACGAGTAAGTTTTAAATATGTTTTTTTGTTGTTATTGAATGGGTGAGATATTGTTTTAATTAATTTCAGTTAATTAATAAAATTGCATTGTAATATACTACAGATTCCTCAAAAAATATAAAGGGTCGAATTGTGGATGCTCAAATTATTTTTGATGTGTAATTCCACACCAGATTAAAACTTTGCGTAGTCGTTTCTCACAAAAATTAGCAGGTTTTCGTAGTATTATCGAAGGGGTCTAGCAGCTTGGTCTAGGTGCCCCCAACAATTTTTCTAAAATTTCTATTTAAAAAAAAAAATTGCAGGACTGAGTTTAGATAAACGGTTAAATGAAATGAATAGTATAGTCGTATCCGAAGGGGCGGTTCCGTTGATTTAGGGAAGTTAAAATATGTTTTACCACCTTTTGAAGAGTACACAGCAAAATCGATAGAAGTTAATTGGTTTTCTCCGCTCTTGATCATCAGAAAAATGATCGATAGTAAAAATATAAAAGAAATTCTCGACCATTCTTCTGCAAGAGCTCAACCAGATATTTTGTCTTAATAAAACAATATTATAACGTTGGTTATGGACATTGGCTTTTTATTTTAAAAAAACATCGGAACAAAAACCATATCCGCACGGGCGCGGGTACAACATTGGTGACAGCGGAAAACCAGCGGTGAAGGTGAGATAAAAACTCTCAAAACCTTACCGAAGGATAAAACAGTGCATTTAGCTAAAAATTCTAAAGTGTGTGCAAATAGTGTGCTCGAAATTTCCTTTAGTCATAATAAGGTAGTTCTGATACTATTCCTTAACGTTTTACCGTTTGTTATTATCAAACGCCGTGCTCAAAGTCACTTGAGTTAATTAAACAACAAAACGTGCTAAGCAATAGTGCTAACAGTGTTACGTCCAGTATTACAGACAATGTTCACAAAATATTTAGTTGCCGTTACATACCAGCAACCACAAATATATTCAACCACATATTAATTTTACCATGTGGATGCCACCGTGTGAACGGATTTAAAATAAATTTGATAAACCTGCCGGATCATCTTTGAAGTGGATAGCAAACCACTAAACAATTATTGCCAAAACAAATCCAGTATCAATTCATCAGTTGTGAATTTAATTATCGTGCTGGAAATTTTCATCATAATAGACACAACAACTCAAATTCCAGTACCACCACATCATTTGCATCATTCGAACGGAGATCGAGACACCATAATTAATCATCAAACAACATTTGTTAACATTTGTGCAGCTATAAGTTAAACAAAGTGGATTTAATCATTGGTAAATTATTTATTCTAATTGTAAATCATAACAGTAAAATATCTAATTGAATTATATTTTCGTTATTTTCATGAATTACTATTTTGGCGAGCTCAATTATATAGTATCACATGAAGAGGACATCATTTCATTTACGGTATAGGGAAATTAAATTTAACGAAATTGAAGATAATATTGGACAAACCGTAAGTAATATTTTGAACAATAATAATTTGAGTAGGTCTGATTCTGATAATAAAACTCATTCTGATTTGAATATATATTACATTGATTCTGACGAATCTTCTTATTCTGATAACTCTGTAAAATCGGAACCTCTGTTGCGTTCAAGACCCGAAATAATAGATCCAATCATGTCGTTAAATATTGACCATATTTTAAAATTAGTGCCCGAATTCGATGGTTCGTTTAACTTACTTCGTAAATATATAAACGTTTGTGAAATATTTTATAACCCTCTAACAAAAGAAAACGACAAAAAATTATTTTTGCAAATGGTCCACTCTAAATTGTCTGGTAGAGCTTATGAATTGACGCAATACAAAAGCATAGAAAATTGGGAACAATTAAAACAAGAGTTAATAGTACAATTCGAAGATTCTCGTTCAGTCGAGCAATTGCAAATTGAATTGATTAAACTCTGTCAATGTGCAAACGAAGATGTTCGTACGTTTGCTCATAAAATCGAAAAAACTCTTACCGATCTAAATAGTGCATGTATCCGGAGAGAAGGGGAAGAATCTAAAAATGTAATCCAAAATATAAATGAAGCAACCGCATTAAGATCATTCCAAGATGGTTTGAATCTTTCTGTATCAACAATAGTTAAAGCTTGTCGATTTACAACATTGAAGGATGCAGTAGATAAAGCTATAGAAGAAGAGATGTCGTTGATGAGCAAACCTAGGCCTCAATTAACGTCGAATTTTAACAAAAATATTATAAAGTGTCAATTATGTTTCAAACCTGGACATTCAGCTAAAAATTGTTTTCAACATAATAAACCGAGTACGTCATATACAGCCAATTCATCAAATTACCGAAATTCGCCATCTAGAGATGTGAAAGTAAATTCAGATTTCAAAACTAATACTAAGCCTGTTAGATGTTTATATTGCAAAATCTGGGTCACATACTAAAAGATTGTAGGAAACGATTGTATAATAATCAGCGGAGAGAGAATAATAACCAGTCTGTAACCAGTAATGTAAACAGAATACAGTTGTTCGAGTTCAAGACCTATGAATCTGTATTCTTCTGCTTCCACACCAATTATTTCGGATGTTAAATTAACAGATTTATTTAGAAACGAAAACAACCTAAATATTTTCGAAACCAAAACTGATTCTACTAATTCCGCTCCTAATTCTGTCAATAAAATTAATGAGTTACCATTAACTGTATGCGCTAATAAAGAAATAACAGATGTCAGTCAGCCAAAGTATAACAAGTTAACAACAATACTATGCCAATCGTTAGATAAGCAATCAATTTCAGATAATTTTAAATTTGTAACTGTTAAATTAGACATATCAGAAGCTCCAAACTTGTATTTCCTTATTGATACTGGAGCAGACGTTAGCTTAGTAAAAAATCAGCAGTAAGTCCAAACACAATTTGTCATCCAGAACTTAAATGCAAAATCAAAGGTATTACGTTCGAAAAAGTCGAAACATTAGCACTTTGTAATGGCAAAATATTAATAAGCGATTCAAAGATAGACCAAAAATTCCAAATAGTTCCAGATTCATTTCCAATTCAGTCAGATGGAATTTTGGGAAAGGATTTCTTAAAGAAAATAAATGTATTATTGATTACAACAAATCCATCATACAATTATCAAGTCTTGGCGCACAATATCAGTTAGCATTTTGCTGTTTACCTAAACCGTTTGTTGAAATCGAGATTTCCGATTATTTACTTCCAGATCGTTGTGAAAAAATTATACATACATCCAATCCACATCAAACGCAAAACGAGTACGTTTGTCTGTCGCACGAAATTATTCAAGGTGTCTATGTAGCTAACTCATTAGTAAGTTTTTCCCAAAATGCAATCCCATAGTAAGTTTAATGAATACCAACGATTATCCAGTCAATATCGGTAAAATAAAACTAAACTTTGAATTAGCTAGTTCCTTTGAAGTACTAAATATCGAAAAATGGAATCCAAACGTAGAAGGAAGATTGACCAAGCTTACTGAAAGTCTAAATCTCAGTCACTTGAACGAAAAAGAAAAATCTTCCATATTGAAAATTTGCCGTGATTTCAACGATGTTTTCTACTTAGAAGGCGATACTCTGTCTACTACAAATGCGTGTTGTCATAAGATTCCAACATTTCAAAATTCGCAACCTATTCACGTCAAACAATATCGACTACCAGAAGCAGCTTTGAAGGAGGTTAATAAACAAGTTGATAAGATGATGAACGAGAAAATTATCGAACCAAGTACTAGTCCTTGGAACTTTCCTTTATTGATCGTTCCCAAGAAATCTCCTGCTGATGAATGGAAATGGCGTTTAGTTGTAGATTTTCGTAGGTTAAACAACATTACTAGTGATCAATTTTTCCCTTTGCCAAACATAACAGAAATATTGGACCAGCTGGAAAAGCAACGTATTTCACAACACTCGATTTGGCAAATGGGTATCATCAAGTTAAACTTAAACTGCACGCTGATGATAAAGAAAAGACAGCATTTAGTACCCAAGCGGGTCATTACCATTTTCTGCGAATGTCATTTGGTCTGAAGGGCGCTCCAATAACATTTCAGCGGCTTATGAACACAATTTTATTGGGACTAAATGGTTTAAGATGTTTTGTATATCTTGATGATGTTGTTATATACGGATACGACCTTCAAGTTCATAATTCCAAATTAATTGATGTTCTAAAACGTTTACGTTCCTATAAGCTGAAACTACAACCTAGCAAATCCCAGTTTTTAAGAACTGAAATTAGTTATCTAGGGCATATAGTAACGCAGAATGGTGTTAAACCAGACCCCTCTAAGGTAAAGGTCATTATGAATTATCCCTTACCGATAAACGCAAAAGATGTGCTAGATGTTTTCTTGGTTTTTCTGGATATTATAGACGGTTTATTGAAAATTATTTTTTATTTTTATTTTATTTATTTATTTAGCTTTTGAAGCTATTTAGTTTTCAATATTTGCTTTACATAATTATAATAAATTTAACAATTAATATTTAACTAAGAAAATTTAATCTACATTTTCTTTTATAAATTTGACTAACAACCTCTTAAATACATTTATATTAGGGCAAACTTTAACATCACTTGGAATTTTATTAAATAAGTCAATTCCCTTATAAAACAAAGAATTTTGATTTTCAGTTCTCTTAAAAAATGGTAACAAAAATTGATCTCTATTTCTTAAATTATAATCAGTTTTATCTTTCACATAAGAAATAAAATTTGTTAAATAACTAGGAACCAAATTATTTTTAACTCTATAAATAATTATTAATACATTGTATACTATTCTTTTGGCGGCCAGGCGGGAAGTTGCTAGGGGGATGCAAGCCGATAGGCTCCGTAACTAGCAGTTTTCCGCAAGTGCTCGTGTTACCTCCTCGTGGTGGCTGCTGGTAACTAGATTGCTTTTTCGGCTTCTAGGCCAAAACACGGCGCTAAAGGAGTAAACCTTAAACAAATCACTGGGCTGGGTTAAGGTGTTATTCGTACCGTGCCGATAACCGGCCAGGCTGAGGGCCCATTTTAAAAACTAGCTCAGTCGCAAACGGTGGATCCGGATACCTGGCGCCCTCCGGATTAAGTAGCCTTATCTGTGTATTGCTGATCTCTGCACAGATGGACACTCTTTTCTCCGCTACTCGTGGGACCAAATATGGGAGACCAAAAAACAAAACAAACAAAAGAGTCCGGTTCTCTTACAAAACCGGAAGAGGTAGAGAAGGAGACTCGGGTCTTTAGGCCTATCTCTAAACCTGCCAATAAACAACGGGACAAAAGCTTAGATAAGGCTGGTCCCTCCACTCGGGTCACCAGGCCTGAGCAAAGAAGTATAATTCGGAACCAAAGCACCAATGAAGCTGGTTCCTCAAAACCAACATATAATACTAGGAGAAAGGCGTGGAGGGCACTGGAGAAGATAAATAAGATCCCTCCAGAAGACAGGTCGGAGAAAGACAAAGCTACGCTTGTGTGGGCGAAAAAAGTCACCGAACAGATGTCGGAAGGTCCTTCAGCTGGCTTAAAGATTAAAAGGAACAGATCTCAGGAGGAAAGTCCTAAGATCGCAAAACGAACTAAGCTCCATGCTACCGAAATGAGGCCTTTTAACGAGGTACTCAAGGATCAGCTGGTAGTGGCAGTTGTTGACCAGTCCCAGGAGGATGGCAGTATCACGCCCGCCAATTGGAGAAAGGTGGAAAGGGCCTTAACCACCATTTACCTGGATATCCTTGCAGAAAACCCAGGACCTGCTCCGACTTGTCGGGATGCGGGTTGGCACAGGAACCAGTTGAAACTGACTGCATGTGTGGATCAGAGATCTCTTCTGCTCTACAAGAAGGCAGTGGAAAGACTAGGCGAGGTATGGCCCGGAGCCAGCCTTGCTGTTAAAGCTAGAGAAGAAATCCCCTGTAGGCCAAGAGCCAGGGTGTGGATTCCTTCGGAGCCTAGCGATCCAAAGGTGATACTCCAGTTGTTGCAGGTTGGCAACCCAGATTTGCCAACGCACAACTGGAAAGTTGCTAAGCTCGAGGAGCCACGGGCCGACTACAGGTCGGCCGTCATAATTCTAAACAGAGAGTCACTGACTGCGCTGGAAAAAACAAATGGTATGGTAAGCTATGGTTTCAGTGCAGTCACACTCAAAATCTACAAGAAGGATGCGGACAAGCCGGATGCTCCGGAATCTGAAGAAGCTGCAGGAAGCTCATCTGGGCTCCTCCAAGAGGGGAACAGCCTGGTGGAAACCATCTCTACAGATACGGAGTTGACAATGTCCTTGGAGTCATTAAGAAGAATCTCAGAGGACTTCACATCATCAGGGGAGGACTCTGATGATACATTGGTAGAGAAGGAAGTCTAAGAATGGTGACGTTCTTGCAGATTAACCTACACCACTCAAAGGCAGCATCAGCTGCTCTACTTTTAAAAATTGGAAAGGAAGGGACGGATATTGTCTTGATCCAAGAACCTTGGGTTGCTGGTGACCGGGTACTTGGACTCAAGACACCCTGTTATAGATTAATGCACACGGAACAAGAAGGTAGGGTTCGGTCGTGCATTCTCGTTAAAAATAATATAAATTGCTTTCTGCTATCGAATTTCAGCAATGAAGATGTGGCAGCGGTCAGCATTGAGGTCAATAAACGAAGCCTCTGGCTAATATCAGCCTACCTAGCCTATGATGCAGTGAACATTCCACCAGTCATTCTGGGTGAGGCAATTTTGGAGGCTCAGAAGCGCAAGGTTGGAGTCATCCTGGGGAGTGATGTAAATTCTCATCACACAATCTGGGGAAGTACGGACACAAATGAACGAGGTGAGTTACTCCTTGATTACATTCTAAGTACTAACCTTCATATATGTAACATAGGCAACAAGCCGACTTTTATAACTAGAAATAGACAGGAGGTATTGGATATTACACTCGTCTCAAACTTCTTGACGACTAGTCTATTAAATTGGAAAGTGTCGGAAGACCACTCTTTTTCTGATCACTGTTATCTTCAATTTGAAATGAGCTTGGTCTTTCCGAACAGCCCTCTCTACAGGAACAGGAGGAAAACCGACTGGGATATTTTCAGAACTATTCTGGGAAATTCACTACCAGTGCAGGTGCCTGAACCTCCAAAAACTACGGTAGAACTCGATGGCTTAGTGGACGAACTGTCCAGCGCTTTTAATGAAGCGGTACTAGGCTCTTGTCCTCTTAGTAGGCCTAGGGGCAAATCTCGGCCACCTTGGTGGTCAAAGGAGATTCAACAAATACGTCAACGGTGCAAGAGACTCTTCAAAACAGCAAGGAAAACAAAAGCCGCTGTAGACTGGGACTCCTATAAGGAAGTCCTCAAAATTTACAAATATCAGCTAAGAAGCGCAAAGAACAGATCTTGGAGACTATACTGTGGTAAAATTCAGGAGACATCAGAGATGTCCAGGCTTCGCAAGGTACTATCTACTAGCCCTTCCATCCCAAGCTTCCTTCAAAGGCCGGATGGAGCATGGACCACAAATAGTATGGAATCGCTGGAACTACTATTGGAAACTCACTTCCCTGGTTGTTCCGAATCTGCACCTACTATATCAGAAGGTAAAAGGGCTAGTAGCCTCGCAGGCCAAATTATTAGCAGAAGAAAGATTCTGTGGGCGATAAGCAGTTTTAAACCATACAAGTCGCCAGGACCTGATGGTATTATCCCTGCGGATATACAAAAAACTACGGATCTAACCATTCCCTGGTTAGAGGTAATTTTTAGAGGCAGCCTAGAACTATGTCACATTCCCAGTAAATGGACGGAAGTGAAGGTTGTCTTCATACCTAAGGCGGGAAAACGCTCACATTGCAGTCCCAAAGACCTTAGACCGATCAGCTTGTCTTCTTTCCTTTTCAAAATACTGGAAAGACAAATAGAAGCTCATATTAGAGGCACGATTATGCCGGAAAAGCTGTCCAAATCTCAACATGCTAATTGCAAGGGGAGATCTGTAGAAACTGCTCTTCATTCTCTCACATATTTTATTGAAAAATCTTTCGAATATGGAGACTACGCGATGGTAACCTTTTTGGACATTGAGGGAGCCTTTAACAACGTGCTAACAGGGGCTATAACTCGGGCACTTTCGAATCTAGGAGTGGAAGATTCTCTTAAGGACTGGATAGATCAGATGCTAAGAGGCAGAATCATAAATGCCAGTCTGTGGAAATCCTACGCCAGAAGATTTGCAAGCAGAGGCACGCCGCAGGGTGGCGTACTGTCCCCCCTTCTCTGGAACTTGGTCATAAATGATCTATTGCTGAGGCTGGAGGATACTGGCTTCAAGGTGGTTGCCTATGCGGATGATGTCGCTATTGGCGTTCGGGGAAAATATCCCGGGACACTTAGCGAGCTTATTCAAAATGCTCTGGGCATTCTTTCACTATGGACCAATGGTTGTGGGCTAAATGTGAACCCACAGAAAACCGAATTGGTTCTCTTCTCTAGGAAATATAAAATTCCTCATGTCGATCCTCCTACTTTAAATGGTTTCAACTTGGCTTTTACAGGTGAAGCAAAGTTCTTGGGTCTCGTCTTAGACAGTAAATTAAACTGGAAACCGAATATTACGGAAAGGGTAAAGAAAGCTACGGTAGCGCTATACTCCTGCAAAAATGCAATTGGGAAAGGTTGGGGGCTGGATCCCCACATGGTCCTTTGGCTATACACAGCAGTAGTTAGACCCATTCTTCTGTATGGGCTAACAGTTTGGTGGCCTGCTCTGGACAAAACTGTCAACCTAAAGTTGTTGACAAAAGTTCAGAGAACAATCTCTCTGTGGATCAGTGGTGCAATGAGGAGCACATCCACTCAGGCACTGGAGACTCTGCTATTTCTAACTCCTCTAGATATCATGGGAAAACAGTGGGCAGCTAGCACTGCCATACGACTGAAATCCACCTTAATGTGGACCTGCAATAACACAGGGCACTCATCTATACTTTGTAACAAAGGGCTTCCCAAGACCACCGACTATACTGTCCCGTCACTATCTTTTGATAGAAAGTTCCGGACTATTATACCATCTAGAGAGGACTGGATGATGGATACAGTTTTGGAACCAGGAGTTTTGAACTTCTTAACTTCTTCACTGATGGTTCAAAACGGGATAGAGGAGTAGGGGCTGGGGTGTTCTGCGAGGAACTCATGTTAAACCTCTCCTTTCGTCTCCCTGACTACTGCAGCATTTTTCAAGCTGAGGTAACTGCGATAAAGGAAGTCGCGGACTGGTTGAGGTATAATGTAATATCGACTAGTGATATTCGCATATATACGGACAGTCAGGCAGCCATTAAAGCGCTTCAATCACACCTTCTCACGTCGAAAGTAGTCCAGAGCTGTCTCTCATCTCTTAACGAGATGACAGATCAGTTCAACATCCATATCATATGGGTGCCAGGACATTTCGTTAGTACGGGGAACATGAAAGCCGATGAACTGGCTCGACGTGGTATAACGGACCACATTTCAAACAGCAAAAAGGATATTGAAATTCCTCTTGCGGTATGTAAACTGCTGCTTCAGGAGGAAGCCAGTAAGTTGACGAATGACAGATGGTCAAATAGTACCTCATGCGTAATAACTCGGCAAATCTGGCCAAAGTTGAACTTGGCGAGATCCAAACAGCTGATCTCACTTCAGCGGAGTCAGATCAGTGTGGTTGTTGGAGTGATTACGGGGCACTGTCTCATAGGCAGACATGCAGGTAGACTTGGTTTCTTCTCACATGACTACTGTCGTAGTTGCGAGGACGAAGAGGAGGAAGAGACAGTACTTCATCTTCTTTGCACCTGTCCTCGTCTGGCACGAAACAGACTGAATTTTCTAGGGGCACACCTTTTCAACGACCTGGCGGAGCTCAGCGAGAAGGACGTCAGGAGTATCCAGCGCTTCATAGCAAGCTCAAAGTGGTTTCAATGAGTTGGAGGAAAAATTTTTAATTTGTGGTATGGGTACGGACCTTTTTGTGTCTATGCCTGGTCCTGGTGGACCGCCACCCAAACCTAACCTAACCTAACCATACTATTCTTTGATTTACACTCATAAAACATAATGTTTCCAACATATTTCGAATACTTGTTGTTATTGGGACGTTTAGCAGGACTCGCATCGCTTTATTCTGAAGTTTTTGGAGGTACTCCTTATCTTCTCTACTGCATGTAAATAGCACTGATGGACAATACTCAAAATGAGGAGCAATTATTGCCTTATATATACTATTTTTGCTTAAATAGCTCAAATTTCTATGGCATCTCTTCAGTACACCAATCTTCTGATTTATTTTGCTTCCTATATAAGACACATGATCACTGAATTTCAACCTCTTATCAATTATTACCCCTAAATATTTGATAGTGTCTACCTGCTCAATGTTACTCTGATTAATTCTGATGTCACAATTATGATCTGCTTTACCAATAACCATACACTTTGTCTTGTTAACATTTAACTTTAATTTGTTTCCATTTAGCCATTTTTGTACTCGTTCCAAATCACCGTTAATATTATCAACAACTTCTTCAATGTTATTTCCACTATAATAAATCAAGGTGTCATCCGCAAATAAATTTATGTGACAATTTTTAATACTTTTTACTATATCATTGATATAAACTATAAATAGTATGGCACCCAAAACGGATCCTTGAGGAACACCAAGCTCATTAGAATATCTATCAGATGTTTCATGCACTACTTTCATTCTTTGACTCCTATAACTCAAATAACTTTTAAACCATTTCCATTCGTTATTTGTAATTCCTATCTCTGTTAACTTTTTCAACAATATTGTTCGATCAATTGTTTCGAATGCCCTTTGGAAATCCAAAAATACTATAATTGTATATTCACCCCTGTCTCTCGATTCCTTCCATTTACTCAATACTAAGTTTAATGCAAATTCACATGAATATCCCTTACGATATCCCGATTGTTGCTCTATTAATATCCCTTCCACGTTTAAAAATTCGATTAGTTGTATCTTTACGACAGTTTCTAAGATTTTCTCACAGCAGTCCAGCATATTAATTGGTCTAAAATCCTCTGGATATTTTGCGTTTTTTATTTTTGGAATAGGAATAATATTCGCTTCTTTCATACATTTAGGGAATTGACCCGCCATTAAAGAAGTATTGAACATTGATAACAATTTTTCGCCAATAACATCCATAGCTTTCAAAATCATACTTGCCTTCAATCCGTGTACGTCTCGCTTATCACACATTTTTGTGATTATATCCTTTAATTCTATGCTCTTATCTCGACTAAATCATCTTGTACGCTTGGAATTTGTCCATTTAAGATCTTGATACTATCGACATAAAATTTGTTTAGAACATTTGCAATTTCCTTGTGGTTACAGTATTCATGGTTATCAACTATGATGCGATCTATGCTACTATCTCGTTTTCCTTTCATTATTTCCTTTAAAGCGCTCCATACTCGTTGCGAATTATACGAAGCAGTTTCTATTTTTCTAATGAAATAGTTTCTCTTACTTTTTCTTATTGATGAAAGATACCGATTTCGTGTTGCTCTATATTCATTCCAATGTTCCTCATTTCCATTTTGCTTTGCTAATTTATTCGCTGCAATCTTTTTTGATTTTAAAAGGCGCAGATTATAATTTTTGTGAAACCATTCATTTGACTTTGGTTTTATCTCTGCTTTCTTGTAAAATACATTTAGGGCCTTATAAATATTTTCATACATATTTTCACATACTTCATCAATATCACCAGTCGTATCCCACTTTGAATCTTGTAACAGCTTATTGAATATATCTTGATTAAAATTAAATATCCCCTCAATATATTTTTTTGGTGTTCGGCTGCTTTTACTAATTTCCATCAAATTTACTTGAATCGTCTCATGATCACTAATTTTCTCTTGCTCTAATGTGTCGATACGTATATTTGCAGTTGTTGTATTACCAATAACCCAATCAATTAAGGTATTCGTGTCTGCTGTTATTTTGGTACATTTCTCCATTAGTTGTTTCAGATTCAATCTTGTCATTCCAAGATCTCCGAACCTTTAAGTCGATTGTTACGGAAAAATGTCAAGTTTGAATGGAATGCTCATTGTGACGAAGCATTCAATAAATTACGAAAAGCCGTTACTTCATATACGGCAGGAAATTTGTAATAAGGACTGATCATCGTCCTTTAATCTGGCTGAAAAAAAACCCGAAACCTTCTTCTCGTTTAATCCGATGGCGACTCGAATTAGATGAATATTCGTATGAAATAGAATATAAACCGGGAAAATTTAATCAAAACGTAGATGCACTTATAGTCGTTTAAAAAATTGTGAAAGCCTCAAAACATCTGAATCCGCTAAAATAATTGCTGCTGTAACCAGAGCACAATCGAAACGAGATGCTCAAGATGACATTGGTGATATATCTGAGGATGCTATACCTCAAACTCCCGATAGTTCCACTTTTGGTCGTTCGTTACCTCTACCACCTCATTCTACAAATCCTACCCCGAACAACAATACATCGACACGAAAAGCTCTCACTTCCGAAGAAGACATAAATGAAATTATAAAAGAATTCCATATTACTCCTCTCAATCAAGCGACTCAAACAATACTACGAGTTTCCTAGTATGAATAAGCGTATCAAGTCATTCATTAAAAAATGTTCTTTATGCCAAAAAAATAAAGTATCTCGTCTAAATAAATGTGCCATGCAGATTACAACAACTTCCAGAATTCCATTCGAAAAAATTTTTATGAATATAGTAGGTCCAATGATGGTTTCGCATAATGGGAATAAATATTTACTAACGATACAAGACGATCTCACGAAATATTCAATGGCAATTCCAATTCCGTCCCAAGACACGAATACAGTGGCTAAAGCTTTTTCTGAACACTTCTTATGCAGCTTTGGTTCGCCTAATTCTATAGTGACGGACCAGGGATCAAATTTCATGTCAGAAATGTTCAGACAACTTTGCAAAATCCTTAAAATTAGAAAAATTAATACAACCGCGTACCACTCTGAGTCCAACGGTGCTTTAGAACGTTCCCATCGTACGCTAACCGAATATTTGCGACATTTTGTTAATAACGATCCATTAGCTTGGGATGAATGGATCCCTTACGTTATTTTCAATTTTAATTCAACTCCCCATACTTCGACTGGTTATATGCCAATTGAACTTCTTTTGGGATATAAACCAAACCTCCCCAGTTCTATTCAGAAAGACATTAACCCGATATATACATATGATAATTACTTGTCAGAACTTCAAAACAAACTTAGAAATTCATGGCAAATAGTAAGGGAAGCCTTAATTGTTCATAAGGAAAAATATAAAAGAAATTCTCGATTATTCTTCTGCAAGAGCTCAACCAGATATTTTGTCTTAATAAAACAATATTATAACGTTGGTTATGGACATTGGCTTTTTATTTTAAAAAAACATCGGAACAAAAACCATATCCGCACGGGCGCGGGTACAACACCATCTTGTTGTTTACGACAATAGAATTTAAAATTGTCCACTATTTCTAATGGCGTCTGACCAAAATGTTTTGCAAGTAATTTCACTATTTCGACGTATTTTTTTATGTGATTTTTCCGGAGTTAAACTATCCGAAACAATGTCGTAAGTTTCCTGTTCCATGTAGTGGAACAGCACGTGTAATTTTTTTTCTTTATTGATGTCTATATCGTAAACAATTTTAATGCACCTTCGAACCGCTCTACTCATCTTGACCATTTCATGCATTTTTTATCGAATATATCGATAGCAAAAACTGGTTGCATTTGTTGAGCCAATTTCAACAAAAGTTTGTAGCAATCTTTTTCTTTTTTTAAAGACGAATATTTTATTTGTTCCAATGTCGTTTTTATTTATTAATATTTTATTATTTGTATCAATTAAGCACGGTAAGTTCTTATTTTTTATTAGTAATTTATTGGTATTTATTTTATTTTCAGCACGCCACGCAGTAAGAATTACGTACAATGATATTCGCAGCTTTATCAAAAAATATGTACTATAATAAGTACACGTATTTTATATACATGGTGTGAGCGAGACCGATGTCTATAAAATAATTTCATATAAAGTGTGAAGTTAGATGTGATTCACATTACCACATAATGCAGTATTCAAATTACAACATATTTATTGAAGTTACATGTTGAACTGAAATGATGACCGACTGAAACTTAACGAAAAGTCTAACATGTAAACTGCAACCCAACCGAAATTGTGACTGAAATGATCATCGAGTCAGTAAGTTTAATTTTGTTGTTGTACAATTTGACATTTAAACGTCATCTCGGTCACAAAATGGAAAACACATGTAACTTTCGACTGGAAGGTTCGGTCAGTCAATTTTCAGTTCACAACTCGGTCGATTCAACATGTAACTTCAGTATTTGTTACGTTTTTGCCTTGTCAATCAAGGTTCGTAAATTTCATGATTGTTTCGGTAAGAACAGTTAAGAAACATTTAGAGCAGTTTTCATCATGGAAAATTCCTTTTTAGTACAGTAGAACCGTAGACTAAATAAAATTCCATAAAGACTTCTCATGAACCTTTATTTTCAAAAAATAAAAATACAACAACAAAAAATTGAAAATACAGCAGAACCGTAATAACTTTATTTTCTTTCTCTCTCCAAATCAGACTGCATGTTGTTAATTCTCACTACCATACATATGTTTTTCATTTGTTTTGTTCATAGAGTTAAAAGGTATAGAGCAGAAATAACAAACGTCAAGCGTAAGCAAAGCGGTGGGAAAAAGGGATATGTACAGACAGTGGCGGATTAAGGTCGGTTGAGGCCCCGGGCGCAGAAGAAAAAATTGGGCTCCTTAAAAAAATAAAGACATACAAGAAAATAAAAATACATGTTAACGATATTTTTAAATAAATAATAGCTATTTACGCAACACGGGTGTTGATTCTCTAAAAAATTAGATAATGTGTAAACGTGAAAACTTGTAAAGAGCAAAGCTTACTTTCATCGGTTTCCAATTTTCGATTTGATTACTACCAAACTACACTGCGCCAATTAAAAAACGGAACAGAAATTTTCTTCGAAAAGATACCCAGAACTTGGGAAGGTACTTGGGAAGGTATTTTTTTTTACAACATCTAAAGGTGGAATAAAAAGAATATTTCATTTGACGTTTTGTAATTATGTTCGATGATTACAATTTAAATGACTAAATTGAAATTATTAATTATGATACAGTTAATTGTTTAAGGCGTAAAATAATAAAATTTCGCAAAAAATATTTTTAGTTTCATGACACGATAATAGTTTTAAATAGAGCTTGGCGGATACAAAAAATCCCAGGTTATATTTTTTAAGATACATCACGTACAAATTATTTGCAACTTCAATTAATTATATTGAAATTATTTATTTAATAAACTTAATTTGTTTCCTAATCTTAAAAATTAAAAAAAAAATCATACTATGGAAAATGTATTTTGTGTATTAAATGTACATTACGTACGGAATATTCCGAGGTCACGTGATCAATATTCTATTCCTTGTGTTCTTTCTGTGGAATGAATAAAAGAAAGCACACATCACCTTAATTTTTATAGAAGCATCCTCACGGCACAGTTAGAAAATGCCTCATTTTGTGTAACGAGTAGGATATCTGCGAAATGAGTGAAGCGATTTACGCAATATCCCAAAAGTTACAAAAAATGATATTTCCTAACGTGTTACATAGATTTTTTCCTAATTTTGTTATAAACAGTAAATTATTGAATTTTGAGAAGAGAAAATCTTTGAATAGTTAAACTCCAAATTAATTTTAAATGTTTTTTGAAATCAAGTAGGCACAAACTGGTATTCCTCATTTCCTAACAGTTAAAGCTCAGTATGCAGCTCGAGCTAAGAGAAAATTTCCATACAAATTTGCCGTAAAATTTAGCTAGCTAAATAAAATAAATTTTTTTTAGCTAACAATTTCGCTGAGCGGTATGCACCTTTGCGTGAAAAATTTGAAAAAATTTCAGTTGTTTCATTCAAATCTAGATTGCGCCACTATAAATTCTCCAAACATTTTAGCCGCAATTTATCTCACAAGGACAATAATTTGAAGATCAATTTTGACGGTTTTGAATTTTGATTCAATTTATAATTGAAGTAGGCGCGAAGGAAAATTAAACTATTTTTATATAAAGAAGACGGAAGTCAAAATGGCCGACCAACATTACGAAGTCAAGTATTTAGAAGTTTATTTGGACAGAAACTTCATTCAAAAACAAACAAATAAAAGTCAAACAAAATCAACAAAATGTATCTGTACACAAATTATTAGCTTGACGATTTATCTGTAATTAAATGGAGACTTGTGGAGACCGCGGTAAAATTTATCTTAGATCGAGCTGCATACTGAGCTTAAGGCAGTAGTGAAACATGCAAAAATGTGTCCTTTAAGGTTAAAAAAATGCAGCGTGCTGATTGGTTGAAATAGCTGTCAATTTTTTTAAGGTTATGTAATTTTGCTTGAAAGGCAAAAATATTTGCCGTATACAAAATTGAACCATGTTCAATTTTCTAGTTTTGCCTTAAAGACATTTAATTTTACTAAATAAATTAATTTTACTAAATTTTTCTAATAAAAAGATATTTAATTTTTTTAAATATGCACATTCTCACGTAAAAAAAGTCGCAACGACTACCCATTTGTGGTAAAAAACCATATCCTTGTGGGTTGCGACTCAATTCGACTGCTTGGTGTTCAAATAAGTAACAAACTCAAATGGAATGAACACATTGTTGCATTGGCTAAATCAACTTCAAAAAAACTCGGGTTCCTGAATCGATGCAGAAGGTTTTTCAAATCGCATCAAGTTCTCCAGATATATAAAACCTTCATCCGACCATGTATAGAGTATTGCTGTCAAGTTTGGGGAGGTGCGTCTGGTACCACCCTCCACTTATTGGGCAGGGTTCAACGCCGCGCTATCAGAATAATACGGAATCCCAGATTTACTCAAGAACTAGACAGCTTACAGCATCGCAGAGATGTTGCAGAACTCTGCGTCTTCTACAGATGCTTACATGGTAAATGAACTATCGGAGAAAATACCACCATTCGTTACAACAACAAGAGTAACAAGAGGAACAACCAATGCACATAGGTATAAATGTTCTTAATCGCAATATACAGTTGCGCGTTCTAATAAAAGTATTTTATAATCACTTTACCGTGCACTACACAACAAAATTTTGTACACGAAAAAACTCGCGTCACAAGATGGCGTCGAAACAGACGTAATAAATAGAAACGCCCAAAAATAGTTATACAAGAATTTATTCAATATTTCAATATATTGTTCTCCGAATGTAAATTCTTAATTTTTACAATTGAAATTTAAAATACTATTCACCATTCGCACCATGAAATTAAAAGTACCCGAAAAATTGATTTTGTCGAAATTAAAATTTACGACGTTTTTACCACGAGAGCCAAAAATCAAGTATCTCAAAAAAAATATTCATTTTTTATTATTTCTCTTCTTTTTTGGTGTTGACGTACCTATGTACTATAAGCTAAAATTAGTGTTGGCATACGAGAAGAATCGCATGCCAAATCTTCGTTGTTATAACGAAAACGAGATGGGAGGTAAAACAGAAAAATATCAAATCACACAGAATTTGAAACCGCTAGCGAAAAGAAGATGGAAGAAACATCACCAAATATAATTTAAAGTTCAATTATATTTTCCGCTAGGTGGTAAATGAAAATAGCTACGCTAAGAAGAATCTTGTGCGCAAACCCCAATGTGTATGTGGTGGCGAACGTATATTGCTTTATATAAATAAATAATTTATATAGTTAATTGCGTGAGACGCTACAGGACTCCCCCGCAAGTAAGTCCCCCTCCCTAAGGAAAAGTTCTTCGGCTGCGAATCGAACATGTTTATGTGAGCACTAAACTGACTTAGCATCAGTGGAACACAGTATGCCGTAAGCCGGTTTGAGCCGATCAATTGAAATGGTCTGATTCTTACCATTAATTGAGACGGTAAATTGTTTCCGAAGGCGTCGAATGACTTTAAACGGACCTTCATAGGGAGTAGATAAGCCTGTGCGAACCTTATCTGTCCTTACGAACACAAAATCACAGTCGGCAAGTGCCTTAGGAACAAAAATGTCATCTTGTTTGGCTTGTCGAGTGGATTTCGGAATAAGGTTTTGCATTGTTTCACGAAGTTGGTCAATAACTGTGTCGCTGGTTGGTAGAGGTAAAAGAGGATTTTCGACGAAGAACTCACCTGGTAGCTTGATGGTTTGTCCATAAACCATTTCAGCTGGTGAGCACTTCAGATCTTCTTTTACTGTAGCTCGGATTCCCAGTAGTACGATGGGTATCTCCGAACTCCAGTTGATCGTGTTTCCTCTGGCCATTAGCGCAGCTTTGAGTTGGCGGTGGAAGCGTTCGACCATGCCATTGGCTTGCGGGTGGTAAGCCGTTGTACGAATCCGATGTGAGCCCAGGAGTTTTGTTAACTCGCTGAAAAGCTTGGACTCAAACTGCGTTCCTTGATCAGTAGTGATATTAAGGGGCACGCCGAATCGTGAGACGTAATTGTTGACAAAAGTCAAGGCAATGGTTGAAGCTGACATATTAGTCATGCAGTAGGCTTCGGGCCATCGAGTGAAACGATCGACACAAGTTAATAAGTATAAATATCCATTAGAAGGAGGAAGAGGTCCTACTATGTCTATATGGATATGCTCAAAACGACCAGATGGTGTTTGGAATTGTCCATGGATAGATTTAGTATGCCGTTGAACACAGAAAATTTGAATTCGGCACGTTGGCAGGATAAACAAGACTGAGCCCATTTGCTTACGTCTTTGTTCATACTAGGCCAAAAATATCGAGCAGTAATCAATTTACGAGTAGCACGAACACCAGGATGCGAAATGTTATGTAAAGTATCGAAGATAGTTCGACGCAATGATTCTACGATAAATGGGCGGTTGTACCCAGTTGATGTTTCGCAGATGATTTCGAGGCCAGGCAATTGAAAAAGCGCCAGTTTCATTGATGAACCAGAGTGACATTCGGAACCAGAAAATAAATTCTGAAGTTCTAGGTCAGCTTTTTGTAAAATTTCAATTTTATTTAAGTCGAATTGTGTCTCGACTGCGGCCGTTTCATTGTCCGTTGTGCGAGAGAGTGTATCTGCAACAACGTTGTCGTGTCCGTGAACATGCTGAATGTCCGTGGTAAATTGACTAATATAATCCAAGTGGCGAGCTTGCCTCGGATTACGTTCAGTTTTAGACTGAATTGCTCTAGTCAGAGGTTTGTGATCGGTAAATATAGTAAATTCCCGACCTTCGACGAAATATCTGAAGTGCTTCACTGCCAGATAAATCGCGAGTAATTCCCGATCGAATGCGGAATATTTCTTTTCAGCATCCGATAATTTTCTTGAGAAAAATCCCAATGGCTCCCAACACTCATTGTTATACTGTTGCAGTACTGCCCCAACGGCAGTGTTAGATGCGTCAGTAGTTAAACTAAGCTTTGAATCGCTCAGTGGATGTGCAAGCAGTGTTGTTTTCGCAAGTTCAGCCTTAAGTGACGTAAATGCCTGTTGACATTCGTCAGTCCAAGAGAAATTCTTTGGAGTTTTGGGTTTACGTAGAAGTACGACCAGATGGCTGTGAACCGGTGCGAGTATTTCAGCAAGCTTTGGTATAAATCGGTGGTAGTAATTTACCATACCGATGAATCGCTGAATATGCTTGATTGAGCTTGGAGCTGGAAATTCCCTAATGGCGTTAATTCGTTCTTCAGACGGCAGAATACCATTAGGGGTTATTTTGTGGCTAAGGAAATCAAGAGTTGTTACGCCAAAGACGCATTTCGAACTGTTGATATGACATCAAACTCAGATAACCTATGGAAGAGTTGTTCCAGGTGGAGTTTGTGTTGTTCCTCAGATTGTGATGCCACAAGAATATCGTCAATATAGACGAAAACAAAGTCTAAGTTACGAACGACTTCGTTCATAAAACGCTGAAATGTTTGAGCGGCATTACGTAATCCAAACGGCATTCGAGTAAATTCGAACAGGCCAAAAGGAGTTGTTATTGCCGTTTTAAAAACATCATCAGGTGAAACGGGAATCAAATGATAAGCTCTGACGAGATCGATCTTTGAAAAAACTTTGCATCCATGTAAATGCATGGAAAAGTTTTGAATGTGAGGAATAGGATAACGATCAGGTATTGTTACCGTGTTTAATCGTCTGTAATCCCCACATGGTCGCCAATCGAGATCTTTTTTTCTAACCATGTGCAATGGACAAGAGATAGGAGATGCAGATGGCCTGCAAATCCCTAATTCCACCATATGTTGAAATTCCGTAAAAGCGGCTTTATGGCGGACTTGATCTAGTCTTCTTGGTCGTGATACAGGGAGATGTCCTTCTGTGACAATGTGATGGACCACATTGTGTCGGACTGGCAATTTGTAATTTGGTTCTGCTGTAAGTTGAGGAAACTTTTTTAGCAGAGTACCATAGCCGTTGGTGACGGAATAATGGATCGGAGTCGGTGTGTCGACATGAACCATTGTGGCGTCGATTGACAGCTTTGTCGCTGAATCAACCAGCCGTTTATTCCGAAGATCGACCAATAGTCCAAATTTAACCAAGAAATCGGCACCAATGATAGGACGATTCACAGCAGCTAGAATAAAAGCATGCGTGAATGTTCGTTTTAGTCCTAAATCCAACTGAAGCAACTTTGTGCCGTAAGTATGGATGTTAGTGCCATTGGCGGCCGAGAGAACTAGATTTGAATTTCGTTTGAGTATATTAAATTCATTTTTGAAATTGAAAGCTGGAATAACCGAAAGGTCAGCGCCAGTGTCGACTAAAAAGTTGTAACGATTTATTCGGTCGAATGCGAATAAACGAGAAGTATTTTGGTTATTATTTATAGGGATCCCGCCCAGTGATGCCGTTTTACTACAATCGGAGTATTTGTACTACTTTTTGAAAAATTGTACTACTGTACTACTTTTTAAAAAATAATACTCCTTTGTTGTTGCTACGATATTTGAAAAATATTCCGTTTTTTATCTTTTAACCAAAGAATTATTCAAAGAATAATTAAATCAAT
The DNA here is from genome assembly GCA_963556165.1 of Tipula helvola. Taxonomy (NCBI): domain Eukaryota; kingdom Metazoa; phylum Arthropoda; class Insecta; order Diptera; family Tipulidae; genus Tipula; species Tipula helvola. The sequence goes on from OY744483.1 coordinate 186,064,928, forward strand.
TCAATTCAACGAAAATTTTAAACAATTTTATCAAACAAGTTGCTATCATGGTTATGGATGATAATTTAATACTATAGATTTTTCTCGAAGAGAAATTTTCTTAGAAATGGAAAAGGTTTATTTAGGAGGCAATGCAGAAATTTTGATGCGATCTAGTTCTCTACAAGACTCTGCAATTAAAAGCGTTAAAGCAAGTTGTGTTAAATATTAAATCGAATTAAGCCAACAAATTTTTAACAGAATTAACTTTAAAGAGACGTTAAATGCTTTAAAGGGGTTAAATCCAGAATGCCTTGCAAAATCTGTTACATCATTAATTGCATGTTTCCCTAATCTAATTTCATCGGAAAAACCGCTGAATTGAAAATCTACGTAAATAATCGAGAAATTTAGTTAATTATTCAGCCATTGACAGAAATTTAGATTTGGAAGAGTTTTGGCATTGTGTTAACACGAAAAATGGTTTAAGCATAGTAGTGCAACAGCTGAAAGGGCTTTTTTTCAACTAAATTTGATTAAAGATAAAAAACGCAATCGTCTGCTTATATCAACAATTGATGCTACATATCATGATAGCAAAGGATATGTTAAATGGTTTGCATACTCCAGATTGCGTTCCGTCCAATAAATTAATAAAACTGTACAATAAATAATATTAATTTTTAGAGCGTTACCAGAAAGTGGAAAAAAGAAATATTATCATATATATTATATGAGGAATAAAATAATATAAAACTATTAAAAATAGAAAAAAATAAGTTTTTCATTTTTGAAATAATGTTTTTCATGTTTAATTTCGCGTACTCCGCTGTACTACGTTTTTCATAAGAAATGTACTCCTCTGAAATTTTTATAAACGGTAACACTGATCCCGCCCCTGTGTTCTGGCAGTTTTTTGAACCACCACCGTTATCATCAATTTTATTGATGTGATGCGATGTTTTGAAATCGCACGGCGGAATACACTTTTTTGCAGCTGGACCGAACTTCGTGTGGTACCAGCATCGACCGTGTCGGCGCGAGTAATTAGCGGAGCTGCGGGATCTAGACCGTGAGCGAGACGATGCGCTGTGTCCCCTTGATTTGTCTCTTAGCAAGCCATTTAATTTGGCTTCAAGCCGAGCAAGCCTATTTTCAAACGAGCCAGTATTTTGGCTAGTTGATTGGTTGTGATCACCGCGCACAGTGGGACGGGATTGCCTATTTATTTGAGACACATTTGAATTCTGTTGGCCGATGTTTATGTGCTCGTACATTTTGTCGGCAGTTCTGGCCATAGCTTCAGTCCCCAGTGAGTCGGGCTGAGCGACCAGAGCTATTTTAATGATTTCTGGCATCTTTCTAATCCAGAGCGATTTTATTATTGACTCATTAAAATTTTTTCCTGCCAATGTACGAATTTGCCGTAATACTTCAGATGGCATACGGTCACCAATATCAGTGCCCGTAATAAGAGCTTCTAGCTGTCTCTCGGACGACGGTGCTAACCGGTCCAACAAAATCGTTTTTAAAGCCGTGTATTGTTCGGTATCTGGAGGGTTCGTCAAGAAATCCGAAATCACGTCACATGTTTCGGGTGATAACGAAGACAATGTGTGTAAAAACTTTTGTTTTTCGGATTTTACAGCTTGCAGCTTAAATTGTATCTCTGCCAACAAGAACCAATTCTGTGCTTTTTGCGGCCAAAATGGTTGTAGCTTAACCTTATTGCTAGTTGTGGCGGATACCTCCAAGGGTACTTGAGTGTCCTCCTCCATTTTTTGGTCGGCCGTGGAGTTTTCTGGTTTTCCTTCGCCGTTAACCATCTTATTAATTTATGTAATAAAATCGAATTTATTCTTTAAATTAGCCACGAAACCAAAAATCCAACCGTTGTAAAAATAGTGACGAGTTACACTGAATTATATGAACTTTTTTTTTTTTTTTTAAAAATAACTTTTGATATCAACGATTAAATTTCACCAAGAAAAAAAATTAATCAAGTTGATTGAATAATAAACTAAATATTTTTTTTTTGATACAAGAAAAATAGGAATGGTTACCTTGAAGTAAAGCTTGAAAAAAAAAATAATAATAATTTTAACCGTAATCAAAACAAACTTCGTGATCATAGAAAAATATCTAAATGTATGGCGAAAACAGACCGCGCAAATGGTGAATAATTTACACGTAAATATAAAAAAAAAAAAAAATTTTTTTTACAAAATATGTATCCTCCAACAAAATCTTATTTTTGCCACTAAGTGTGTATTAAATATTAACAATAGCTAAGTTTACTCGAATTGTTTGATTTTGCAATAATATATATAGAAAGAATATTAACAATATTTACTCGAATTATTCGATTTGTAATTATAATATATAGAAAGAATCAATTTAAAAAAAAATCAAAGTTAAACACTTAGCTTAAAGACTTGTTGTTGTTGCTGTTGCTGTTGTCGTTGGTTCGGTGTTGTCTTCTATTTTGAGTTCCAAAATGTACAAGAACGCCTTGCTCTTGCTAATTCTCACTGCCTATAGTTGTTTATAAATCACTTCTCGATTGTATTTGTATTCACTGTGTACTGTAGATTTTTGTTTCCACTTTCTACTTTATGTGTATGTATATAATTTTATTACTTCGTCAGTGAGTAGGTGAAATTTGCTGAATATTGAAACATCAATTGTACACCCTATATGTCCATCCATATATTGAATATCTCCAAACGATGTTGCTCGTCGCCGAAAAAGAATAAATTTTCACCCCCACGAAATAAAAATATGTATTAGTGTTTTGTGGAAAATGGCTTGACGTAAAAAAAATTTTTTTTTTTTTTACGAAATTTAGTTAAAAACTGGGTACATACCACTGTACCTGACCCGTATTTTGTGTCAGGTATTAACGATTATACAGCCTTAATATTTCCTAATCCTGTGTCCGTGCAGTGTTGTGCGCTGGTGTTGACGTGTGCTGTGCAGGCACGCGTATCGAAGAAATCACAAAGAAAAAGAAAAATGTGCTTGGCCGGGTTTACGATTTTTCTACCGCACCAATTATTCTTTGCTCTCCAAAACTTAATAGTCCCGTAAAAACGGGTGTCGAGGGTCACCAATATAAATGTTCTTAATCGCAATATACAGTTGCGCGTTCTAATAAAAGTATTTTATAATCACTTTACCGTGCACTACACAACAAAATTTTGTACACGAAAAAACTCGCGTCACAAGATGGCGTCGAAACAGACGTAATAAATAGAAACGCCCAAAAATAGTTATACAAGAATTTATTCAATATTTCAATATATTGTTCTCCGAATGTAAATTCTTAATTTTTACAATTAAAATTTAAAATACTATTCACCATTCGCACCATGAAATTAAAAGTACCCGAAAAATTGATTTTGTCGAAATTAAAATATACGACGTTTTTACCACGAGAGCCAAAAATCAAGTATCTCAAAAAAAATATTCATTTTTTATTATTTCTCTTCTTTTTTGGTGTTGACGTACCTATGTACTATAAGCTAAAATTAGTGTTGGCATACGAGAAGAATCGCATGCCAAATCTTCGTTGTTATAACGAAAACGAGATGGGAGGTAAAACAGAAAAATATCAAATCACACAGAATTTGAAACCGCTAGCGAAAAGAAGATGGAAGAAACATCACCAAATATAATTTAAAGTTCAATTATATTTTCCGCTAGGTGGTAAATGAAAATAGCTACGCTAAGAAGAATCTTGTGCGCAAACCCCAATGTGTATGTGGTGGCGAACGTATATTGCTTTATATAAATAAATAATTTATTTAGTTAATTGCGTGAGACGCTACATAGGTTTACGGTGAAGCTCCCGAAACCTCGAACTGAAGAAATCAAGCGCGAATTTATATACCGAACATCAAAAAAGTGGAATTCGCTATTACATTTCAAATTTCCGAAGGAATATAAAATGAATAAATTTAAGGTAGCTATTAATCTTTACTTGCAGGATCGCGCATTGGGTGCAGAAGCTCTGACAGTTATAAGGAGCTAGGACCGTTAATAAGTCCGCTCTGCACCCAATTAAGAAATTTATAAAAAAAAAAAAAAAAAATCGCCTACTTGATGTGACTATTTTTATTGCATTAAAGGTTTCCTCACGAAACGAGATTATAAAATTGATTTTTTTTGTTTAAAGTGAAGATAGTCACACATTCGTTTTGCTCAATTAATTGTACTACATTAATTATAGTGTACTAAATTAATTATAGTGAGATTTCCTGTACGTTTTAATTTTTTTTATTGCTTTCTATGAGTCAAACAAAGCCACTTTTAATCCGAATCCACCGAAGAAAATTCATTGCGAACACTAATTATAATTACAAATTTTGTATGTCTAAGGAGGCCTTGACTTTTATTCGTTTCTGTATTTTACCAGGTTATCACGACGTGTCAATTACTTTTAATATTGAAAACAGTATTAAAAGAATATTCACGCCTAGGACTGTTCCAATTCATCTTCAAAATTATTTACTTAAAATTGTAATTTTTCTATTAATAATATAAAGTTTGTAAATTTTTTTAATTATAATAAGTTTATTTTTGTTCAAGCTATGATTTACTATCACTAGATAAGCAACGAAACGTGTATTTAAATTTATTTAAATTTGCCGCCGACGCGCCGCGCTTGGTGTGATAGACCCTTTATAGCGTCCCATAATAAGGTTTATACGGTTGATTGGGTTTGGGATGCTGACTCGTCAAGGGGTGATTCCTTGGCTTATTCTGAGAAAAAAATCGTATGTGGAGGGGGGGGGGGGGTCCATTTTTGATATCCTTCGAGATACAGGGTGTTTAAAAAATTTCGGCTAATATTCGTTTCAGTATACCTTTGGTTATTTCATTTCTTGGTAATTCTTTCCTTAGTGTGCTGCTGTGTGGATTCGTTGTATGAGTTCTACTTTTGTTTCAATTTTTTGGAGTATACAAGCGCCTTCGTTGTTCCCCATACATAAAAATCCAATACCGTACGATCGGCCAATGAATTGGACCATTTCTTCCAATCCATTTATTTGGATAAATTTGGTTTAACCAATTCTTAACATTTTTATCGTAGCGACAAGGTGCACCATCATGTTGGTATTTGTGCGAGACTCTACTTAAAATAGGAACATCATCAAAGAGGAGTGGCAAATCCTTTTGTAAAAATGGTAAATAACGATCACTATTTAATCTCGATGGTAATATGAATGGTACAATTATCCCCAATTACACCAGAACATACGCGGTGCTGAAATAATGTTTGTTTTTTCAAATGAGGATTTTCAGCAGCCCACTCGAGTAGATTCTGAAAGTTTGTTATGTCATCTCTTGTGAATTATGATTCATCCCGCCACAGGATACGTTTCACAAAACTATCATTATCCAAATTCCTTTCCATCAACCAATTAATAAACCCCAATCTTTTATTGCGGTCTATCGCTAATAGTTCTTGAACGGGTGTTATATGGTATGGATGAAGATTCTCCTTGTGTAATTCTTGATGAATTCGGTAGCGAGAGACGTTCAATTGTACTGCGAACTTCCTTATGCTAATAGAAGGATTTGCTGTTACATTACACACGAAAGGGGCTCCGCCCGGGTATTTGATGTTGTTACGATATCTCGCAGTCTTCTATGAATATTTGTAAATACTCTTGCGTCAGGAACGCGACCTCCCCCACAAAGTTTGTAGGCAAAGAGGTAAGAAACGAGGAAGTGTTGCGTAGCAATGCATGCAGGTGTAGACTTTAGTGTGAAAATGTTTAATTTTTGTTTTTTCAACATTTAAACAAAGGAAGTCATAATCGCCTACTGTTTTAGTGATATTAGTGATATTTTAGTTCTGAATATTAACACTTCAACATCTCTTAATTAGATTGAGAATAATCGATATACGTAAAAAACTATGGTACGTGGGTACAAATATTGTATTGGGAGATTGTAAGGGAGGTCCTGAAGAATTAAAATAAAATAAAAATAAATTATAACGGTTTTTTCTGAGAAAAACTCAATTTTATAAAAAAAAAAAATATTTTTTTTTTACTTTAAAACATCATAGCTCTCAAACGGATACAGATGTGAGATAACCACCTTAATCTTGATAAGAGCCTATACAATTATCAGTCAAATAAGATGAACTTGGTTGCCCTCCGATAAGTATTTTGGAAGTTACAGTTTAATATTTGAGTGTACTTTTTTTCTGAACCAAATTTTTTAAACACCCTGTATCTCGAAGGATATCAAAAATGGACCCCTTCCCCCCTCCACATACGATTTTTTTCTCAGAATAAGCCAAGGAATCACCCCTTGACGGGTCAGCATCCCAAACCCTATCACCCTGCATACGACCTTATATCAAGAAAATTTATTACTCAGAAATAATACCTTTAAACGTGATTTTAATAAAGCAATTCACAAATAACGTATCGATCAATATATCGTTGAAATTTCAATCATTAAAATGTCACAAAAAGTCAATAAAACGTCACAGAAATGTCATTATCATAGAAATGGGAATGTTTTGCTATTAATAAAAGCTTACTAGATGTAATTTATTTTTAAATATTGACGATTCAAATGACGTATTAAATCAAATTAGTTTCCAGCCACTTGGAAACTTTGAAGTCCCATAACTCGCAAACCTAAACATTTTTCGGCTTAATCTTTGCGACTATAAAATTTTCTAGGATTGCATAGGTTATACAGCATATAAATTCAAAAAATTTACGCAATATTTTGCATAATGAAAATAAAAAATGTTTCAACTTTTTTATTTTTATTTTATAGCTTTAAATCAATATGGCGTGCGGCATGTTTGATCAAGTTCATCACTATTTTATTAAAATTGAAATTAAAATGCATATTAATAATTTGTTGTTTTAATTTTTTTTCAATCCACAAATTTTTATTTAACTTGGCTTGATTTTTATAGTTTTAAAACATTACATTTATATTTTTCAAGAGACATAACTTTAATCAAATAAATTTCGTAAATACGTCAATTCCGTGACGCGCGTCATCACATTGAAATTTTGGTTTACCCCCCATATATAATGAAAACAAAGACGTAGTCCTACGTCAAAACAATAACGAAAATATTTGTTCACAAGCTTAGGACTAAAGCCCAATGAGCCTATCCACACCAGTATTTTTAACAACCGTATTCACCCTCGTTTCTTTACCTCTCTGCCTACAAACCTAAATTTGTGGTGGGGATTTGTAATGCACTTTTGCATTATGAAATTTCTGGTATTCTCGTGTTGTTACACACTAACACAAATATAAAATTAAATAAATAAAACAATTGAATGTGCATTGGCACGTGTTTTTCTATTGTTTAACGCACAAAATGAAATAATTATTTTTCTCCTTGTAGTTCGTACCTCGAACAAAGCAATCCAAAAATGAAGTAAATTTACACATACTTAAAGAAGAATAGCAACAGTGTGAATACAGAATGCTGTTGTTATGGTGTTGTTAAAAATATTCGTGTGGATAGGCCCAATAGAAGATATTGTTCTGTTTATATATCGTCCCTCTAGTAATGAAACAGCGTATAAGAAAAATGGTAGTTTCAAAGTAATTCGCATTTAAATGTTTATTGAAAAATTTTTTTGAAATAAAATCTTTTATTTTATAGAAAATTTAATTTTCTATGAAATAAAAGATTTTATTTTAAAATGTTTTTTTCAAAAAACATTTAAATGCGAATTATTTTGAAACTACCATTTTTCTTATACGCTGTTTCATTACTAGAGGGACGATATATTCTGTGCTTTTAGTGCGGACTTGGTAAAAAAAAAAAAAATGGTAAATTTGTTTACAAATCGTACCTTTCCAACCAATCCAACAACAACAAAATTTGTTTTTTTTTATAATTATGTAATAAATTTAAATTAAAAGTGCACTTTTTTTATCACAAGTTACAATGTGTTGGCGCCACCACTGAATACACGACTGGTGCAAGGCCTGGTGGCGAACACATCAAAGTAACCAATTTCCCTTTGTCAGGTAACACCAAAAACCAAAATGGAAAACGTCAAAATACACGACGTTTTGAGTCGGTCTTCTCTTCGTGTCAATCGCACAAACAACAACGTGTTCGCAATCAGTGGCCATTTTCTATGTAAAAATAAAACATAATCGCGTTGCTCAACAATAATAATATATAACATAATAATAATATAACATCAACATCATAATAAATACAAATTAATAAAATTAATAAAGTGAAATAAAATTAATCTGATCGTGTCAAGCGTTTTTATTTGTGAATACTCTCGTCCGTGCACCAATTCGCATATCCGCTAGGCCAGTAGTTCCCAACCCAAACATGACCGCGGACCGGTGAATTTCGCGGTGTGAATATTTTAAATAAATATATATTTTAAGTACACGTTTATGTAAAATTTCATACTTTTTTATTTCAATTCCATTATACCTAATACTGGGTATTCTTCCTTTATTTGTATCAAAAACTGAGCTAACCTCATTTTTGCGAATAACGATTTTAAACTAACGATTTTAAATTGAGTTTAATGAGCTGTAATTATTCTTCATATGTCAGTTTATAGATCGTGTTTTAGTACAACAGCTTCTCATACATTTTCGCAAGAGGCGATAGTCAGTGTACAAATTTGTTTGTTTACATTTTTTTTATATGGAGTTTCGCTAAAAATATGTCCAATTAAATTGCAAAATTGTTAACACTTTTATGCGCCGATGCGGCTATTTCGAATGTAAAATATTAAATATTTCTTTTATTCTAAATATTACCACTCGAAGATTTTAAACTCTTCCACTGTAGATTTTCTGATTTTTATTTGAAATAATTGAATTAAACGAGATTTGTTTGTCAAATTTTCTAAAATTACATGAAATAAAAATCGTAACAGTGGTTGAGGGTTAAAATTATCTTGAAGAAACGTTGATGGTTATAATAAAACTTTGAAATACTATTTAACACATTTTATTTAAATTTAATAATCCGTTGACCCTTTAACATCCAAGAAAATTACAAATAAAAATGAGGTAATTTTTGGCATTTTATGAGGTTATGTCCGTTGTTTTAGAAATTTATTAGTCAACAAAATATGACATTTGAGCAATACTTTGTATTTAAAAATAGAAAATAAAGGGGAATTTGGTTAATAATAAGTTTTGTTGATAAATCAGCTATAAATATATGAAAATCAGGTGTTTTGACTTGTCGTTTTCTTGGATATTAAAGGGTTATGGATTATTATCTATTCAAAATACATGTATTAATCTATTGTTAATTATTATTATTACTTTAAACTTCATATCGAGGTATTTTTTATTCAATTTATTTCAGTTTTATTATAGCTGTTTCTAGCAAAACTCTATATAAAAAGAAACGTCAACAAACAAATTTGTACACTGACTAGCGAAACTAATGAAAAGTTTATGAACTAATTTCACCATCTATTGGCTTGGTGTTCCGCGAAAGGATTAGGAAAAAGTTTTGCGGGCCGTTGTAATTTTTTCGCGGACCGGCAGCGGTCCGCGGACCGGTGGTTGGGAACCACTGCGCTAAACCATCGTGGTTAACACAATGTTTATATCACAATTTTAATTTCGTTTTATGTAAACCAGAATAAAACTTCTCGATGAAATGAAATTCCCGGTAATTTGTTGCAACTATTGTTATGACATTTTCTGATTAAACACTTCATTTTTCATAAATTTTTTTTAATAGTTTCCACAAATGATAATTAATTATATGTTTTATGTATACACTTTTTGTAATTGTTTTGTTTTATTTGATAATTTTTAACTTTCGCGAAACTGCGCAAAACCACAATAAAAACTAAATGGTTTGTTTACAAAAAAGAAAGAGCATAAAACATAATAGATATATAATCCTCTCTCTCCAACTGCTTACATGAAAAAGACGGAATTTCCTATGTTAATTTGTTGTTGTTTTCACTTGTTTCAGGTGTATCTTTTTATGTCTATGGTTTTGTTATTCAATAAATACGTAATATAGAGCGAGTTTTTATTTCGAGTGTCTGCTGCATGGTGCGTCGTTGTCCTGGGATAAAACTGAAAATGTCAAACATTTACATAGGAATTCCTATGCAACACAAGCGCAAATAAATTGTTATTTATGAATGATATTTTTTGATTTATTGGAATTTTGTAAGAGGTTTTTATTTATAAAGTGTTAATGAATACATTTTAACTTTAATTGGAAGATATTTTTCTATTTTATTTAAAATAAATTTAGAGGTGTATTTCTAAGTAAAACATGTCAAAATACGAATATTGTTCTTTTATAAAGATAATTTATTAGTTTTTGTGATGAGACCTTTGTATCTGCAATGTTACAAATTAGTCCTATTAATATTTATTTAATTTTTTTAATACTAAATTCCAGACACACCATCTATATGCGAACTCTCTTACTACTTGAAAAATCCTCCTATAGATTAGCTATATATTTCGAGCCACGTGTTCGTGACGTGTGCAATTCCAATAAATGAAGAGAGAAAAAGCGAATGAAATATTTTTGTTTCAAGTTATTGTTTTTATTTACTTTTCGTTTTTTTACTTGTAATTTATACGTTACTAGAATTGTGTGTCGTCACAAAAAAAAAATTACCATTTGTTTATATATTTAGGGCTTATTGGTATTTATTGAATCATGATTCCTAGACTAGTGAAGTTTTTTTTTCGAAGTGCACTTTAAAACAATATTAGTTTTTTCTGTTAAAATTTTGATGTAAAGATAAAACATTAATTTTCCGATTAAATTTAGTTTCTTAGAATTAAATTCCGCTATGTTAACCTTATTTTTTTCTATTACAATGTGATTAAAGTTTCGTAATATAAAGTAGAAACATTTACACTGGGGATGCAATCATGGTAGGTATGAGGTGAGTTATAAGTGAGCTACTTGTCTTCTTGTCCCTAATTCAACATTTTTTTTCATTCTTTTTTTTCTCTCCGCGGTCTATCAAGGCCCATTCATGTCTTTAGAAACCCACCCCTAACCCTGAGCTCGAGCCGGCCAAAGATGACCGCCTAAAGACCTCTGAATGGGCAAATTCTGTTAGCGGTCTGGATTGTGGGATTGGTTGGTAAAACCTCGCACACAGATATCCGTGGCAGACAGTTCACACACCAACCCCATACTCTAGTCTGGCTACAAGCTTTCCTAGCTTTATTTTGCACAATTTGTAATTGATTGATATGTGTATTATTTTCTGCTCCAGAATTTGAATTAAATATGTTAAGTTTGAATTAATATAACTAAAATAGATAGTCTGTCGTAAGTGGTGCAGTTATAGTTATATATAGCCATAATAATTGAGAATGAATATTTTCAAATTTACAAATTTATGATTTTTTTATTTATTATAAATACAATTATGTTGATATTGTCGCTTCCACCAAGAAAAAAGACCGAACAAAAAATTAAATTTTGCTTGTCAAAAATAAATTATGCTATAAATGTAAGGATATACAAAAATTATTTACGCGGCAAACAGCGCCAAATTTAAAAGTTAATTATATAAATTTAGTTATAATTGCAAAAACGTACTTTTATCCCGACTATTTTATATTTTATATTTTTATTTTCTTATTTTAATTTTTTCTTTTTCTCTACATAATATTTCGGTCTTAATATATCATTTTCAAATGTTAAAACACAGAAATAATATGAGGAAGTAATTATTTAGAATTTAAAAAACTAGTCACAATCCATCATGGATGACTATCTCTATTGTAATCTTCATTACAATAGAGATAGTCATCCATGATGGATTGTGACTAGTTTTAAGATCGAAATATTATGTAGAGAAAAATAAAAAATTAAAATAAGAAAATAAAAATATAAAATATAAAATAGTCGGGATAAAAGTACGTTTTTGCAATTATAACTAAATTATTGAAACCCCGACGATATAAAATAAATTTATTAATTATATAAATTGATTAGTCATTAATTGGTAACTTACTATTTTCTGGGAATTTTTGGAAGTTCAGAGCCATTTTCTGGGAATTTCTGGAAATTCAGGGCTATTTTCTGAGAATTTTTGGAAGTTCAAGGCCATTTTCTGAGAATTTTTGAAAGTTCAAGGCCATTTTCTGGGAATTTTTGGAAATTTAAGGCGATTTTCTGGGAATTTTTGGAAATTCAAGGCCATTTTCTGGGAATTTCTGGAAATTCAGGGCCATTTTCTGGGAATTTTTGGAAATTCAAGGCCATTTTCTGGGAATTTTTGAAAGTTCAAGGCCATTTTTTGGGAATTTTTGGAAGTTCAAGGCCATTTTCTGGGAATTTTTGGAAGTTCAAGGCCATTTTCTGGGAATTTTTGGAACTTCAAGGCCAATTTCTGGGAATTTTTGGAAGTTCAGAGCCATTTTCTGGGAATTTTTGGAAGTTCAAGGCCATTTTCTGGGAATTTCTGGAAAATCAGGGCCATTTTCTGGGAATTTTCGGAAATTCAAGGCCATTTTCTGGAAATTTTTGGAAGTTCAAGGCCATTTTCTGGGAATTTTTGGAAATTCAAGGCAATTATCTGGGAATTTTTGGAAGTTCAGGGCCATTTTCTGAGAATTTTTGAAAGTTCAAGGCCATTTTCTGGGAATTTTTGGAAGTTCAAGGCCATTTTCTGGGAATTTTTGGAAATTCAAGGCCATTTTCTGGGAGTTTTTGGAAGTTCAAGGCCATTTTCTGGGAATTTTTGGAAGTTCAATGCCATTTTCTGGGAATTTTTGAAAGTTCAAGGCCATTTTCTGGGAATTTTTGGAAATTTAAGGCGATTTTCTGGGAATTTTTGGAAATTCAAGGCCATTTTCTGGGAATTTTTGGAAGTTCAAGGCCATTTTCTGGGAATTTCTGGAAATTCAGGGCTATTTTCTGGGAATTTATCCAAGGCCATTTTCTGGGAATTTCTGGAAATTCAGGGCCATTTTCTGGGAATTTTTGGAAATTCAAGGCCATTTTCTGGAAATTTTTGGAAGTTCAAGGCCATTTTCTGGGAATTTTTGGAAATTCAAGGCAATTTTCTGGGAATTTTTGGAAGTTCAGGGCCATTTTCTGAGAATTTTTGAAAGGTCAAGGCCATTTTCTGGGAATTTTTGGAAGTTCAAGGCCATTTTCTGGGAATTTTTGGAAATTCTAGGCCATTTTCTGGGAATTTTTGGAAGTTCAAGGCCATTTTCTGGGAATTTTTGGAAGTTCAATGCAATTTTCTGGGAATTTTTGAAAGTTCAAGGCCATTTTCTGGGAATTTTTGGAAGTTCAAGGCCATTTTCTGGGAATTTTTGGAAGTTCAAGGCCATTTTCTGGGAATTTTTGGAAATTCAAGGCAATTCTCTGGGAATTTTTGGAAGTTCAAGGCCATTTTCTGGGAATTTTTGGAAGTTCAATGCCATTTTCTGGGAATTTTTGAAAGTTCAAGGCCACTTTCTGGGAATTTTTGAAAGTTCAGAGCCATTTTCTGGGAATTTTTGGAAGTTCCAGGCCATTTTCTGGAATTTCTGGAAATTCAGGGCTATTTTCTGGGAATTTTTGGAAGTTCAAGGCCATTTTCTGGGAATTTTTGGAAGTTCAAGGCCATTTTCTGGAATTTTTGGAAGTTCAAGGCCTTTTTCTGGGAATTTTTGGAAGTTCAAGGCCATTTTCTGGGAATTTCTGGAAATTCAGGGCCATTTTCTGGGAATTTTTGGAAATTCAAGGCCATTTTCTGGAATTTTTGAAAGTTCAAGGCCATTTTTTGGGAATTTTTGGAAGTTCAAGGCCATTTTCTGGGAATTTTTGGAAGTTCAAGGCCATTTTCTGGGAATTTTTGGAAATTCAAGGCCACTTTCAGGGAATTTTTGGAAGTTCAGAGCCATTTTCTGGGAATTTTTGGAAGTTCAAGGCCATTTTCTGGGAATTTCTGGAAAATCAGGGCCATTTTCTGGGAATTTTTGGAAATTCAAGGCCATTTTCTGGAAATTTTTGGAAGTTCAAGGCCATTTTCTGGGAATTTTTGGAAATGCAAGGCAATTTTCTGGGAATTTTTGGAAATTCAGGGCCATTTTCTGAGAATTTATGAAAGGTCAAGGCCATTTTCTGGGAATTTTTGGAAGTTCAAGGCCATTTTCTGGGAATTTTTGGAAATTCAAGGCCATTTTCTGGGAATTTTTGGAAGTTCAAGGCCATTTTCTGGGAATTTTTGGAAGTTCAATGCAATTTTCTGGGAATTTTTGAAAGTTCAAGGCCATTTTCTGGGAATTTTTGGAAATTAAAGGCCATTTTCTGGGAATTTCTGGAAATTCAAGGCCATTTTCTGGGAATTTTTGGAAGTTCAAGGCCATTTTCTGGGAATTTTTGGAAGTTCAAGGCCATTTTCTGGGAATTTTTGAAAGTTCAAGGCCATTTTCTGGGAATTTTTGGAAATTCAAGGCCATTTTCTGGGAATTTCTGGAAATTCAAAGCCATTTTCTGGAATTTTTGGAAGTTCAAGGCCATTTTCTGGGAATTTCTGGAAATTCAGGACTATTTTCTGAGAATTTTTGGAAGTTCAAGGCCATTTTCTGGGAATTTTTGGAAGTTCAAGGCCATTTTCTGGGAATTTTGGAAATTCAAGGGTATTTTCTGGGAATTTTGGAAGTTCAAGGCCATTTTCTGGGAATTTTTGGAAGTTCAAGGCCCTTTTCTGGGAATTTCTGGAAATTCAGGGCTATTTTCTGGAATTTTTGGAAGTTCAAGGCCATTTTCTGGGAATTTTTGGAAATTCAGGGCTATTTTCTGGGAATTTTTGGAAGTTCAGAGCAATTTTCTGGGAATTTCTGGAAATTCAGGGCTATTTTCTGGGAATTTTGGAAGTTCAAGGCCATTTTCTGGGAATTTTTGAAAGTTCAAGGCCATTTTCTGGGAATATTTGGAAATTTAAGGCGATTTTCTGGGAATTTTTGGAAATAAAAGGCCATTTTCTGGGAATTTTTGGAAGTTCAAGGCCATTTTCTGGGAATTTCTGGAAATTCAGGGCTATTTTCTGGGAATTTTGGAAGTTCAGGGCTATTTTCTGGGAATTTTTGGAAGTTCAAGGCCATTTTCTGGGAATTTTCTGGGAATTTCTGGAAATTCAGGGCTATTTTCTGGGAATTTTGGAAGTTCAAGGCCATTTTCTGGGAATTTTTGAAAGTTCAAGGCCATTTTCTGGGAATTTTTGGAAATTTAAGGCGATTTTCTGGGAATTTTTGGAAATAAAAGGCCATTTTCTGGGAATTTTTGGAAGTTCAAGGCCATTTTCTGGGAATTTCTGGAAATTCAGGGCTATTTTCTGGGAATTTTTGGAAGTTCAGGGCTATTTTCTGGAATTTTTGGAAGTTCAAGGCCATTTTCTGGGAATTTTTGGAAGTTCAAGGCCCTTTTCTGACAATTTCTGGAAGTTCAAGGCCATTTTCTGGGAATTTCTGGAAATTCAGGGCCATTTTCTGGGAATTTTTGGAAATTCAAGGCCATTTTCTGGGAATTTTTGGAAGTTCAAGGCCATTTTTTGGGAATTTTTGGAAGTTCAAGGCCATTTTCTGGGAATTTTTGGAAGTTCAAGGCCATTTTCTGGGAATTTTTGAAAGTTCAAGGCAATTTTCTGGGAATTTTTGGAAATTTAAGGCGATTTTCTGGGAATCTTTGGAAATAAAAGGCCATTTTCTGGGAATTTTTGGAAGTTCAAGGCCATTTTCTGTGAATTTCTGGAAATTCAGGGCTATTTTCTGGGAATTTTTGGAAGTTAAAGGCCATTTTCTGGGAATTTTTGGAAATTCAAGGCAATTTTCTGGGAATTTTTGGAAGTTCAGGGCCATTTTCTGAGAATTTTTGAATTTTCAAGGCCATTTTCTGGGATTTTTTGTAAGTTCAAGGCCATTTTCTGGGAATTTTTGAAAGTTCAAGGCCATTTTCTGGGAATTTTTGGAAGTTCAAGGCCATTTTCTGTGAATTTCTGGAAATTCAGGGCTATTTTCTGGGAATTTTTGGAAATTCAAGGCCATTTTCTGGGAATTTTTGGAAATTCAAGGCCATTATCTGGGAATTTTTGGAAGTTCAAGGCCATTTTCTGGGAATTTTTGGAAGTTCAAGGCCATTTTCTGGGAATTTTTGGAAGTTCAAGGCCATTTTCTGGGAATTTCTGGAAGTTCAAGGCCATTTTCTGGGAATTTTTGGAAGTTCTAGGCCATTTTCTGGGAATTTCTGGAAATTCAGGGAAGTTTTCTGGGAATTTCTGGAAATTCAAGGCCATTTTCTGGGAATTTTTGAAAGTTCAAGGCCATTTTCTGGGAATTTTTGGAAATTTAAGGCGATTTTCTGGGAATTTTTGGAAATAAAAGGCCATTTTCTGGGAATTTTTGGAAGTTCAAGGCCATTTTCTGGGAATTTCTGGAAATTCAGGGCTATTTTCTGGGAATTTTTGGAAGTTCAGGGCTATTTTCTGGGAATTTTTGGAAATTCAAGGGCATTTTCTGGGAATTTTTGGAAATTCAAGGCAATTTTCTGGGAATTTTTGGAAGTTCAGGGCCATTTTCTGAGAATTTTTGAAAGTTCAAGACCATTTTTTGGGAATTTTTGGAAGTTCAAGGCCATTTTCTGGGAATTTTTGAAAGTTCAAGGCCATTTTTTGGGAATTTTGGAAGTGCAAGGCCATTTTCTGGGAATTTTTGGAAGTTCAAGGCCATTTTCTGGGAATTTCTGGAAATTCAGGGCTATTTTCTGGGAATTTTTGGAAGTTCAAGGCCATTTTCTGGAAATTTTTGAAAGTTCAAGGCCATTTTCTGGGAATTTCTGGAAATTCAGGGCCATTTTCTGGGAATTTTTGGAAATTCAAGGCCATTTTCTGGGAATTTCTGGAAATTCAATGCCATTTTTTGGGAATTTTTGGAAATTCAGGGCTATTTTCTGGGAATTTTTGGAAGTTCAAGGCCATTTTCTGGGAATTTTTGAAAGTTCAGAGCCATTTTCTGGGAATTTTTGGAAATTTAAGGCGATTTTCTGGGAATTTTTGGAAATTCAAGGCCATTTTCTGGGAATTTTTGGAAGTTCAAGGCCATTTTCTGGGAATTTCTAGAAATTCAGTGCTATTTTCTAGGAATTTTTGGAAGTTCAAGGCCATTTTCTGGGAATTTTTGGAAGTTCAAGGCCATTTTCTGGGAATTTTTGGAAGTTCAAGGCCATTTTCTGTGAATTTTTGGAAGTTCAAGGCCATTTTCTGGCAATTTCTGGAAGTTCAAGGCCATTTTCTGGGAATTTTTGGAAATTCAAGGCCATTTTCTGGGAATTTTTGGAAGTTCAGAGCCATTTTCTGGGAATTTTTGGAAGTTCAAGGCCATTTTCTGGGAATTTCTGGAAAATCAGGGCCATTTTCTGGGAATTTTTGGAAATTCAAGGTCATTTTCTGGAAATTTTTGGAAGTTCAAGGCCATTTTCTGGGAATTTTTGGAAATTCAAGGCAATTTTCTGGGAATTTTTGGAAGTTCAGGGCCATTTTCTGAGAATTTTTGAAAGTTCAAGGCCATTTTCTGGGAATTTTTGGAAATTCAAGGCCATTTTCTGGGAATTTTTGGAAGTTCAAGGCCATTTTCTGGGAATTTTTGGAAGTTCAAGGCCATTTTCTGGGAATTTTTGGAAGTTCAATGTAATTTTCTGGGAATTTTTGAAAGTTTAAGGCCATTTTCTGGGAATTTTTGGAAATTCAAGGCCATTTTCTGGGAATTTCTGGAAATTCAAGGCCATTTTCTGGGAATTTTTGGAAGTTCAAGGCCATTTTCTGGGAATTTTTGGAAGTTCAAGGCCATTTTCTGGGAATTTTTGAAAGTTCAAGGCCATTTTCTGGGAATTTTTGAAAATTCAAGGCCATTTTCTGGGAATTTCTGGAAATTCAAGGCCATTTTCTGGGAATTTTTGGAAGTTCAAGGCCATTTTCTGGGAATTTCTGGAAATTCAGGACTATTTTCTGAGAATTTTTGGAAGTTCAATGCCATTTTCTGGGAATTTTTGGAAGTTCAAGGCCATTTTCTGGGAATTTTGGAAATTCAGGGGTATTTTCTGGGAATTTTGAAAGTTCAAGGCCATTTTCTGGGAATTTTTGGAAATTTAAGGCGATTTTCTGGGAATTTTTGGAAATAAAAGGCCATTTTCTGGGAATTTTTGGAAGTTCAAGGCCATTTTCTGGGAATTTCTGGAAATTCAGGGCTATTTTCTGGGAATTTTTGGAAGTTCAGGGCTATTTTCTGGGAATTTTTGGAAGTTCAAGGCCATTTTCTGGGAATTTTTGGAAGTTCAAGGCCCTTTTCTGACAATTTCTGGAAGTTCAAGGCCATTTTCTGGGAATTTCTGGAAATTCAGGGCCATTTTCTGGGAATTTTTGGAAATTCAAGGCCATTTTCTGGGAATTTTTGGAAGTTCAAGGCCATTTTTTGGGAATTTTTGGAAGTTCAAGGCCATTTTCTGGGAATTTTTGGAAGTTCAAGGCCATTTTCTGGGAATTTTTGAAAGTTCAAGGCAATTTTCTGGGAATTTTTGGAAATTTAAGGCGATTTTCTGGGAATTTTTGGAAATAAAAGGCCATTTTCTGGGAATTTTTGGAAGTTCAAGGCCATTTTCTGTGAATTTCTGGAAATTCAGGGCTATTTTCTGGGAATTTTTGGAAGTTAAAGGCCATTTTCTGGGAATTTTTGGAAATTCAAGGCAATTTTCTGGGAATTTTTGGAAGTTCAGGGCCATTTTCTGAGAATTTTTGAATTTTCAAGGCCATTTTCTGGGATTTTTTGTAAGTTCAAGGCCATTTTCTGGGAATTTTTGAAAGTTCAAGGCCATTTTCTGGGAATTTTTGGAAGTTCAAGGCCATTTTCTGTGAATTTCTGGAAATTCAGGGCTATTTTCTGGGAATTTTTGGAAATTCAAGGCCATTTTCTGGGAATTTTTGGAAATTCAAGGCCATTATCTGGGAATTTTTGGAAGTTCAAGGCCATTTTCTGGGAATTTTTGGAAGTTCAAGGCCATTTTCTGGGAATTTTTGGAAGTTCAAGGCCATTTTCTGGGAATTTCTGGAAGTTCAAGGCCATTTTCTGGGAATTTTTGGAAGTTCAAGGCCATTTTCTGGGAATTTCTGGAAATTCAGGGAAGTTTTCTGGGAATTTTTGGAAGTTCAAGGCCATTTTCTGGGAATTTTTGGAAGTTCAAGGCCATTTTCTGGGAATTTTTGGAAGTTCAAGGCCATTTGCTGGGAATTTCTGGAAATTCAAGGCCATTTTCTGGGAATTTTTGAAAGTTCAAGGCCATTTTCTGGGAATTTTTGGAAATTTAAGGCGATTTTCTGGGAATTTTTGGAAATAAAAGGGCATTTTCTGGGAATTTTTGGAAGTTCAAGGCCATTTTCTGGGAATTTCTGGAAATTCAGGGCTATTTTCTGGGAATTTTTGGAAGTTCAGGGCTATTTTCTGGGAATTTTTGGAAATTCAAGGGCATTTTCTGGGAATTTTTGGAAATTCAAGTCAATTTTCTGGGAATTTTTGGAAGTTCAGGGCCATTTTCTGAGAATTTTTGAAAGTTCAAGACCATTTTTTGGGAATTTTTGGAAGTTCAAGGCCATTTTCTGGGAATTTTTGAAAGTTCAAGGCCATTTTTTGGAATTTTGGAAGTGCAAGGCCATTTTCTGGGAATTTTTGGAAGTTCAAGGCCATTTTCTGGAATTTCTGGAAATTCAGGGCTATTTTCTGGGAATTTTTGGAAGTTCAAGGCCATTTTCTGGAAATTTTTGAAAGTTCAAGGCCATTTTCTGGGAATTTCTGGAAATTCAGGGCCATTTTCTGGGAATTTTTGGAAATTCAAGGCCATTTTCTGGGAATTTCTGGAAATTCAATGCCATTTTTTGGGAATTTTTGGAAATTCAGGGCTATTTTCTGGAATTTTTGGAAGTTCAAGGCCATTTTCTGGGAATTTTTGAAAGTTCAGAGCCATTTTCTGGGAATTTTTGGAAATTTAAGGCGATTTTCTGGGAATTTTTGGAAATTCAAGGCCATTTTCTGGGAATTTTTGGAAGTTCAAGGCCATTTTCTGGGAATTTCTAGAAATTCAGTGCTATTTTCTAGGAATTTTTGGAAGTTCAAGGCGGCCATTTTCTGGGAATTTTTGGAAGTTCAAGGCCATTTTCTGGGAATTTTTGGAAGTTCAAGGCCATTTTCTGTGAATTTTTGGAAGTTCAAGGCCATTTTCTGGCAATTTCTGGAAGTTCAAGGCCATTTTCTGGGAATTTTTGGAAATTCAAGGCCATTTTCTGGGAATTTTTGGAAGTTCAGAGCCATTTTCTGGGAATTTTTGGAAGTTCAAGGCCATTTTCTGGGAATTTCTGGAAAATCAGGGCCATTTTCTGGGAATTTTTGGAAATTCAAGGTCATTTTCTGGAAATTTTTGGAAGTTCAAGGCCATTTTCTGGGAATTTTTGGAAATTCAAGGCAATTTTCTGGGAATTTTTGGAAGTTCAGGGCCATTTTCTGAGAATTTTTGAAAGTTCAAGGCCATTTTCTGGGAATTTTTGGAAATTCAAGGCCATTTTCTGGGAATTTTTGGAAGTTCAGAGCCATTTTCTGGGAATTATTGGAAGTACAAGGCCATTTTCTGGGAATTTTTGGAAGTTCAAGGCCATTTTCTGGGAATTTTTGGAAGTTCAAGGCCATTTTCTGGGAATTTTTGGAAATTCAAGGCCATTTTCTGGGAATTTTTGGAAGTTCAATGTAATTTTCTGGGAATTTTTGAAAGTTTAAGTCCATTTTCTGGGAATTTTTGGAAATTCAAGGCCATTTTCTGGGAATTTCTGGAAATTCAAGGCCATTTTCTGGGAATTTTTGGAAGTTCAAGGCCATTTTCTGGGAATTTTTGGAAGTTCAATGCCATTTTCTGGGAATTTTTGGAAGTTCAAGGCCATTTTCTGGGAATTTTGGAAATTCAGGGGTATTTTCTGGGAATTTTGGAAGTTCAAGGCCATTTTCTGGGAATTTTTGGAAGTTCAAGGCCATTTTCTGGGAATTTCTGGAAATTCAGGACTATTTTCTGAGAATTTTTGGAAGTTCAATGCCATTTTCTGGGAATTTTTGGAAGTTCAAGGCCATTTTCTGGGAATTTTGGAAATTCAGGGGTATTTTCTGGGAATTTTGGAAGTTCAAGGCCATTTTCTGGGAATTTTTGGAAGTTCAAGGCCCTTTTCTGGGAATTTCTGGAAATTCAGGGCTATTTTGTGGGAATTTTTGGAAGTTCAAGGCCATTTTCTGGGAATTTTTGGAAATTCAGGGCTATTTTCTGGGAATTTTTGGAAGTTCAGAGCAATTTTCTGGGAATTTCTGGAAATTCAGGGCTATTTTCTGGGAATTTTGGAAGTTCAAGGCCATTTTCTGGGAATTTTTGAAAGTTCAAGGCCATTTTCTGGGAATTTTTGGAAGTTCAAGGCCATTTTCTGGGAATTTTTGGAAATTCAAGGCCATTTTCTGGGAATTTTTGGAAGTTCAGAGCCATTTTCTGGGAATTTTTGGAAGTTCAAGGCCATTTTCTGGGAATTTTTGGAAGTTCAAGGCCATTTTCTGTGAATTTTTGGAAGTTCAAGGCCATTTTCTGGCAATTTCTGGAAGTTCAAGGCCATTTTCTGGGAATTTTTGGAAATTCAAGGCCATTTTCTGGGAATTTCTGGAAAATCAGGGCCATTTTCTGGGAATTTTTGGAAATTCAAGGCCATTTTCTGGAAATTTTTGGAAGTTCAAGGCCATTTTCTGGGAATTTTTGGAAGTTCAAGGCCATTTTCTGGGAATTTTTGGAAATTCAAGGCCATTTTCTGGGAATTTTTGGAAGTTCAGAGCCATTTTCTGGAATTTTTGGAAGTTCAAGGCCATTTTCTGGGAATTTCTAGAAATTCAGTGCTATTTTCTAGGAATTTTTGGAAGTTCAAGGCCATTTTCTGGGAATTTTTGGAAGTTCAAGGCCATTTTCTGGGAATTTTTGGAAGTTCAAGGCCATTTTCTGTGAATTTTTGGAAGTTCAAGGCCATTTTCTGGCAATTTCTGGAAGTTCAAGGCCATTTTCTGGGAATTTTTGGAAATTCAAGGCCATTTTCTGGGAATTTCTGGAAAATCAGGGCCATTTTCTGGGAATTTTTGGAAATTCAAGGCCATTTTCTGGAAATTTTTGGAAGTTCAAGGCCATTTTCTGGGAATTTTTGGAAATTCAAGGCAATTTTCTGGGAATTTTTGGAAGTTCAGGGCCATTTTCTGAGAATTTTTGAAAGTTCAAGGCCATTTTCTGGGAATTTTTGGAAATTCAAGGCCATTTTCTGGGAATTTTTGGAAGTTCAGAGCCATTTTCTGGGAATTTTTGGAAGTACAAGGCCATTTTCTGGGAATTTTTGGAAGTTCAAGGCCATTTTCTGGGAATTTTTGGAAGTTCAAGGCCATTTTCTGGGAATTTTTGGAAATTCAAGGCCATTTTCTGGGAATTTTTGGAAGTTCAAGGCCATTTTCTGGGAATTTTTGGAAGTTCAATGTAATTTTCTGGGAATTTTTGAAAGTTTAAGGCCATTTTCTGGGAATTTTTGGAAATTCAAGGCCATTTTCTGGGAATTTCTGGAAATTCAAGGCCATTTTCTGGGAATTTTTGGAAGTTCAAGGCCATTTTCTGGGAATTTTTGGAAGTTCAAGGCCATTTTCTGGGAATTTTTGAAAGTTCAAGGCCATTTTCTGGGAATTTTTGAAAATTCAAGGCCATTTTCTGGGAATTTCTGGAAATTCAAGGCCATTTTCTGGGAATTTTTGGAAGTTCAAGGCCATTTTCTGGGAATTTCTGGAAATTCAGGACTATTTTCTGAGAATTTTTGGAAGTTCAATGCCATTTTCTGGGAATTTTTGGAAGTTCAAGGCCATTTTCTGGGAATTTTGGAAGTTCAAGGCATTTTCTGGGAATTTTTGGAAGTTCAAGGCCCTTTTCTGGGAATTTCTGGAAATTCAGGGCTATTTTGTGGGAATTTTTGGAAGTTCAAGGCCATTTTCTGGGAATTTTTGGAAATTCAGGGCTATTTTCTGGGAATTTTTGGAAGTTCAGAGCAATTTTCTGGGAATTTCTGGAAATTCAGGGCTATTTTCTGGGAATTTTGGAAGTTCAAGGCCATTTTCTGGGAATTTTTGAAAGTTCAAGGCCATTTTCTGGGAATTTTTGGAAATTTAAGGCGATTTTCTGGGAATTTTTGGAAATAAAAGGCCATTTTCTGGGAATTTTTGGAAGTTCAAGGCATTTTTCTGGGAATTTCTGGAAATTCAGAGCTATTTTCTGGGAATTCTTGGAAGTTCAGGGCTATTTCTGGGAATTTTTGGAAGTTCAAGGCCATTTTCTGGGAATTTTCTGGGAATTTCTGGAAATTCAGGGCTATTTTCTGGGAATTTTGGAAGTTCAAGGCCATTTTCTGGGAATTTTTGGAAGTTCAAGGCCATTTTCTGGGAATTTTTGGAAATTTAAGGCGATTTTCTGGGAATTTTTGGAAATAAAAGGCCATTTTCTGGGAATTTTTGGAAGTTCAAGGCCATTTTCTGGAATTTCTGGAAATGCAGGGCTATTTTCTGGGAATTTTTGGAAGTTCAGGGCTATTTTCTGGGAATTTTTGGAAGTTCAAGGCCATTTTCTGGGAATTTTTGGAAGTTCAAGGCCCTTTTCTGACAATTTCTGGAAGTTCAAGGCCATTTTCTGGGAATTTCTGAAAATTCAGGGCCATTTTCTGGGAACTTTTGGAAATTCAAGGCCATTTTCTGGAAATTTTTGGAAGTTCAAGGCCATTTTCTGGGAATTTTTGGAAATTCAAGGCAATTTTCTGGGAATTTTTGGAAGTTCAGGGCCATTTTCTGAGAATTTTTGAAAGGTCAAGGCCATTTTCTGGGAATTTTTGGAAGTTCAAGGCCATTTTTTGGGAATTTTTGGAAATTCAAGGCCATTTTCTGGGAATTTTTGGAAGTTCAAGGCCATTTTCTGGGAATTTTTGGAAGTTCAATGCAATTTTCTGGGAATTTTTGAAAGTTCAAGGCCATTTTCTGGGAATTTTTGGAAGTTCAAGGCCATTTTCTGGGAATTTTTGGAAGTTCAAGGCCATTTTCTGGGAATTTTTGAAAGTTCAAGGCCATTTTCTGGGAATTTCTGGAAATTCAAGGCCATTTTCTGGGAATTTTTGGAAGTTCAAGGCCATTTTCTGGGAATTTTGGAAGTTCAATGCAATTTTCTGGGAATTTTTGAAAGTTCAAGGCCATTTTCTGGGAATTTTTGGAAGTTCAATGCAATTTTCTGGGAATTTTTGGAAGTTCAGGGCTATTTTCTGGGAATTTTTGGAAGTTCAAGGCCATTTTCTGGGAATTTTCTGGGAATTTCTGGAAATTCAGGGCTATTTTCTGGGAATTTTGGAAGTTCAAGGCCATTTTCTGGGAATTTTTGGAAGTTCAAGGCCATTTTCTGGGAATTTTTGGAAATTTAAGGCGATTTTCTGGGAATTTTTGGAAATAAAAGGCCATTTTCTGGGAATTTTTGGAAGTTCAAGGCCATTTTCTGGGAATTTCTGGAAATTCAGGGCTATTTTCTGGGAATTTTTGGAAGTTCAAGGCCATTTTCTGGGAATTTCTGGAAATTCAGGGCTATTTTCTGGGAATTTATCCAAGGCCATTTTCTGGGAATTTCTGGAAATTCAGGGCCATTTTCTGGGAATTTTTGGAAATTCAAGGCCATTTTCTGGGAATTTTTGGAAGTTCAAGGCCATTTTCTGGGAATTTTTGGAAATTCAAGGCAATTTTCTGGGAATTTTTGGAAGTTCAGGGCCATTTTCTGATAATTTTTGAAAGGTCAAGGC